>CAWUFW010011332.1:0-623302 GCA_963921515.1 Calotriton arnoldi
ATTTATGTGCTTGTTTTCTTTCTTAATTGTATTTATTAAGTGGTTTGGGTGGGTTGTGTGTGCTTTCTGGTTGGACGTTCTGCTGATGTGGTCAAAGAACATCTGCATGTCCTCTGTGGTAGCTTTGTCTTGTAGTTCCCAGGCAATGTTTTTTAGCTTTTAATTGGAAATATTACATAAGTCCCTCTATGGGGGATCATGTGAGGAAACAGGGAGTGTTAGGGGCATTTCTTTGTGGGTTCCCCCAGTTATCCTAAACTGTTTATAACTCAGGAAGATGTAAATCTAATTGTTCAGATTCAACTTTACCCTTACTATAATTTATGTTCTGTGCTTTGCACTACTGATCTGTTAGGATGTTGAAATCATCGAGTCCACGAAGGTCACATTTAATTGCATTTGTATTGCTGAGAGCCTGGACTTTATGACATGCATTTGTGATAGTTTTAAAACATTTGGATGCATTAATCCAAGTCTGACCAACATAAGATTGCAATAATTTTGTTTTCTTTTGAAGTCTGACTAACATAAGGCTGCAATAATTTCCTTATCCCTTGAAATTTTAGGCTTTTTTTCAAAATTGTTTTTTTCTCTTTTTATTTTTATGTTGTATGTTTCTATACCCCAAATAAATGAAAATTGAGTAGCAGACTGATATGTAACCTGTATCCTAAAAAAAACCTGAATATAAACATGTACTGTAATCTACCAATAAAATCGTACAAAAGTAGTATCAAACCAACAACATTTTCCTATGTTTTTATAAATCAGGTTTCAGAGAACGAGATAGTGACAAGACTGCTGGATCCGTAATGTCTATATAAAGGGACTTCTTAAATCTCAACATCTTTATACAGGTCGATCATGAGATACTGCTTACCAGAACCTAGCCAACTATATACAAGGAGTGATAGTTCCCCCACACCTGAAAACAAAGCACCTGGACTAAACTGCTTCTCAGTCCCATGAAGTAAGTACGTGGAACTATAATAGTAAATCTGTTGGTGAAGCTCACTTCTTCTTGAGGGTAGAGCAGTCAATGAGCCTATCTGCAAAGCAAATGTCACCTGTTAGAGCTGAATGACGACATCAAGACGTACCTCTTACAGTCAGTAGAATTGATAGACCTGATGCAAATCACACAAAGCTTCTGGCAGTCAGTATCAAAGAGGAAGAGGAGCATCTCAAATAACAAAAAATATATATATATATTCACTGAAAAAAACAAATGTTACAAGGAAGTTATAGTTAGCAAATAGAATGAAAAAACCTTAGAAATTCACTAAAATAAACAAAGGTTACAGGGATGTTATAGTTAAGGTCAGATTTTACTCATACAAAACCAGAGAAATTGAGCCGTTATAGTTACCTGAGTTAACCATAACTCGCTCCCCCGCAATGCACTGCTTATGACCTCACATATTACATCGCTCATGACATGGTCAATGACTTCACTGATAACCTCTCAAATGACTTTAAAAAAAAAAGGAAGGGGGGCTGCTTGGCCCCCCTCCCCAGGCCTATTTTGGCCCCGGGGACCCCATCCCCCGGGGCAGGCCTTTATTTTTGTTTTTTTATTTAATTTTTTTAAAGGAGTGGGGCCGTGTGGCCCCCTCCCCAGGCCTATTTCGGCCCTGGGGACCCCATCCCCCGGACCCAAGATCTTCACCTGTTTTGTTTAAATGGGGAGGGGGCCAGCGTGGCCCCCCTCCCTGGGCGATATTGCCCTGGGGACCCCATTTCCCGGGGCATGGCCTCTTGTAGGGAACCGCGGGGGAGTCTCAAGGCCCCTGCGGTCCCTGCCGGCTCCCCGCCTCCTGCGGGATCCAGCATTGCATTTGGAACGAGGGAGCTGCAAACATGCAGCTCCCTCTGTCCAAAAGCAATTCTGCTCCAATTCATGGAAGCAAGAGCATTTTTACTGCTCTCGCTTCCATGAAGCATAGCAGAGTTTGCTATGGCTTCCATAGCAAACTGCAATGTCCCAGTGGTGGGCACCCCGGGACATTGCTGGAGATGGCCCTGGGGGGTTGTGGTCCCCAGGGCCGTTTACGGCTCCCATCTTGAAAATGGCCCCGGGGAGGTGGTGATCCCCAGGGCAGCGGGAGTCGCGGGCCCCCCGCATTTAAGTATAGTAGCCCCAGGGAGTTGGCAGTCCCCTGGGCTGCGGGGTGGCCCCCCTACATTTCAAACAACTAGCCCCAGGGAAGTGGTGGTCCCAGGGGCTGCGGGGGCCCTCGCGGGCTCCTTTTTAAAAAATGTTATTGCCCCTGGGATCTGGCCCACCCGGAAGCCTAAATTAAACAAAGCGCGGGCCCGCGCTTTGTTTTTAAAACCAATTTCAGCAGGATTCGCGGATCCAACATGCCTCCAGCCAATTATTTTTTTAAATGCTTTTCTTGGTCCTGGGGGTCCTTGTGGGACCCCTGAACAGGCCTAAGGGGTCAGGGTGTTTCTACCCTACCCCCTTTTCTTTTTTTCATGTTTTTGCTTGTGATTCAGTTCAACCGAGTCACAAGATGGCTGCCAACACTTCCTGGTTTGAAGTGTTGGCAGCCAATCAGATCTCATGCACAAGATCTGCAGGGTTCGCGGATCCATCGCTGCCACAGTTGTGTATCTGAGAAATCTTTACATTTCTCAGGAACTACTGAATGGATTTACATCATTTAACAAGGAGTGCTTTCTGAACCAAGACCTACCTTTTTGCCAAATTTGGTGTAATTCCGTTCAGCAGTTCGCTCTGTAGCCATGTCTAAAGTTTCCCATGGAAATTAACATGGCCCTCGCTTAACGGATCATCCCAAAATTTTCAAGACAGGAGCTGAAGTGACTGGCATATTAGTTTTGAAAATGTCGCGAGGATTCGTCAAACGACGCCAAAGTAATTGGCAAATGAAAAAACGCACTCCCTATATTCCCATGGAAACTAGGTCCTAACTATAACTACCTACTGGCGAGCGCCAGTAGGTAATATATATGAAACATCAAGGAGTTGCCCCCAAACAAAGTGCACTCTTTGAAACACAAATTTATTCCATAGGAGCCGCTCTGGTAAGTTGCACAACAGTAATCTGTTTGTTGACAAATTTGTCTCTATATGTGCTTTGTTTTACAGAGTAACGTCGCTTTCAGGAATTCTGAAGGTTGTACAGTAACCATAAGTCATGCGGTCTTATTGATGCCACAGGTTAGGGTGCACCTTAGCGAGTGCATACTGCCATGGCATTGGGTCCTGAAGAAAGCCTCGCTACTGGCACTTTAGAGGCTGAAACATGTAGACCACTTTTCAATCACCATATAGCGATGTGACTGGCCAATTTACCCAATCTTACATCCACCTCACTTTCAGTGTTTTAACCTTCCCTTACCACTCCACCAATAAATCTTTGGATTGGTAAAGGTAATTTTAATTTCCACACTATCACGATTTGCACCATCACTATCAAAAAACCCGCTCCGCTGTAATCAGACGTTGAAGCACACCAGAGAGGCACTCGGCCTCTCTGGTGGAACCCAATGATGAAGCATGTCACCAACTAGGTTGGTGAGTGAGGGTTCTTTTTAGAAAACAAGAGTGACTCTTCTTGCTAGCTCGCTATTGTCTTGGCTCCACTCTTCTGTTGTTTGTTAAAGGTGCACAACATAACATCACCTGACGCATTTTGGAAAAACTTCTTTCTTCAAAGGCTGCACGCAAGAAAATGCACCCAATTCGCCACCAATATCTACCCTTGTAAAACATCATAGTCCTCAGGTGAGTATCAAGCTAGTGCAAAGCTTCATGGGATTGATAGTTCTTAGTAATGCCCACGTGGGCTGCCATTTCATGGCGTGTCCAAAAGTGCTTTTTTATTGTTATGCAAATCTCACCCAAAAGCGCGCTCCTTCACGTAGTCTTTCAAACTATAAAATGCTGCCCCAATAAGTCAGCTGCGGCCCGCTGAGATCCCGCAGCAGTATTTATTCCATAGGAGCAGCTCCGGTAAGTTGCACAACATGACATCGCCTGGCGTGTTTCAGAAAAACTGCCTTCTTCAAAGGCTCCATGCAAAAAAATGCAGACAATTAGCCACCAACAAATACACTTGTAAAACATCATAGTCCTCATGTGAGTATCCAGCCAGTCCAAATCTTTATGGGATTGGTAGTTCTTAGTAATGCCTACGTGAGCTGCCATTTCATTGCGTGTCCAAAAGTGCTTCTTTATTGTTATGCAAATCTCACCCAAAAGCGCGCTCCTTCACTTAGTCTTTCAAACCACAAAATGCTGCCCCAAAAAGTCAGCCGCGGCTTGCTCAGATCCCGCAGCGGTGCACTCCACGGCCGGGCCAGCCGTCTTAATGGAACCTCAAGGAGCTACCCTCAAACGATGTGCACTCTTTAAAACACAAATGTATTCCATAGGAGCCGCTCCGCTAAGTTGCACAATATGACATCGCCTGACGTGTTTCGGAAAAACTTCCTTCTTCAAAGGCTGCATGCAAGAAAATGCACACAATTATCCACCAATAAATGCCCTTGTAAAACATCATAGTCCTCAGGTGAGTATCAAGCCAGTGCAAAGCTTTATGGGATTGGTAGTTCTTAGTAATGCCCACGTGGGCTGTCATTTCATTGCATGTCCAAAAGTGCTTCTTTATTATGCAAATCTCACCCAAAGGCGTGCTCCTTCACTGAGTCTTTTAAACCACAAAATGCTGCCCCAATAATCAGCTGTGGCCCGCTGAGATCCTGCGGCGATGCACGCCAGGGCTGGGCCTGCCGTATTAATGAAACATTAAGGAGTTTCCCCCAAACAAAGTGCACTCTTTGAAACACAAATTTATTCCATAGGAGCAGCTCAGGTAAGTTGTACAACATGACATCGCCTGACGTGTTTCAGAAAAAACTTCTTTCTTCAAAGGCGGCAAGCAAGAAAATGCAAACAATTAACCACCAATAAATACCCTTGTAAAACATCATAGTCCTCAGGTGAGTATCAAGCCAGTGCAAAGCTTTATGGGATTGGTTTTTCTATTAATGCCCACGTGGTCCAGCCGTGAAGGTAGCACCACTGCATGAAGGAGCAGGTATTTGTGACTTTATATTTTGTTGCATTTGGAACAACAGGTTCAGGAGATTTCCAGCAAACCCGGTAATGTTACTCTGGATTTGTTACTGGAGGGTGATGACCTATGTTTTAGTTTCATGTTTGGCTTCAGCAAACCCACTTGGGATAAAATGAAATGTGCAGGACTACTTATACCGACATACACTTGTTGTGATACTCACTTTAAGAGGCCCACTTCAGGGTAGAATTTGGTGAACAGGTGCCTGCAATCAGTCTGCTGAACTGCCATGCATTTGGCCTGTGAGCAAGGACTGGGGAAGTCCGAAATGTGTTAGGCCTCTGAAAGAAGAAATAAGAATTCTCTGTATGTTACTGGCTTTGCTGCATTACATAATAAATAATTGGAACCTGTTTGGGAGTGCACCTTCGTCTAAGGGCAACCTTTCTTGTATAACTTAGTATATACATATTTTTTCTTTGTGTGACCTCCCAGGGCCGATTTGGCCCCGGGGACCGCATTCCCCAGGGCCCAGCCAAAATACAATTGGGGAGGAGGGCCTTGCTGCCCCCCTCCCTGGGCTGATTTTGGCCCCAGGAACCCAACCCCTCTTGGATCGGCAGAAATGTGATGGGGGCCGAATGGCCCCCTTCCCCAGGCCGCTTTCGGCTCTGAGTAACCCATCCCCCAGGGCCCAGCCATTTGTCTCTGGGTACCCTGGTCCTAGCCAGGGCACCCAGTGTGCACAATGGGGACCACGGGGGGGAGCCTCAAGATCCCTGTGTTCCCAGCCGGCTACCTGCCTCATGTGGGAGCCGGCATTGCTGCTGCATGCAGGGAGCGGCTGCAAATGCAGCTTCCTCCATGCAGGAGCAATAGTTTCATCTCTTTTCCTGCCCGTATGTTTGCGGGCAGGGAAAGAGATGAAACTTCAACTTCCAGCTGGCAGGAGGACTTTGCAGCTCACGCCCACTGGAACCGGAGTGTTTGCTTTTGCTTGGCGGGAGCTCTGAGCTTCTGCCAAGCAAAAGCCAACAGCTATGTCCCAGGCACTCCAGGACATAGCAGGAGCCGCCCATGGAGGCTGGCGGTCCCCAGAGCCATATAAGGCTCCAGGAGGGGGACCGTGTGGTCCCCCTCCTTTGTTGTTCACGAGCTGGCCCCAGGGAAGTGGTGGTCCCTGGCGCTGTATATGGCCCGGGAGGGGGGCCGTGTGGGCCACCTCCCACTTCAAATCTATGTTTGCCCCAGGACAGTGGTGGTCCATGCGGCCTCTGCACTATACTCAAATTAGCCGTGGGGAGGTGGTGGGGCCTGGGACGTGTCTGCATGCCCTCTATTAATTTTATTTAAAGCCCTGGGGAGGTGGTGGTCCCTGGGGCCCAGGTCCATGCAGCCGCCCCACATTTAATTTACCAAAAGCCCAGAGGAGTTGGTGGTCCTCGGGGCTCAAGCGGTCGACGCGACCCCACCTTCATTTTATTTGTAGCCCTGGGGTGGTGGTGGTCCCCAGGGCCCGGGACCTGGCCCATCCGGGGGCTTAGTTAAAAACAAGTGCGGGCAAGTTTTTGTTTTTTGATTTTTGCCACGAAGTAGCGAATTTCACAAATTTGCAGCAGCATTTTTAAAACAAATCCTTTTTTGCCCTGCCGGGGTACCTCTGGGACCCTAAGACCAAGGCTTGTTGGTCAGGGTATTCCTACGCTGCCCCCCTTTTTCAAGTTTTTTTTTGGGACTCTGCTAAAGCCGAGTCCCAAGATGGCTGCCAACACTTCCTGGTTGAAGTTTTGGCAGCCAATCAGAGCTCTGCAGACATCTGCACAAGCTTGTTATTATTCACGAATTAGCCGCAATCATAGATAAACAAATTAGGATATAATCACACAAAATGGAGACACTTAGGGGTCTATTACAATGGCGGGCGGACTGTGTCCGCCCGCCACCGCAACGGTAAACGGGACCACCCGCAAGAGGTGCGGCGGTCCCGCAATGGCAATTAGGATGCCACCGCCACCATGGCGGTGGCATCCCGCATATATTGCATTGCGGCGGGCGGTGCTGTAAGCAGCACCCGCCACAATGCAATATATGCATGTTGTGCATTGGCATGCACAATGTGACAGGCACCGCGCGGTGCCTGCCACCTTGTCCATGCCAATGTTGGGGGGTACCATGTGTACCCCCCAAGTGCACCCCCCCACCCCCCTGGGGTCCCGCAATGGGCCCCTGAAGCGAAAACCGCATGCCTTTCCATGGCGAACTCTCCGCCATGGAAAGGCATTGAAAATGCCACATGCTAATATGGATGGCGGTGCCTGCAAGGCACCACCACCATATTATGGGCCTACCGGCGGAAAAGCAGCGGACGGTCTTTCCGTCCGCCGCGGTACCCCCCGCCATGCTAATGTGGCGGGGGTAAAAGGCCGTCCGCTGGGGTGTGTTGGCGGGCGGATTGCCACCGCCGGCCGGGCGGTGGCGATCCGCCCGCCATCATAATAGGCCCTTTAGTTCTGTCTAGTAAAAAGTATGATTTCAGAAAAATGTAGTCAATAACTTCCAGTTTTAGTAGGATATTTCTTTATTCTTTAGGTACTTCCAATATCCTCCTTTGATCTAATCTATAGTCAAAGTATGGAAATCAATCAGCGCGAAATTGGCCAAAGTCCTGCCACGACTCCAAGTTCCTCATCACCTTTCATTAGACAGTCCTGTAGTTGTACATTTGCGAAATCTCGAATCTTGATTATGTACAGCAACACCATATGTTCAGGTAAAGTAGATCATGTGTAAAGGGACAATCATAGTCCCGACGCCAATAGTGGAGCACCGTCCAGCAATAGTCCCTCAATTCGGCTACGCCATCTGGCCTGCTGCATTTTATTCATGCCATTGATTTCCTTAAATTTCCCAACAACTACTGAACGGATTTACACCAAGTAACTGAAAGCGTGATCTGTGAACCAAAAGCTATCTTTCTGCAAAATTTAGTGTAATTTTGTCCAGTGATTCGAGCTGCAGCCATGTCTAAAGAGTCTACGGGAATTAACATGGGAAACGCACTTTTTTTTTACCCCGTTTTTCTTAGTCCCCACTTGACGGCTCCCATCTTGAAAATGGCCCCGGGGAGGTGGTGATCCCCAGGGCAGCGGGAGTCGCGTGCCCCCCGCACAGCAAGAATTACTGGGGCACTTGTTTGGGATAATTTCGTTAAGATTCATCAATGGACCCCAAAGATATAGGCAAGTCAAAAAATGGTTGTCCTATTGAAACATGGTCCTAGCTATAACTACCTACTGGCAACTGCCTGTAGGTTATATATATATTCACTGAAAAAACCAAAGGTCACTGGGACGTTATAGTTAGGAATTAGCATTTAAAAAACCTTAAAAATTCACTGAAACAACCAAAGGTTACAGGTACGTTATAGTTAAGGTCAGATTTCACTCGTACAAAACCACTCCCGCAATGCACTGCTTATGACCTCACATATTACAGCACTCATGACATGGTCAGTGACATCTCTGATGACATCACCGATGACATCTCAAATTACATCACTGATAACATCACTGCTCAAAGCAGAGCACACTGTTTGCTATGGCATGGCGGGAACAAACTGCAATGTTCTGCGGGTGGGAACCCTGGGACATTGCTGGAGCCGGCCCTGGCAGTCCCCAGAGCCATCGAGGGCCCCAGGAAGAGGGCCGCACAGCCCCCTCCCATATTCAAATCTGGCCCGGGGAGGTGATGGTCCCGCCGGCCAGGGGTCTGCAACAGACCCCTGTATTTGTTCATCGGGGGAGGCGGCGGTCCCTGGGGCTATGTGGGTGGGGACGGAGCCCCCCCAGGCAGTGATATTTAATTTAGCCCTGGGGAGGTGGTGGTCCCCGGGCTGCAGGGGGGGCGCATGCCCCCGCATTACTGTTATATGTAGCTCCGGGGAGGTGGTTGTCCCCGGGGCAGTGGGGGGCCGCAGCCCCCCACATCATTAACAAATAATGTATTAGCCCTGGGGAGGTGGCAGTCTCCAGGGCGCGGAGTTGCCTTTAGGGCAACCCCCGCATCCATATTAAAATATTGACCAGGGAGGTGGCGGTTCCTGGGACTTTAGGTATTCTAAGAGGGGGGGCCCATGCGCCCCTCCTATATTTCCAAATGCCCCTGGGACCTGGCACACCCGGGGGCCTAATTAAACGAAACAAGGAAGCCCGTGCTTCGTTATTTTTTTTCATTTTCGGCGGGAGTCGTGAATGCGATGCTACTCCAGCTGAATTTATTTTGCAAAAAAATGCTTTTTTGACCCTGGGCGGGTCCCTGTGGGACCCCTAAGAGGCCTAGGGGGTCAAGGTGTTTCTACCCTGCCCCCTTTTCTTTTTTTAAACTATTTTTCCTGTGACCCGATTCAACCAAGTCACAAGAAGGCTGCCAACACTTTCTGTTTTGAAGTGTTGGCAGCCAATCAGATCTCAGGCACAATATTGGGAGGGGTCACAGAGCCACCGCTGCCTCAGTTGTATATCTGTGAAATCTTTAAATTTCTCAGCTACTACTGAACGAATTTGCACAATTTAACAAAAAGAGTGCTGTCTGGACCAAGAGCTACCTTTCTGCTAAATTTGGTGTAATTCCGTTTAGCAGTTCGGGCTGAAGACGTGTCGAAAGTTTCCTATCGAAATTAACATAGAGGAAAAGCATTTTGGGACCCCCCCTTTTTCTCGGCCCCAGCTTGACGGATCGCCCCGAAATTTTTAAGGCAGCAGCTGAAGTGACTGCCCCATTAATTTTAAAACTTTCCCGAAGATTAGTCAAACAGCGCCAAAGTTATTGACAAATAAAAAAACGCTCTTCCTATGGAAACTAGGTCCTATCTATAACTGTCTATTGGCGACCGCTAGTAGGTAACATATATACATATATATATATATATATATATATATATATATATATATATATATATATATATATATATATATATATATATATATATATATATATTTGTAAGCTCCTTGAACCCAAGTGTGCTCAGATGTTTTCTGGTGGGAAAGGATCATGGACTGTGAAATTTTTGTGCTGCCACTATTACAGAGAGCACCCATCCTCAAGTAGTTCGGCAGCAACAGTGACACACAAAGGGTTTCTCCAAAGTTCATGAAGCTAACGAACCACAGCAGCCCGCAACACATTTCCTCCGGAGTTTGGCCCGCCCGCTCTGCACCACGCTACCCGTTTCTAACATTGGTGCTCACGGTGGTATAGGACTTGTGTTTGCGCAGTACCACAGCGACAACGGGTTGCACTGCAAACTGAGCATTTAAAATAATCGCAGGTTTTGGGGATTATTTTTTCTGATTGTGTTGCGCCCTGAAAGTGTCGTTTTGAATTGTGCCCTCTTGTAGGCAGCTCTTGCACCTAGGTCCCTTGTCTTGCACTGTGTTGAGGTGTCTTGCCAAAATGGAATCTGCCTTTGATTTGGACAATCTGTCTAAGTACAGTGTGTTGGAGTTGAGGGGGTTCTGTGAGGAGAGAGACATAATAGTAAGTGGGTCAGACACCAAGCCAGTCCTTCAGGGATTCCTGATCCAATGGCAAGAGGATGAGTGGGACCGAGAGCACTATGAGCAAGAGAGGGCCCTGGCCGTATGCCAGGAGGGTGGCCCTAAGGATCCCGAACAGGAGGTACAAAATGATAGGGCAGAGACGCCAGTAGCTAATGAGGACACCATAGACCAGGGAGTCCCGTGCTGGGTCCAGCCCCAGGGGTAATGCCCCATCCCTTTCCCTGTCCCCAGAAGAGTGGGTAGATAGGAGGGAAGAAAGGGAGCACCAGCTGGCTTTGGAGAGGCTCCGGTTAGGGCACGCCAAGGAGATAGCGCAGCTGAGGGTTGAAGAAAAAGGCTAGAGACCGAGAGGGTCCTAGCGCAGGAGAGGATGGCGGAGGCGGAGAGGGCCTTCGCCAGGGAGACTAGCTCAGGAGGGTAGGTTGTCCCCTGAGAGTGGTTTCAGGAGTCTGGATTCACCAGTGAGGGTGGGATCCAGTGGTGGCAGCGAGAGTGATTCCAGTGTGGGAAGTCCCACTCCCAGAGCCCGGAAGATGGTGCCTGATCCCCAGGAGGAGGGGGGCAGGTTGGAATTTAGGGGCAGCAAGAAACTGTCCCATCAGTCTTGGGGGAGTATGCGGATGTGTGTTGGACTGCATTGGAGGATTGGGTGGTGGATGGCGCGGTGAGTGATTGGGAAGGGCTGTTCCATGTACTTATCAAGGAACACATGCTAAGGAATTGTTTCCAAGGTTGCGCCACCACCTGTTGCAATGTGGGTTCTCTGACCCCAGGGAGCTTGCACGGGAGGCAGACCTTTGGGTGAGTGCCAGAGAGTCTGAGGAGGCACTGGGGAGTGATCCAGAAGGGAGTGGCTCAGGGATCTTCCAACCCAGCGAGGTGGGAGAGGTGCAGAATAGCCCAGCTAGGTCCCAGGGTAGTGAGGAGGGTTGTAGGGCCTCACGTCCTATCTACAGGAAGGAGTGAGATGGGGAGGTGTCCCGAGGTGCCCCAACCGCAGTCTCAGGGCCTGGAGAGTTCCATAAGGGAACCCCAGGTTGGGAACCTAGGCTGTCCCGATAGGCCATCCATTGAAGGGGATCACCTAGTGTCGGGAGAACCCGGGGCATCTGTAATCAGAGCTCCAGGGGTTCAGGGGTCTGCTCAGTCGCAGGGTTTAGATCCTGGGCTGGGATGCCAGGTTCAGGGACTGCCTGACCTGGCGGGAGGGACGTCTGTAAGCAGTGTCCCCCTGGAGTTGTCTTCCAGGGGTACTACTCCAGTTGGGAGGGTGCAGAACTCTGGGAGGAGGTGCAGAGGAAGGGAGAACTCACCTCTGATACCGGTTCAACCTAAGGGTTTAGACCCTGGGTTGGGGGATCGGTTGCAGGGCCACGGCCCTGGACGAGTGAGAGAGTGGTGTTCTGAGGGTGTCCCGCACAGGAGGAGAGGGCGGAACCCCAGAAGGAGAGGTAGGGGGAGGAGAGCCTTGCCCCTGACTGCTGGTCAGCCTGAGGGTGCGGACACCAGGTGGGTGGACCAGTGGCAGTTTGGAACTGCAAGGAGGAGAAGGAGAGTGGCCAACGGGTACTACGGGTTCTGGGGCTACTGCCCCCCACTCTGTGAGACAGCAAGGGCCAGAGACATCTGGATGGCCTAGGGGCCGGTTCTGGCCGCAACCGACTAGGGAGCACCAGTGGGGTGGCTTAGTTGGTCCAGGGAGGTTTGAGAGAGGGAACCATCGGGTTCCAGAGTGGCGGAGAACCTGCAGGTGCCCCTGCAGTTGCGGGCCTGCGTCCACGTTTTCTTGCCCCAAGCAGGGAAGCCCATCAAGGCATTGAGTGGTCTACCCTGGCTTTTGGCTGGGAGGGGGTTGTGTTGGACTTGGCCCTTATTGTCCTAAAACTTTTCGCTTTTCCCCCTAGCCTTTTTACTGACATGGTGTGTCTGAACTGAAAATAATAAATGCTGTGCAATGGTGTACGCACCATTATTTCCACCATTGTAGAAATGCACCTTTGTAAAATGTTACTTTTAAAATGGACGCCCTTCCTGTCTGCACATGTGCCGCCTGTCTGAGGTGAGTTGGCGGTCTAGTTGTCTGTTTCCCAGCACCCCCAGCTTTTGAGGGAAGCCTGGCACCCAGGGTGCTCTACATCTCCCTAAACCAGTTGGGACCGGTTTCCCAGGGAACCTTCCAGAAGCTTCCAGCCCTTTCTGGTAGGTGGGGTGAGGGGGGCTGTGCCTCCATGTGCTCAGATGGAGCGTGGACTAGATTGCGAGGGGACACTCTGCCAGGAGGTACCGCCACGTTGGGCCTGTGTGCTGCCCCCTGTGCCCATCTGCACCCCTCCGCTGTCCACAGGGCCAGTGAGAGCCCTTTACTGGAGTGAAGACTGCTGTGTCAGGAGGAGTGCCACTTTATGGGAGATGACTGCTTCTAGGAGCTGCTGTCCTGTTCTGATGAGTACCCACTGCCTGCTGATCTTGCCCAGTATTGCCTGCCTGCTCTCCTAAGCCCAGCACCTGGTGAGCACTATATCTTACTGCCAGCTGCCTGCTGCCTAGCACCCTGTGAGCACGTGGTCTGCCCAGGAGAAGAGAGGAGCTGATGCCTGCAGCGCTGTGCTGCTAAAGCGCTATAACTGTGCCACAGGGGAAGAGGAGCGCTGCAACTTTATTTTGTGGGACTTAGCGCTACAACCTTATTCCTGCACCAGGAGAGCGCTGCCTCCAGCCCTGCCCAGGAGAAGAAGGTGCGTGGGTCCTGCAGCGCTGGGCTGCCGGAGTGCCATATTTGCATTGACTGTGCTCTGCTTGCTGTGAGAGCGCTATAACTGTGCCCAGCAGAAGAGGAGCGCTACATTTGAAGTGACTGACCATCCCTGCCTGCTGGCTAGCGCCTGGAGAAGAAGAGCGCTTTATCTTATTGCCCAGGAGGTGAGGAGCTGACATCTGCAGTGCTGTGCTGCGAGAGCGCTATATTTCCAGTGACTGTGCCTTCCTGCCTGCTCCCTAGCGCCTCGGGAGGGCTATGTTTCATTGCCAGTGAAGGGGAGCGCTACCACTTTATGGTGTGGGACCTAGCGCTTTGTGGGCGCTGCAACTTAATTTCAGCCCAAGAACTTTCCTGCCGCCTAGCGCCTCGTGAGCGCTATATGTAAATTGCCAAGGAGGAGTCCTGCGGCAGGAGGGCCCGAGGCACATTGTCGGTGCCTGCCCCTCCGCGCTGCTGACGAGGAGAAGGGCTCCGCTGAGGGTGAAGCCGGAGAGGTCCCAGAAGCGGGACCTGTCGGGGCACATTGCCGGTGCCCGGAGACTGCAGAGACATCCAGAGGGGCCCCAGACTGCCGGTGAGTGGGGCTCAGTCATCCTGTGGTTGGGGGTGTGTCGGGGCACATTGTCGGTGCCCGCCCCGGTGCCAGTATTCTTTGGAGGGCATTGGTTGTGTTTAGAGTCCCATAGGAGGGGGCTCCAACGTGCCCAGTACTTGTTTCCTCCCTCAGCTGCACGACAGAGGCATTTTGGGAAATTCTAGAGTCCCAGAAGAGGGGCTCCACCGTGCCAGTGTTCTTGTGGGCAGATTCCTGTTAGAGCCCGGAGTGGGGCTCCCATCGCTGCATTGTTGGCGCCAGTGCTTGTTGGGTTTACCCAGCTACCCCGCAGGACAGGGGGCAGCTGCCACGCATTGGGGGCATTGGATTACCCAGAAGGGAAAGAGAGAGGAGTGAGGGACCCTCCTACCCTAGCGCTTTGCGCACCTTTGTTTCATCGCCCTTGCAGCCAGCCCTGACTTTGCGGGACATAGGCTTCTGAGCCCCTGAGAGAGGCCAGTTGGCCTGGGCCCAGTTTCAGAGTGTTGTGCCCCGATTGGGACGACTGGGGCTTATGCTTGTGAGGCCTAGCGCCTCTTATGATTTATGTACAGGTGATTTATGCTAAGGCTATGCCTGCGCTTAAGGGTCTCACGCTAATGCATTTATGCTGGTAATGTTTTCCCCCAAATTGCTAATGTGTTGTTCATGCTTTCACCCTAATGGTGTCGCCTCCATGCCCACATGTTGGTGCCTAATGCTCTTTTCTAATGTTCCAATGCTGTTTATGCTAATGGGTTCTTTCCCCTGGTGGTGTTTCTAGGGTGCACTGTTAAGGTTATGTATAATGTGGCCACACTGCTGGTTTCAGGCACAAGGAGTTTTCTGCCTCCCAATTCATGCCGAATGTCTTCATTCTATGCCTAATGATTTCATGCCCAGGTGTATTCACATAAGGCGCACTGCCAACATGCAGAGAAGGGCCTTTATACATGCCTAATGTGGTTTAGGCTGATACTGCTGTTATGCTAACGAGATGCTGCATGTTAAGGTCTTTATGCCTCAGGTGACGCCTCATGGCCTGCAAGCATGTTTTCCTTTCAGGTCTGATGCCAATGTGTCCTAATGCTGATGGACTTTACATTTATTCTTTCTTTGTCCTGGTGATGGTTCTGGCAGCGGCCCGATTGGCCCTGCCTTGTAAATAGCCCCCCCTGTGAACTGCTACCCGGTGCCGGTTGGCACAGTTATCTGCACCTGTGATAATATCCTAACATGTTCTGCATAATACATATGCTGTTTTTTTCCACCTAACCTGGTGTGGTCTCCTTTTGTAGTGTGCCTGGTGTGTCGCCTGTGAGTGTGCTGCGCAGATGCTTTACACATTTACTCCGGAGTTTGGCCCGCCCGCTCTGCACCACGCTACCCGTTTCTAACACCTGCCAACACGAGTTGGAATATGACTACATAGAAAGGCACAAGTTACTGAAGTTGTGCTTTGAGGTACGACATCCGATGGGGGGCAAGCGGCTGGATGAGGGTTTGGTAGACTTGCAATTATTTTACAGTGATATTGGGGTGCATGAGGGGAAGAAGCTAGCGCAACCCACTGTTGGTTTGTGAAGGTACTTACCATAGAGCGCCTGCACAAACGGACTCGGAGTGCCGAGATCGTGATATCCCTCCATGCCCGCTATTGTGTTTCCACCAATCACAGAAAGGCAATTTTCATTTAAAAATGTGAACATTGGCAACACCTGTGTCATGGGCTTTTGAAAAAAGGCTGTCATGCCGAAATACGTCATGCCGGTCTAATTAAAATTTCTCGAACCCGCGTGTGCTCAGATCTTTTCCGGTGGGAAAGGATCATGGACTATGATATATGTAGGTGAAAATACCAGTTAAAAAGTTACATTTTAAACTCAAAAAGCCACTGAGATTCACCAGTTATTCTTAACTCAAGTAACTATAACTTGAGCCTCTACCATGCACAGTGTTGTCATCAATGATGCCATTTCAGATGTCGTACGCATGTTATCAATGAAGTCATAGAACATGTCATGAGTGATGTAATATGTGAGGTAATAAGCAGTGAATGGTGATCGCGGGAATTATATTTACTTCAGTTAACTATAACTGGTGAATTTAATTGCTTTTTTAGATTAAAATGTATCATACTAACTGACATTTTCACCTAACTAAAATATCACTTTAACATTTATTTTCCCAGTGCATTTCAATATTTTTTTAACATAAAGTAATATTTTATCACCATACCCAACTAGGCCTACCCCATGCTGTGCACGGCTGGCAAGGGTATGGCCGCAGGGCAGGCCCTGTAACCAACCCGTGGGCAACCAACCCACTGAGCATACAGCTTTGGCCGTGCGCAGCATGCAGTTGGCCACAGGGCCAGGCCTATGGCTATACCATGCACCAAAACCCCCACGTGCAGCCAGCCTACGCCTCCCTCCCTATAAAAAATTAGTCACAGGAGATGGGGTCCCCTGGGTCTTTCTGACGCTTGGGGAAGGGGCCCACATGCACCTCCCCTAAATTTGAAAGGTAGCCCAGGGGGATGGATTCCTTTGAGACTCCCCAACAGGCCAATGGCCAGGGTATCCGTACGATGCCCCTCATTTTTTATTTTTTTGTAGGACAGGGGACTGAGTCCCCGAGTCTGAAAATAATTGCAGCCACATCTTCTTTTGATGTTGTGGTAGCCAATTATATCTTATCTTTCATTCTGTTGGATCCTCGGATGCTCCTCATCTCAATATATACATACATTTTAAATCATAATTATTCAAAATCTACAGAATGTATTTACACCAAATCACAAAAAGCACGCTTTCGGGACCAAGATCTAGTATTTTGCCAAATTTGGTATAATTCTGTACATCTGTTTTGGCTGTATCTGCATCTAATTTTCCTACGGAAAATTGCATGTGGAAAACATGTTTTGGGACCCCCTTTTTTTTCAACCCCCTGGCGATCCACCAGGAAACTTTCCAGGAAGGAGCTGAGGTGGATGAGAGGTTTTTTATTTTTGGAAAGTGTCGGGAAGATTCATCAAACAGCACAAAAGCTATTAGCAAACCAAAAAATCAATTTCCTATGGAAACGTGATCCTTACTGTACCCAATGGCGATGAATTAATAATTTTTATTTTTTTCCTAATCTTACCTCCTTTCACCATTGCCCACCCCCAGGGACATCCTAAGAATTTTGGGGGCCCTGGACCAAGCATATTTTGGGGCCCTGTCTTTTTGAATTTATGATCCAATTTCAGCTCTTTTATGCCCTCTTTGGTCAGGTCACTGACAGTGCACACTCGCCCAAATTCTAAATGTGTTTACATCTAATATTCAGGGATAGTGACATGTTTTTTTAATAATGTAACAGCAGCACCTCACTAATATTACTGCAAATAATCTCTGTGACACCCATTCATTTCTCATATATGAGGTCCTGTTTTGGTCTAAAAGTAACATTTTTATGGATGTTGCATGAAACATAAACACAACATTTCTCTGTAAAATGTATGTAATGGACACATCACCCAGAAACTTTATTTAAAACAATCTGTTGTTGGGCAAGACTCTCTACAGAGCAGATTTTGCTCCACCAGTGATCCACCTGAAAGGCTGGGGCCCCGGGCCAGAGGCCACTTTGCCCATGCCTTAAAACATCTCTGCCCATCCCAAAACCCTAAATTACCCTTACTTCCCTACACCACTACCCACACCTAAACCCTGAAATTACCTTACCTCCTGTTACAACTGCCCATCCCATAACCCCTAAAATGACACTTACCACCCTTTACCACTGCCCATTCCTAAATCCCAAAATTATCCTTGCCTCCTTTTACCACTACCCACACCTAAACCCTGCTGTTTTTTAAAATACATATCAATTATGTTATTTGCTCGGGCGTGGTCTCACCAGCGGCAAGATGGCTGCACCTTGAGTCAGCTCTGCTGACTGGGCGAGTATTATCCGCCAAAATCCTGCAGCGAACTATCCATCGTGACCCACAGACGCCGGTCCGTGCTCCTGGACATACTGTGGCACAGCTGAAGCCGTCTATAGGCACCCTGGCTGCCCCGTGAACCTACTAAGTGAAGCGGCCTGTGGCGGCGTGGTGTGGCTGGCGGGCCGCGTGGTTGTGAGTTCGGAAGGGAGGCATTGCTGCCGCAGCTGTGGCACGGCCGCGCTTTCCGAGCCCCGTGACCGCCCAGCCTGCTGCCGATCCTGCGGACCGGAACCATGTTGCTGCACTGCGGAGAGCAGTGGACCGTCTTTTGCCACGGGGCCGTGACCCCCTACACACACACAACATAGCGGCCCCCGCCCTGCTAAGGTGAGCGTGACTGTGATGACGCTGGGCTTCTGGACCTGCTGCCCCGGCGGCGCACCTGATCCTGCTGGCCCCCCCCTCTCAGCTCACGGGGGGAGGCTACCATCCATCTGCAGGCACTGCTGCTCTGGCCGCAGGGCCTGTGAGGCCTACTATCACCCATATATGGTGGTTCAATTGAGCTGCGACGGACGGGCTGCCTACGCACCGGGCAGGACGACGTTGACGGCCGGAGCCACTGCATGACATCTCGGGCCAGGAGGCCGCTGCTGATGATCGCGTACTGCGCTACCCGCCACGGTGTGCTCCTGCACTGGGCCGCCCCGCTGAGCAGGAGACACACTTACTGACCGACATCATACTGTGAAGCGCCTGGACCCCCTAAGAACCGGTGCTGGTGAGTCTGTGCTCATACCTGGCGCAACATCCAGTCTAGCTCCTACCTGGTCCCCCCCGTCTCACTTAGACCCTGAGATCTGCTGGCCTCTTTTTTGGGGGAGTTGCAGTCGGCTGGCCATTCCTATTGACTCTGGCTGGGGGAGAGGGTGGCTGTTCCTATCCTGTGACTGGTGATACTCGCGACCACTAGGGAGCCACATTCTACTTAATCCACTGAAGTCCCCCATCCCCCCAGACCGCATGGGATCTTGAGCCTGGAAGGTCCTGTGAATGCGGAGGAGCAGTGTGTTAGTTTCCCCCCCCTCGCCAGAATATGCCATAAAAGATTGCTGTTGCGGCCCTGGGGCGAGACTCTGGCCTTCCTGTGCCCACACCTGCTCGTCTTGGGTGCCATCTGGGCTGCGTGGAGGGCTGGATGCTGAGCGCTCTTTGCCCCTAGTACCCTGTGACTGAACTCTGGGCTGTGCGCTCCACCCGTTGTGTTCCTACACCTGCCCCCCCTGCCCTTTGCTTGCCATGGGAAAAACAGACCAAAAATAACCCAAACTGAACTTTGAGAGCAGGCGCATTGGACGCGGCACCAACACATTGCAGGACGCGGGCGATCAGGCCACGCAGACAGAGGCCCCTACTGCCAAGGTCGATGACATCAGATCGATACTCCTTGATGTCAAAAATAGCCTAAAGACCATTGACTCTAAAATCTACCATTTGTTGATACATCAAGACCAGGTAAAGCAACGCGTTGATGCCCACGATAACCGCATTACACATGTGGAGGCCCGAGTGTCCGATGCTGACGACTCCATAGCTGAAGCACAACAAAAGCTACTTAAAATGGATAAAATACTGGACCTTATACGAGCCAAAAACGAAGATCTCGAGGCGAGATCCCGGAGGAACAACCTCCGTATAACGGGAATTCCAGAAACCACGGCAATGGGAGGAGTTGAAGATTACTTGGAGACTCTGCTGCATGAGCTCTTTGGTCCGGCATTATCGGAGTGCTTCATTGTTGAATGAGCTCACCATTCGTTGGGACCTCGACCTCCGCCTGGGGCTGCAGCGATACCAATAATTGCCCTCATCCTAAACTGTCGCGACCGGGATACTATCCTTCGGAAGGCTAGAGAGATGAAGGAAGTGTGACATCAGGGCAATACGTTAGCTTTCTACCCAGACTTTACCCTCAACGTTCAAAATGCCAGGAGAGATTTCCTACCGGCCAAGAGACTGTTGCAACAGCTCAACATCACTTACGCCCTCCTCTATCCGGCCAAACTGAGAATACACATTGATGGCAAGTCCCGCTACTTCACGGACCCAAAGGCAGCTGCATCATTTGCCAAACAACTGAACAAGGACCGCCCGCGCTCCCAGCATCGTGAGGGAGAGACTGGTCAGCTAAGCGACAATGATTAATCCCCCGTCCATGGGGTCATGTACATTTGATTGCTCCTCTTGGGTTGATGTTGCTTTACTCCTGTTTCACTGCTAGTATTGCTCTCCCCATGGGGAAATTGACTGTGCTAAATTAGTTCACTGCTAGTACTGTAAGCCCTCGCCTGGTCACCCTGTCTATTACGGTGGGATGGCCCGGCTGAGCCCTTGCTCTCACTTGGGATGATTCCCACTTGCTGTCCTGTTCCTCCATTGTTTTTTGCTGGTGGGTGGTGGGGGGAATGTTTCTCAACCTGTTTGGGGGTTGGAGTGGGTGGAGGGTGGACTTGGGTTGTTGTTCCTGGGGCCGCACCTTTTGGCCCCCCACTGTGGGACCATGTTCTTTCTAACTGTCTAACATGTTCAGCACCTGTTGTTTACTGTCACAATCAACGACAACGCGCGGGCAGAATGGCACCCGCTACAGTCACTGTAGTGTGCACACACAAGACATAACATACCGGTATGGCTGAGGTAACCTTTATTACCTGGAATATTAGGGGTATAAATGATCATCGGAAGTCCAGGCTCATTCATGCTTACCTAACCCGCCACAACACCAACATATGCTTTTTGCAGGAGATGCACCTTGCCTCGACCAATACGGCCAGGCTCAGGGCCCGCCACTGGGGGGAGTCTCATTCAGCTGCATACTCAAACTATGCTAGAGGGGTCACTATTCTAATCAGGCGGGGGCTGCCGTGGTGTACTGACCATATTCACATTGACTCTGCAGGCAGATACGTCATTCTAGTGGGCACACTCTACTCCCAACCTCTAATATTGGCGGCCATTTATGGCCCCAATCTGGATGACCCAGACTTTTTCTTAAACGTATGGAGACTGATCTCCTCCTGTGGCTCGCATCCTATTATTTGGGGTGGTGACTTTGATATAGCACCTCTCAGCACTTTGGACAGATCTGGCGCGTGCACACACCACCCGCAGGCCATGGCTACCCTCCACACACTGATACAGGACAATACCCTAGTGGATTTATGGTGCCACACTCTTCCCACGAAAGCCGAGGGCACATGCATATCCGCGACACACGGCTCCTGGTCACGCATTGACCTATAGCTAGCTACCAGAGATGTCGCCAACTGGACAATATCAGCTGAGCACATGCCCCGCACCTCATCCGACCATGCCCCAGTCCGCCTTACGCTAACGATCCCGCCAGCGCATGTCCTAATGGCGCCTGCCACCCCATACCTTGCGAGACACTGTTTTTAAGGAAGAAGTGTGCAGCGCCATTACAGACTTTTTCGAGCTGAACACTGGTTCGGTCGATTCCCCCTCAATCCTCTAGGAATCTTTTAAGGTGGTGATAAGAGGGGTGAGCATCGCAAAACAGGCCAGGGTCCTCCAGGCCATTAGGGGCACTCTTAAGCGCTTGGAATCCGAACTCTCAGCCCTAGACAAGGATTACTGCTCCAACCCAAACCCAGACATCCTTGCTAGCATTCGGGCTAAAACCTCCGAATATCATTCCGAGGCCGACTGTGAAGTCAGCTGCCTGGGCCGCGAGGTGACAGCCCATAGGTATGGTGAAGGTGAGCGTCCGGGCAGAACTTTGGCTAACCTGCTATGTAAGCCCCACGCGTCTACCTATATGACGGAGATTCGCTCCGACTCTGGAGACAGAATCACAGCACCGGATGATATTATAAAAACAGTCACTAGTTTTTATACCCAACTCTATACTGCGGGCTCTGTAGAGGACCCTGACTCCCTTCAACAATATTTTGACTCTATCGAGCTCCTGTGGCTCAGCCCGACGCACCGTGAATACCTTGATGCCCCATTCACCAACGAGGAAATAACCCAGGTTATTTCGGGACTCCCTGCCGATAAAGCCCCTGGCACGGACGGCCTCATGCCCGCTTTTTATAAAGAATATGCCCCACTCTTGATCCCACACCGGATGGAGATGTATAATGAGTCCATTGAGGTTGGTTGCCTTCCTCCCTCACTCCGTGAGGCGCTTATTACACTTATATTGAAACCCGATAAATCACCCACATCGTGTGACTCCTACCGCCCACTTTCGCTTATCAATACTGACAATAAAATACTGGCCAAGGTGTTGGCTAACCGGCTGCTTCCCCTCATGCCGCTAATAGTGCGCCCAGACCAATCTGGCTTTATTCCCGGCCGCGCCACCTCGCATAACCTCCGAAGCATCTTCTCAATCATACACCAAATTAATCCCAGTCTCCCCGCGGTCGCCGCACTTCTCGACGCTACTAAAGCGTTCGACTCTCTTGAATGGCCTTTCTTGTTTCCTCTGTTGGCTCGCCTGGGCCTCAGCGCGGGCTTTATCCGGAACATTAAGCTGCTATATACTCTCCCCACAGCGTGCATCAAACTTAACGGCCAGATCACCAACCCCATCAAAATCACTAGGGGCACACGGCAGGGTTGCCCACTCTAGCCGTTGCTCTTTGCCGTCGCCATGGAACCCCTGGCGGCGCGGCTCGGCCAACATCACACACACTGAGGTATTGGGTTCTCTGCCCGCTCCTTGGCCACTTCTATGTATGCAGACGATATTGCATTATTCATTTGAGAGCCGCACAATAATTTAGATCCTATGACCAGAGAGGTCATATGCTTTGGGGTTCTCTCTGGCATACAAGTGAACTGGAGCAAATCCATTTTATTCCCCTTAAAGGATGTCACACAACCTTGCACGACCGAGTTTCCGCTCAAATGGGCAACTGAGCCAACACGATATTTGGGCGTCTGGCTCAGCAGGAGCACTGACGAAATCTGGTCCGCTGACTACGACAGAGCCATTGAATGGCTGGAAGCTAAAATCCCAATATGGAACAAATTGCCGCTCTCCTTATCCGGCCGCATCGCAATTGCAAAAATGATTGTCTTGCCGAAATTCCTATATTTGTTCCTAAATATACCGCTCCCGCTCACCATGCAATTTTTTAACAGACACCGAATCAAACCTAATCTCCTTGGCATGGGCCGGGCGATAACTGCACATCGCCTACGATATCCTGATGCACCATTTTGCACGTGGTGGCCTCGTGGCCCCTGACCTGCAACTATACGCTTACAGCGCCCAGGCTAGTTTCATGCATTTTTGGCTCCACCCGACGCCATTCCAGCCGCACACTGCTGTAGAGGCGGACTTGGCCTCCCTCTGGCCGCTTAGCACTGCACTGTCCCTGCCCTAAAAAAAACCCAGGCAAGAGATAAATACTATTGAATCCTTGCGTTGGGCATGGGAGGGACTCCGTAAATACAGTGGTACTGATACCCTATACGCTCCATCCATGCAACTTAATGCAAATCCCTCCTTTCCCTGCTACAAAATCCTGGCATTGCGCGCAGCGCGAAAGCGCTCGGTATCAGCATAAATGCTGATCTATACCCAGACGGCCGTTTCCTTCCTTCCCCTGAATGCACCGCCACAGGGACACCCACACTATTGGACTGCCTACTGTATCACTAGATGCGGGCGACATGCAAAAGCGCTAACAAGTCATTCCCAGCGCCACCTCCCACTAACGTGGCTTTAGAATATATCCACACAGCTACTACACACCGTAAGCTTGTCACTAGACTCTATTCACTATCCATGGCGGCCACATCTACTAGCGCCGAACTGGCACAAGGCGCCTGGTGGGCGGACCTGCTTGACAGCCCTACACCCGAGCAATGGAAATACTGTTGCACACAAACAGAAAAACTCTCCCCTAATTACAGACTCAGACAAATACACTTCAAGTTCCTCCATAGGCTATACCGCACTCCAATTGCGCTGCGCAGGATGGGCCTCACCACGGATGCACGCTGCCTGCGCGGCGCCCGACACCTCGTTTACACATTTAGCATTGTCCTGCCCCAAAGTGGCAGCCTTCTGGCTGGAAGTGTGTGCATCCATTGGTGCTATCACTAACCCTGGGCGGAGCTGGCGGAACGGGACTACGCAGAGGTCCATGGAGTTGGGAACAAACTCCGTGGAACTCAGTTCCGCTCCGCCACCCGCCTCCACCCCCCTATTAACAATTAATTAAAAATGAATTAAAAATAAAAGAAAAAACACTTACCTGGACTGCGGCGTCCCTGGGCTGCCCTCCTCCTCTTCCTCATCGTCTCTGGATGATCTTTGCGAAAACTGCAAGAAATGCGCATGTGCGGGTGCATGCACAGTTTTCGCAAAGATCATCCACAGACGGCGAGGAAGAGGAGGAGGGCAGCCCGGGGAAGCCGCAGTACAGGTAAGTGTTTTTTCTTTTCTTTTTAATTCATTTGTAATTAATTGTTAATAGGGGGGTGGAGGCGGGGGTTGGTCAACTCCGCTCCGCTGCAGAGTGTGTGGAGATTTGCCTACTCCGTGTTCTCTGCGGAACGCGGAGTAGGCAAATCTCCGCACACTCCGTGGGCGGAGCGGAGTTCTCTGCCCTCGCCTAGCTATCACATCGACCACCCTTACACCTAATCCCCTTCTTTGCCTGCTTGGCTACGTCAAGGAGGTGCCCGATGCCTATAGACGCCTTGTGGCAATGCTGCTGGTCCTGGCCAAACGTAGAGTGGCAATGCACTGGGGGCGATGACCGGCACCGACGCTCAAACTTTGGCTTGCTGATGCGGCATATTGTCAGACACAACTGACAGAATTTTGGAATCTTATGCCGAGAGCTAGCAGGCCGCACGATATCTGGGGACCTCTGGTCACATACCTACATAGCCTAGCAGACAACACCCCTGATCACGACGCCCCTGTACATAGCTCGGAGCCCGCACCCGCGCGGGTGACAGACGCCTAGAGTGGGGACACGGGAAATCCATATGTATGATTACGGTTGTGTTCTATTTGCCTCCCTAGAACTACAACCTCCACCATGTGAGAACTGATTCATTCTGTTGCGTATCTCAGAGACAATTACAATTCTGCCAAAATGCCAATGTACCATGAATGTGCCTTAAATCCTCTGTAACTGATTAATGACAATGCTGAACTGTATGTTACATTGTGCTTATGTTGAAGCCTCAATAAAAAACTTTATAAAAAAATAAAAAAAATAATGTTATTTAAAAAAAAAAAATCTTACTTGTGTGGGAAAGGCATGTGTGGCAAAGGTACAAATAATTACCTGTGTGGTAAAAGCATTGCATGTTTAAGCCTGCGTCTCCCTTCTGAAAATTATAAATGGATTGATTGCAAATTTAGTTCATTCACTTTGAACCTAGATGAGCAAGAAATCAATTTGCAATAGTAAATACCACATCCAGATTCAGAGCATCTGGAGTTTCATCATCATGAATTGTGCTCATGAATATGGTAAATTCACGCCAATACTTACATTTATGCATTCATAAATGCTTAAGGATTGGCAAGGACATGACCTCTTTTAATTAAATCTTTTTATTTTTTTATTTAGGTCGTACAATAGTCAATCAATCACTGCTTCACACTAGGTTACAAATAGGCAATGTATAAGGTATAGCATAGAAAAGCAGTTTATGAATACAGAAAAACACAACCCTAAAACCTTATCCCTCATAATCTCCCAATAATATAGTCAAATCATTGGAAAGGTATTACAATAACAATCTGACCTAACAATGACTGGGACACTGTGTCTAAAGACCGTAAATAAGCACATTAGTACTCTTACCATATCATTTCCAGAGGTAAAACACTTATACAGAACTAATACCCAGGTCCCAATCTAGAATTTTCGGAAAGTCCACAAAAAAGATCAGTCAATGTACAAACATGCAATTATCACAATAAAGTATGGTCGTAAATAATGCAAAAACTTCAATAAAGTGCAAAAATCTCTATGGAATTAAGCAATAATTAAGGTGCTGCAAGCCAAAAACTCTAGTGCCTAACCCCATATCTCTCCTAAACAATTTCCCATGACCTTAATCAGCAGGAAAGAAACACCACAACTGTACAGATTTTTTCAGTTGGTTATTTCTTTGGTATGAGCATACTCCAGCTATCTTACCCTTGATATTTTAGCTTGCCATTGTACAAAAGATGGACACCTAGACGTTTTCCAAAATTGTAAAATGAGTGATCTTGCTCTTGAAACAGCTAAAAAAATGAACTTTTGTTCACTCCTCATAAAAGCCCCATTGTTGTGGAGCAGCCCAAAAGAACTACTAGTGAATCTGGTAGCACCCTTTTTAATAATTGTTGAGGTATAAAACAAAATATTTGATCCTAGAATGGTTGCAGAACTAGGCACGTAGAAAACATATGGCCCCAATCGCCTTATGCCATTGTAGTACATTTAAACATTTATTAGGGATGTTAGGAAAACATTTATTCAAAAATTGAGGAGTACAATAAAGTGTCCATCTAGCAAAGAATTCCATTCTTTTAAAATTTGCTGCTCTGAACAGTTTATGCCCAAAAGAGATAAGAGATATCTAGCCACTGTTGCGGGGAAATAGTACACCCTATTACTGATGTTATCTTGTGAATATGCTTTAGTATAATATCCTCCTGAATTTTCCGATGTAACATCTTATACCAACTACTGAACTCTACCATGTTATTCTTAAAGAAAATTTAAGAATGCCTTATATCGGGGTAAAATCCTGCAAGAAACTATAAATTTTTGCAAAACGAAACCATAAAACAGAGTTGCTCTCACGATCCTAGAGAGCTATCTGTTGCCAGGTGTTCCCCCTATTGTTTATTGTAAGATCTGATAATGTAACAAACCCATGTCTATTCTACAATCTAATTAGGCATTCCGGAACCTTTAACCTCAGACTACTATAATCTTTCAAAGAAAAAAATGTGTCTCAATCAGGTATTTTATATTTTAGATCAATTTCATTCTTTCACAGAATCATTTCCTTTAAGATTTTATATCTATTTTTTTGGGGACTTTTCCAGGGTTTCAAGAAAAGCGTAAAACTGGAGCCCTAACTCTTTAACCATTGCCCTAAAAAAGAAACTATTGGGAGAGAGCAGATCTTCATACAAACGAGAATGAGAATCAATAAAGGTGGGCTGATAGTATGAATACAAATTGGGTAGGGCCAGCCCCTCTGCTCGTTGCTTTATTGAATGGTGGTCAGATTGACACGTGGACGCTAATGTTTCCATATAAACTTTCTAAGTAAACAATGAATCTCCTTAAAATAGCTCTAACAAAGCTTGGTTTGAACATTAGAGAATAAAAATAGGAATAGGGTTGAATCAACATTTTTATTATGGAAACTTGGCCTATAATTGATAAAGGTAAAAGGTGGCATCTTTCTAACAATTTCTTAACTTTAGACAGTGTTGCATGAAAATGTAGATCATAGAGATCTAAAATATTAGAAGTTACAAATACCCCAGGATACTTAATAGGGTGAATAGGCATTAAAGAATTTCTCACTTGTAATGATTAATCCTATACCCCCACTTGAGTAACTTCATTAAATCTATTGAGTGTTCTTTGAATATTTGCTTTCTTTGCTTCCAAATACAAAATAATATTGTCAGCAAAATGTTTTGGCTTAGACATACCTGAAACAGGAGGCAAAATTAACTCATCATTCCAGAGAATAATAGCAAAAGGCTCAATAAAAAAACAGGGTTAGAGGGCAACCTTGACACATCCCGCAAGAAAAATGAGTTTGGTCTGCATCGCATGAGTTGATAATAATTTTGGCTATTGACCCTTAATACAGATTCTTCAAAATCTTTAAAAATTGGTGAGGGAAGCCAAACTTTCTCAAAATCTGAAATAACGTTGTCTAACTTACAAGGTCGAAGACTTTCTCCCCATCAACCATAATTATAGCCACTCTTGTACTATTAGTAACGTAATAGTCTATGGCCTGAATCAAAGAGTTGGCATTAATTGCGATTGAACTATGAGGGATAAGACCATTCTTATCACCATGTATACATTTTTGAGCAACAGGGGTAAAGTAAACGGTTAAAATTTTATCAGAAGTTTGTAGTCTGCATTTAGCAGGGTAATTGGCCTGTATTAATTAGGATTAAAAGATAGTTTATTTTTCTTTTAAAAACTGAATATGATAAATTTTATAAACATTGTAGAAATGAATCCACAGGAAATTATTTGATTAAAAAGTAAAATTGAAAAATCTTAGAAAAGCGGAGCAAATCCCTCATAGCACTTGATTGAAATGCAATCAATCCCTGCTGCCTTGGCATTAGCCATAAAGGCCAAGGCCTCCTGAATTTCAGTCGCTAAAATTGATTTGATTATACTATCTTGGAATTGAAGCAAGAAACTTTAAGATGGCTTCCTCTGAAATCTCTGCAGGAGCCTGAGAAGTGCAGAGTAATGACTAAAAAAGGCCCTTTGAATTGCATCGCTATCAGAAGTGATAGAATTAGTAGCCAGATCTATCACCTCAAATATCCTGTTAGGATTGGCTCTAGATTTTACTGACCATGCTAAAACTCAAACCACATGTTTAAAATCTTTATACACCCCTTTGAAACGTAGTTCTTTCATTCACTACTTCTTCTTTTAAGAAGAAATCACAAAGCTTTTGTCTAGCCAACCTTAACGACTTACTAGGAAAGGGAGAGCACGATCTTGAACTCGACCTAGTTTCCTTCTCTACTTTATCTTGCAGTTTCTTAATCAGTGATCTATGGGAAGTAGCCTGTCTTGCTTTAAAAGCAATAACCTTGCACCAAAAACATGCCTTAAAGACTTCTCAAATATTTAGAGTAGCGGCAGAGTTGTCGTTAATCCTAAAAAACTCTTCTAAAAATATCCAAGTAAGCTTTTTCTAGCTCTCATTCAATAAAAGGGACCCATCGAAGTTCGATCTATTACCTCTAGATTTAGTCAAACTAATACCAAACTGAACAGAGGCTTTTAAATGATCTGAAATCTATTTCCCATTATCTGCAAGCCTAGCCTAGTAAGCGAAGAAGAAATAAAACAAATCAATCCACTATGCCGATTTAAAAAGCTTCAAAAAGCAAGTAAACTATCTAGAATCAGAATTTGCAGTAGGCCACGGATCCAACAACCCATAATGTTCTTTAATCCTCTTGAACAAAGCCAATGATTTAATTTTTAACTGTCTTGTTTCCTTGCGAGAGGCATCCATAGCAGGACTCTGAAGCCAATTAAAATCTGCTCCCATAATGATGATTCCCTCGCCTCCATTAAAACTGCATACATTTGTTGTAGAGATAAATTATGATCCACTATTGGTCCATAATAATTAATAAAGTTAAAAAAATGTGCTTCCAAACGTGCAACGACCCAAAGCCATCGCCCCTGGTTATGGCTTTTGATACTCATTATTTCCCAATTGAGGTATTTAAACCAAAACATTAGCTACTCTGTGGCATGCCACTCCAGCGGATGAGAAAATGGCATGGGAGAAACAAGAGAACTAGTTAATGTAGGGGGGATTGTACTGCAGATGAGTCTCCTGCCAAAACATTGCACTGGGTTTAAATGATCTTATCCAGCTAACAGTTGCCAAGTACTTTTTGTCGATTCCCCAAACCATTTATATTACAAGTAATTACCTTAGCTGACCCTACCTTCCCAAATATGAAAATCAACTTCCTTGTGCATATGTATTAAAAATACTTCACATTGTACTATCATAAAAACAAAGCACTTTAACGTACTAGTACCACCATTTTCATCTATACACTCCCCTAGTGCGTGCAAACCCTCACCCTGCCCCAAATCATCCCATTTCCCAAATGCACCACCTCTCTTCCACACCTGAACAAAAACCCCAAAAGCCCTCTCCAGAAGGAAATCCCCCATCAACACCCTCCTGCGCCTACACCCCCCCACTTGACGGGTACCCTGGAATGGCACCTTAGACTCTGCTAAAACCTCGCTCCAACACACCCTCACCCTCCAAAAAAAAGAAGAAAGGCAAAATCAGAAACCAAGGGCCGATTATAATGTTGGACCGAGCGCCACCCACAGGCCGTCGGTGGCGGTCCATCCTTCATCTGGGGCTGTGGTCCAACAGCTGCATTATGATGTGGTCAGTCGGAGGCAGCGGGCAGAGGGACTGACCGATGGCTCCGACAGGCTCAAGGCGGAGCGTTGGTCGAAGCGTAATACCCTACAATGGGTGTGGCGCCTGCGGAGGCACTGCCGTAGGGATTACGATATCCCTTTTCCCTCTGCCTTTACAAGGCGGTCTGACCGCCATGTAAAGGCAGATGGAATGGGACATTGGGGGGCCCTAGCATGGCCTCCGTCAACGGAGGGCCTCCACTATGGGCCCAGGGGGACACATGTGGTGCCCCGCAAACATCCATGCACCGTGTGCCAGGCACTACATGGTGCCTGGCACACAGTGAATAGATGTTTGAAAACATACCCTTTACTATTGCGGCTTGTGCTGCGGCCCCTTTTCCGGCCGGCAGCACAAGCTGCAATTGTAAAGGCTATGTTTCTGACCACCGTGCTGGCGGTCGCATTGCAATTCAGCGGGTGGGACCTCCGACTCTTTGTCGGACAGTCCCATTCAAGTTATGATCTGACCGGCATAGTAATGAGGGCCCTAATAGTAATCCTAATATGTTAGTCATATATCATACATCCTACATTTATCAGCCCTTCAAGCTTGGTTCGTATGGACCTGTTTGAGCAGATCATTAGCTTCTGTGGCTGAGGTAAACACCCCAAAACAACCCTTATAAAGTACTTTTAATTTAGATTGCTGATGAATGCAGCCTGCACTCCGGCTGCTTTAAAAAGACCATCACATCCTTAAATTGTCTTCTACGATGAGCGGATGTAAAGTATTGTTCGGAAATAATCTGAATTTTTGAGTCATCATCAAATACGAACATCTTCTGCTAAATGGCCCTAGGCAGGATCTGCTCCGAGAAATTTAACTAGATTGTTCTTGGCTGCTTTATAGTTGGGTTGGCTAAAAAGGGACCCAATGGACCTGCATTATTGATAAATCTTCTGGGTGGTTGTTTTTTAATCAAAGTCTCAATAAGAGTGTTTACCCCCCTTCCTTAGCCTCCTTGCCGTCCAGAATGCTAACAAATCTTAAATTTGAGTGCCACAAGTAGTTTTCCATCTTGACCAGTTGTGTTCTCAGCATGGAGAGTCCTTTACCTGTAATGTCTACAAACGTTTGCTATTTAATTGCATTATCCTCCAAGTCTGAAACCTGCTGTTCAACCTGGTTGAATCGTTCAGAAAAAGAGTACGCTTATCAGTCATGGTTAAATGATCATGCAGGTATAAAATGACTTGTGTTTGGGACTTTTTAATGTCTCTAATCTCTGCTAAAACAATTGTAAACCATTGGTTCAATGGAGAGTCTTTTAGAGGAAAGATTTTCAACTAGGTATCCACCATAAATACTAGCAACTGCAAACGAGAGGATAGTGGAGTATCTAGACATTCTGAAACAGTTGTCTCCTTATCAACAAGCTCGAGTTCAACCCCATTTCCCTGACTTGCCCTTCTCTTGCTCCCCACATGTGATAACAATAAATCGATATTGTAAGTATTCTTAAGCATCTCTAGACCCTCACCCGCCATCTTGGGGGCAGATATTGTACATTGTTGTTGTTGTGAGGTCTTAAATAATGGATCATTTTGCACTGGGGATTGTTTGATTCCCACTTCCTGTGTCTGAATCTGAAGTATCAGAGAGCCAGAACTTAATCCAGTGACAATAGAATCTCGCATAGCCAGTATTATTGAAGGAAGGGCCTCCTCCAGCTCCTTTAGAGCAATGTTATGTGGTGCAGCCATTACCCCTATATGTACAGGGCCAGAAACCACATCATAATGTCCATGTGTGAGAGTTCCTCCAAACTCCCCCATCGACAGCATCCCAAGACTAGAACAGAGAAGTGGCAGTTTCTTGGGAGGGCCTTTCTCCAGATTGACCTGCCCTGCGCTTTGCTTATGTTGGTTGTTTGGAAAGGTTTTTGACCTTTCAAGGAGATCCTCTATGAGTGTTAGGCTTCATAAGCTTCTGAATATTAAAGGGCAATGGCACCAAAATCTATTCAGCAAGACTATCGCAGAGAAATCGAAGCCTGGTCTGAATTGAACGGAGTTGATCTAAATCGCTGCTGGAGCCAACTCCTCGCCTATTTCCATCGGGTGCAAGTCAGACTCGCAAACAAATCATGTTAGTAATCAGACTCAAGGTCCCTGGTGCGGCTTTGAATGAGGCTTCAAATGGAGAGAAATGCGGGAGAAAAGGAGCCAAACAAGCCAAACAGAGAGGTTACTCCTGGAACAGTTGCCCAGGCCACAGAAAGGGTATCCTTGCACAGTACCTCTGTCTACCATTATCACGGCCATAGTGAGAATGGCGCTCTCCCTCTTATCAGCAGGCTCAAGCCAAAACTGCCTCTGTTGCTGTTACTGGAACTGACGCAAATGTTGCTGCCAATATTGGTGCCTTAGATCCACAAACCGTCAGCATCACCGCCAGCAGTCCTGGAAGGTCTAACAGGCTGCGTGGCTCTCAGCACAATGCAGCTCTCAGCAGGGCATGGGGTGATTTAAAAGGTTATTAGAAGTACCCGCTATAATTAGTAACTGGACAGGTGCCACAGGGTCAATGAGGTGTCAAAGTGGGGTATGGATTCAAACTGCTGATGGGGCTAATGTAAGCCTGTGTTTCGTGTTGATGACCCATGGGGTAAATCAGTGCGTAGTCATGTCAGGTCATGTAGATGATGGAGCAGTGTGCTATGTAGATGCCCCTGTGATAATGTATGCATTCTCAATGTTATTAGTGTGCTACTTCTCACTAGCAGATTGGCGAAGGCCTACGATGGTGATGTGTTTATGGTGATTGTCATGCTGTGTTGCTGGGGATAGTCATAGAAAGTTCAATTGTTCATTCCACTGCATGGAATGTCTACGTTCAATCCACTCACATCAGACGACAGACAGAAGGCCCCGTTTTGTCCTCTTCTAAAGAGGGTATATTTGTTCATGTGTGAGTGTGCCTCCAAGATAGTCCACCATATGTCACCAGATGAATGTCCTTCAGTCAGAAAATGTGTGCACAGTTTGACATTGTGGTACTTATTCTCTTGCATTGGATGCTGCTGTGTTGTTCCATGATCCGTGTTTTGACCAGCCTTGTGGTCATCCCAATATATCTTTTGTTGCAGGGACATGTCACCGTGTATTTGCAGTTTGTTGTGTTGCAGTTGGTGTGTGTTTTCTGCATCCAAGTGAAGATACTTGTCAGTCTGACCTCTTTGGTAGTGTTCGTAGAGGTACAGACTGTGCATGAGCCACATGGGAAATGGCCTATCACAGGGGGTAGGCCCCATAGAGATATTTGTTCAGCTCTTGTGCATGTGCGTGGCCTGGTATGCACAAGTATGTCTTTTAGATTTGAGGTACGTTTAAAGGCAAAGCAAGGTGGTGGTTGTGACAGGTTCTTTCTTGCTCACATGCTAACCTTGACAAGCAATTTGCCACTGTCTTTCTTGTCCCTCACCAAAAACCTATGCTCTTCCAACTGGGAGGCCTAATTTTATTTTCTTAATGCTTGATGTCTTGCCCTGCTCTTTGTTTTTGAGAATATCCATAAGAAGTTTACCAAATTTTTGGAAAAGAAAACTCCTCTCCCACACAACTACTGCTTCTTCTCTCTTACACTTTATTATTGCTCTGCCCTTTCTACTGCCTAGTTGCAAACTCAATTATCACATGTACTTCTACTCCTTCCTGTGTTAATACTGCTCCAATTCCTGTAAGACTCAAATTCTCCTTCAAAACGCTAAACTCTTTCTCACATGCTTGTGTACACTCAAATTTGGCTTTCTTTGTGGTCAACCTTCAAATATTTGCTGCCTTATCTGCTTCATTGCAGCAAAGTTTGAATAAAACTTGATCAAGCCTCAAGATGGACAACCCTTCTTGTTTAATCTACACCTAGCCCCTCTGGCTGACTTGATTGAAACCTGGGGTGTGAAGGTGGTCTCATATGCAGATGACACTCAACTGCTATTTTCTTTTCAGGAACAGTCAGAGGTAGCTCTACGTAACTTTAAGGAGTGTCTCAAAGGAGTTGGTGTTTGGATGGAGTCAAACTGTCTTAAATTAAACTCCGACAAAACAAACGTTTTGGTCTTCAGACAAGATGGGCCCCTGCAGTTGAACTTCTGGTGACCTGAAGAATTAAATCCCCCCCGCTCAATGCCTATTTTCTCTGCTAGGAATTTAGGCATTATATTTGACTTGGCCCTCTCCTCCTCTGCTCAATTTAGGCAGATCTCATCGGTCTGCTTCCTGAAATTGAAACCCCATAAGGAAGTTTTTCAATTTGGTCCCAGAAGAGACCCGTAAAAAACGGACGTCCGTTCTATGGTAACATCTCAATTGGACTACGCCAACAGTCTCTATCTCTGCTTGTCTGATTGCTTGACATACAGGCTTCAGATAATTCAGAATGCAGCAGCGAGACTGACACGGTGAGTTCCTCTCCGTCAGCATATCTTTCCCCATCTGAAGCAGCTGCACTGGCTCCTTGTGACCAAGTGTAATAAATGTAAAGCCCTTATGCTGGCCTTTAGAGCACTTGCTGGATCAGACCCTCGCTATTTGAGGAACAGACTGATCCCCTAAACCTAAGAGAGAGTGCTAAGGTCTACCAACCTCAGTTTGATGCAGATTCCTAAATGTGTCAAGCTCCACTGCGGAGGAAGCTCCTTCATGGTCCTTACAGCCAAGCTCTGGAACCATCTACTGCCGAAGCTGTGTTGGGCTGAGTCATTGGCTATTTTTAAAAGAAAGATAAAAGCCTGGCTGTTTGATGCAGCCTAGCTGCTCGGGTAATGTGGTGGGATTTTTTAATCCTTTGAGAGCTGGGACACTTCTGCTGTAGGAGCTGTGCGCTTAACAAATGTTATTTGATTGATTGATTCTTCGGTATCGTCTTGTCTCCAATAGTTCTCACAAGACTTTCCTTAAGACTGATTACTGTACCTGTTCTGAAACAGATACTGAGTTTAGAGAAAGAAACAGAGTAGGGAGAATTTATGTGACCAAGAAAGGAGATGAATTGTTTGGGTGACTATATAAGAAAGCTTTAGGGATTAAGTTGAATCTCAATGCTAATCCTCCAGTCTAACAGTGTAGGAGTGATATTTAAAGATGGTTGGTAACATAGTGATTTTTAATGAAGTACTTAGTAAGGAGTTATGATGCTTGTATGGTTTCATTCATAATTTTAGAATTAAAAAAGCAGGATTCCTGTGGTACAGAATGTACATAACATATCGCCAATTTAAGAGAAAAATGAAATAAAAAAAATGTAAGATAAAGAAAATTAAGATAAAAAAATATCCAAAATATGTGAACAAGGTGCCAATGAATCAGTTGAGGTCAGTGAACAGATTAGTCCAGTGGATGTGACGAAAAAGGCCTCAGATGAGATAAGGCTTTGCATTCAATTGTGACTGGCAAATAGGGTCATCATTGGAGTTAGCAGGCAGAAGGTGACACACTTGGGGTGCAGGGAGGACTACCCTTCTGCTTGCCCAGGTCTGTGTGCTTCCATTGTGCTAGAAGTGGGCTGCTTTGCATGCAGTCCAGGATCTTTAAAGTGTATGCTAGTAGGAAGGATAAGAGATCGCAGTTGGATCAAGGGTTGAATGCTGTGCATTTGAACTCTCTTACACTTAGCTTACAATGGCACCTGGGTAGTGACCTTTTCTTTAGGCATTGACAAAGGAGACAAACGAGATCCTCACTGCATTTAATACTTTTTTAAACAATTTATTTATCATTTTTGTGCAAACAAAGTAAACATGGACATCAAAAACCACACAGCATGGCACATCATACGATGAAGGTTATGATAGCGAATTAAGACGGTAAAGACTGCGACAATAGCAAAAGATGTGAATATTTTCTTTGGACGTGAATATGCACAGATCAGGGCCCCCTTGGGCATAGCATAAACAGTTTCAATCAAGGCTATATAGTGGGACTCCAGTATATATAGCGGGGCTATGGCCAGAAGGCCTTGAGACGAGTCCAGGGGAGTGTGGTGCAAAATCGCGGCTACCTGTGACCATTTCTAAAGATAGCAAATAGTCCAGAGAGTTTGCCAAATGTCTTTCATTCTTGCAGTAGAGGGCTTCAACGTGGCATACAACTCACTTGATGTATCACAACATGTCATGCTTTGTAGCCATGCTTTAATTGTGGGACGAATTCTGCTGCCTCAATGCAGCACTATTTCTCTCTTTGCCAGTAACAAGGCTATTGCAGTAAATCTGCGGGCACTCCCTGGGACATCAGCCACATATCCCAAAAGTGCCACCAGATGAATGGTTCGATTGTCATTGAAATCATACGAGAAAGAATGTGAGCCAAGTCAGACCAGATAAGGGGGCAGGACCACGTTAGGTGGGGCAAGTCTGCCTCTGGGGTTCTGCATTTAAGACAGAGGGATGATCTGGAGGGGTCAAGCTTAGCCAGTCCAATGGTGGTTGTATAGGCCTTATGTAGGAACCTAAAATGAAGGAGTTTGTGACAGTGGTTCGGGAAGACCAGTTTCATCTGTAAACAGCAATAAAACCATTCTTTTCAGAAATCGAACGGTGTAGGCCATTTTTTGCCATTTTGCCCTGACCTTGTCATCATGTGTAGGTTGGAGGGCCATGCTTGCCCGTTAGAGTTTAGAGATCAGTCAGTTTGCCTCCATGTCCATTATGAGCAGTGTCAGGGGAGTGAAGTCGCTTGGGGCCATTGGGTATGAGGTGATAAGTGCTCATAAGGTTTCATGCATACGCCGAAGAATAAAATGATCCATCGATGTGACATTAATGAACCGGGTGTCCTCTGTGTGAGCAAGCATGTGATAATCTGGAAATAGGTCGGCCATCGTATGGAGGTCATGCCGGGATAATGTATGCTGGACCACTTTCTCTAATGTCAGAGGGAGTCATGGGTTCTGTGTAAGGGGGTGCACAAGGGAGTACAGAAAGTCACTACCCAACATCCGACAGACTTTCCTTCAGGACCAATTCGTGATAGATATTCTGCATGCCGGATGGGTCTAGTTTAAGGCCCTGCGGTAACAGAGATGCCAGTGGAGTTGTCCCCGACCTGATCACATTCGGGTTTAGCTTATGGCAAGCGGGCATTTGGATGAAACCAGTGGTATGCAAACTGGCACTGTGTCACTAGGAAGTACGTCTGGAAGTCAGGGACTGTGAACCCCCCACGATCGAAGGGTTGGACTAGTGTGTCCCACTTTATCCGGGGTCCATGACCGGCCCAGATCAGTTTCAACAGAATACCACATAGTGTAAAAAAAAGAGTTTGTCAGAGGTATAAGTATGTTGAGAAACAAATACAAAAAGTGGGGAAGGATGCGTGGAGATCCGGGGGTGTGCGCTCTATGGTGGGATGAGGAGAGGGAACGTTGTTAGATCCCTGCTGCTTGGAAAAGGTCATCGCTTCTGTTGTATTGACAAAGTATCATGCCTTGCTGTTGACAACCATCCGGAGCCTGGCTGGATACAATATGCCACATTTGAGCACCTGCTTACGGAGTAGGGCTTTAGCATCGTTGAACTTGCAGCTCGCTTCTTTTTTATAGCTATTGACTTCATGGTGCATTCTGTCTTCTCCTGCCGCTTAGAGAAGGATACTGCGTCATCCTCCAGACTTGAGATACGCTTCTCCGCAGTATCCATGCAAATACCATGGTATTCCAAAAGCTCCCCCATCCGGTCCAGTAGTCCAGCCAGGGTGTCAAATCGGGAGTCAATGGTGCGGAGCTCCGCCATTATAGCTGCTGTGCCCCCTTGCCAGTCCGCTTTCTGTGAAGCGCTCGGAAAATCCTCTGCATTCAACAGGGAGTCTGACCTCCCAGTCGACTTGGCGCAGTCGAAGGTGAACTTGGGGTCCCCCCCTGCCCATGGCACCCAGATCTCTGAGTTCAATGTGCTGGCAGGGGAGGCAAGCCTCATCGGTCACCACGGGCAAAGGCGAGACGATTGTGGGGAGTGAGTACCTGTGTCCAAAAGGGCAGTGCAAGTTCAGCCTCTCAGGGAAAAAGCAGTATCAAACAGGGGGTGGGGGGAGCCTGGGCAGGAGAAGTACAGGTCAACCCCCCGAATCAGTGCGGGTCAAGCATTTAGGTACCCAGCCAGCACCGACCACCACTCGCTCAGGAGCCGATATATGTACAAGGGGGGGCCCGATGCAGAGTGGGCTTGAGAGCCAGGGTGTCCCTGGAACTGTAGGATGCATGATGGGCAAATCATGGAGCCCACGCGATGAGGGGACTAGGTGCAGAAGCCCCGGGGACTGCAGAACGGGAAGGCAATTCCAGTCCCCCAGGTGTAGCCAGGCGAGAAGGCCTCAAGCAATGCGGAGGGCATCGGTGTGCCCTGGGGCAATGGGAGGGTGCAGAGAAGATTAACCTGTACTCACAGGCCAGGCGCTCCCACGGCGTCCGCTTCAGGGCCCAGTCAACCATCATCAGGGCCACAGAGATGAATATAAGGCAGCGTGGCAGTCAGGGCCCTTTTACACAATGGCATGCACCTCAGACAGCCACTTAGGCGCGGAAGCTGCGTCATGATACTGGTCCTCAGGCCATCCCCCCACACTGCCATGATCTAAGCAATGCAGGCCGCCCGCCCACAGGAGGAGGCTGCGCTGGCCAAGAGGCCATGCCCGCGAGCCCAGGCAGTCAGGCCAGGTGGACAAGCAGGCAGCTGTGATGAAGTAAGTTGAGGGCTGCTAGGCCCGAAACACCATCCCAGGCTGCGAAATCATGCAGTCTACAGACGGCTGCCCCTCCACAGCAGTTGTACCTTCACGGGTGAGGGGTGGGCTGCAGCACATTCCACAATAGCGAATAAGGGGGTACAAGCAGAGGGCTCAGCAATTCTCTGCAGCCTTAGGCTCACCCACGTACCCTGTCGTCACGGGGCCTCCTAGGCTGAGCTAGGCCTCTCCAACCCACTCCCATGTATCAGCTCCACAGCAGCGCAACAGGGCAGGAAAAGTAGGCAAGCAACTTCACTGGTGAGCCAAGGCAGTCGGGCCAGAAAGACGGGCAGGTGTCATTGGTGAATTAAACTGAGGGCGGTTAGGCCCAGAACGCCATCCCAGGTCACGGATCTATGCAGTCTGCCACTGATGTCTCCAGGCGGATATCCTCCCACAGCAGATTTACCTTCATGGGTGAGGGGTGGGCTGCTGCAGATCCCCTGCTTGCGAATGGGAGGGTACAGGTGAAAGGCCGAGCCAGGCTCGGCAGCCTTAGCCTTAGCCTCAGGCTCAGTCGTAGCCCCTGTCCCCTCGGGGCCTCCGAGTCTGGGATTGACCTCTCCTACCCGCTACTACGTCTCGGCTCCACAACAGCACATCGGGGCAGGGAATGGCGTCAATCAGCTCTGTTGGCGTTGAGGGGTTGTCAAATCGAATCGAAAATAAGCTTTATTCAATTTCACATTGTAAATCATAAAAGCATACCGAAAATAGAATACATTATTCAGGTTAAAGCACACTATTTAAAAATATTTGTTAAAACATGAACAGTACAAATAAAACTGATCAAAGTGCATTTGCTTTATATCATTAAAAAATTGACTATAGCAACTTTCTGTGGATGATAGCCCATAAATACTGTGACAAAACAACACAGATAAACAACCTCAGAAGAGATTGTAGATACAAAAAAGCTAGTCGACACTGCACAAACGTTAAAGATCTTGACAGTGGCTTGATTAAATGTTTTCTCAAATCTAAATAGTACTTGCAAAAAGAAACAATGTGCATAGTGCTCTGTGTGGATACATTATCACAAGGGCATTTCTCCAAGTCATGTGACCAGTTATTTATGTTAGGAAAGTGTAGTACATGTTACTCAGGTTACTGCTCTAGTCTCTTACAGAATGCTAACAACATGTTATGCTTCCACTGGAATGTACTCACATTTACGTTCCACGTTTGTTCTTAACAGTGGGTTCTATTCCAAGGCAGTTACTCGTTAGCTCCTGCTTGGAAGAGTCTGCTCTTGTACCTCCCTCTGCGCTTCCAATAAAGGACTTCAACTTTGCTTGATGTGTCTGCCGTTTATCTTCCACTACAACTTGGCGACGATCTTGATTCGACCCCGTGTGCAAAGCAGCCACTTCTCGTCCATCTGCGCTGATTTCTTCTCTCTTACCAGAGCAGAGCTGCGCAGAACCACGAACGCAGAGCAGAGCCACGAATCCAGACTTGAGGACAAGAGTGGACAATTGTCGCAGCCCTTCTCAGCTGTTTCCCAGCACCCCTGGACCGTATTGAGGAAGGGTCCGGCTCACCGATGACGCACTGGCCCAGCCGTTGCCAGTGACGCGTCCCCTTAGCAACGTCGTCCATGTTTCCACGACCCGTCTCCTAGCAACGCCATGACGCCGCTTCTCTGACGCACTTCACCTTGCCCCACAACGTGAAACGTCAGTGCGCAACTTCGGCACGCACAACGCAAGTGTCCTCACATCGGCGGCCATTTTCCTTTGCCTTTCTTTGGTTACCACTGTAAACCAACGCGACGTTCATCATCTTCCGGAGGCTGCGAAGATCGCTAAGAAGAGGAATTTCCCGGCGACACACACGCCTACTGTGTGTTTGCATTTCGTCCGCCACGCAGGTATTTAGAACTTTTGTTTCGCTCTTTTGCCACGGCGATATACACGCCCGTATTTCGCTCTGCACAGCTGGTCTCGCTCCATTGTTTCTCTCGGCGATATACACGCCTTTCCCAGTTCGTGCTCTCCACAGGGACTACCACCCCTACAACCTCTCATCTTCCATTGGAGAACCTTCTTCGGGGATATACACGCCGTGTGTATCGTACTTGACTTTCACTTCAAACTGTTTGACTTGTATTTTTAATTGCACTATTTTGCTTTCACTCCCTTTGTCTATTACATCATGGCCTCTTCCCACGTTTCTGTTGTTCTTCCACCTAATTTTTTAGAGCAACCTTGGCAACCAAGCATACCCTGGGAGGATTGGATCCTCATGTTTGAAAACTATCTAGATGCCTTAGATGGCCAAGACTTTTCGGCGAAGAGAAAGAAAGCTCTTCTTCTAAGCACTCTAGGCAAGGAGGGACAGCGCGTATTTCGCTACCCCCCTCAAGCACTCCAGGCTAACGGTCAAGCATTACTCGACGAGTATAAAGAGGCCATCTGCAGACTAGAAGTGAGGGACGCTAAAGAGGAGAATCTAGTCATGAACAGATTCAAGTTCTACACTCAACATCAAAAATCTGAGGAGTCTATTGATGAATTTATTTCCAGGCTTAGGGAAATGTCTATTAAGTGCAAGTTCGGAACAATGACCGACGAGCTGATTAGAGATCAACTCATCGTCCAGTGTAATAACAAGAAAATTCAGGAGCGACTCTGGGCAGCGAAAAACCCCAACCCCAAAACAGCAATAGATCTAGCGAAAGTTGTAGAGCAGTCAGAAGGCTGTATGAAGGAACTGGAAAAGAGAACTCCCAGCAATGATGTGAATGAAGGCTCCACTCAGGAGTCGCGAGACTTTGATCAATGCGGCGATGACCCCAGTGTCATTTCCGCTATCAAGAATAGGAAGTTTCAGAAGAGACCTTTCAATCCCAGGGCTACGAGTAACTCCAAGTCTACTAATGTCAAAATGTGCACTAGGTGTGGAAGTACAGCGCACTCCTCAGACTCCAAGTTTTGTTTCTCTCCTAAACAAGAATGCTTAAAATGTGGTCATATGGGGCATTATGCCCGGGTCTGTAGGAGCAAATTTCGCTCAAGTGTAGCCAGCGTTCACAATACTGTGATAGATGATGATAAATGATAAAATCTTAGTCATTGAATCTGACCAAGCCTCTCAAGAAGAGGATAAGAGAAAGAATAGACCTAAAGCCATGTTCATAATTGATGGGCAAGAAGTATGTCTGATGGTCGATACTGGCTCAAAATTCACGATTGTCCCAAAATGTCTCTTTTATGAGAAATGGGGTGCAAGACAACTCCTCCCGAAAGACATTTCCCCAGGTGGATATCAAGGGGAGTCAATAGACATACTTGGGTACTTTGAAGCACACATCAGTTTTTCACATAGAGATATTCATGGAAAAGTCTACGTAGCAGAACATGGTCCAGCCATACTTAGGTGGGTGCACCAATATGACTTAAGCATCATCGTTAACCCCAGGGCACCAATGCAAGTCATGGTCATTGAGGAATGAGGGCTGAGACAAAATCCTCAGGGAAGCCAGCAGTGTCTTCAGGGAAGAGCTTGGCCAGCTCAAGGGTTATGTCCATCGCAAACTCATTAAGAAGGACTCTGTCCCCATCCAGCATAAAGTTAGGTGAGTGCCCATAGTAGTCAAGGAGGAGATGAGGGGCCTTATCAAAGAAATGCTCACAGCAGGAGTCATCGAGCCGGTAGAGGCCTCCCCATGGATTTCTCCGGTTGTTATCACCAAAAAGGCCGATGGCAAGCTCAGATTCTGTGTCGACCTGAGGTCCCTTAACCAGTGCGTAGTTGCCGACACATTTCCCCTCCCCAACATCACGGAGCTAGTCACCACTCTGAAGGGCGCCAGAGTTTTCTCCAAACTCGATCTCAGAAGTGCGTACCATCAAATAAACTTGCACAAAGATTCCAAGCACCCTCACCACTTTCATCACCCCAGAGGGCACCGACCAGTTCACACGCCTCCCTTTCGGCCTCAATTCGGCTGCCAGCGTTTTCCAGCGCATGGTTACCAACATTTTCAAGGGGGTGGGAAACACCATCTACTTCCAGGATGACATCTTGGTTTATGGCCAGTCGGTAGAACAACACAACACTACCCTCAAAATTGTCTTAGACAGGTTAGCCAAAGCAGGCCTTACCCTCCGTAAAGATAAATGCAAGTTCCTAGTCGATCAGATTGACTACCTGGGTTACACTATTAATGCTTCCAGCGTTAAACCCAAAAGAGATTTATGTAATGCCATTGATCAGACCCCACCCCCCACTGACAAAGACCAGTTACGCTCTTTTATGGGACTCATAGAGTATTATTCAAAATTTGTTTAAAACTTTTCCGACAAAACCGCTTGTATACGTTCTCTACTTAAGAGGGGTGTGAGTTTCACTTGGGGTGCCCAACATCAAGAGTGTTTTAACCTCATCAAGAGAGAGATTTGCGATGCCAATGTCCTAGCTCCCTTCGATGTCAACAAAAAATCCATTCTAACAGTGGATGCCAGCGCCACAGGCTTGTGGGGCAAGGATATCGCAATCCAAGAGTGGGTCCGAACGTACCATAGCTTTTGCCTCCAGAACCTTAACCGATGCCGAAAAGAACTATTCGGTTATCGAAAGAGAAGCACTGGCTGCGTCTTGGGCAGTGGAGTATTTTCGAACATACTTATGGGGCACCAAATTTCTCCTGAGAACCGACCACAAGCCCCTGGTCAAAGTCCTTTCCCCTGGGGGTACTGGAAAAGGGTCCGCTAGACTTGCCAAACTTGCATCCAAACTCCAGGAGTTTCAATACCAGGTAGAGTACATTCAGGGGTGGAGGAATGTCCAAGCCGACTCTCTCTCCAGAATGTCACTTGATTGGCGGACCGTCCTTGATCCTTGCACCTCTGAATGTGACAATGACATTGCCGTGGCCTCCATACAAGATGCAGTCTTTGTGGGCGAGGGTGTTTTTAATGCCAGTGATTGGGAGCGTGAAATGATGAATGATCACACCCTACAAGAAGTAACCAAACTTTTGAAGTCTGGTCCTAAGAGAGAAAGTTGTCTTCCGGTCTCTGTCCGGCCTTATGTTAAAGTCATTGATGAACTGTCTCTTGACAACAATAATGTCCTAGTCAAAGGAGAGAAATTTGTTCTCCCCTTTGGCATCAGGAGGAAGCTCTTAGCATTAGCTCACGAAGGCCATCTCGGTCAGACCCTCACGCAACGTCGCCTCAAGAGTCATTTCTGGTGACCTGGCCTAGATGCCCAAGTAGTGGAGTGGGTAGAAAATTGCACAGTATCTAAGCAAGGCGAAAAGCGACTTAAGGTGGGCTGCAAGTCCAACAATGCTCACATTCAAAATCCAGGTTTGCCCTGGCACAGCATTTGTCTAGACTTCATTGGCCTCATGGGGGAGCTGCACGAGAAAGACAGGTTTGGAATTGTGGTAGTAGACGTCTTTTCTAAGTGGCTGGTAGTCGAATTGTCCAATGATGTCACTACCGAAAGTACCATTAAGTTTTTGGGTAGGTTATTTAGAGATGAGGGCATCCCCTCTGTCCTCATTACAGACAACGGCACTCAGCTTGTCTCCAAGGAGATGCAGGCCTTCTTGAAGGATTGCGGGGTCTCTCACCACCGCACCTCCCTCTATAATCGCCAAGGCAACGGCCTGTGTGAGAGGGCCAACAAAGTGGTTAAAGGGATCATCCAAATGGCCTCTGCCAATGGGTCAGTGGTACGCAAAATGGTCAATGAAATGCTCTGGGCCTACCGGACCACTCCCCTCGTTGACGGTGAGTCATCCCCTTTCGAGCTCATGAGGGGCAGAACCCCAGGCTCGAAGCTCGTCCCTTCATGGATGAAACAGTTAGTCACCTTACAAGGGGGGCGGCCCATCCAACCGGAAACAGCAGACTTTCCCTGTCGCTTCAAGGTGGGTGACCAAGTTAAGATCAAGAGTGGCAGGGTGGGGAGAGGTCTTTAGAAATTCAAAGGTCCCTTTACTGTTAAAAAGTTCTTGATCATTGTGTCATCCTAAACAATGGAGAGTTTTGGAATTTCAGGCGAGTTGCCCTATACCAAAGAAGCATTGTAAACTCCAAACAGGGTAAACCGGCCAGTTCTCTGAATAACAGTGGCTATGTTTTGGCTCAGAATCCCGAGGAAGCTTCTCCCTCCAGGTTGCAGTGTGTGGCTCTTGGTGGGGGTGACTCTCTCATGTCTGAACATTCCTCCTTGGATGCTTCAAGCACTGGTCCCGACGAGCCAGGTTATTCTCGCTCACTCAGGTGCCGTAGGCCACCAGTGTACCTCAGAGACTTTGTTTGTTAATTATTACTTGGTTTCTCTTCTTCTCTTCGTTCTGTTTTGTTTTTTTTTTCTTCCTTTTTCTCACTATGCTCTTCCTACTTTTGTCTATTTGCCATTGGAAGGGACGAAGATGTGTAGTACATGTTACTCAGGTTACTGCTCTAGTCTCTTACAGAATGCTAACAACATATTATGCTTCCACTGGAATGTACTCACATTTACATTCCACGTTTGTTCTTAACTGTGGGTTCTATTCCAAGGCAGTTACTCGTTAGCTCCTGCTTGGAAGAGTCCTCTCTTGTACCTCCCTCTGCGCTTTCAATAAAGGACTTCAATTTTGCTTGATGTGTCTGCCGTTTATCTTCCACTACAGAAAGCTAGTTAGACGATGAAAAATATCCATCCTAAAGCGGGTCCATGCAAATGTATGGCGAATATTGTGTACATTTATTAGATAAGGTTGTATGTCATATATGGTCAAGATCAATTGGTTCTTAAGTACATTTCATTAATTCTGTAGATAACCTTAAGTCCTCAAGCAATTTCTAGACAATCGGATTTTAGTTCTTTCCTAGGGATGTTATTCAGCGACTCTGGGTAATCAAAGTACTCAGTATGACTCAGATCTGCTAAAAAATGTTTAACATACTCAAGCCAAGGGATTTTAAGAGCATATGAGGATTTGAGCCAGTCCTTTATAATGTCTCGGTTTAAGTACGTGAACTCAGATGACCGAATTTTGTGCCAGAGCAAGACAGGCTGAATCTTAATCAGATCTATTAAGACGGGCACCCCCAAATTCCGAGTGACAGACGAAAATAGAGCAACTTTTGGGGAGGGCAAGGAGGTTCTTTAAAAAAGCATTTTCAGCCACTTGCAATGATACAACATTGACATGGCCCCACAACTCCGCCCCATACATGGCAGTAGTCCAGCATTTAGCCTTATATATGATCATCATCTCACTTGGTGATTTTTTATTCAGTTTCCTAGAGAAATTAAGCAGTAATGAGATGGTTTTAACAAACTGGAGCCTCCTGGAATTCACTGTACATTCCAGATCCCTTCTAGGTCAAATAAAATGACTAAATATAAAAATGTTGATGTAGGAATGATTTTTGTACTGTCAATTAGTATATCATGACATTTAATGGCTCATTTCCCGGGTTTTATTATGAAAGTTTTGCTTATGTTGACTTGCAGTCCCAAGTTCTGCATAAACTTAACAAACTCGGTAAGCCAGGGGGGTACGGGCCATGAGCACCGCATCGTCAGCATAGAGGAGGGCTGGAATGGGCCGGTGCCCGTCTTGGGGAAGGTCATTTTATCTACTTGCTAAAACACTGCCCAATCTGTTAATATATAAATTAAATGGGATGAGAGCAAGAACGCAACCTTGCCGGACCCCTCTCTCTATGCTGAACGACTGTGAACATTCTCCTTTTGGCCCATAGCGTACTCTGGCCCTACTTGTTGAATATAGCTCTCGAAGGAAATTGACTACTGTTAGGTCAACGCCCAGGTCGGACATGATGGTCCATAGTTTGTCGTGTACAACACAATCGAATGCAGATGTTAAATCTACAAATGCATTAATCATATTGCCTTGTTTAATGTGCAGATATTTCCCAATTAAGAAGTTCAAGTTTAGTGCCTGCTCAATTGTCCCTATTCCTGGACGAAATCCATATTGTAGATCCGAGATAATATTATTGGAATCAGCCCAATCCTGTAATCTACTCAGATGAATATGAACAGCCACCTTAACTGAAGAATCTAATAAGGAGATTGGTCTATATTGGGCAGGGTTGTTATAATCTCTTGTCTAATATATGGGGACAATGACGGATTCTGACCAAGTATTTAAAAATCCAGCACTCCGACAGGCTCTAAAAAGCAGGGTCGGGAGGGGGCCCCATAAATCGATGTTAGATTTATAGAGGTTGACAGGAATACCGGCTGGGCCCGGCACTTTTCCCCCTTTGCTCGCTTTTAAAGCCAGAGTGACCTCCTCAAGGGTAAATTTTGGATAAGTATGTTCGTGGGGAAATACCTTCATTGAGGGATCGGTCGTGGGTACTGGTAAACAAAGATCAATTGGGCTCTCTGGATGGTTTGAATAAATGTTTGTATAATGGGCCAACCAATCAGCCTCTGTGATAGCAATCCAAGGCGAGGACTATCTGCCTCTCTTAAGAAGGGGTAGTTAATCACACGCCAGAAAGCCGTGTTATCTTTGCTAAGGCATGCCTCATGTAAATTCTCCCATGCCTCCTCTTTCAGGCCTTCTTTACGGTGTTTTAGGGCTAGCCTATATGCCTGTCTACAATCTGAACTTCCTGGATATTCCTAGGTTGCTTACGTAGGGCTGCTTTTAATGTCTTATGGGCACTGGTGTATGCAGAGTCTAACCAACCGCTGTTCAACTTTACTTCTCGTTTCCCATACGAGGTTAACCCTTCTTTAATTCCCTTGGTAACCGACATAAATGCGTCAATTACTTTTTTTGCCCTAGCAGTGTCATCTAAGCAGATCCCGAAAGCTTCGCTCTGAGTAGCGATTAACTGCTTTAGAAATTTATTAGGATTTACCATAGACCAACTCAAGGCATATCCGTTTAGACAGGAGATTTCAATATTTTCAATAATTGGTGGCCTATTATTTACAACCTGTTGATTAAAAAAGTTAATATTCAAATATATGCTCTGGGGAAAATTATCGCTTATCAGGAAGTCATATGCAATGAATTTTGTAACCAGTTCAGAATAACGATTGGGAAACATCATATAGTCAATTACACTATTCTCCCCTCTCCCATTAAATGTGCCATTAAATGTGGCTGGTGGGTTACATAGTTCATTACAGAAAGCCAAATCATATTAAAAAAGTAACTCGTTTAGTATGTCTCCTTAACATGTATGTAGAAAGTGTGTTGTATCACTAATGTCAGGTTTGGCCAAACCACATACCTTTTTGGATGGCAGAGGGCACAGGTGAAGATTAAAATCACCCCCCATAAAGTAATCATTTCTCTTGAGTCATTGTTATATAATGACTCAAGATCAATATCAAATTGTCGTAGGGCAGATGTTATTTCCAGGTTACATGCATTGTTGTAAAAATTCATTATCACCAACACAATTGACAAAGAAATTTTAATAGAGATGATTTGGTAAAATACTTTAGTTGCCACAACATCAATATTAGTAGAGATCACCTTATTTGATACATAAGTACATATGCCACCTTTAGACCTGCCAAAGTTTGACGGGACAGCTGGAGTGTGATGCGTTTTAAAACCATTAAGATGTATCGGTTCAACAGTCCAGGTTTCCTGTAAACAAACAATTTGGAACCTAGACACAAAATCTAGCCACTTTGTGTTATTGCACTTACTTCGTAGCCCAGCCACATTCCAATATAGAACAGCCATGGGAGTAGGATTAGGGCTAACCTGGGTGTGTTCGTCATGCTTTACAGTGCAGGCACAGTTGTGGATATTCAGGGAAATCTTGGGGGGCTGAGGGCAGTTATCTACCCTAGTGCCTTCCAGCGCGCTTGCCCTATGATTAGGGCCTTTACATAAACCTTTGATTTACCCTCATTAGTCTGTTTGGGTGACACCCATCAGTCAGTCCACTCCATTAAGTGAGGATATCATACCGATTATAAGTCAGAATTGCATATAACAGGGGTCCAGGTTGCTCCTGATTGGGGTGTGCTGACTGATTATATACTTGGCTCAGAGTAGGGGGTTGATAAAAAACCCCAAGCGGTAAGACTGCGATTTGGTGTGAATTCATGGGTAAAAAACTGGCTCTGCTTAAAATAGTTTCAACCAAGTATGGAGTTTTAAAGGATAAAAACACAGTCTTCCTGGAGTGATTTATATCCCCTTCCAGCCCATTTTGCTCTCCTAACCATCTTTATGTCAGTGAAACGAGCTCCTCCTGACCCCACCCTGTTATTTAACCTGTTTAATGATTTGTTTCTAAGTGAATCCCAAGTTTCATGTTCTGGCATTGCACATTAGCCAGAATAACCACATAGGGTGTCACTGCCGGGGGTAAATCCAGAAAATCGATTTTTTTTACTGGAAGGTTGATGGCGGGTTCTCTACTGGGGATTGTGGCTAACAGCAGAGGTGAGGGGAATTCACAGGTCTTAGAGGTCTTTTTCTGTCGATAAGTACACAGGCCTGTGGACACGCTGAAGTGCGAACATCCCCAATACTAGACAATGGGATTTTAATTGGTGGAGCATTAAATGATCCAGCTGCTAATGGTAATAGTTGAGGTTGATCACAATTCCCTGTGCAGGGTCTGATAGTGTCATTAGGTGACTGGGGTATTTCCGTGTCAGCCCCCGTCGAAAAGCGTCTGGAAGGTTGCGAGTGTACCTTCCCCAGTAAATCAACACATGTGGATACAATACTTTCCACATGTTTTAATCTATCGGTAAGTGCGCTGAAGGAGGACTTTACCAGGTCTTCCAGTGCTTGTACAAAAGGGTTTTATAGTCCTGCATAGGCATGGCCATCTTTTTAGTTGGTACTCTAGTTAACGGTTTTGTGACTGCAGGGTTCTGAGTACTTTTTTTTCCTTGTAATCTGTTCACCCCCTCCCCATAATTCAAACTTTTTATGGGAGAGGCCAGCATGAAGGCTTGATGTCCTTAATCATTTCAATGGAGGTTGTGGATCTGGGACACACCGTGAGGTGGAATTGGATTTACTTTCGTCCCTGTCTATTGCGTTTAACTTCTCCCTGCTAGACCATTTATTAAGGGCTGGCACTGTTATTACCACCTCACTCAATGCTTTAGGCCTGGAAGCCCCCTCAGTGCAAGTGGTTAAAGATTCTTCCGCACTCATAACCTGCTTTTCTATTGCCCCCACAGTGCCCGTATTGTAATTTATAATGGAAGATCCCCATGTTTCAGTACCTAAATGCTAGTTAACTTTTATTGCTCAATTTAGCGATGGCCACGTTTAATATATTTTAAGAGGAAAGAGCATTCAATCAGAACCAAATAACTCTTGTATAGTTCATTAATATATCTTTCCCCTGCCACTCGAGTCGGCCCCCAGGACAGGGTCAAAGTCCAAAGTCAAAAGAAATAGTTATCAATTATAACAAATCAAAAGAATGTATACAACTGACCTCAGGATGCACACTTTGTTCACTTGACCATAGAGTAAGGTAGATCTACCTAGCCAAGCCAAGAGGGATGGCCCAGGCAACACCTTCCCTACTGTTGTGCAAACTGGAGTAGGAATAGCAATTAATACTATTCCTAAGTCCAGCGTGCCCCCTAGTGCAAGTCGTTGTAATGACTTGCAATGTAAATGCATCGCGTACTAACAACGCGGTCGTTGTAACGACCGCGTTGTAAAAGCACGCGATGTAATACATCGTGTTGCACTGTACCATATTCAGGAATCTAGGCATTATATTTTACTGGGCCCTCTCCTCCTCTGCTCAATTTAGGCAGAGTTCATCGGTCTGCTTCCTGAAATTGAAACCCTTTAAGGAAGTTTTTCCATTTGATCCCAGAAGAGACCCGTAAAAAACGGACGTCCATTCTCTGGTAACATCTTGATTGGACTACACCAATAGTCAGTTCAGTTCAGTTCAGTTGGTCTTTATTTCGATTGTAACAATCATAAAAGACATAAATTACTAAAATTTATAAAGATACATAATAACAAAAATGTGTAAAATTCATGACCGACGTATAGCTAAAAAACGGCCCACAATAGAATAAAACACATATACATTAAAAACACGATTTAAAAAGTAATTAAAAATACATAAAACACACAAAGGCGTGTCTAGCAAATACTTTTCGCACTATTTTTAGTTCTTCGATAACACGCGAAAGAAGTGCCAACACATGTGTCTGGAGGGAAATGAGACTACAGTTCCAAACATTGGGACTAAAACATGAGTTAAGTCTGACGGGATAGGTATACCCTCATCTGTTTAGCGCGGATGACCCACATCCAACTCAAAAACTTAGCAACTGCAATGACTATGGATTCCTGAGTGTTTGTCTTCAGAATCCTTAGTGCTTCCATGCCTTGATCTTGTTCCCAAGTTAGAACAAATTGGTTTAAGCCATTTTTTCCTGGGAATCTTGTAGGCTGGGCATACAAAGAGAATATGAGCTAATGTTTCAATCTGTGCTGGACATGTTATGCATTTGTCATCTGACGGGGGATGCCAACTACTCGTAAAGGCTTTTATGGGGAGGGAACCCACCCTGAATTGGTGGTACAACTTCCTGTCACTCGGTTTAGTAATGACATCCCAATAAGCTTCAAGCTCAGTATCATGTTTAAACACCAAAAATCCCCTTGACAAATTAGATCTCGTTACGGTTGAGAAGCGCTTAGTCTTGACCATGTTCCAATATGCTACCTTAAACACTTTTTTGGGCGGGAATATGTTGTTATCGGGACCCTCCCACAGACTACTCATCCCCATGTCTAGTAAGGTAGTTTTTACTTTACTTAACCAAGATATCCTGCGTAGGCAATCTGCCCCTCGTACTTCATAAAGAGCTTTAGCATACAAGGATAGCTCAGGGGTAGTCCAAAGCCTTCTCCAAAGTGCAATGGGTCTAAAACGCGCTGTAGCCTCTATGGTGTTACAACCCAGGTCTAAATATAAGGGCGTAAGTGGTGTTGATTGTGGGAGGCCTACTAGAGCTCTCATAAATTTATTTTGTGCAGCAGTGAGAGGTGATAAATCCTCAAAGCCCCAAAGCTCAGCACCGAACAATACTGAAGAGCTAATTTTAGAGTTGTAAATCTTTAAGACAGGGGCTATGGGTTTGGTCTGTGAAAGCCTGTGTTCTTTAATAAGCGCTCCAGCAAGTTGGGCATGTTTGAGGGCCAGCATATCAATCTGGGGTTTCCAGTTTAATCTCCTACCTAGTGTAATCCCCAGATAGGTAAATACATCGGTCTGCTCCAGGGGGACATTATTCATAAAGACTCTCCCTTTTATAGCTTTGTGTTTGTGGAAAACCATAAACTTGGTTTTCTCCACATTTACCACTAGCTCATTATCGCGGCAAAAATCCTCAAATCGAGACAGGGTGGACTGCAACCCTTTCTGAGTCTTTGAAAGGATCAAAGTATCGTCCGCGAACATGAGCAAGGGTATCTTCATACCAGCTAATGTAGGGGCATCTGTATGGTAAGTAGAAAAATACTGAACCACCCTGTTAATAGATAAAGAAAACAGGGTTGGTGCCAACACGCACCCTTGACTTACCCCCTTTGTAACTGAGAACCTGTCCGTAACATTCCCATGCATGCGCCAGCGTACCTGTGCATAGTTAAACTCATGTAATTTAACTAAAATGGCCAGTAGTTCCAATGGCATCCCCATATCCGCAAAAGCACACCGCATTTTGGTTCGAGGGACCAGATCAAATGCGGATTTAAGGTCGACGAAAGCAGCGTAAATTGAGCCCCCTCCGATAATAACAACCCGCCAGTAAATTAGCATAAGTCTAAAAACCTGATCTATAGTGCTAGTGTATGGGCGGAACCCCGCCTGCAGTGGGGACAGGATATCCATATCATCTATCCAGGTCTGGATTCTGCGCAACACTAGCCTGGCAACAATCTTTTGAATGGAATCAATAAGACTTATCGGCCTGTAATTGCCTGGTAGGGAGCGGTCACCCTTTTTATATATCGGGAGAATTTCGGCACCATACCAAGTATCAGGGATGGGGGCGCCACTTGCTATTGTATTGGCCAATATCTGTATGTAGGTTACCCAAGCTTCCTGATCGTGCAGAAACAAGTCCGCCGGAATACAGTCGGGGCCTGGGGCCCTACCTCTCGGGATCATTTTAAGGACTGATATGACCTCTAATCTAGTAAAATGCAATGCGTTAGTAGGAGTAGGCATATGAAAAAGGTCATTACTAAAAGCGGAACTAGCAAACTGCGCCTCATAGTGCGAGGCCCAAAGCTCAGGGGCTACATGATTAACTGGTATTGGGATTAGTGCGCCACTACCCCATTTAACAAGCTGCCAAAATTGTGCTATGTTTTTCCCTTTACTGGCTATAAGCAAGTCTTGCCAGCATTGTTCGTCCCATTCCTTCTTTGCTAGATATTTGGTTTTCTTATACCCAATTCTTGCCATTTTAATGTCAACCATGATTTGAGATCTAATGGTTCTTGACAGTAACTTATAAGCCTCTCTACACGATTTGTTATACCAAGACACTGCCTTTGGGCGCGTTTTTATCATCCGTTTTTTGGGTTTAATAAAAAAAAAATTAAGTTTCAGAAACAAATCATTATGAACCTGGAGAACGATTGCATTAATGTCCTCCTGCATATCACAATTTTGTAAGGTGGCAACCGAGCGAGCAACCAATGTCTTCATCTGTTCTAAGTCCCCATCATTATCGATAATCACAGGCCATCTAACCCTCCTAAGATCATTAGTAAGCATGACAGCTGCTGTAGGCGGCTCTGCAGGTTGGCCATTGGCATCAGTTAGACCCAAGACCTGCATTGATAACACCAGAGGATTATGATCACTTTCATTCCGCTCCTGGACTTCCATGTCCACTAGGGATGACCAAAATTCTATATTAAGGAGTATATAGTCTATCCGACTACTTCTCAGGCCGTTATTAAATGTGTTAGAGACCATTCTATCCGACTGAGACCTCCCATTTGCTGCCCTTACACCCCGTTCCAAACACAGCCCCTTCAGCTGCAAGGCGGCCTCGGTCCATTTTTTAATTGGACATAGATCTAATTGCGGAATATTCCACTGAGCATCCTCCTCAATACTGAGGTTACCATCATCTTGATCTAGGGGCTCAAAGGAGCAGTTAAAATCTCCTCCTATTATCAAGTTACAACAACCCCTATTGTTTCTATAAAGCTATCTAGAAGGGTAACTACGTTCGAACCTCTACCACCTGGCATCCCTCTTGCATAGACGTTAATAATCAAAATATCTGGTGATTGTGCCAACCTTAGACGTATAGCCATAATGTCCGGGCTATCAATATATGGTTCCTCCACCTTGTTTCTTGCTTGCTGTCTAACCCAGCAGGTAAGTCCACCTATAGGCCTGCCTCTCTGTCCCCCCAGTGCTACTCTGGAGAAGTTTAAAAACCCAGGATGGTACACTTGTTCCAGGGACCAAGTTTCCTGGAATAGCCAGATATCGTGGTTTTCAATATATTCAGACCACTCAGTTGAAATAGTTTTCGAAAATAATCCCGCTATGTTCCAAGAAACTATGGACAAATTTGGTTTTAAGTGCCCATGGGTTGTTGCTTCGGAATTAACAGGGGTAATTGGCAAGTTGACGTTACCCAAAAATTCCAAGCTTTAGATGCTATGGGAAAGGGAGGATCTTACTAAAGGGGATTTTATGTGGCCGTTTTCCTTCCTCATCACCCAACTTATGCCCACCCCAGTTTGGGGATCTTCCTCTGAAATAATGTTCCAATGAGCAGACACAGCCCCCGCTCTTTTGGCGTCCCTGATTTGAGAGAGAGATCATCACTAGCGATGGCTGTTACAGGGTCAGACTCTCGATGTCCCATGACGGCTTGGGTACCACTCGAGGTGGAACAAGCAAGTGTTCCGAGTCAGTCTATATCTTCTAGAGAAGCAAGGACATCAAAGCGATTGCTTATTGGGACAAAATTATTTGGTCGACCATAATGTAGGGTTGCCCCCCTCCTCACCCTGTGCCAGGAATCACTATTTAGTTGATAAAAGAACCCTAAGGGGAGGATATTGATGCCATCCACCTTAATATGGTGATTACCTGCCCTCTCCAATATAGACTGAACCAAACTTGGTGACCTAAAACTCAAAACCACGCAGTCAGCATTCAGGGTCTTACGTGATTTACCGATCCAAGGTACTCTGCGAGCCATTTTAAATTCCGTAAAAAGGTGATCATTTAAACCAATCCTAACACACAACATGTGTAGGGCCTTATTCCTTAGTGTTGACCAATGCTCCTGTGCATTAGAAGAGAGCACTGGGACATTGGCCAAAACAACTGTGTATGGAGTTGATTCCGGAGGAAGGTGGAGGGACATTTGAGCGCTTGGACCACTACCAACAAAATGCTTGGGGGTCCGAGAGCTAGTATCACTCGTCCCCTCTATCAATGTTGATGGTTGAAGTGTACCACCCTGGGGTAAGTGGGTCGGTTGAGTAACTTCCGGTTCTAATCCAGCTTTGGGTAAGGGACAGAGTGGTTTATATGAGGGGCCCCTAGAGTCTACATTTGCTCCCCTCACTTTGTGCGTAACGGACCTACCTAATTCCCGGGCACCAGGGAAGGATTGCAAAGCTCCAGAAATACTCTGCTCTATTTTGGTGAGTCTATCTTCAATCAGGGTCGACTTTTGTAGTAAGGGATCAAGCAAAACTGAGAGTTTTAATGCTAGCTGTTTGCCATACTCATCCTCATTGAACCAGGATGAAGAATCGGGATTACCTAATGAATTGCCCAAATTGGTTGGCAGATTGGTGAGTGCCTGGCTACCATCGCTATCAGTAGCGACCGCCTTACGTTTGGCTACTTTAGAAGCCTGGGTTTTGGACTTAGGGGGTTCTCTGGCTTTCCTTTTTTTAGACGGTGGTTCACAGCCATTAGCCTGACTGGACTTCTTCCCCCTGGTGGTCACCATTACAGAGCGAGAGCTAACATCCGGGCTGGAAGAGGTAAGGGATACTGGATCTAAAGGTGCCAGGGAGGTCTGGCTATGGTGGGGAATTATTTCATTTGTATGAGTGCGTATAGGATGGGATGGGGACACTGAACTATTGGAAGGTGGAAGTGAATGTGACTCCAGCGATAGCCTTCGTTCAGTTAGTTGAATCTCATGAATTAGCGCTGTTTCTGCCCTGGTGAGAAATGCGTCAAGTGTCCCAACAACCCCAGAGCCCACACCCACCTTGCGTTTGCTCATGATCCCAAATCCCTGCAACATTTACAATACAGTAAATGGAGTTTACAGCAATGGTAACTCACTATTTAAGCATTAATAAGGTGTTGTCATCTCACTTCTGAGATGGCAATGTATTGCCTACAGGCCTGTAACCCAAGTCTGGAGGGCCGATGGCGCCGGAGCTTCACTGCCGTGTGGCCATGTTGGTCGACCGTGTGGCCACACCCCTCCTACTGTATCCAATCCTTGACGTTTTATTTCTCCTGACACCGAGGCGGCTAGCTGTTACACCTCAAAGGGCAGCCCACACAAGTGATTAAGGAAAGGGAGGGACATTCAATCCATCCTTCCTTGTGCATGGGCAGTTGTACTGATCGGAGCTTGGCCTTGGAGATTTTCATTATTTCTGGATGAATGGTACTGGGTTGATTCTGGACGAAGTTTGGGGAGAGAAGAGGCTCAAAAGAGGAAAGCACGGCTGCTGCCATATCCTTTTTCTTTGATTAAAGACGTTTTGGGACACCCATTGCCAGAAATAATGTCCCTGAAACAGAGTCACCTTGATGAAAATCTCAGGTGAAAAAAGCATTGGAATTTGGTTTGAATAGCTTATTGGGTATCACTATCACAAACTGGTTTTGTCCTTTAAATTTAGTTGCTTGACTCACTCCCAGCATAGAGCTCAATGGAACCAAAGATGAAAGAAAGCTGAGAACCGGGTCTTGGGAAGCTAGCCTGGCATTGGACTCCAAGGATAATGAGATTTAGGACTGCTAGTGAAGCATGCTTACCCCTGGAACTTTTCCCCTAAAGCCAGAGAGTGTTTAAGGTCTTGGAGACAAAGGAAGATGTGCCGTTTAATTTTCCTGCACTTGTGAACTGCCTTCCTGGTGTATTGGGTGTACAGAAACCCCATAGACAAAAAGAACTGGAGATATTGTTGAGGAACCGCAGGGTCTAGTTGTAACTGGATTTTGTGCTATGGACCTCAATTCCAGCTGTGGGAGCCCTCCTGTAATTTGAACCCATGAGTTTTTCCTGAATGTTTGAAGATATTTAGATGACTAGTGAGTTGCAGCAGTGTTTCTGAAGATTTAGGCATAGCAAAAGAAAAAGATTCATCTCTGGAGGTAATACAGAGACAAGGTACTGAGCCTGCCCTAGAAATAAGTCACCTCACAAGATTACTCTTAGCAGCTTGTCCCACTTTTGACCTTAAGCACCAGTAGGAGAACAGAAAAGGTGTGTACATCTTTGTGGGGCCCTGCTCAACTACTGCTTTCAGCTTTGCCCCATACACATATCCAAATGTCTTTATTATTCTACGTCTGAAGTGAACATTTTTTTCTCAGTCTACTACAGTCCATAGAATAATATTGAGTTTGATTTTCCCATTACTTCTTTTAGATTTTTTTTCCAATAACCTCTGATACTTAAGTCCAGTTTTCTTCAATTGTGTTATTTGTTTCATTTATTTTGATTCTCTTTTTATTCCAATGAGTTTAAACATTGTATGTTCTTTTCTACACTCTGTTGTTGTTGTTTTTGTGGTTCTAACACATGTGCCACATTTCTTTCTCTGAGTAAAGTCTTACTTGAGTGAGCAACGCGACCACATATGAGCCAGATATTTCTCACAGGAACCAGTTTACCTATTAGGAGTTAGTTTGTGCTTCTCACTCCCCCCATTTTACCAGAATGTTTTAATAACCTATAATAACCAAAATGTATTATGAGGTATATTCAACCCACTTCACCAAGAGAAATATCCAGATACATCTAGAAACACTGAAGAAGCAGTTTTGCTCTTTCAGTATCATGTCCCATAGTTACTTCTAACAGTGTAGTTGGATTGGTGCCTGCTGTGATCTTGCCCAAGAATGTATCTGAATAATGTATGAGAGGACCCCCATCTGTGGCCATCTGTGTTAGTGCTCTACCCATACACCACATCACATGGAGATATCACCTCCTATTTTGACTTCTCTTGCCAGGTGCACACTGGTGACATCCACATATTTTCTTATTTTCCTTTCACAGCGTACGTCACACACAAATTGGCAAAATGTCTCACAGCCAACAAACCCTGTAAAGCAATCTGCTCACTGATACTCAACTCATCAAAGACGGAGATCAACTGTATCTGAGAGGGATCTTTCTTCTTTATTTGCAACCTTACCTGCAGGGGAACGGAGCTTTGTTGCAGATAACCGGTGGTAATAATATTTCTGTCAGCGGATGCATGCCCTACGAGCGTGTGCCTAACTAAACCTGTGGTCCACTGACCAGCCTTCCCGCTGCCAATCCCAAAAACAGCAGTTGTGCACAGGCTTGCTGAGGTGAGGCAGCTACTACAATGCTGTGCATACATCCATAGCCAAATAGGGGTCATTTTGTCTTGCAGTTGCTATGTACAGCCTTGAAACAATTCCTTGCTACCAATTCGACAGCTGCACTGGAAAAAGCGAAGCTGCGAGGAGGTCTTTTTAACAAGCATTGGCAATGTCAATTGGTCTGGCCTGCATTTGGAATCTAGGCTAAAACATTACAAATCTGTTCCAGTGACAAATAATACAATAAGAAAGGGCTGCTTGCTATACACAAAGCATCCATGAGACAGAAAAAATAATGTGGGATGATTCAGTGTACTTTTGACATGTACGATAGTCCTCCGTGCATTCCAGTGCAAGTGCTTCATAAGAGGCAGAATGACACTATGAACAGCCAAATTTATGAAGTGCGAGAAAAAGACTCCTCTGAGCAGAGCCAAAGCCCACTCTATGTATACTCTAGATTTAAAAGACTGTTCATGTTCTGTTTGCATTTTAGAAAACCCATCTATTTTGTTTTACATTTTTTCTATTTTCAATAGGTTATTACTTTTTCTAATTAGTTTACTCTCTGCACTTCTAATAGCTGATCAATATGATTTAATCATTTCATTTTTTATGCGTGATAATTAAATTGTAAAAACATGAACTTGATAATATTCCTATTTTACATTTACATGCTTCATTAAATATAGGAAAAGGTCAATTGGCTACATTGACTGTAGTTGAAAATCTGTTGCCAATTCATATTTCTGGGAAGGCCTGACCCAAGAGCTGAGCTTTCCACCCTCTCCTTGCAGAGTTAATGGCTGAGTGTATGGCAAGACCGGGTCACAATATGTGACACAATCACAAAGGTGAGGATCCACATTGTGCACAGTGCTCACGGTTCCATTAGTTGGCAGAATTATAACAGGTATAGGAGTTTACAAGAGTATTCACTGGGAGAGGCCTGAGAGTCACTGATGTTCTACAGCACTCATAAGAGTGTTCTTCCCTGGGAGACTGTGAAGGGCTATCTCAATCTAGGAGCAATGCATACAGCTAGCGTAAGAGTTGGGGAGGTGGGAACTGAGGAATGGTTCCCTGGGGGCCACCTGATCCCTCACTGTGCTGATGGACAGGAGTCAGCTGGATCCTGAGTGTGATTGACAGGGTCAGAGGCCAGAAGGGAGCTTTGAGTTGGCATCATATATTGGTCATGTCACATGCATGCCAATACTGTGTAGGGGTCAGTGAACCTGGGCTGTCCTTCAACTTTAGGGAGGTTAGAACTTTCCCACTAGGTTCCTGTGGCAGTCTGCGGGAGGATGTATATGTTCCCAGCCTTTCAATTCTGGCAACCCACTTTCTTAGGCATTCATCCTTCTAGGAGGTGGAATAACCCTCATTGTCAACCCACAGGCCCCTGCAGTGGCCCCCAATACAATGATTCTTGTACCCTATGGTCGAGAGAGACACCCACTTTGAAGGTTGCTTGCACTAGGATATGGGTAGCTTAAAAGGCCCAGTGTGTTACTAAACAGGGCTAGATAGGCTAGTCCTAGGTCCTACTATTGAGAAAAATGTGCCTAATGACTGGCCATTAGGGTCTGGAGTTACTGATCCCCATGCAAATGATTATATGTAGGCTATTCCAGTTTGTTCTTGGCAATCAAAGACAGTATTTACTAACTGTCGCAACAGGGAGAAAAACAATCTCAACTGCACCTCAGCCCACATAGTAAATAATAGTTGACTTGCAAGTTACAGATTTTAAGATGGGAAAAGCATTCAAAGACATGTGACCTCATAACCCCGAATTCCTGAACTAAACCATTACACATTATTCATTATACTTCTGACAATGCTTAATGACAGAGCATTCTTTGGCCTATGAATGCGTGTGTGTTTCATGGTAGATGTAATTTACTTGTAGTGTGTGCCTGAGAGCTTCGTGTGCTCAGAACTTAGTTTCCTCCCTGCACCCAAGCACCTGTGTGCTCTGGGCTAATTCGATTATGAACCCATTTTCTAATCAGGCCACAATCTGTTTGATAGCATGGTGTGTGCCGGGGGACTTGCGTGCTGATTTCGCAAATGCGTTCAAGTCTGTTAGACATGAGTTGTCCTTTAACTGAAAACCCTTTTCCTGTTTCCTATTCCACTACATTCTTAAGTGTACTTTTCACCTTGCTCATGTCAGTGTGGGAGTTGGGCCTAAACTGGTTTTTAACCACGAACATCTGTGTGGTTTCTAGGCCTGGGCGGAGTTTGTGGAGTTCCGCTATGCAGAACTCCGCAAAGTGACCCAAAAACTCCGCTGCGCTACACGGTGTGCGTTATGTCATGCCGTTTGCACTGATTTTTAGCGCCGGGTGTTGGTCCCGCACTGGAAAATCAGCACAAACTTCACTATGTGCTGCGCAAGAGGGTGCTGCTTCTTTCTGCTGCTCGAGTAGATGTTCTACTCGAGCAGCAGCTTCCTCAATGCGAATGGAAGTTTTCTCAAAGCGAGGGGTAGCGGCCATCTGTGACCGCCCGCGTTGAGAAATCTTGCCAGAAGATGATCTGGAGTAAGATTTTCCTCACTCGCCAACTTAACGTTGGCGAGCGTGAGCGAAGGAAAAACTCCGCTCTGAGGAGCGAAGTTTTTCAGAACTCCATGCGCTGCGTGTAGTGGGAAAAAATCCGCTAACTCCGTGAGCGGAGCAGAATTTTACTCCCAGGCTAGTGGTTTCTGCTTGGGCTTGATGTTGCGTGATATTTTCATGTTTCATATTTTCTACAGCATGTTCATTTTTTACATTTTCTACAATATTACCCACTCTACTTGATATTTCAACTATTTCATTTAGATTTTGGTCTGTCCTTGGCACCAGGTGATACACATTGCCCTGGGAATCTTCTACTTGTGTTGGTGTCCTAACTGAAAACATTCCTGCCGCCTTGATGCCTATTCCCCTAACACTTGCCAGAATGACTTGTATCATACAGTATATTAGAAGTAAGACCACAGTTGTGGCCAACAAGGCCCCAACTGTCCCGACATCCAGGATGGCAGTGATCCTAACCAACCACTGAACCAACTATCTGCAGCACCTCCTTCATCTATCATTTTAGCCTGTAAATTATGCAGTGTCCGTATTGCCTCTGACAAAGTTCCATTTTGTGCATTATTTGCAGGAATGAACGTACAGTACGTAGTTCCTATTTTTTTGCACACCCCTCCCTGCATGGCTGTCATAAGGTTAAGTACATAACAGTTTTGTAGCACCATCATTGTTATGCCACGCATTGAAGCCATCGTTGGTAGTGTTGATGACTTTGAGGAGCTCCCACTGAGCCAACGAGCTGTTGCTTTAGCTTAAACAAATGGCAAGATGCTCCCAAAGAAAAGTTCAGCATTGTTGAACAGGCGATACTCCTGGGGAACTTCTTTCCAAGTGCTTGTGCCATACTATCCTTCGCTTGTGGTGTAGCACTGCTAGAACAAATCCATGAGGCTGGAGGTGCCCCCCTGCATGTCAGCCTGGAATACTGTGATCCTACAACCAATATTCTGGCCTACATTGATGGTTTCATTTCCCCTGAAACATAAGGAGGCAGAAGTTAGTTTCATGACAGTCTAGGGACTTACAGTGCTATCTACCCAAGTGTAACACAAGATGTTTTTGTCCCTGGTAGGTGTAAATTTCCCTATTGCATCCTGGCTGACATCAGTGCCATTCCATAAAGACATGGCCCTACAGGAAAATTCAATGTTGGGATGCCACTGATTGTGGGCAAAGACTGATCCTGTTACTCTAAACCCTGGCCTTCGAACATAGTCTGGGGGTAATGGGTTTGAAAAATAGTTGTTACACTCATTTGTTGGGCATGTTACTCCTAGAAATCCTAGATCTAGGACCATTGAGTCCAATCTACAGTGGTGGGGCGACCTGTCTTTCTCATGCATGATATTTCTACCCTGATGTCCTGCCTATCTGTGAGAATGTATAGTATTTCTGGTAAAGCGTCATATTTTGTGGCATTAACTAGGAAGCGTACTACATTGACACGTGTTAACTGCATTTGGGCCTTAATTCTACACAAGTACAGATGTAATAAATATTGAGCTATGTCTGGGGGTACTTCTTTCATGGTGTGCATTCTATCTGAACCAGTAGCATGAGGAATTAGGGAGTATACGAAGCACAACTCATTTGTGGTCTCAGCACCTATTTCTGACATGTGCTGATACCACATATTATCTGACAATTGAGCCTGGGCATTATGGGTCACATTCTTATTAGAGAGCTCTCTCCGTAAGTGGAAGACATTAGAATAAGAGGGTACTTACTAGAAAAGAGAAGAAAGGATAGAATTGAGAGACAAAAAAGAAGCACAAAAACAAAAATACATATCTTTTCTGCTGTCCTTTAAAAAAAATAATCTAAAGGCATAGTTGGTGGGGGGTGCTTTCATTAGGAAAATCTTTGTCCCCCACTTGTTCCATTTGCATTGTTCTTTATTTTTGGTGAGAAGCTGGGCTGAGATGCACATGGCTGTGATGAATCCAGGGCTTCCAGCCTTCCACGTTGAGAGCTGTTGGTGTGACCATGGTGACTGTGTAGGGGGCCTCAAAATGGTTCGACCTCCATTTTTGGACCCAATTGCGTACAAACACTTGATCTCCTACTTGCACCGTTCGGAGGTCGACCTTACCATTGGCGTGATTTTCTTTTTCTTTGGTTATGTGTTTGGGAATGAACTTTGCACACTTCATCAGTTCACACAAATACATATTGATTTCATAATTCAGTGCTTGTGACAAACTTTCTCCCTGAAGTTTTACTGCTAGTGGCAGGGACTTGGACACTGAAAGACCTTCCTGCCACTATCTAATGGGGTGTCAAGTGATGGTCTGAACTTAGCTTATTCCTCACGGAAAACAGTGTTATTGGCAAACAGTATAATCATTTTTTGTTTAAAGTAGCGCATGACTTGCTGATCTTGCTCTTCAAGAGCCAATTCAGGCACTCAACAATACCATTATTTTGGGGGTGATGCACAGAAGAAAATCTGTGCTTTATCCCTAACAGTGTTGTAATATGTTTAAATATTGTATTGGAAAAATGAGTGCCATTGTCGTATCTTATCCCTTCTGGGATTCCCCATCGTGGAATCACTTCCGAAACTAGGAATGTGGCTGCTGACTTGGCATCACAATGGACGCATGATCCTGCTTCGATCCATAGGGAAAATGGGCAGACCACTACAATGAGGTACCAGTAGTCACTGCACCCATCAATCATATCCACAAAGTCTGGATGAAGGGCTTCAAAGGAACCTTGTGGTCACAAAATGGTGGAACTTATTACTTTTAGAGTGGGATTAGGGGAATACTGCTGGCAGATCATACAGCTGTGGAGATGCATGCTAATTATGTCATGCAAATTGGGGGCAAACCAGACTTGTAATTGTGTTGCAAATTGTCCCTGGAGGTGTGGGCTGGAAATGGATCTGATCCAGAGCTTTTGCAAGCAAAGCCTGTGGCATTACTAGTTTTCCTGTAGATAGCTGTCTATACACTAGGTCATCCACTGACTGGATTCATCCTCTACCTTCCCATAAATGCTTTTCAGGCAAAGAAGCAGTTTCCTGCAGTTCTCTCAGGTGTAATCTTGTTGTCTCAGTGTAATGAGGCGTGTCCTTGTCTGTGGTAGTCTTGGATCCAAACTCTGCTGGTGAGGCAGTCTGAGCCACCAGAACTGTGGCTAGTTGTGGGTCTGATGGTACCTTTGGGGGGTGTGCCTAGCTGCATCCTTAGCTGCCTGATGCTAGTGCATTACCCCGAGACACCATAATCCTGTCCACTTGTGTGCCCTGCACATTTCACAACCGCCACTGCCTGTGGTAACGCAAGTGTCTCTATTAGAGCTTCTAAGAGGTGTCTATGCATCACAGGACTGCCATCTGATTTAAGAAACCCTCTCCTGCCCCACCTCATGACGCTTGAGTGCACAGTGACTGTTACATATGCTGAATCTTAGTATAAGGTAATTACTTCTCCTGCTCCCGACTTAACTTAAGGGCAGCTATTAATGCTGTAAGTTCTGCTGCCTGGGCGGAATAATGTGTGGGTAATGTCAATTGTTATATGACCTACAGTGTATCAGAGGAACCGTGCTGTTGAGCCTTGACAACTGCTGCCCTTGTGTGTCTAATTCCTGTCTCCTGGTCAATTGTGGAGGAACCGTTAACAAAGTAGACAATGTTACCTGGTATAGGGTCCTATGTGGCTTGACTGCGTTCATTGGGACTATATGTTGCACAGTCATGTGCATCCTCCTCAGAGTCTAACATTGGGTGGGCAAATAATGATGCAGGGTTCATAGTATGACACTTCACAACCTTCTAAGATGGTAGTGCCAGTATCACCTCGTATCCGGACATTCTCTGAGTGGTCAGAGTGGTTTTTGCCTTCTGAATTATGGCAAATATTGCATGTTCTGCGTAGAGAGTCAAGGGTGCTCCCCAGGAGCGGCTCCTATTCGGTAAAAGAGGTGAGGCGGGGCGGGGGAGGGGGCCAGGGAGTGTTACGGACAGGGCACAACGGAGATTTTGTTAAAACTTTACAAAAGGCTGGGAGGGGGAAAGGGGATAACGAAAATAATAAAAATTAAAAGAAATGAAACTTACCTGCTGGCACATCTCATCGCATAAATCGGGGTGTTGCAAGGAGACACTTCAGGATAAAACACTCCCTGCTCCAGCAACGCCTGTATAGCGGGGCGATGCCCTCATCTGCTTCCTTGGACAGGGGATAATGCTTCACTCTGGGTAAGAGGGAACCTTTCTGCAATGTAATCCAGAAAGGTGCAGCAGTGCAGATGAGACCAACATCTTAGGAACCCTTAGTTTACAAGGTGTCTGGTATTTGGGACAGATCTGCTTCCTTTACTGAATCAAACATTCTGCTTGGTGTGGGCATTCTGACTTCTAACACTGTCCTCAATGGTTTGTCCTCTTGAAAAACCACAGCTGTTTTCTTGGGTTCATCATCAAACAGTTGGTCATCCAGTATCTCCCTAACCATTTTTCCTGGCACAAGAAAGATGGCACATGCCTACAAAACATCATTATGGTCGCTGGCTATTAGAATGCCATAGGTTGGTGTTAATTCCAAAGCTTCTATTGGCAATATCAACTTGGCTTTTGATGGCTCAGAGTCCTGTCCTTTGTGTCTAAAAAGGACTTTTTTGGGCAATTAAATCTCCTTTCCCAGTAATTCTGGTGTCTCTGCTATGATGGTGTATACCGCTATAGTAAATGCCTCCATATCAGTGGGTCACGCTCTAATTTGGTCTCTGGTGGAGGAATCTACTGTTAGTGCCATGATTCAGGAAGATGGGACTCCAGGTGTGGATAAATCATGGTACCATCTGGTTCAAAATGAATAGTCATATTTAATTTGGTCATCAAATCTCTTCCAAACAAACAGTAGACAGCCATCAATGTTTCTCCCTCCTTCTTTCATCTCCACTGGTTTGGTAAAAGGAACCCTTATAACTTCCCCAGAGAATCCCTGTGTGTCCATTGATTTGTTGGACATCGGAAGGCCTCCCTCTCTAATACTTGATTTGGTTGCTCCTGTATCTATGAGAAATACGTACCTTTTGTTATCGATAGCTACCGTCACAGTGGGTTCCTCATCTGCCCTGTGAGTTACTGGCAAGACTGGACACATAGAAATACTCTGCGAGTACCCTCACTGTGTGTATCCTCCCACAGGATTTGCCTGGAAAGGATTTCCTCCCTTCATAACTACACCTCCTTGTCCACTTTGGAGTGGAGTTTCCATGGGGAGTGCTTGGTAGTTGTGCTGAGTCAGTCCCTGCTGCGCTTGGGGCATTGCTGGCATCTGCATATTTGGTGTCTGGGGCACATATATTATTTGTGGATTTTGCGGTTACCCGGTTGACTATAAATTCCCATTCTTCCATTTTGCTAATCCCACAGTCATTGCAGTCATCGGAGTGGCTGCTGCCACTATAGCACTTTCCATTGCTCCTTTCTTCACTAATTTCTGCTGCACCAACTTGGCTGTTGTCTTCTCTGCTATTTGTTGTTTACTTATTTCTTGCTTTTTCTTGCAAAAATGAATTATGTGTGCTTGAGGTTTAGTCCAAGGCTTGGCTTCCAGTGCAACTATGTTCTCTAAGCTGTCCTGCACATCAGGAGGCAACCGTTTCTTGACTACTTTATAAAACAGTACAGTATTACCTTCTGACACTTCCCAGCCCTGACCTAATTCCTGGGTCCATTTTTCTTGCATCTTATTGATGAATTGTGCGGGATCCTCATTTGGCTGCATAGACTGAGTCTTGAGGGATCTGATGTCTGGCCTATTAGGGTACATTTTCCTCAGCTAATCTCACACTACAGATCTGACCAGATTAAATGAAAACCCATCACGCCTGGTATCAGTGAGGGTCACATTTCTAACTCCAGCCCTTTGAAATACTGTGTCTGCTTCATGCCCTATGAGGAAACTAAGCAGGCTAATTACATATGTTACTGCCAGGGTGATACCTGCAGTTTGTTTTTCAAATGCCCTGATCCATTTCCCTGCTCTCTCTGTAAGCAGTGGCAACTGTTTTCTGAGGTTTTTTGTCCATTTGTGGCCAAGGAACATAATGTGGTGCCCCAGGTCCCTTACGTATTGAGGGCATCTGATGCAAAGGGGTGGTGGCACGCTGGGGATGATGCTGTCTGGCGTACTTCTGCCATATACGCAGACATTTCCTCATGTAAGTGTCGTCCCAATCTGGATCACCCACAAAATACAGAATACATTCTTCAGCATTCAACATGTCATGTGGGTAAAAGGACCCATTGTGTGGCCATGGACTCATTTGTGGAGCTAACCTCTCAGTGCATTCTGCTAAATTATCTACAAATGGTACAACACTGTGCCAGCTAATTTCTCCTTCAGGGACATTCTCGCTGGCAATGAGGTCTACACTGCACGAATTTGATTGGGCACTCACTAGCTGTGCTGGTCTGTTGTGGAGTAAAAGACACACAATTGATGGACGGAATGCAGAACAAATCAAAACATTCACCCTCAGTCAAGAGATCTGGGTTAAATCCATCATTCTTTTGCCTACCATGCCACCCCAGTTTAGACCTGGCCATATGCAAATCAGTCTTGACCCTGTGCCTCATGGGAACAGTCCAGCCCGAACTGCCAAGCCAGGTCCTCCCTGGACCGGAAACAAGCATCCTAGGACCGGTTTCGGGGTTTCACCCCTCTTCAGCCACGATAGCTTGATTCCAGTGGCACAGTGAGCCCAGGACCCACGTCTGGGCATACCTGGCGCACTTAGGGCGAGAAAGCAAAAGAGACACATTTGATGGACGGAATGCAGAACAAATCAAAACATTCACCCCCAGTCAAGAGATCTGGGTTAAATCCATCATTCTTTTGCTCACCATGCCACCCCAGTTTAGACCTGGCCATATGCAAATCAGTCTTGACCCTGTGCCTCATGGGAACAGTCCAGCCCGAACTGCCAAGCCAGGTCCTCCCTGGACCGGAAACAAGCATCCTAGGACCGGTTTCGGGTTTCACCCCTCTTCAGCCAGGATAGCTTGATTCCAGTGGCACAGTGAGCCCAGGTACCACGTCTGGGCATACCTGGCACACTTAGGGCGAGAAAGCAAAGACACACAATTGATGGACGGAATGCAGAACAAATCAAAACATTCACCCCCAGTCAAGAGATCTGGGTTAAATCCATCATTCTTTTGCTCACCATGCCACCCCAGTTTAGACCTGGCCATATGCAAATCAGTCTTGACCCTGTGCCTCATGAGAACAATCCAGCCCGAACTGCCAAGCCAGGTCCTCCCTGGACCGGAAACAAGCATCCTAGGACCGGTTTCGGGGTTTCACCCCTCTTCAGCCAGGATAGCTTGATTCCAGTGGCACAGTGAGCCCATGGCACAGGGTCAAGACTGATTTGCATATGGCTGGGTTCAAACTGGTATGGCATGGTGAGCAAAAAAACGATGGATTTAGGCCCAGATCTCTGTACTGGGGTGAATGTATGACATTGTTCTGCATTCTGTCCATCAACTGTTGTTTTTGCATTTGTCACCCCGAGTGGGACGGGTATGCCCAGACGTGGGTCCCGTGCTCTCCATGCCACTGGAATCAAGCTATCCTGGCTGAAGAGGGGTGAAACCCCGAAACCGGTCCTAGGATGCTTGTTTCCAGTCCAGGGAGGACCTGGCTTGGCAGTTCGGGCTGGACTGTTCCCATGAGGCACAGGGTCAAGACTGATTTGCATATGGCTGGGTTCAAACTGGTATGGCATGGAGAGCAAAAAACGATGGATTTAGGCCCAGATCTCTGTACTGGGGTGAATGTATGACATTGTTCTGCATTCTGTCCATCAACTGTTGTTTTTGCATTTGTCACCCCGAGTGGGACGGGTATGCCCAGACGTGGGTCCCGTGCTCTCCATGCCACTGGAATCAAGCTATCCTGGCTGAAGAGGGTGAAACCCCGAAACCGGTCCTAGGATGCTTGTTTCCAGTCCAGGAGGACCTGGCTTGGCAGTTCGGGCTGCACTGTTCCCATGAGGCACAGGGTCAAGACTGATTTGCATATGGCTGGGTTCAAACTGGTATGGCATGGTGAGCAAAAAACGATGGATTTAGGCCCAGATCTCGGTACTGGGGTGAATGTATGACATTGTTCTGCATTCTGTCCATCAACTGTTGTTTTTGCATTTGTCACCCCGAGTGGGACGGGTATGCCCAGACGTGGGTCCCGTGCTCTCCATGCCACTGGAATCAAGCTATCCTGGCTGAAGAGGGGTAAAACCCCGAAACCGGTCCTAGGATGCTTGTTTCCAGTCCAGGGAGGACCTGGCTTGGCAGTTCGGGCTGGACTGTTCCCATGAGGCACAGGGTCAAGACTGATTTGCATATGGCTGGGTTCAAACTGGTATGGCATGGTGAGCAAAAAAACGATGGATTTAGGCCCAGATTTCTGTACTGGGGTGAATGTATGACATTGTTCTGCATTCTGTCCATCAACTGTTGTTTTTGCATTTGTCACCCCGAGTGGGACGGGTATGCCCAGACGTGGGTCCTGTGCTCTCCATGCCACTAGAATCAAGCTATCGTGGCTGAAGAGGGGTGAAACCCCGAAACCGGTCCTAGGATGCTTGTTTCCAGTCCAGGGAGGACCTGGCTTGGCAGTTCGGGCTGGACTGTTCCCATGAGGCACAGGGTCAGGACTGATTTGCATATGGCTGGGTTCAAACTGGTATGGCATGGTGAGCAAAAAAACGATGGATTTAGGCCCAGATCTCTGTACTGGGGTGAATGTATGACATTGTTCTGCATTCTGTCCATCAACTGTTGTTTTTGCGGTCTGTTGTGGAGTGTCACTCGTCAACCTAACCTTGCTGGATCTCATTCTGGGGTCTGGCTGGCCATGGCTGCTATGTAATTGTAACCGCTCAAGCTCTGTAGCTCAGGATTTCCTACTTCTAGGGAGCACATCTCACTATCTTTCCCTTGCATTAGTTAGTTTAAGCAGTCTCCATGTACCCCTAGTGTAGTCTAAGTCAATGAGTGGTCTCTCTTGGTTATCATACGTAGGGTGACTTGCTTCTGAGGTATGAAGCAGTTCGCCCATTCTTTCCACACGCTGGTGTATGGATTCCATACTGTCTGCTAACTTCCCAAAACTCCTCTGAGTTTGTCCTGTAAAGTCATTGCCATATCCTTCTCTCCTCACTTCACTTGTCTCTCTCCTGCTCTCACGGTGTGATAGCCGGTCGTGCACACTCTCTGGTGAGACTAATACGCCCCCTTCTCCTTCTGCCAAGGGGGCAAACAATTTTCAGTCCTTCTATGCTCCTGTTCCCTTCCTTGAGATATTGGCTGTTGTGTCATATCTACAGTCCTATGCCCAAAGTCACTCCACCCTGCATTCCCTTCTTCCCTCTGCTGTGGGGTGGACACTCGTTTTCTAATTACTCTACCTCTAGTATCCCTTTTCTGAAGCAACCATGACGTTGCTGATGATATATGTGGCTGGTCATCACTATCCCCTGAACTCTGTTCTTCACTCTTATCCTGCTGGGGAAAGGCTGGATCTAGATGCAGATGCAGTACGAACTGCACCTCTAATTGCCCTGAAAACTGGGAGTTCCCTACCCTAATTTGCTGCCTAGGAGTGCTTTCCCTCTTTGGCTTTGGTATTTGTGGGGTTACCTTGGGGGATCACTGTAGGGGAGTGTGGAGGTGTTCCAGTTTCAGGGTTCTAGGCACTGTGGGCGCGGTGCTCATAGGGTCATATTGGGGTGGGGGGATGGACGGGGTATGAGGGGTATCTCCTTGTGAGCAGTCTTTTGACAAAAATGTTTCCATAAGGCAATGGTGGCTTTCCTTTTTTTTAACTTGGCTCCTGCATATTTATTTCGGAGGTATGTGACAACATGCTCAATTATCATATCGTTCAATGTTTTGGGTGGCTTTAAACCACTCCAGGCTATACTTTTGTAATCACATCTTGTCACTGGGGAATACCTTCTGCATATGCTTTAAGGGGGTTCTCCATGATTAGGTGCATTTAATACTTTAAGTTTTACCTATTTTCTTACCAGATTAAATATTTTTAAGGTAGACCTGTAAGAATCTTTATAGTGGGAACATTTTGTCTATTTTTCTACTTATCGTTTCACAATATACAATCAACTTTTAATTTGCTTCACCAATTCTATGGGGCACATTACAATATAAATGTTTTTTTTCATGCAATGTATATTCAAAATAACAGTTTGTACATTATACAACACTACACAACAACATCATACTGTGGCCACATTACATTCAAATATGCACACACTCACCTTCACAAAAAATACAAAAGAAAATCCCATTCTAGGGCGATAATCACATCTCTAATCTACTCTTGAGTAAATAAATAGTAACCCTGTACCACCTTCCTCCATGCCCCAGAGGAGATTCTTTTCAAACCATGTGCTTTTAGAAACCATGGAGAGACTGCGGACATTAGGTCCAGATTGGGAATTTGAGTGCTCAAATTTTAATTGGAATCAAAGTTTAGCGACACCAGCCTTTCAGCTTTCCCTCTGTGTCAAATAGAACACATATTGTCACCTCCCAATTTCAAATTAACCACGCAGGCCACTTCCAACTCGTTGGCAATTATAGGTTAGCCAGTTATGTGGGCACCTTGCTGATTGTGCAACACATATACACAATCCACCAACACAAAAAATTGCATGCGGTACCCTTCTGTCTCTTATAATCTTAAATCTTATATTTACATCATATTTACATTACATCTGTGTTTAGTATTGCCAAGGAAAACACGTTAATACATAAAAAAGTATTGTTATCCGTTTTGTCCTCACCTTAAAAAGTCGGCAGTCCCCGGATCCTTCCCAAACCTGTGCATAGGCAGAATTTCAGCTTAAACACTGCATCTGCTTACCTCCTCAAATAGTACGCATCGATTTCTGCAGCGGAAGGTATGTGGTCTTCCGGGTCCAGATGTCAGATTGGGGACAAAAGGAATCTCCTGGCTGGCTCGCCAACTGTTGTAGGATGGCAAAACTCCCAATACTGACATAAACACACAGGGGCACATTTACAAGCCCCTTGCGCCGCCGGTGCATCACGTTGCGTGACGCACCGGTGACACGGCCTGCTAAGTGATATTTACAAGAACAGGTAAAGTCACCCTGCGTGACTTAACCTGTGCTTGTAAATATCACCCCGGTTCACGCAACACTTTGCGTGTTAGGGGCGTGACATGAGTGTTGCTGTGGGTGTTCCCACGCAACACCCATGTCCACTGATGCATTTCCAGATTTACGAGAAATCGTAAATCTGGAAATGCGTCAGAATGCTATGCCACCCTAGGGGTGGCGTAGCGAGGTGAAACGAGGAGAAATGTTTTCATGTCTCCTCGTTTTTTTCCTCTTTCAATGCGTGCTGCATTCTACAGCACACATTGGAAGAGGAAATCACCTCAATTGATTGTTTTTGTGCAGGAAGGTGCCCCTTCCTGCACAAAAACAATCTCCTCACGACGCAGGCTATCCTTGCACCATGGTGCAAGGATGCCTGCGCCGGCGCATGGCAGCCGTTTGTGCGCCAGCGCAGGGGGAAGCACAGAGATGCGACATATTGTTATAAATATGTTGCATCCCTGTGCTTCGAAACTAACGCAGCGCGGCACAGCAAAATGACTTGCGGCACCGCGCTGCGTTAGTTTCTTGTAGATCTGCCCCACAGACTCTTCTTGGCAATGCAAAGGCAGTATTTACTAACTGTCGCGACAGGGAGAAAAACAATGCAGACTGCACCTCAGCTCTGCTCAGGCTATCTCTGGGGTTTTTCTCACCTGCCTGTTCCCAGGCATGCCTTTTTATAGAAATCAATACAATACTTTATTACACATAGTAAATAATAGTTGACTTGCAAATTACAGATTTAAGATGGGAAAAACACTCAAAGACATGTGCCTCATAACCCTGAATTCCTGAACTAAATCATTACACATTCTTCATTAGACATCTGACAATGCTTAATGACAGAGCATTATCTGGCCTATGAATGTGTGTGATTCATTTTAGATGCAATTTACTTGAAGTGTGTGCTGGCAGCATTGTGTGCCTAAGACCTTTGTGTGCTCAGAACTTAGTTTCTTCCTTGCACCCACTGTTTAATCAAGCACCTGGGTGCTCAGGGCTGATTCGATTATGAACCCTTTATCTAATCAGGTCACAATCTGTTTGAAGGCATGGAGTGTGTGCCTGGGGACTTATGTGCTGATGTTGTAAATGCTTTCAAGAATGTTAGACATGAGTTGGGCTTTAACTGAAAACCTTTTCAAGTTCCCTATTCCACTACATTCTTAGGTGAACTTTTCATCCTGCTCATGTCAGTGTGGGAGTTGGGACTAAACTGTTTTTTAACCGCGAATAGTTGTGTGGTTTCTGTTTGGGCTTGATGTTGCGTGATATTTTCATGTTTCATATTTTCTACAGCATGTTCATTTTTTACATTTCCTACAATACATTGCCCAAGATATTCCGTAGGAGTCCACTCCACATTGCACAGCCTAAAGGCTATGCTAAAGCTGCCAAATACCAGTATTAGCGGCTGCTACTAATCATCACACCTACATATTTGCCAATTTGAACTATACCAGGTGACCTAAAGGTATAAGAATGGCCTGGTCATGCTGGTATTATTATTTGTAATGGTAAATTGGATTGCTAAACACTTCTCCTGTGCACTTCTTAAAATAGACAGATATCGCCAACATGTGATGAAATGTCATACATAAGTGCCAGGTTAAAAAATACGTACAGGTGCAGAGCGCCAGCAAATACTGGCACAAATTAAGCACCGACATCCCCTTAAATATGTGTGCTCAGGTTCTCCCTATGGAGGTGCAACCTGTGCCCATACCTAAGCTTGGCACTTAGTGAACTGGAGCCTGTGCTTTTTTTGGCGGGGAGGATACAGTTCCTTGATTATACAAATGCAGATAGAAGCAATAAAGTTTTTGGGAACTTGTGCCTTCGAGAACCAATTGACACCAGGTGCCCTGCCCTCATGATGCACTACAAACCGTCATCGACCCCTTAGACACAGGAGAGTCTCTCCTAACAATGCCCTGCTCAGGTGTGGCCAATATCGAGCCAATTTCAATCCAAGATTGTCGAATCTATGTCACACTTTCAAGATATTCAAATGATAGCAATAGAAAATAGAGAATGAAAAAATATAGGCCACCAAAATATCAACCACTGATAATTATGCCCCTGCAAAAATTTTAGGCACCACTGTCAAGCACCTGCTGTCAATTGTGCTAAGACTTTAGTTAGAATAGTAAATTAACACATGAAATAATTTGGAAAGCATTGAAACGTACTACTGTGACAATTTCAAAATCTATTTTGTTCCATGTATATTCCAAAAGCACATATTTCTTCCCATATATTTTTTCATTGTAACTCGTCAGAAGAAAACGCCCCTTCCAAATCATTTGATAATTGACTTGATCAAGTATAGAACTGCCATCTGTCTTTTTAGAAAAACAAAAAAAATAGTGAGTGGAATGATTGAATTAATATCAGCCATGGATGACTGCTCGGGTCACATTCCAGTCGTTTTTAACCAGTACGTATGAGGTCCCTGGACTTCTCTTTCTTTTTTTCAAAATAAGCACGCATGGTGATTTAAAGATGGGAAAATCGACCATAGCAACGGGCAGCACAAAACGTACACCGCTTATAAAACGTCTTGTGTATAATCAACCTTTTCTAACGCAAAACATGAGGGCACATTTTTCTTGTGATGGTGGGCCAGTTAAGTACTCAGCCATCAGTTGAACTACTCAATAAAGCCTCCCGTACACGCATAGCTAAATTCCCACTTAGTTATAGCACGGCTCACTGGTTAAAAAAATATTATGAAAACTTCTTTCAGGCCGACTTTGACAACGCGCTGCTAGAGGGCAGCACAACCCCACTTTTAAACATCTGAGCAGGTCTGCCTTGTTCCACCAGACCCAGCAGGCAATGGCTCTTAGTGTTTGCGGTGCAGTCGGATATTTGCATACTCTAATGAGATGAGATATAATTGGCCTTCATTGATTTTGTTTTCATTGAGCTAAAATGGAGTCGGAACGTCTTAGGCTAAGAGCAGATTGATCTGTGGTGGGATTCGAGAGTATTCCGTTGAAGAAATAATTAATTATGTTCTTATTTAGCAATCATCAGGAAGGATCCAAGTAGATTTTGTTTCATTGGTATGCATGACTGAGTTGTATTTTAAATTACATTGACTGTACAATAAACCGCACTTTTCCTTCATTAAAAGTAATAGAACACACAGGTACAGCAAGAAAGCACAGGACACCCAAAGGAGTCATGCAGACAGTGTTAGTGGTCCTGGGTAATAATTGCCGGTGCCTTTCCTGAGGCATTTCCAGGAAGAGGAAGTTTGTGTCATCAACTCTTGAAGGGTGTAAAACGATGCTGCACGCTGTAGCTATGAATGAATCCATCTTTGATGGAGTGCTGGTTTGCAACACTGCCCCAAGCATATCTTCTGTTCACAATTTGAGAGAGGAAGTGTACAATTTTGGAAATCGTTTTGCTTTGTTTGGAAGATTGGAAGATAAATTGTCTTTTCGTGTGGAACAGCTAAAGTCAGTAGTTAGGTGATGTGCCAGACACATACTTCTTACCTTCTGTTTTACAACTCTGAAAGCAAGATGGAAAGTAGAGCAGACAATTGCAGTTGTTAGAGTCCAAAACTAAGAACAGATGATTCGGTGGCTCAATTTATGAACTCATTTAGGGGCACATTTATCAATATGTGATGCAGTGCAGCGCAGCAAGCCACCTTGCCACGCTGCGTGACAGGGAAAAAGCAGGAATGCGCTGTATTTAACAGAATATGGCTCATTCCTGCTTTTTGCCAGTGCTGGTGCACAATGTGCTTCCTAGCATCAACGCAGGCACTCTTGCAACATGGTGCAAAGGTACTTGCATTGTAAGGGACACCTTCCTGCACAAAAATAATCCCCTGAGGCATTTTCCTCTTATGTGTGCTGCATTCTGCAGCACACATACAAAGAGGAAAAAACTAGGAGAAATAAAGATATTTCTCCTCGTTGCGCCTCCCCTGGGGATACGTAGCAGTTTTGACGCATTCCCAGGTCTACCATTTAAGATAAATATGGGAATGCACCAAAATCCATGGGTGTTGCCTGGGAACACCCACACACCACCCATGGAATGCCTGCCTGGGGCATAGTAACCCAACACAGAGATTTGCGCTATGTTGCCATACTCCAGGTTTATCAAACCACTCAGGGACATGCGTGGCTTGATAAATCACACTTAGTAGTTGCATCGTGCATGTACCCCATTGCGTGGTACAACTGCGACACAACTACTTGATAAATATGGCCAATAAGATGTAAAATGGATGTTGACTAATGAAGAATGCTTTGCAGGCTACACAGGTGAAAACCATATTTTAATCACAATTGGCCTGATTCACAGGAATTTGGGCTTTAAATGCACCTGCGCTATTCACAGGTTTAGCCCAAAATGCTCAAGCACCACTTAAAATCATCATAAACGCACCCACATGACTTGTCAGAAGGTCAATGATGACTACATCATCCCTATCCTGTTAGACCTCTACTGGCTCCACCTAGAATAGACAAGACTACAATTTAAGATTCACTTCACCAGGCAGTCCTGCCTACTTAAAAGGCAAACTAGTGCTCATTACAGGGGAAAGAAGCACCCGCAACAAATCGTGTCTGACGGTGAAAATCCCAATAGGAAGGAATATTAAAATTTTAAACTGTGCCTTCTCTTGTTTTGCTCCTAGACCAGAGCTTCGTAACCTGGAGTTCACTGACCGCTGGGGGTTCTCGACTGTCTAGAAAATTAAATTACATTGGAAGATCAACAAAAAATATGAATAAAAAAATTCTAAATTGAAAATCTCGAAAGGCCCTTAAAATGTGAAGGAATTGAAACTGAAGGCAAAAATTTAAGCTGGTATCCTTAGCTTGATTCATGAGAGCAGGAACAAGTACAGCAAACAGAATCTAGCATGGAGGATATTGTCCTCAATTGAAGCACTGGTAAGCGCTGTGAGAAATTGGATTGTTGGTTGGCTGGGCTGTGAGCCATGGTCAAGTGCCAGCCACAATCCCTTGCAGGGTGAACGACAAAAAGTCACTAAATTTACCTGTGCTTAACCCTGGGTAGCTTGGCAAAAAAATGTAGTCAGGCTTACCTTAGAGGCAATGTGCAAAGTATTTATGCAGCACACAAACAGAAATAAAGTGAAAAAACACACAAGAAAAATCCCAAACCAATTTAGAAAAGTAGAGTAAATTTTAATACATCATTTGACACTAAAACGGCAAAAATCCAATTTGTAGAACCGGAGTTATGATTTTTTAAAGTTTCTAATGAAATCTAGTGCTTAAAAGATCAAAGCTCCAACCGCGGACATCTGGTTGTGCCAGACTGAGTCGAAGTTAAAAGTAGGCCGACTGCAATGGAGCGCAGTTCTGATGCTACAGTTGGACTCGGCCCAATCAGCGCTTACCTTCAGAGTTACAAAAATTCTTGAAGAAAAGTGTCTGAGAAGGTAGAAGTTCAGTGGGGCAAGGCTGCAGGAGTGTCTGAGGAGGGAGCATCATCGTCAGATGTCTGTGGAGCGAAGCCGCAGTGAAGGTGTCCAAGGAGGGAGCGTCATCGTTGGATGGCCATGGAGCGAAGCCGCAGTGAAGATTTTACCTTCGGACTTAGTAGCCAACACATCTCCAGCAGGATGAGGCAGAGGGCTGTAGCTGTAGACAGTTCCATGAGGTCGGATACCACTTTGGTGAGAGACCGCTGAAAAGAATTTGCTGCTGTGGAGAAGAGCGTAGCAGGAGAAGCTGCAAAGTTAATCTGACTGGCGATGCAACTTGGGCAGATAGGTGAGCAGGTTAGTCCCAGTCTCCTCTTGGTTCTCAGAGCATTTTTTGGTCGAATTTTGTCTAAGTCCTCAGTTTTGGAAATTCGCCATCTTGCCACATTTACCTACAAAACCAAGGGTCCAGGACTGGTGGGACACCTCTTTGGCGTTCAGGACTCACTCAGGCTGGGTCCGGGTTCAATATGATGGGAGCCTTTTATGTCCCTGTGGCTCTAAACAGGTATCCAGCAAACTAGCCCTTGGAGTCACTTCTGTCAATCCTGAGTGTAGGTGAAGATGCAGGGCTCAACAGCAGGGCTTGCCTCTGAGGGTTCAAGGCAGGCTCCAGGCAGCAAAGCAGTCCTCCCAGGTACAGCAGCAGTCTGGCAGAGTGCACAGCAGGTAACAGCAGTAGACAGTCCTATGAGAGTCCTTCTGCAGGTCCAGTAGTGAACTAAAGAGTGGGTCTTAAGGTCCTAGTTTTATACCCTGAGACCCTTCTCCTGGAAAGTGGGAGAACCTTCTGGAAAAGTTCTTCGAAGTGCATGGAATTTCCTGATTCCCCTGCCCTGGCTTCAAGCTGGCTGCAGTGACAATACAAGGTTGTTAGTCTTGTGTGTGGAGCAAGACACAGCCTATTTAGGTGTAAGTGGGGCTGTGCTCTGCTCCACCCCTCATCCTGCCAGTTGATGGGCCATTGAAGCACACCTAATCCCTCTATTGTGTGACTGCCTGAGAGGAATTCACAAAGTCTGTCAGCAATGCCCAGTCATGTGACCCAAGACAGGCTGCAGGCACAAAGGGCTAAGGGCAGGAAAATGCCAACTTTCTAAAAGTTTAAAACAATGGGGGGTTGGGCCCTTAACCCCAACCACCTTGGGCCTCTGATAAAGTACAAGAAACAAAAAGAAAGGTGGCTGCGTTCATTCAAGTCACTTTATTCAAGGACATTGTCAAATTACTCAATAAACTAGGCCTATACATTCATTTCACAGTTCATTAGACATAATTATTGAATTTTTGACATGTCATAAAAAGGAAAACTACTCATATTTAACATCAATCAAATGTACCACAGAAAAGACAAAAAACGATGACAGTACATTCCTACACTTAATAACAATGGTGTAAAAAACACAGTGCAATAATTATTGTACATTCATTCCTAACATGACTAAAAGTGCTTTAAATCCAACAAAATAAGTGGTGAAAAGTGCTGGTGCATGTAGAAATGCACTTTTGAAGTAAATTGTTTTAACCAGTCCATTACTTCTTGGCCAGAGGGTTATATCATTATTACTCTAAGATATCATGACCATCTTGGTACTTTCATTGGGGTTCCAAGATCATCGAATATGGATGAATTAATGATTTTACACTCTCTTTTTCACTGTCCATACTGATGAAAAATGAATTAAATTCCCGATGGTTCTCGCTGACGCGTTTCGAACCACGGGTGGCTGGGGGTTCTCATCAGGACTAGGGCTGGTGATTGTCGTATCGCTTACGCAAGGAATGCACAGGAGTCAGGTAGGGGTTATATGCCTTCTTTATTCTCTGGTTTGTTCTCGCTGTTCCTGGCCCCACATCTGGTCCCTTCCTCTCCCCTCGTGGTCTGCCCCGTCCCCACTCCCCTGACCGGAAGTGGTGTCCGGTTCTCATCCCCTCCCCACCAGTCCAGTCGGGTACAGGGTCCTAGTGCCCTTGTGCCCAGGTCACGACATCTCCCCTTTTGTTGCAAGAAAATGACCTAAGAAAGTGGTGATGGATATATATATATATGAGAGAGAGAGAGAGAGAGAGAGAGAGAGAGATAGATATAGACAATGACATGTCTTTGTCTTCAACATTACATTTCTTCAATCAGTCTTTTTGGTCTTTTGCATTCTCTTCTTGGATATGTCTCTCCCTTGTCTTTCTGCCATTCCTCCTCCGGTCTCTCGTCTGTGCCTGTGTCTCCTGCGGCTGTCTCTCTTCCGTCTTCCTCCATGCTTTTTAGACTCTTGAAGTGAGAGCTGTTCCTTGTTATCCGGCAAGGGCCTGCTGTCGCTGTTATCATGGGCCCTTTCACCTGCGTCACCGTTAATAGTTCCTTTGAGAATGGACTGTCCGATTTTCTCAGCTGCCGCTGGCGTACCACCACTGCATCCCCTTGCTTGAGGTGCGCTGGAGTGGCATGTCTCCTGGCGTCGGCATACGCCTTTATTTGCTCCTTGGCCTCGTGGTCTCTGGCAACGATGCTGCTGTGCTCTGGTGACGCGGTTGCGTCTAGCTGTGGTAGCCTTGCCCTGCTTGTTCTGCCCAGCACCAGCTCAGCGGGGCAACGTCCCGTAGAGCTGTGAGGGGTGTTTCGATAGTCTCTTAGTACTTGACAAAGGGCCTGTCCTATTGATATCTGCGCCAGCTTTGCTCTTTGGACAGCCTTTTTTATGTTTCCCATAAATCTCTCCACCATGCCATTTGCTTGTGGCCACAGAGGTGCTATTTTCCTGTGATGAATGCCTAGGTAGTCCATGAACTTCCGAAACTCCTCCACTGAGAATGGCGGCCCGTTGTCTGTTTTTAGTGTTTGTGGGGAGCCCCAGGCTGTGAATATGTCATCTAGTATTGGCAAAGTTGCACTTGCGGATGTTGATGAGACTTGTCGCACGATGGGAAATCTGGAATATTCGTAAATGATCACGAGCAGGTAGTTGCCCGTTTCTAGAGGTCCATAAAAGTCTGCTGCCAGTTCCGTCCACACTGCCTGTGGGAGTTCTGACATTTGTAGTGGTTCCGGTTTTGCTGGCTGCCCTGTGGTTTGGCAGATGTGGCAGTTTGTGATGGTACTCTCCACCATATTGTCCAAACCAGGGAACCACACTTTCTCCCGTAGCAGCTTCTTTGTCGCAACCATGCCTCTGTGTGATTCGTGTGCCAAGTTTACAGTTCGTCTGCGCAAAACCCTTGGCATAACTATTCTTGTGTCATTGCTCATTGCTTTCCTTCTTCCGGGTGTTCATGCGATTACTTCCGACCATGCGATGCGCTTGTTCTAATCTTCGTTCTTTCCCCAGTTCCGTCTGTTTTGCGTGCGTGGTTGCTCTCGCTTCCGCCCGGGCCATGGTCAGAATTTTCTCCAGTGAGGTCGGTTCCTTCAAGATTCGTGTGCGGAACTCCACCGACTGACAGCCTTCAATGATGCGCAGTGAAATTGCTTGTTCGTTGTCAAACTTATCTAATTCGCAGTGTGTGACCAACTTGCGCAGTCGTGTTGCGAAATCGTCGAGGGATTCTTCTGCTTGTTGGTACGCGATGGTGAAGGTGTACCTCTCAAAATCAATGTTTCTTTGCGGGTCAAACTTGTCTGCGAGGCACTTTTTTAGTCCCTTGTATGTTGTTGTTTGGTCTTGAGGGAATGTTACTAGCAAGTCTTCTACCTCATCCCCTACGAGGTTTAGAAATAGGTCTGTGTGCTTGGCTTCTGCGACATCTGTGGCGCGCATGTACCTTTCAAACTTGCGAATCCATCGCTCCCATCTGATTCCTATCTGTGGCTCAGATAAGTTGAACGGAATGGGTCTGCGAAACATTGCTTGCGTGCCGTTCTTATCCTTTGTTTGATCAGCCATCGTGTCTCCTTGGTTCTGCTTTTCTACTTGTCTTGTCATTTATATTCTTTTATTTCTGTTCTGTAACCCTTTTCTGTTTGTTCCTTTTATTCTACTTTTTTTCTTTTTCTTATTGTTTGTTCACTTTTGTTTCCACTTTATTCTCTTTCTTCGGTGACTGTTCACCTTGTTCGCTGTATTTCTTTTGTTTATTGCCTGTAATTCCTTTTTTTTGCAGCTTTTCTTTTATTTCCTTTTATCAATGGCCACCGGGCCTCTCGCGCTTCCTATTGGCCAGATTTGCCTGATTTTAAAATGGCCGCCCAAATCGTGTGAGATTTCTGGCCTTTCTGAGCCTCCGCCTGACCTCAAGATGGCCGCCGGGTCTTTCTGTGTGCTGATTGGCCGCCCCGCCTGACCCAAAGATGGCCGCTGTATTCATGCGAGATTTGCTTTGAATCTACGCGCGAGGCAGGCACTTCGGGACACGGCGGGCGGCCGGGCACAGTCGGTGATCGTTTTAGACGGCGCGGGAGGCTCCCGCGCTCAGACGATGGATGCACCGCTTATTCTCAGGCAGGTGGGGGGCCCCTTACCGCGTCTTTGCTGCGGCCAGCTGGGCTCCCGCGACGACGCTCCACTCCTCAGCGCTCGGACCAGGGTTGGCTCCTGGCTCCGTTTCTCTCTGCGACCGGGTGGGCTCCGGACGTCGCAGTTGTTCTTTGCTTGTGCTTCTGGGCGGCAGGCGGACCAGGATGGGCTCCTGGCTCCGTTTCGGAGTCAACTTCACGAGGGACCTTGGTGCACGTTTGTGGTGTCGCCTTGACAATCCCGCCTCGTCGCCAGTTGTCGTATCGCTTACGCAAGGAATGCACAGGAGTCAGGTAGGGGTTATATGCCTTCTTTATTCTCTGGTTTGTTCTCGCTGTTCCTGGCCCCACATCTGGTCCCTTCCTCTCCCCTTGTGGTCTGCCCCGTCCCCACTCCCCTGACCGGAAGTGGTGTCCGGTTCTCATCCCCTCCCCACCAGTCCAGTCGGGTACAGGGTTCTAGTGCCCTTGTGCCCAGGTCACGACAGTGATGTTCTTGTGTATCTTGTATCTTCAAAGGAAGGCCAATTCCATCTTTGGATACATTGTGCACATTTGAAAATTCTGCTCGATCCTGTTAGAATTCAGCGGATGTACTCAGTCATTAAGAGTCTTCTGTCCACCTGCGGTAGAATTCTGCTTTCCTTGTAATTCGAGCTCTGGTCTTACATCAATCTCTGTGCCAGAAAGCTGGAAATGAGTGTTGAAAGAGGCTGGCACCTTAACTGTAATATTACCTTCCTGTGATTTCAGATCAACCTTTCCCAACTGGTTTATATAGGCATCGTTTGCTCCTTGATGTGTTCAGGCTTTCAAAGAACCATCAGATGAGTCTATTGTGATGTTTCTGTGCTGGCTTTTAATTGTTACGTCACAATTTTCTCTGATTCACAAATCCAAATTCCCATGAAGTGTTCCACGGCCAACAATTTTGCCTCCTTTGGCTGGATCACTGTCATAATATCGACAGACACAATATCGACCGACCAAAATATCGTGACAAAAATATTGATTACACTAATATCGACTTCCTATACTTAATTAAAAAAACACACAAATATCGACTACAAAATATCGTAAAACATTTATATAGTTTTTAACATTATCGAACTCAAAAATATCGAGATAAAAAATATCGCACACATTAAATAAACATATAAAATAACAAAAATATCGATAACAAAAATATAGACAACAAAATTATCGTAAATAAAATATATCGACAAGTTAAATCATTTATATTAACTAAATACATACCCCCAAAATATAAAAATAGCAATAACACACTTAACAAACATTATAAATCACTTAACACATATTTAAAAAAAATATCAAAACAATTTCTTCAACATTTATAAATACACAAATATTATTTACTACTGCAAACATAATATTAAAAACAAAATATAACTCTTTAACATTTAAAAAGTTATAAATATCAAATAATATAGTACACCATTTTTTTTAAATTTAAAAAAGTAACTGAAACTTAGGTGCCTATTAGGATTGCGGGCGGACTTCAGTCCGCCCGCCACCCTAGCGGTGCTGGGACCGGCTGCCAGTGGTGCGGCGGTCCCGCACCACCAATTAGGATGCGACCGACACCGTGGCGGTCGCATCCCGCATCTCTAACATTGCGGCTGGTGCTGCTGCTGTTCCCATAAGTAGATCAAGGAACCGCTTAAATTTTTAGGTAGGTTTCATAACATAATCTTGGATCATGTGTTGTCTCAAAACAATTTTTAAGAGATTGTGTAGCCAAATTGTTTGTAAATTAAATTTGTTTTGATGATTTATAATATAGTATGATATTTGCATCTTTTCAGTGTAACTTTTGCTCTACTAAACCTTTTCACTGCAATGTTTACCTCCTATTACTAGACATTTATGAGATATGAAATGTGCTAAAAAAATTTTTTAAAATTATTACAGAAAACTCTGTTCTGAAGAAGATGTTTTTATCAAGTTATACCGAAACGCCGCGTCGACTGTTTTTGTGTAGTTTTCTTCATGTTTATGATCTTCAACACGGTGTGTTGCAATTTATGTATTGTTTTTATTTGATATGCTTAATTTATGTCTAGTTTTTCAACAAAACTTTTTAATCAATAATTTTGAATAAACTTGAAATTTGAATTTCACTTTTATGAATATTTGTTTTAACTTATTTTCGTGGTCAACTGTTACACTGTTATATTCTTTGGCTCAACACATGATCCTGATATTTTTGCAAGGGACTTTTCTGTTTCCTGTTGTTACCCCGTCCCGATTACCTAAAACACAGGGTTTCTCCCTAATTTTTTCTGACCTACTAGCACAGCTTGTTAGCTGGGGAGTTCTTTTGGTAAAATCCATTGAGATTCTACAGTCCAACTGAAAATATGGACGGTATTAAAACTTATGGTTTCACTGAGGACCAATTTAACAAAATTATCAATGGTTCCTCAAAAAGTATATCCTCTATTTCTATTTCCAGTAATGAGGAATAACAGTAGAAAACCTTATGGAATTATAAGAAAAAAACCATAAGGACTGAATTACATGCGGATTTCCTCATCAAGTATTGTAAGAAGGGTATCATCCCTAGAGGCCTACGGGTGAGTAATGAACCTGGGTTTTTTGTTAAAAACCAAAAATTTATAGAGAATTGGACTTTTATTGCAAATAGGTGCAGCCGTGATTGGATGCTCTTGATAATTGAAACAGCCCATGAAATTCTGATTATAGAAAAGAAAGAAATTGAAGAAATGGAGCTAAAACTAAAAGAAAATACTTCCTTAGAAGAGGCAAAAAGAAACTAGAAGACATCCAACAAGACATCTCAGGCTATAGAGAATATTTAGTCAATAAAAAATCTAACAAATTAAGAAATGACATCTCCAAATATAACCTGGAGCACGTTTACCCTTATTTACAAAAAGACTTCTTTGATAGACCGAGAGAAGAACCATATAACAAAAGAAATTGGGCAAATCAAAAAAGAAACCCCCCTAAAAAGAGAGTGACTTTTTTTGACAGCTCATACACCAGCTCAGAGTCAGAAAATGAAACATCTAAAGAGGATCACAACATTAAAGACAGGGAAGTCACTCCTAGTACAAGCAGAGAAAGTCTATCTTTTTTAGAGAAGCGCCTTTCCAACTTTGGTCAGAACAGGGGCAGGAGCAGAGGGAGAGGAGGTTTCTTCCCTCAGAACTTCACACAAAATCGCCCAAATACGAGGAGCCAGAAACACTGGGAATAGTGGAGAAGGCCCCAATTATCAACCTTTCAAGTAGAGTACTGACACACGAGGAAGTGACAGTTTTAGAGAAAGGGTTAGGATATGCTGTCACCTCCCCTGTAGATCGGTATTCCTTGGAAAGAGATGTGCAAAATTTCTTTAGAAAGATACACCTTAATTCATTCTTTGAAGGAAAAGACAAAATTCCCACTCAAAATAAATCGGGATTAAAACCTAAATCAACGTGGACACCCTCACTACAGCTTGTTAAAAAAGACATTGAAGTCTTTGAGAGGGTGGTTGAGAAGAGTATAGATGACCTTTTGAACAAAATAACCTGGATCAACAATAACCTCACTTCCCAACAACGCACTGCTCTGTCCACCCTTGAACGATGTCAAAGTCTAATGATAAAGCCCGCAGACAAAGGCGGAGGAATCGTAGTGATGGATACCAGTGACTATAATACCAGAATGATGTCCCTTTTAAACAATAAACAGCATTATCAAAAATCCAAAAGAAGTGATTGGGATGTTTTAACCCATAAAGTCACTAATCTTCTATTACTAGCAAAGGAAGACGAGATCATTTGCCAAGAGGAATATGATTTCCTCAGTAATACACATCCTGTAATCCCTGCTTTCTATGGATTACCCAAGGTCCATAAATGTATGTACGATCCACCAATGAGACCAATTGTGTCAAGTATAAACTCGCTTATGGAGCCATTAAGTAAGTACATAGATATATTTCTCCAACCCATGGTGACTCAACAAAAAGCGTATATTAAAGATACAACAGCAATGATCAGCAAAATTGAGAACCTTCCGTACGATTCAGATACACAATGGCTTGTCACATTAGACATCGAAGCCCTATACACTAACATTCCTCAAGATGACACAATACAAATGATTAAAGACTTGTTGAGTGATGGTGATGGCGATCTCTCATCTCACGCTATCTTCATTATAGATTGCGTAGATATAATCCTTAAAAATAATATTTTCCTATTCACTACAGAATTTTTTTAACAAATCAAAGGGACCAGCATGGGAGCGACTTGTGCTCCCAGTCTGGCATGTTTGTATGTTGCCAGGTTTGAAGACAGGCATATTTTTAACACAGCAGCTCCCTTCTATGAGAACATAACAGCATGGTCACGTTACATCGATGACATTTTCTTTCTCTGGAAGGGTACTGAACAAACGCTGTTAGACTTTATAGATTGGCTCAACCTAGGCGATGCAAATCTACGATTTACATCATCAATAAGCAAACAAAGTTGTGATTTTTTAGATATTAGGATTCAAAATGACAATGGTTTTTTGAATGTAGAACTGTTCACCAAACCTACTGATAGAAATACCATCTTACACTATAAGAGTAATCATCCAGCATGTCAGAAGGACAATATCCCTTATGGTCAATTCTTGAGAATTAGAAGAAATTGTACTAACATCAAAGACTTTAATAGGCATGCTGATAAACTCACTAAAAAACTCCTGGATAGGGGGTACCCTAAAAAGTTGATAAAAAGGGCCTATAAATGTGCCAAATATCATAATAGGGATTCTTTTTTTGAGGTCAAAGCTGCAAACAAAGATACAAAGAATTTGCCTTTGATCTTTGTAACGAACTTTAGTAACATTAGTAACCAAGTTAAAAACATCATAAATAGGAATTGGCACCTTATCGATACCCTAGGTACATCAAAACTGGAAAGACCTATGTTTTCATTTCGGCGTAACAGAACTATCAGAAACTGTTTGGTCCATACCTACAGGAATTCTAATCAGAATAAACAACTAGGTATAATGAATACTCCCCTACCAACAGGAACTTTTCCTTGCAACTCTTGCAATAATTGCGATAATATCATAAAAGGGCATCAAATTACCCATAACAATGTAACTCATTCCTTTAAAACCATGGCGAATTGCCGGACAAAGTACTTGATTTATTTAATCTTATGCCCGTGTGGCTTGGGTTACATTGGAGAAACCTCAAGGGAAATCAGAATTAGGGTTAACGAGCACAAATCTTCAATACGTACGAACAAGAAAAATGCCCCATTAGTTGATCACTGGATTGAGAAAGGACATAAGGTCGACCACCTACGTTGGTGTGTCGTTGAAGTCATTCAGACAAATATAAGAGGAGGGGATTTGACTTTAAAACGTAAAAGACAGGAGCAGTTCTATATGTCAAAATTTAATACTTTCAGACAGGGGCTTAATAGCAAAGAGGACTGGGAAAAAGTTATTTAATCTGTATGTCCTCTACTGTGTTTCCTTCAGGCACAACTTTTCAACTACCTGAAAATAATGTTCGTCGGAGAACTCCAGTATTGAGTATGTATAGTCTCAGGATAGCCCAGCACACATTTATTAATGGCCCACGTGTCTTGTCTGTAAATTCGAGGGCCCACGTAGCTTCATTGCGTTTTCGTGAGGAACTATTTCCTCTTGTCTAAACCATCTGGATATTATATCACTATATTCAGTTTTAAACCGTATTCTTGATACACCAGATATGACTGGTGTTTTCCCATATTACTTTAAGTCAGTAATAGACTTAAAGATGGCCGCTACGCGCGCCTTTCCATAAATACCATATAATGATCAACGGGGATATCGAGATAAAAATTGATGTAGCAGGGAATTTATTCAGAGTCACCTTTCCAATAGATTTGAAAATTGCTCCCTACAAGTACTTTGGATTCCCACTGATTTATGGTTGCATCAAGCATTTTTAAAGATGGCCGCCATGTTCGCTTTTTAGATCATAGCGATAGCTAATAGCACTAGACTGAGTTTAATACTCGTCTAATTCTAGTTTTCAATTTTTTGTTCATTTTCTTTTATAGTCTTTTTTGTTTTATACAATATAAATTAGATTATTTCATAGTAATTTCCGAATGTATAGAATTTGAAATGGTAATGTGCAACTTTTTCCCGGGCTCGGCACATCACGTGACGTAAACACAAGATACTTAAAGCACGTAACCGGTCATGTCCGTGCATATCCTGACCCGGAAGTCGTTTGTGTTGGAGCAGGGAGGCCGCAGAACTTTTAATAGGTAAGCGTGCATGAGGAAATTACAGCCCTAGCATTTGGCGTTCTAATTTCTCGCTTGCATGGAACACCTGACTGCTCGTTCGCGGCATGTAATAACCAGTATTGCCGACTTCATGTTTTTCGCTCGCACCAGTAGACGAGTAAAACAGTCTGTCGTAATGAATTCCACCAAGCTAACATGTATGAGCATTATATGCTCTGATCATTTAAATGTTCAGCAGAGCACATTTGATGTTGTGGATTAAATCTGCATTGAGCGAGTTAACCTGCAGATTATGTACAAGAGAAACACGTAGTAGCGTCACTCACGCTTTATTTTGAGCTTGATATTATGGCTGATGATCTGACCATATGTCGACATTTAGCAACTAGTATTGCCACATCTATGCTCTCACTCGTTTACATTTCAAGCGAGTATAGCTTATTCAAGCATAATTAACGCATTTAGGGCGATATTATTGATTTGCTGAGGGATAGTTGTTCATAACATATTTCCATAAAATAACGGTCTAGCCTATTGGAATCGCTTGCTGACCGTTGTTTGAAACACAATTTAACTTTATGAGGTGAATTAAGCAGGGATAGACTCCCTGTATTCACTAGTAATCTTTTCCGCTATTAGATATAATATTAGGTTAAATATTCAGCTTCTTTGCAACACCAAGAGGATTAGTGGAAAGACAGTCTGTTTTCATTTTGTAAAAATAATATCATGTTATTTGACAGAACCATGAGCTGTAGGGGAATACATTTGTATCTGTATCAGGATCTGCATCCCTGTTGCCCTCCAGAAAAATATATAAAATGAGGAGGGTCACCAAAATTAACACGGTTAATACTAAGATATATAAACATTTTAGAGTTAGTAAGCCAAACACCTAATACATTTAAAAATTTTCTTGTTGTCCACAGATTTTATCTCTCAAGTTGCAATATCACAAGAGCAATGATACCAGGTAAAACATGGGTCACGGAGAGCACTAAAACTTATGAATGCCACTTCGTTTCATTTTTAGTTAATATATTTTCTTTCTCTCTTAGCTTTACCTCCGTCTAATGATAAAAAGTTCGGAAGCATGTAAAGTAGTGGCACAATCACGGTGTACCTATTGTGTTGACGTAAAGCAATTTTTAATTGGTAAGCTTAGACCAACTTCGCAGATATAGTGAACATAATCCGTCCCGGTTGAAATATTCATTTGTGTTAATTATTTTTTAAGGTATATACAAATCTAGATGCTTGTTCTCATCGGTGGCTCCACACAACGCAACTATTAAATAATAGTACCATATAAAAAGGTATGTTAACTTTAAAATTTAGATAAAATGAATCCGCCTCGTTGGTTTGGGTGGATTGTAGAAAACCCCCCCCCTTGTTTTTCAATCGAATTTGTCTTATTCATAGATACTTTCCCGTTCTATCCACATCCTGAAGAAAGTTCCGTTCCCATAAGTAGATCAAGGAACCGCTTAATATTTTTAGGTAGGTTTCATAACATAAACTTGGATCATGTGTTGTCTCAAAAACATTTTTAAGATAGTATGATATTTGCATCTTTTCAGTGTAACTTTTGCTCTACTAAACCTTTTCACTGCAATGTTTACCTCCTATGACTAGACATTTATGAGATATGAAATGTGCTAAAAAACTTTTTTTAAATTATTACAGAAAACTCTGACCTGAAGAAGGTGTTTTTATCAAATTATACCGAAACGCCGCGTCGACTGTTTTTGTGTAGTTTTCTTCATGTTTATGATCTTCAACACTGTGGGGCCGATTCCGATCTCGGCCGGTAGGGCTCCGAATCGGATTCGGCTTAACCGGATCCGATTCGGAGCCCTATTTACCGACCGATTCGTACGCGCGTCCGGGCGAGCGAGTACGATGCGAAATCGCCGACCGACTCGTCCGGGCGTCCCAACCGACTCGTTCCTGGGTCGAACCGCACCGACCGACTCGCTCGGACTCGACTCGCACCGCGCAATGGAGACGTTCCCCGGCCGGGTAAGTACGATGTGTGCCGCGAGCAGTCCGACCGAGCCGCGCACTCCGGCTCCAAAAGAGCAGTCGGAGCCGTACTTTGGGGGTCCGTGTCAGACCCCCCTGTATGCGTAGCTGCGCGAGTCGCACACAGGGGGGACCCATGGGTCCCCCCTACACGTGCATGTACGGCGCGACCCGCATCGACGCGAACACACTGTAGGGGGCGCCCTTGTTCGCGTCGTGCCCATTGAGTCAATGGGAGCCCGTGTACGCGTTGTACGACTGGCTCCCATTGACTTCAATGGGAGTCTGACCGAATCGAGTCCGATAGCATGCGAACGCATCGTACTCGTTCGGTCGGACTGCTAGGGTCCGATTCGGTCGAAAATCTCTCCGGGTCCGGCTCGGTCGGAGAGATTTCCGGCCCGAATCGGAATCGGCCCCACTGTGTTGCAATTCATGTATTGTTTTTATTTGATATGCTTAATTTATGTCTAGTTTTTCAACAAAACTTTTTAATCAATAATTTTGAATAAACTTGAAATTTGAATTTCACTTTTATGAATATTTGTTTGAACTTATTTTCATGGTCAACTGTTACACTGTTATATTCTTTGGCTCAACACATGATCCTGATATTTTTGCAAGGGACTTTTCTGTTTCCTGCTGCTGTAAGCAGCACCCGCCGCAATGCCAAAGAGGCATGTTGTGCATTGCCATGCACAACGTGACAGGCACCGTGTGGTGCCTGCCACCTTGAGCATGGCAATGTAGGGGGGTACCATAGGTACCCCCCAAGTGCAGCCCCCCACCCCCCGGGGGCCCGCAACGGGCCCCCACAGCAATTCCCGCCAGCCCTTTCCTTGGCGGCATCGCCGCCATGAAAAGGCCGGAACCGCCAGGCATCATAATATGGATGGTGGTGCCTTCCAGGCACCGCCACCATATTGTGCCCGAGTTCCGCCCAGCCGGCAATCATGACGATTGCCGACCGGCGGAAAAGCGGCGGATGGACTTTCCGTCCGCCGCAGTACCCCCTGCCATAGTAATATGGCGGGGGGTGAATTGTGTTGTGATGGCGGGCGGATCGCCACCGCCGGCCGGGCGGTGGCGATCCGCCCGCCATCATAATGACCCCCTTAATGAGCGTTTTCCATATATAGAAAACAACTGACCAATTAATTAAAACAAACAGCTAACAACCAATGAAATACACATACAATTAAAATAACCCAATAAGATTGCAACAAGTAATTAATAACACACTATATAAACACACAGAAATTCAACATTATTTTAACTTGCAACCAGAAAACGACAACAATAAGGAGAAACTCTGCCGGATTGCTGACCCAACACTGAACTGCATCTACAGAAAACTCGGATTACATCTCCACAAAGTAAGTTAAAATAGCATTTTAAAACAACTGCTACTAAAAATGCTGTCAAATAATATTTGGAATGAACAAAATAATTAATATGTACTTTTTAAATTATATCTCCTCTACAGATAATTCTGAAACAACCTCAAAGAACAGCAGAACAGTGTGAAAAGTCAATTTACAAATATAGGCAAGTATTACTCTGAAATTAACTGAAACAATTTATTTAAATACCAAACAGAAGTAGACTACCTAACCACAACTCCCCCAGCTAAAAAACAGGCAATAAAACATATTAATTAATATTACTCTTTTTTCAACAGCAAATCTGTACAGAAAAACCAAAGCCAAACAGCAGAGAATAATCAATCAACATCTGAAACAAGTCTTCAAATTCAACAATCGTAAGTATAAAATTGACAAATGTTCACTGTTCAGAAAATAAAACATAACTAGATATCATTTTATTAATTTTTATATACATTTCTCTTAGCATTTGAAGCACCACCATGACAGAAGGGGCCCAATTCACCACTTCCCAGAAAGGAAAATTATTATTATGTTATATGGGGTATGTGTACACCCAAGAAAAGCAAACAGGGGACAAAGTCAAACTGGAAATGTAGCAAATATTATTCTAACAAATGTTATGGAAGGGCTGCTACAAAGGAAACAACTGTATTATATGTTAGAGAGCATAACCATCCCCCTAACCTAGCTGAAATTGAAGTTAGAAATGCTATTGAAAATATAAAGACAATTAGTACTGCATCTCAAAAGCCCACAACAGAAATCCTTAAACAAATGCTTCCCAGAGTTCCTGAGCATGCAACTGGCCAAATGCCCTTAATATCCGCATTAAAAAGAACTATAGCTAGAACTAAAAAAGTTACCGCTATCACCAAACCTATCCCCAAAACCTTTGCTGAAGTAGAAATACCACCTGAACTCACAATTACACATACTGAAGAACAATGTCTTCTCTATGACAATAAATCAGCTGAAAAAAGAATAATAATGTTTGGGACTCCCACAAATTTACAAAAATTACAAAACTGTGAGACATGGATGATGGATGGGACTTTTAAAATGTGTCCCAAACCATTTTACCAGCTTTATACAATACATGGACTATTTCAGCATACAAACATCCCCTTCATATATGCTCTACTGCCAAACAAGCAAACAGCAACCTATGTTAGAACTTTTAAGCAAAGTAAAGCAAGAAACTAACAATTATTTCCCCCAAAAATAATAGTAGACTTTGAGCAGTCAATGATACAAGCAATACTAAAACACTACCCTCACACAGCAATTCAAGGTTGCTGCTATCACTTCAACCAATGCATTTGGAGGCACCTCCAAAAATCTACATTAAGGGGCTCATTATGATGCCGGACGGAAGCCCATTCGTGCTGGTGGCGGAAAACGTTCATTTTCCCGCCCCAGGTGCGGTCATTGCGACCACCAAATTACAATGGTCCTACAGAGGCCATTTACCGTCCGCCGCGGTCCGTCAGGCTCCGCACGTTTTTTGCATACGCAAGGGTGGCGGACGGAGCCAATAGAGCAGGACCGGAGTGCGGAAACACATTCCGTCCGCCAAACAGATTACGATGTGGCAAACAGCCCTTCCCACCGCCGCGTAAAAACCACCACGTTGTGGATGGCGGAAACACAACAACGGAGAGGAAGAGCCGATACAGCACCCATCTAAACCACCGGAGCCGCCATGGATCCAGCGCTACAGGCCTTCCCGCTGCACTACCTGCTGCACCTCCCGCAGACAAGACACCGCCGCGCCCAACAGCGGAGGTACGTACCAAGCATCTCCACGCATGCAACCCCTGAACAACTACAACTCCCAGCAAGAATGGCGGCACCACGATGAATGTGGCAACCTGCCAAATGCAAAGTGCGAGGCCCACCCCATCCCCATGAGTGACCCTCGGTGCCCCTGAAGGCAATTGGGGCCAATGCCGAGCCCCGCAGTAGCAGAGCGCGCACACCACAACATCAAAATATGTACGCCAAAGGGCCCCATTGGCAGATGGCTCATTCGCATAGTGGTTGCCACACCGCGGCGGCCGGGAAGCTGCGACTGTAACCCTGCATCATCCAATTGGGGCCAATGCGTGTCATCACCGCGGATGCCAGCTACCGCGCATGCGAACACATACTGCATTTGCATTGGCGCCATGCGAATTACATCACACATCACAACTCATTTGCCTAAAGTGATTGGTGCACCCCATGTGTAATGTTGTGGGGCACGAGGCCCCCATGCATATAAAGTAACCACACAGACACCGTACATGTATAGGAGAACTGGCCCAAGGCACGTGCGTCCGGCCCCGTTTGCTGTCAGGGTCACATGTCCAGTGACGCCTGTGCTGGGTGGCTGTGGGGTGGGGGTAAGCCAGCCCTCTGGGAGTGGCTGGTACATCAGAACAACTAGAACAGTGACCAGCTGGTCACTACACTGTGAAGGTATGAGAGAGTGTGACCCTTGAGTCAAGTCTTCACACACATGGCATGTCCAAGAAAAGGAGAATGAAAGTACATACATAGTCATGCCCCATGGCCAGCATGGACCGAAATGAGGGAAGGAGTCTAAAAGGACAAAGGTCTCTCGCACTGTACCAATGTTGTGTAATGAAACATCCAACCTGTGAACATCGCTTGTACATCCCTTGACAACTGACTGGCGTCCCTTGGCCAGGGGTCGACTTGTGAAGGGCCAGTGACATAGGCAGACAATCAGAGGTGTCCACTGTCTGCAAATCAGACATACTTGTAACCCTAGCACTCCCAACACACGTACTGGTGTGGCGTGCAGTGTGCACAGCTGCCATTGCCTGTTAATGTTCACACACACATCATAGGAGTGCACATGTGGAACAAACAAACATAGCTCTGACCGACATCATCGCTCATTGGCAGCCATGTGGGCATGTATACACAATCCATGTGCATTTGTGCCTCATTCAGGTGAACATTGCAATGTCTGTTATGCAAATTCCACACACACTCACGCAGGACAGACCCCATAATGTCCACATGTGTCTGTCCACCGTGCTGAACAACCATGTAGCGTTGTCCAGATGACACTCACTGCCCTCATCCCGTAATGGTGTTGCGTATTGTGGGACTGAAGCTTGCACTCATGCAGTGACAGCAGCAACATGCAACTCAGCACTGATGCTGGGAAACACTAGTGCCGTGCCATCTGACCATAGGGCAGCTCATCCCTGATGTAGCAGTGTACTACATGCCATACACATCGACTTCTTTGGATGTCATAGTGTCAGTATGCCAAGTGAGTGAAGAAAAACGTCTGAATGCAGGTCACTTGTGCATTTCACGTGACCATGAGGCCTGTCAATGTTGTGGTTGTGCGAGTCTCTGGGTAAGCTGTGCACCACATTTCATCTAGAACTCAGCCCATGCTTGTGTACCCTAACATACGTAGGAGGAGACCACCCATCTTTCACCTTGTCCCCGACCTGACGACGATGGAGGACATCGAAATCATGGCCAGCGCCGAGGGGATGTCACAGCCCATGTTCAGCATGGTGTTGCATGACGTCTTGTCAGCATTGATGCTTTACAAGGACAGACCTGTCCACTTCCCGAGGAGGGATGACAGCTGTGAAGGGGGAGTTATATGACCTGGGAGGCATTCCAAATGTTGTGGGAGCCATTGATGGTACTCACATTGCGCTCGTTCCACCACAGGCAAGTGAACACATCTATAGGAACCGCAAACACTACCACTCCATCAACGTACAAGTGGTATGCCAGGTGGATCAGATCATCTCACACGTGTGTGCAAGGTATCCTGGGTCGGCACATGACTCCTACATCTTGCGGAACAGCACCATACCCCAATTGATGGCCAATCTGCACCCGAGCGGGCCTGGCTTGTTGGTGAGTGTGCTGTGTCAATGACTGTGATGTATGTGTGACATGCTGCTCTCCCCACACATTCAGATCACACTGTTTGCCTGTCTGTCTCACAACTAGGTGACTCTGGGCATCCCAATCGTCCGTGGTTGCTGTCCCCACTGCAGAATCCAACTACGCCGGGGGAAGTACAATACAATGATGCACATGGGAGGACACGTCGTGTGTTGGTGCGCACTTTTGGACTGCTGAAGTCAAGATTTAGGTGCCTGGACCAGACAGGTGGTGCACCTAAGTACTCACCACAGAAGGTATGCCAGATGTTAGTCGCCTGCTGCATGCTACACAACCTGGCCATGCGCAGAAGGATCCCCCTGATTCTGGACGACGATGAACAGCAGCAGCCCCCCGCACCCAACCCACACATGCCCAGTGACGATGACAGTGGTGAGGAAGAAGGCCTTGACCAGCGACAACAGCTCATCGTCAACTACTTTCGTTGAGTGTAAGTGAACAATGAGCGACTATGACTGTGTCTGCGTGCCTTGCTGATGTCTAACAAACTTTGAGATCTGTTACTGGCATTTTGTACACATACAGGACTATGCGCAGGATTGGAGAACTTGGGCAGGCAGGGACTGAGCACCCAGAAACACCCATTAGCCCAGGACCTAATTGTTATAGTGCCTCACTAGCTCTCCCACTCACTCAGAGGTTTGCAAGCGCGTGTACACAAGTCGATAAGTTGCAGACAAGAAACGCTTTGAAATTTGCTTTTTTACTACAGTTGCAATACAGGCAACATACGTGCCACAAGAAGTTGAGAATGCATGAGTACATATACAGTTTCCATAGTGACACATCCATAACACATGAAGCAAGATGTCATATCAATAATCCCTCTGGACGAAGACCCACGAGCATATCCCCCCACCCCTTGCTGGGAGGAGTTGAATGAGATGTCCCAGGTCTATGGGCTTTGCAAGCAGACCCATTGCTCAGCCAGTACATGGTGAAATGTACATCCCATGTGGTGTGTCGCTCACATCACTGGATGGATCACTCTCCAAGTATGGGGCAACTAGCCCGCCTCCCCATGACATCTAAAAGGCACCCGTGTCCTCTAGCAGCTGTGACACCTTGTTGAGTAGGGGTGCTATGGCCTGACCAGAACAAAATGACGACGGACAATCCCCTCCGACCATGGACAAAATATACAGACAGTGCTCCTGGACGGTGCAGAGAACAAGCTCTGCAGACCCTTCTCATGTGACAGACAAATACTAAGGTACTTGCAAAACGACTACGCCATGTAAATTTCGTGCGCTACAGCTGCATGATGGAAGCCGGGCTCATGCCAGTCGACAATGTCCATGACGGTCAGATGACAGTCTCCCCTTGCTCAGGTCTGTGGTACCAAGCGAAACAGACCGCGGAGGTCAGCAGAGTCAAAGCTAATGCAGATAGGGCAAAAGTCAGAGAGCTGAATGACAATTCCTGTTAGTAGGTGTGAAAAAGTTAAAAGGACATTGAATTAGTCACCAACAGTTCCTGTTGCTGTTAAGTAGTTACGAATCCAAGAAGGCACAGGTAGTCTCAAAGGCAATCAGTTCCAAAAGACGATCCAAATCATCTCCAGCAAAATGGACCGCCATCCAATCCAGCAGTATGAAGTAACAGATGTGCTCCTCGCACCACGAGGATGAAAGGAGCATCCCATGGCAACCGGGGAGAGGTTCGATGTAGGCATGGCACAGGAGCCTTTGCGCAAATGCACAGGCGCAGCTGTCAGCCTGTCTGACACATTGGAAGGCATCCCACAAACGTGTATCACCGGAGCAGTCCTGATCATGGACCAACAAAGGACTCACCCACAGCTCATGATCCAGGGCAGCAAGGGATGTGTTGGAAAGGCAGACATCCAGGGACCACTGAAAGGGGCATCTTCGGCAGTAGAACACAGGCTGCACGCAGGTGAAATAGGCATAGCGGAAGGTTAGCCTATAACTGATGCGTAGCACAGCTAATGGGACACATCCAAAGAGGAGCTGCATGCAGTCACGGTACAGGTGCAACTGACCGGGGTTCGACTGGACCACAGGACGGGCAGACATGGCGTGAGAGCACTCTTAGAACCAGCGCTCAGCTGTACAGCCACAAGTAGTGATATCAAACCGCTAAATGCAGTCTGGAAATTGGAGGAATGACACCCGGTAGAACTCCAGAAATCGCATGAAACGAAGGGACCAGGCCAGAGCCCACATGTTTTAAAAAAGTGTGCAACGGCCTTCAGTATCAGAGGCTTTCGATGATTCTTGTGTCAGTCCCCCGGAAAAAGTGGGAGTGCCGTGTTCAGCAGTGACTGAATTGCGCGGGACGGTCAAGGCACCTGGAATTCGAAGGTCTCAGGGCTGATGTGGGAGCGACTACTTGTTGAAACAGAAGCCCATTGTGCCTGCACACTTATTGAAGTCCGCTTTCGCTGTGGGAATGTGAGGCCACAAATGGATATCCACAATCACATATGGGGGAGTGAGGAGGACATTGCTACAGCAAGGAACACAGCGTGCAACAGTTCCTATATACGCAATGCCTGCCCTGTGACCGCAGCACTTGTGCCCATTCAGGAGAAGATAACTTCGTTTGTAAAACAGATTTAGCGTGGGTATGTTGTCAGGGACTGGTGTACATGTGGGAAAACATGCATAGATCGTACATGTCACTTGAAAATCCCTGTGCAACAGTACTTGAGTGTGTGAATGCGACAATGTCACCATCGTCCACATGACAGGATGTGTTGTGATGCTGCCTCTCGTGGGCACACTGCTAAGGATTTTATTATTCTGCGCTGTGTGATCTGTGACAACTTCCGTCATGTCCATGATGATGTTATTAGGGGGATGGGAGCACACTGCTTCACCTCCCAGCACAGTTCACCCCTTGGCATTCTGGTAAATGCAGTTCAGTCATGATGCTTACTTGTCATGTGACTGAGGTGTTTCACCTGAGTTAGGCAGGGAGAGGTACAGAGACCCGAGTAGAATCTGGCAGCTTCCTCAGCAGACACCGATCACAATGTATCTTACCCCTACTGATGTGGGAGGATAACGCGACACACGTGTCTAGAGATTCACAGCACTGACCTGCACCAACCTAGGTGACACACGACAACGGTAACAGAAGTAAGCTTTTCAACTGGACTGCATTCACCAGGATGCTAAGGGCTAAACTGTGTTGGGAGGTGCAGTCGTGTGCTCCAGTCCCCCTGTTGTCCATGTTGATGGTGTTTGCCAGTGTTGTCTGTAATGCATATTGTACAGTGTTGCCTCGTGGTGTGCTTTTGCGGTTATTGCATAATATGGCAACGCACAGTTGTTTCCTTGTGTCGTTCCAGGTACCTCCACTCTCTCAATGGATTTTCGCTTTTACATATTCGGATACATTGCAATGTGAGTCAACATGCCACTTACTGTGATGAGAATGCTCTTGACACAAAGGCATACTGTTGTGAGTTGTGTTTATTTTGCGATGTGTGACAGGTGAGGGGTGAAGTAGGAGGTGATGGTACATGGATAGTTAGGGTAGGACACACAATGGTAGAGTTCCAAAGTCCAAGCGAACACTCCCATCCTTGTGGCAATATGGTTTGGTATTTACAACGACAGCCAATGCTCGGTGTTACAGTGGTGACAACAGCAGTTGCTCCGAGAACTGGTACGGCACGGTGCTGTGCCACGTGATACTAACGGGGTCTTTTTCGGATGCCCCCTCTGCCGTTTGGCCGGGGGGAACCTGCTGCATGCGCAGAGGTATCTGAAGATTCGCTATGGTGTGACTCACCCCTCCCTGTGGCCGCTGCTGTGGTGGTGTGACTATCATCCTGCTGGCCCCCGGGGGGGGTTGGCAGTGATTTGAGCCACATGAATGTCCCTCAGGACACCCACAAACTGGCCCATGTACTCCACATGTTGTCCCAAGCAAGTGTCCATGGAGCTCTGCAGCTGGCGGAGTTCCCGCAGTTCTTCATGGCCCTGGCCCATCTGTCCGTGGTTCTGCTGGTATGCACCAAGGACAATTAGCACGGTGTCCAGGGCCTCAGTCTCATTGTCCTCCTGTGGCTGTCCCCCAGTTGGCCTCCCACCTGCTCTGCTGCCACGGACCTCTGGCGGTGCCAGGTGCTGCCGCCACACACCGTCCCCAGCATCCCCGGTCTGCCTGGTGGTATTCGCAACTGCTGGCAAAGGGACAGTGTTGGAGGCAGCGGTGGTGATGGTGGAGGTGGCTGCCAAACAGGTCGTTGCTGCAGGGGTCTGCGTTGGCGGTGCAGCTGTTGTGGGAGTCGTGGTGGTGGTGGTGGTGGGGACAGTGAGGGCCAGAGACTGAGCTGTCCTGGGCACGCCGGAGGGTCCAGGTCAGTCCTCCTCACCCAAAAATACCAGGGAGTCTGCATCCGAGGGTTCACTTTCCTGGGGGGGAGACTGGCTGGGCTCGTCCATGGCATGGGCGCCTGCTGTTGCTGGCGAGTCACCTGTTGAAGAGAGGTTACATTGTCAGCATGTTCAGTACACAGCACAACTTTGATGTTCATGTTTGGCACATTTGATTTGAGATGGCCTTACTTTTTAGCTTGGCATTACTATGCATTCATAACAGTTTGTCAGCAGTCGAACGTGATGTGGAGGTACATACATAGCTCGTTAGCGATGTGTCATGGCTGAAGCAACAAAATCATATGTACAGATATTGTATTTCCAAGGACATGTCCTCTGGTACCAACCTGTTGCTCATCCGATTCAGTTTATGCTTGGACATTTGTGTCTTCTCAATGAGCATCTGACTACTATGCCGCAACTTCATGATTTGTGTTATGCTTTTTGTACTTGCCTCCTGTGGTTTGTGAGGTTTGACAGGGTTTCCATGCATGTGTTGTGTTGACCCGGGTCTTTCTGCTTTGAGGCAATGGGACTTTCACGTTGGCTTTTTGTGATGGCGATCTTGTATTTTGCTTTGCAGTTACATGTGACTTCATCACTGACACTGTGAATCATGTGGCCTCTCGATGGTATTGGCTGTATGTGCACTGCCTATAACTTATGGGGTGTTCCAGAGTTGTCTACCAGGTGCGGGATGTGGGGGTCATTTGGCTCCATGCTGTCTGTGAGGGAAGACAGAGGGCCTTGTGGGAGTTGTGGTTTAACTGTCAGGGCTCAATGACCCCCTCCCCAGTGAGATGGCTACCTACCTGTTAGGAGGCACTGTCGACGGAGTTAGCTGACACATGGGTGAGGGGTGGGGAGGGTGGGCCATGCTGTTTGGGAGGGAGGCCAGGGTGCATGAGCTGACTACCTACCTGTGAGGTGAAGCTGGGTGAGGGAATGCTCGCCTTGTGATCCATTCATATTGAAAGCATGCATTCCACATGAGTTTGATGTGGGCTGGCGATTGAGGCTCACTTGTTGTGCACAACAGTACATTGCAGTGTGATGGGAGACATTTGTTTGTACTTACCAGCCTCCACTCCCCCCTCGATTCCTGTGAGACTCTCTGGCTGCAATGTGGCAAGCACCTTCTCCTCACATTCGGTGTAGGTTAGTGGTGGAATGGGAGGGCTGCCACCAGTTCTCTGGGCAGCCGCGTGGTTCCTCTGTGCCCGATGCTTGACCCAGCCCTTGAGGTTGCCCCACCGCTTCACGCACGATGTCACGCACAGTGTGTAGAGTGGTCCCTACGGCATTGAATTTGCTGTGGATCCTTGCACACATCTGAGTCTTGCGCGCAAGTAGGGTGTGTTGGACCAGGTGCCCAGACAAATGTGGTTCTACCCTGATTGTCTCGTCTACCTTCACTCTCAACTCTGAGTTGGTGGATTTGGGCATTGTCTTAGGGGGCATGGTGCAATTGAATGAGGGGTGCAGGGTGCAAGGTAGTGGTGGAGATATGTGAAGTGTGTGAGGTGTGTCCTGTCTCTCTGTCTCGGCTTGTGGTGTGCAAAGGATGCTGGTCCAGGAAGGGGTTGGTTTTATACTGTGGTATGTGGGTGTGTCCACATGAGTGATGACCTCCAGATGTCTCTTCCATGCTGCGCATGGCTTTCCTTACCAGGAGCAAGTTGGGGTGTATCATTGTGGCATGTGTGTTGTGATTGAGGGCGGCAGGGAGTACAGGCACACTTCGGGCATTGTTGTGAAGTTGGTTCCTTCTGCCATTCATTTGGCCTATGTGCGTGTGACGGTCGGACGCAGTGCTCGGTCCGCCAGCTCCACATTCTCATCTTAATTAGCCGTGTGGTCATGCCGCGGCAGGAGCGGCCTTTTCAAGCCGTTGAACAGCTTTCCCCGTCCGCCGCGGTCGGATATGCAGCTTTTCCAACCGTGGTGGACGGTCTTTTGTGACATCCGTCCGCCGTGGTGTGATTTTGCGTACATTGCATCGTAATTTGGCCGACGGAAATGCCGCAGGACAAGCGGGGGATTTTTCCCGATGCCATGGCGGTCGGAGGGCTTTTCCGTCCGGCATCGTAATCGGGCCCTTAGTGTAGAATATGCAACAAATAGCAGCTTTGCATATCAAATAAAAAAATGAATTGCACTAGCATATGTACCAATTCCTGACGTAGCTGAGCACTACAATTTATTAATTGAAAGTCCCTACTACCAACAAAACGAGCAAAAATTAAGTCCCCTACTTGACTACTTTGAGGATACCTGGGTGGGAAGGCTACACAGATCTGGACACAGAAGACAACCTAAATATCACATTCCATGGTGGAATGTATATAACAGTACCCTAAATAAAGAAGCCAAAACTAACAATCCTGTGGAAGGATGGCATAACGCCTTCCAAGCCACAACAGGCAGAACTACACCAACTCTCCAAAAACTTTTGGAATGTATCCAAAAAGAACAAAGCTACCAACAACTAAGAATGGAACAGTCTATAACTCAACTAGGCCCAAAACTAACCAAGCAAACTAAACAAATGTTTGAGTACTTACAATTCAAAGTAAGACTCTACCCAACAACTAAAGGATTAGAGTATCTAGAAACAATAGCTAAAAGCCTACTTTAAATAAATCCACCTCCAAACCACAAAAAAGTTTTATCTAAACACAGTCAAAAAAGTTTCTTTTCCAACTCCAAACGTATAATTATTTTGTCAATTATTTTAACTAAAATTATAAAAATAAACTGACATAATTATATTTTATATAAAACAACTAACTGTAACAATTACATTATAAACATTTCCCTCCCAATATAAATAATTTAAACTTACTTACAGTTTAAGTTGCTGAAGAAGAGTAGTCCAAAGGTCCATAATAAAATCCACAGTTGTTTAAATTAGTAATATATAAAATAATAATCCCCCCAAAAAATGGAAAAATACAGCTGTATAAAAAAGAATCCATCAGCAATAAATCCACCAACGATAATCCATAAAAAACCTGTAAAAATGATCTAAAAAAAGAAACGCTCAATGAAAACTAGAAAAATTAAGAAAGTGTAAAATAATCATTAGTTTATTAAAACTAATACACACTTCCTTAAATTAAAAAACGCACTCTTCTCCCGACGATAACGTCCAACCGACAAAAACCTATTAGAAAATAAAACAATCCCTCCCGCACAAAAACGCATATACACTATATAATATTACAAATACATACGTTACTAACAACAAACTTTACACATAATTACACATACCTATAAAACTCTAACACAGACCGTTTAACAAAGCAACCGCATTTCGCAAACACCTAATTTAAACATACAACTCACCTAAAATTACAAAACCTAACACTACATACACAATATAGTACTAGACTACATTCAAATTACACTTATATTAAAGTTTAATTAAAGAAAATTAATCTTACCTTAACCGAAGCTTCCAACTGCGAGCTTCTCCCCTCACAAATGACCCAAAACAAAACCGATAGCCTACAAAATACACCTTTAGGTTAAAAATGGCTACCTTAAATAATAAATATTATTCGTTTTCATTATTGCAAATGTTCTATATTACAAATGCTTTACTGTAAATTTTTGAAAAATACTACAAAATATGACTTAAATTAAAAAAAATGTTTGACATATTATATGTAATGTAAAATTATAATAATACATATTATAAAAAATTAATATTTATTATTATAATTAAGAAAATATACATGTAATGTTTGATGTATATTTCAAAATGTTTATATGTTTTACTAATATGAAAAAAATGTAATAATGTTATAAAAAATGTTTGTGTTTACAAAATAACTTATGTACTAATTAATATTATTTATATAAAAATTATAAATAATATTACCAAAAATAAAACATTGGGGTCGATTCCGATTCGGGCCGGAAAACGTACCGACCGACTCGGAGCCGGAATTCATTCCGACCGACACGTACCGGTGCAGCACGACCCGCAAAGTACGATGAGAAGCGTGCAAAATCCGACCGACTCGTACGGAACACAAGCCGAACGACAGAGCCGCGCGGAAAACAGCTATCCAGGCAAAAAACCACGTGAATCGAACCGACCGACACGCACCAGGAAGAATCCCGAACGAAATGTACCCGCGAACTCCGACCCGCCAAGTACGATGCAACGCGTGGAAAACACGACTGAGTTGCACGGAGCCCAAGCCGTACGACCGACACGCATACAAAACTGCGAGACGAAGCAAGCCAATACACCGCGACCGACGCGTACGTAGCATAGAAAACAGCACAAACACAGCGTGAACGACTCGGAGAAGCTCGCACGAGACAACTGCAGGGTCCGACTCGGTCACATGAACGTCTCCTGCATGCACAAAAAGTACAAAGGGAAAAACACACAAAAAAAGGCCAAACAAGCAAGTACAAAGCCAATAAATACTGGGGGGGGAAACAGGGAACAAAGACACACCCACAACTCCACCCATATAAAGGACACAAATCCCTACCATGATCCTTTGCAAATTCAAATTACCTGCCAGCACTCAACAGACAGCAACCACACACCCACCCACAGCTCATCCATCACACAAGCCACACACCATCAGCACCTCAACAAATAGCACCCTCACATACACCCAGCAAAACACACACTCACACACCCTCACTTGCACACCAACACACACATCGCTCACCATCACCACCATGCCCCCAAAGAAGAATCAAAAGTTCCTAGATAGTGAATTGGAAGTCCTGGTAGATGAGATCCTCAGGGTAGAGCCACAGCTGTTTGGTACACTGGTCCAACAGACACCCATGTCGCAGAAAACCAAGATGTGGGAGAGGATTGTCGACAGGGTGAACGCACAATCACCATGTTTGCGCACAAAGGGAGACATCCAGAACAGGTGGTATGACGTGCGCAGGAGGGTCAGGGACCTGTTGAAGAAGGACTACCTCTTGAGCCAACACACCGGCAGTGGCCCTCCTGCCAAACCAGTATACCTCAGGCCCTGGGAGGAGAAGGTGCGGGCCATCCTACCACCAGTGAGCGTATATGGACTAGAAAACATCCCAGAGCCTGGTGAGTACACAACAAATGTACACAATATTGTGCGACAATACACACACATCACTGTCAAGAGGAGAGTCAAACCATGCACCCTTAGCAAATACACAGCAACCAGAACAGAATCATCCCAAAATGTGTATGTCAGTCAGATAAACACAACACATGCCATCTCATAGTGATATGTAACTGTGTCATCACATGTACAAACACAACTACAGCTAGGCAGTGGCACAAATAGAACTAACAAACACATCCAGACATGTAGCCACCACTACAACACCACCTCACAGTGAAGCCCACTGAAAGGAAGGAATCCTGTGTATGCTGGGCAAGTCAGTGTAGCCAATAGCATCATGGGAGTCGTAGTCACAGATATTGCCCACCCTCACAATGCGCACATCAACACCACCATGAACCATGCTCACATCACAGGGAGTGGAAAACAACTGACAAGATGGCTGACACTGGCTACTGCTGTGGGGAGCACAAGGTCCTGCTGGCAACTGTGCACCAACCAACAACAGGACACCACTGACTGACATCCTGAAAGACAACTTGCACTCCCTGCAACGGAAGCACGTTCCATGGTGGGATATCTGGCTGGGTGGGAAGGAGGACTGACAGCTCTGACCATAGTTACCAGCAGCGTTTCTCACACACACCCCTAACACAAACTCCACACAACTCACCTGGGAGAATGCATTGCCTCACACTCTAATCAAATATCCCACAAAGAACCACCACCTGGGTCATGCTGTGTGAAGCACAGGGACACACATGGGACTTGTAGCCAAACTAACCCCAGGATAACACTGTCAGCCATCTTGTCAGCACAGGCACACAACTCCACAGGGAAGCAGTCAAAAGGAAGGAAGCATGGGCATGCTGGGAAGGGGGTGGAGACAATTGCATGATGGGAGTGGTAGTCACAGCCCAACATCCCCCACCCACATGGCCCAGCAAGCTCACACCCAAGCATGCACACCTCACAGGGAGTCAAAAGCCACTTCAAAGATGGCTGACACTTGTGCTCAGTTGTGGGGAGCACATGGCCCTGCTGGGAACTGGGCACCAACCAACAGCAGGACACCACTGTCAGCCATCTTGCCATTGCTGTCACACTCACACACAGTGAAGTCCACTCAAAAGGAAGGAAGTATGGGCATGCTGGGAAGGGGGGTGGAGGCAATAGCATATTGGGAGTGGTAGTCACAGCTCAACATCCCCCACCCGCATGGCCCAGCAAGCTCACACTGAAGCATGCACACCTCACAGGGAGTCAAAAGCCACTTCAAAGATGGCTGACACTGGTGCTCAGTTGTGGGGAGCACATGGCCCTGCTGGGAACTGGGCACCAACCAACAGCAGGACACCACTGTCAGCCATCTTGCCATTGCTCTCACACTCACACACAGTGAAGTCCACCCAAAAGCAAGTAAGTATGGGCATGCTGGGAAGTGGGGTGGAGGCAATAGCTTGATGGGAGTGGTAGTCACAGATATTGGTCACCCCCACAACTGTCCCATCAACACCACCCTGAACCATGCGCACATCACAGGGAGTGGCAAAGAACTGACAAGATGGCTGACACTGGGTACTGCTGTGGGGAGCACAAGGCCCTGCTGGCAACTGTGCACCAACCAACAGCAGGACACCACTGACTGACATCCTGAAAGACAACTTGCACTCCCTGCAATGGAAGCACGTTCCATGGTGGAAAATCTGGCTGGGTGGGAAGGAGGACTGACAGCACTGACCATAGTTACCAGCAGCTCCACTCACACACACCCCTAACACAAACTCCACACAACTCACCTGGGAGAATGCATTGCCTCACACTCTAATCAAATATCCCACAAAGAACCACAACCCTGGGTCATGCTGTGTGAAGCACAGGGACACACATGGGACTTGTAGCCAAACTAACCCCAGGATAACACTGTCAGCCATCTTGTCAGCACAGGCACACAACTCCACAGGGAAGCAGAGTCAAAAGGAAGGAAGCATGGGCATGCTGGGAAGGGGGTGGAGGCAATTGCATGATGGGAGTGGTAGTCACAGCCCAACATCCCCCACCCACATGGCCCAGCAAGCTCACACCCAAGCATGCACACCTCACAGGAAGTCAAAAGCCACTTCAAAGATGGCTGACACTGGTGCTCAGTTGTAGGGAGCACATGGCCCTGCTGGGAACTGGGCACCAACCAACAGCAGGACACCACTGTCAGCCATCTTGCCATTGCTCTCACACTCACACACAGTGAAGTCCACCCAAAAGCAAGTAAGTATGGGCATGCTGGGAAATGGGGTGGAGGCAATAGCATGATGGGAGTGGTAGTCACAGATATTGGTCACCTCCACAACTGTCCCATCAACACCACCCTGAACCATGCGCACATCACAGGGAGTGGCAAAGAACTGACAAGATGGCTGACACTGGGTACTGCTGTGGGGAGCACAAGGCCCTGCTGGCAACTGTGCACCAACCAACAGCAGGACACCACTGACTGACATCCTGAAAGACAACTTGCACTCCCTGCAATGGAAGCACGTTCCATGGTGGAATATCTGGCTGGGTGGGAAGGAGGGCCGGATGTCAACCAAATACAACCAATGCAGACCATGTACACACCCCAACATTCATATAGAAATGCCCAAAGTATGCAGGACAATGTGCTACACCAATATCAACCTCTGACTGTGACAACTTAGGACAAGGCAATGTACAGGCCCGCATCCAGAGGTACAGTCACAACTGTCAGGTGTGTCAACCATTGATGCCTGCAGAAACATAACATACATTTTGTGTGTCTCCCAAAAACAGGTGATGATGGGGACACAGCAGCAGACGCTGAGGAGTCCCCGTCCCAGGCTCAAGGGGAAACGGAGCTCACTGGTGTGGAACAGCCTCTGCCCTCCTCGGATGACGAAGACCTACCTGGCACCTCCGGAGCAAGTCATCATGCAGCACCAGCAGGACCACCAGCTGCACCCCCTGCACCCACCCCTCCAATGACTGTCAACACACATACCACCCCTGCCGACACGGACAGACCAAGGAGCACCACCACCACTAGCACAGGGACCCTGGACCAACAAGGGGCTATGGACACCAACACCACCAACAACCCTCAAGGGGGCCCAGGGTCACCTGTGCGTGCCACCTCAGGTACTGCACGTGTCGCCTGGGGTGGTGGGAGGGGTGGGAGACATAGGTCGCTGATCGCAGAGGGGTCTGGACTGCATGATGACCCACAACTGGTACGCATAGCCGATGCGTACCAGTCCAGCACCGGAGAGCTCAGCCAGGTAGTGGGGCTCCTCAGGGACATTAAACAGCAGCAGGCTGCCCATCATGCCCGCTTGGACTTACACATGTCCCGCGTGGAGTCCAAGTGGGACACACTGCAAGAGATGACGGCGGTGCATAGGGACATATTACAATGCCTCCGCCAGATGAGCAGCAACCAGTCAACACCGCCCTGTGTGCCCACAACATCTGGTGCTGAAACAACTGCAACTGCCAAAGGGAGGGAGGATGACTCTGGCGGAGAGTCCCCTGCACCGCAGCAGCCTGCACTTGAGGGTCCCCCCCAAAAGAAGAGGGGTCGTCCGAGGAGGGGCAACTGAGAGGCCGATGGCCATGTGCAACCCCCAGGAAGCCAAAACCTGTTCTAGATAATCACCTTTGTGCGCAAACTGTTCACCCTGTTGACTGCAACACAACTCCCCCACATGACATGGGGAGTACAAGTTGGACCAATGTATCAGATGACTGTGGACTTTACTCAGGACATTTCTGCTACCAGGACTTCCAATTCATCTAGGAACTTTGGATTACAATCACAATGTACAGCACCCACCATCCTGTGCACTATACACACACATGTATGACAATAAACACACTAATACACCATACCTGCCTCTGTTGTGATTCAAACGTGGTTTCTGTCATGGAGATGATGACCTGCGAAATTACACTGTGCATGCTAACTGCTACAGCAAGTACAAAACAGGCATGTGAGTCATGGCAACGTGACACATATGAGGGAGACACACCACCAGGGCTACACAACATATACACACCAAGGCCATCTGACTCATCGCCTACACTGATGTTGCCAGGAAATACGGTGCAATGCACAGACACAACACCTATTCACAGTCTTTGTCAACTAGCCCACTGGTGCAGTAAGCAAATGTCAGTCAGATGTGTGACCACAGACAACGCACATCACAAAGTGAAGCACAGGTTTATTACACATTTGCAACATGTTGTAACCACTACAGATGCAAGGTAATCCCACCCGGCAGCGGGCACACAGTCAACAAGTGTAGAAGGAAGGAAGTCCATGGGTGTGGCGCACATCACCTGTAGGGACACGACAGCTACCACCCTGGAAGTCGAATCACGGTGTCGGGGATCACAGTTGACCAAACGACTCTGAAAGTACCCTGTGAAGGACAGAAATGAAACACAGTCAAAAGCACTGAAGAACAGGACAGAACTGCAATACTCATGCCCAATACATGTCACAAGATACCCACCCAGAACCAAGTTAGCATGTCAACACTGTTGGGGAGTACAGACTACCTGTAAGGACACATCGCTGCACGCATACAGTCATGTGGCACATGGACACACTCAAACAGCACCAGAGCACCACCAACACATATCATGCAAACTCACATCATTGACATGACATCTCCGGATACTCACATTCAGCTGAAGAAGTTGGTGATGAGCTGTGTGCGGACATCACCATCATCATCACTGGCATCGTGGTCCTGGCCAGGATCCTCCACAGGTGGCGGATGTTGGTCATCGCCATCCACGATGAGAGGCAACTCCTTCCGCACTGCCAGGTTGTGTAGCATGCAGCAGACGATGACAATCTTGCACACCTTTGCTGGGGCATATGGGAGGGCCCCTCATGTCTTGTCCAGGCAGCGGAAGCAGCTCTTCAGGAGACCAAATATCCGCTCGATCACTCTCCTGGTCCGACCATGTGCCTCATTGTAGCGCATCTGGGCTGGTGTCACAGAGTTCCTGAGGGGCGTCAGCAACCACGGCATGTTGGGGTATCCGGAGTCACCTACATACAGACAATTGCACATTAGCTGACTTGGAAAAGAGGGTGGAACACTACATTGCAGAACACACACAATGGTACAAAGTCAGTACACACCAACAAGCCAGGCATGCTGGTTCCGCATCTGGGACATCATCCTCGGGATGCGACTACTCCTCATCACGTAGGCATTGTGTGCAGAACCTGGGAAACGGGCACAGACATGTGAGATGCTCATATCTGCAAGACATACCACCAGTGCATTGACCGAGTGGTAGTGTTTGCGGTTCCTGTATGCCTGCTCTTGGGCCTGTGGTGGTACCAAAGCCACATGTGTCCCATCAATGGAGCCAATGACATGCGGCATCCTCCCCAGGGCATAGAAGTCACTCTTCACGTCAGTGAGTTGTTGGAGTCTAGGGAAATAGATGTACTGGTTCAGGTATATGAACATAGCCTCCAAAACATCGCGGAGCACACGGCTGAACATGGTCTGTGACATCCCACCAGCAGTCGCCACAGTTGTTTTGAAAGGTACCGGTGGCAAAGAAGTGTAGGGCTGCCATCACCTTCACCTTGGGGTCAGCGCTGTAGGGTATGTCCGGCCAGGTTGCAAATGTGGGGCCAACCGCACCGTCAATACCTCAATCAGCGGCCTGGTGAAGCGGTACCGTCGGATGCAGTCCCGTTCCACCATGGTTGCAAGGTCAGGGAATGGTCTATGGACAGCTGGTGCCCTGCAGTGCATAGGTGAAGAAAGAAAGATTGTCAGTCACCCCACATATGTGGCATTGACCATACTCAATATCACATGATACATCATAATGAGGCACAAGTACATGATGTGTGCAGTTCCGTAAGGACATGTATGGCACCTACATGGCCAACATCTAACATCACAGTTCAACAAGTGGCATCAACAAGTCCCAGGTTGTGCCATGGGATATCATGAGGCCGTGTCACAGTTCCCATCTCCTGCTGCCACGTTCCAAACACAGCCCACAGTGACATGTGAGGACAGATGTGCCCCAGGCATCACAGCTCATCGACAGGTAGATTCCCAGGGACCCTGTATTGCCACATGGACACTGGCATGACATGGTGTATCATGAATACACCACAGCAAAACAACCATGACCCCCACAGGTAGTGGTCCCTGTTGCCTCGGCAGGACAGACATGGACGTCTGTGACACACACACGCACAACATCAAAGTCCATGCACAAACAACGTGGATGTGGAGACTGTCTCCCATTGTGCACATGGAATCAGAGACATTGTAAACACAACATGCATACAGACTGTGGAGGACCATCACTATTGTGGCAATGGGTCACCCTGGGACGTACATACCGTCCCACATGGGACTCAGGGGGTATGTGACATGACATACACCACCGTGAAATGTGACCATGCCACATGCTCAGAAATGAACAGTTGCACATCACAGTGGTCACGTGCACGACACACCAAGGATTCTGTCCCCATGAACACGTGCACAGCCTGGGAGTGGCTGCCCCCAAGTGACACCCACAGAACAACATGTTCACCCCCATACACGGAATAGGTAATGCAGCCTTACATGCCTTAGGATACAGTGTGGACAGGCTGTGGTGTTGTAGGTGTGCCCCTCACTCCCTGGGAAGTATATGTGGCTGGCATATGTTCACCTGTGACAGGCATGGTGACATATGCCAGTGACTTGTACAGGGACGCGTTGGACAGCAATGGACCGATCGGTGCGCACACATTGGCCATTGCATTCAATGTGAGCTGGTACGCGTTGTATTCGCAATATGCGTTGGACAGCAATGGACCGATCGGTGCGCACACATTGGCCATTGCATTCAATGTGAGCGGGTACGCGTTGTATTTGCAATATGCGTTGGACAGCAATGGACCGATCGGTGCACACACATTGGCCATTGCATTCAATGTGAGCGGGTACGCGTTGTATTCGCAATATGCGTTGGACAGCAATGGACCGATCGGTGTGCCCAGCCGGCCAATTGCATTCAATGTGTGCGGGTACGCGTTGTATCCCGGGTACGCGTTGAACAGCAATGGACCGATCGGTGTGCCCGGCCGGCCCATTGCATTCAATGTGTGCGGGTACGCGTTGTATCCCGGGTACGTGTTGAACAGCAATGGACCGATCGGTGTGCCCGGCCGGCCCATTGCATTCAATGTGTGCGGGAACGCGTTGCATCCCGGGTACGCGTTGTAGAGCAATGGACCGATCAGTGTGCCCGGCCGGCCCATTGCATTCAATGTGTGCGGGTACGCGTTGTATCCCGGGTACGCGTTGAACATCAATGGACCGATCGGTGTGCCCGGCCGGCCCATTGCATTCAATGTGTGCGGGTACGCGTTGCATCCCGGGTACGCGTTGTAGAGCAATGGACCGATCGCTGTGCCCGGCCGGCCCATTGCATTCAATGTGTGCGGGTACGCGTTGTATCCCGGGTATGCGCTGAACAGCAATGGACCGATCGGTGTGCCCGGCCGGCCCATTGCATTCAATGTGTGCGGGTACGCGTTGTATCCCGGGTACGCGTTTAACAGCAATGGACCGATCGGTGCGCACCCATTGGCTATGGCCTGGCCTGGCAACGGACGCGTTTTCAAATCTTGAACGAGTCTGATGCTGTAAATTCAGTTGGTCACCCACAACAATGTTGCAAATTCATGGGTGTCATGAAGTTGAACTTTTGAAGGATGCTGTGGGCGTGTGTAAGTGGTGCAATTCCATGTATTGGCCAGATTCAGAAGATGCAAACGACTTGGACCTATCACTTTGGACACATGGGAAAGTATCTGCCTCTGCAGCACACATATAATGCTGGCTGTTCCCCTGAGAGCTCACTTGCCTGCACTACATGCTCCAGGACGACATCTGCCACCACCACTGCTGCTGTATCTGCACCCTCTGGACCCTGCAATGGCACGTACTGTGGAGAGAGCCCCAGCCTTCAGCACTGAGGAGAACCAGGCCCTGCTGGACAGCCTCCTTCCACAGTACAGCAAGCTGTATGGGAAAGCAGGGGAGCAGGTGAGTGTGCTGTCCACTGCATCACTAAATGTGCATGTTGTCTGACTAGCAAGGCTTACAGTCTGCACGCCACTGGCTAGCAGGCTCACTGAGTAGTTGTCACCTCCCATAGTGTGTAGTTACATGCACTGAACAGGTATAGTGCAGTGACAGTGCATTTAAACAAGGTTTTACTTCCCAGGCAATGATACCATGTAGTAACTGCTGGCAAACTGTCCATAGCCATCGTTGCACTGCCTGTGTACATCATGTGCCCCTGTGATTGAGACATGTATATCCAACTGTGTAATGCACGGATATGTTGCATGTGTAGTAATGGCATTCTCACTTTGTCATCCTCACAGGTTGATGCCCACCAGAAGCAGCAGATATGGCTGACCATCGTCCGGGCAGTGAGATCCGTGGGGGACTACAAGCGCCGGATCTGCAACTGCCAGAAGAGGTGGCAGGACCTTCAGGGCTGGACCCGGAGGATCGCACGGGTCCAGCTGAAGCTGTCGCCTCCTCGCAGGAGGGGCGGACACCGGACCCTGACCCCCCACATGCTCAGGATCCTGACGGTGGTCTTCCCTGATCTGGATGGGCAGCTGAAGGCCAGAGAGCAGCAAGGAGGGGGTGAGTCCATGACTGCATTGTGAACTTTGTCTGCCATGCTATGTGCCCTCCTCTGGCCTGGTTAAACTTCCACAGTACATCAGTCATGTGGTCCAGGACCCATGTCCCTCAATTGTGCACTGCCCACTCCTCATCTGATACCCAGGTGTGGCCCTTACAGTCAGGGAATTGTGTCACTTGGGTACTGTGTCCTTGCATTTTGCTTAACTCAAGGTGGGGGACAGCATTTGTTCCCCTAACTCTGTGGTGGGCATCATGGGTGGGTCCATTGCTTACACAATGCCTGTGTTCTGACTTGTAATCTGCGTGTTACTTTGATATGTGGTCCAATTGCTGAGCTGATCCACCACATGTGCCTGGGGTATCTGGCACACACCCATGCTGCGGGTGGGAACAATGTTTGGGCCCCAGGAGTGTGTATATTACGTGTGTCACACATACTTAGCCACCTGCCTACTGTCCAGGGCTCATCCCTCATTCATGTGGGGCAGGACAGTCATGCCTACTCCAGGCCATACAATACACTCTGTACTCCCACTCCCGTGTATCAGCTGACACGTTGTGCTCAGTGATATGTCCCCTCAGGTGTCTGCCTCTGTGTCAGTGTGCTGTGGTTTCGTTGTCAGGACTGCTGGGGTGTTTCTCGGTTGGGGCTCAGCATGCCACCGGAGATGTGACCATAGGAGACGATACTTGTGTGACACATAGGTGTTTGATCACCTGACCGTGCAGACTGGGGTATGCGAATGTGAAGTTCAGGCAGCTGTTTCCCATTCACAGCAGATTGTGAGGTGCTCAGGTTCAGAGGGTTGTTTTACAGGTCTCCCATATGTCCAATCGGTATGACCTGGACAGATAAGGGTTCAGATGATGTGGTGTGTGGGGGATGTACATGTGCACTTGTTCAGCTCCAGGACTTGCATTCCCCATGACCTACTATTGTGACACAGTGCAGACTGTTGTTGTCTGGCTGCCCTGCCCATGTGACTGGAGACAGTGATGTATGACTTAGCAGGCATGCCTGTGCCATGGCATGTAACTTCCTATGAGTGATCCTGCAGGGGAGTGACATGTGCTACATGCACACCATTGTGGCAATGGCTATCAGGACATGGGTGCATCATGGTGTCTGTCGCTGGTATGCATCACATGCATTTTATTTTTGACTCTGGGCATCACTTTCATCCGGACACCTGTACTGACTCAGTGGCAAGAGTTGTGATGTGTGCATGTTCACATGCTTCACCGTGTTCTCTGCACTGTCCAACTACTGTGTAGGTGGTGCATGTGTCCACACTGGGGTATTGCCATCCAACAGACACCAGACAGATGGGTGCAAGGCCAGGAGGGATGTGAGTGCCATGGTTGACCATCAGACTGACAATTGGCTTCTCCTATTCTGTTTGGGCACTTTTGGCAATGTTCAACTAAGGATGCCAGGGCTTGCTCTGTAATGTGCTGTACTTACTGTGGTGTGTGCGTTCGGTGCAGGAGACTGATGTCTGTCTGTTTCCCTATTGTTTGCAGATACATCCACGGCCACAGGAGGGGACAGCTCCACGGACCAGGAGGAGCCGCAGAGCCAGACTGGGTCAGCAGCCGAGGAGTGGTCGGAGGGACCCAGTGGCACGGAGGGCGAGGGAGCCACACCGAGGAGTCCTCAGCACCATCCACCTCAGCTGAGGACCACAGCAGCTCGGAGGATGACTCCCTTGTGGATGCGGGTGTCAGCAGCCACCACACCCCAGCTAGTGTTGCTGTCCCCGCCACCACCACCACCACCGCCCTCCCATCGGCTCCCATTCCCGAGGTCCGTGGAGGCTCCCATGTTCGGGAGCGTGTCTCCTTCGGGCCAGGCACCGCACCCCCTGCCCCTGTGTCCCCTGCTGCCCTGAGTGAGGAGTCTGTGTACCTCCTTCGCCAGCTCCATGTAGGGCAGACAGTGATACTGAGTGTCCTCCATGCACACACCACTCTGTTGACTCAGCTGGTGTCGTTCATGGAGGGCATCTTATCGGGCATGTCTGCCCTACAGAGGGGCAATAGGTCCATGGACTCCTCCCTGACAGCAGCAGTGTCCCTCCTCTGACAGTCCCTCACCCCTCCTGCCTCTGCCCCATCCACACTCCCCAGCACCTTACCTGTCCCAAGCACACACACACCGGCACAGGCACACACCAGCACAGACACAAGCAGCACACAGACACACACGCCAAAATCAAGACGCACACGCACGCACAGTCAGGGGACTGAAACCACACTCACAGGGGATGGGGCCCAGACACACACACACACGCATCCATGAGCACTGCGCAGTCCTCAGTTACCTCTCCCTCCAAAGCCCCTTCCCTTGCCTCACCTGCAACCCCAAAGACACAGCGGGTCTTCCTCAGTGACCTCGGCCTCTTCCCCTCCGATCCAGCTGATACAGCATTCAGGGGGAAGAGGAAGCCCACCCACACGGAGCGGAGTGCCCCTCGCCCCCGGACACCCTCCCCCAGGCGCAGACCAACTGACGCCCCCATCCGCAAGTCCCCCCGGACCCGGAAGAGCAAGACCCCGCCGCCGCCCTGCAGCTCAGGCACCAAGTCTCCTTCCTCCATCCCTCAGGCCCCCACTCCACAGGTGCCCCCACCACACCCTGCCCCAGGTTCCCCCACCCACAGATACACCATCCCCAAAATGATCAGGCCTTCTCCCCCTGCCACTTGCTCTTCCAGCCCCACACCCCCCACTGCGCTTGTCTGTGCCACTGGTGTGGAGACGGTGTCCTCCCCCTCTGTCCTGCCCACCTTACCTGATCCCCATTCTCCTCCCCTGGAGGTAGGCACTGCAGTGGAGTCCACTACCACCCGGTCTGACTTGGGCACTGCAGTGGGGAACCTGTCCACTCCATCTGCACGGCCCACTGCAGTCGTGCCGGCACCCACACCATCTGAGTCATGCCCCCAGTTGTGCCGGCACACACCATGTCAGACACCTCCACTGCAGTTGTCAGTGGCTCTCCAGCACCCACCACCCCTTCCCTGCCTCCTTCTGGTGAGCCCTGATCCTGTCCCTGCGGTGCCTGGCCTGCCCCCTGTATGCCCCTCCGAGGGGATTGTCCCTGGTTTTTATCAGTGCAGGCATGCGTAGGGTGACATCTGCCACTGTCACCCTGTTTTGACTTTCAGGATGGACTGGCCATTGGCCTTTGTTTCTTTTTTACTGGACTTCAACTTTTGAACCCACATATGCTGAATAAAGCAACTTTCTGTTCTCTAGTGGTTTTGCTTCTGATGTACATGATGTTGATGATGCTAACCATGCCCTTGCTGCAGTGATGGTGATATTTGGTCTCATGAGAATGAAGTGTTACTGTGCAGGAACCCATGTGGTCCAGGGGGAATGTGTCCTATCCTGTAGTGTATCCATGTCATCCTTAGCAGCATCTGAGGGTGTCATGTTTTCAATATTTGGCAATGGGATTTCCTACTTACATTAGCAATGTCACATCTGTGGCTTCCACCCCTGCACATCTGTTGTGCTTGCCATTGTTCAATTAGTCTACTTCCCTGACCGTGTGGCCATCTCCACTGGACATGCAGGTTTGGGCATCAATGGGGAAGGACTCATCTGTGTTGTCAGTGCAACTTGCTATACATGTGTGTTGGATCTGTGCTGATGATTTCGTTGACACTCCCATGACCAGGCTGATGTGACGGGAGCCTTCATTTGGTGCTAATTGTTGACTGTGTGACCAAGTGTTCTGCTGACATGATGGAGCCCTACTGAGGCAACATATGGCACAGCTTTCCTCACACAGGAGTGGAGTCCCCTCATGGCAGTGTGTACTCCTGTGACATCGCCTGCGCCCAAGGTGTGTGTTGTATGAGCATGTCTCTGTGTTCACTTCCATTTTGCTGTGCATGCTGGGATCCCTAGTGATGTGCCTGTTTGTGATGCTTGCTGAGTTGACCTATGTTCCCCCAAAGTCTTCTCCCTGGCACCCCCCCTCACCTGTTGTGTTTGATGTGCAGTGTGGGTCTGCCTGTTTGTGTTTGTGCATCTGCACCACTGCATTGGCATATCTTTAGTGTGCCATTGGCTGTATGTTGTTTGGTGGGTTTCCCCTGCTGTCCCTGGGACTCCTAGGTCATCAGTCAGCACAATGATAATTGTTTGTGTGTCCCATTGCTGCCATGGTATGGTAGCTGTTCACCTCACATCTACAGTCTCCACAGGGTATCTGCATTTGTGTGCCCATTGGTGCAAATATGTGGGTCTGCATTCTGATGGTCACTTCTGTCATTGTGTCATTGATGAATGTTGACAGTGTCAGCCCCCATGGGTGATGTTTGTCTGCACATGGCCAAAGGTATGTCTTATTTGCACTGCAGTGTTTGCCTCCCCCAATCTATGTTGCTATGGGACACAAGCACTACTTTGCCACTGATGTGTTTGTTGTTCTGTGACCAGGAATCATCCATGCAGTTTGGCAGTTGCAGCTTTTTCAATGTCAACACTTACATTTTGGTCAATGTGATGATGGGGGTTTGGACCCCATTGCCACAATGTTCAAGATGTGCTTCAGCTATGGGCCCCACACTTACATTTTGGTCACTGTGATGATGGGGGTTTGGACCCCATTGCCACAATGTTCAAGGTGTGCTTCAGCTATGGGCCCCACACTTACATTTTGGTCACTGTGATGATGGGGGTTTGGACCCCATTGCCACAATGTTCAAGATGTGCTTCAGCTATGGACCCCACACTTACCTTTTGGTCACTGTGATGATGGGGGTTGGACCCCATTGCCACAGTGGTCATGGTCTGCTTGCATTGTGGGGGCCACACACAGTTATGTGTGACACATGTGATAGGGGGTCACATTGTATGTTCAAAGTCATGTTCAGTGTTGTAGGCATTTGACACAGTCTACACACGCTTGTCTTGGTGTTGGGGGGATGTCTTTATGTTGCATTCTTTATGTTGGTGTGTGCTTGTTGTGTCATGTATTAGCCATCCTGTGAGTGGGGGTGTTGTTGGTGGTAGGCATCCAGCCCCCCATGGGTAGAGGTGGTAGTAGTGGTAGGCATCTGGCACCCCCTGGGTAGAGGTGGTAGTAGTGGTAGGCATCTGGCACCCCCTGGGTAGGGGTGGTAGTAGTGGTAGGCATCTGGCACCCCCTGAGTAGGGGTGGTAGTAGTGACGGGCATCCAGCCCCCCATGGGTAGAGGTGGTAGTAGTGGTAGGCATCTGGCACCCCATGGGTAGGGGTGGTAGTAGTGACAGGCATCCAGCCCCCCATGGGTAGAGGTGGTAGTAGTGACAGGCATCCAGCCCCCCATGGGTAGAGGTGGTAGTAGTGGTAGGCATCTGGCACCCCTGGGTAGAGGTGGTAGTAGTGACAGGCATATAGCCCCCCATGGGTAGAGGTGGTAGTAGTGACAGGCATCTGGCACCCCCTGGGTAGAGGTGGTAGTAGTGACAGGCATCCAGCCCCCCATGGGTAGAGGTGGTAGTAGTGGTAGGCATCTGGCACCCCCTGGGTAGGGGTGGTAGTAGTGGTAGGCATCTGGCACCCCCTGGGTAGAGGTGGTAGTAGTGGTAGGCATCTGGCACCCCTGAGTAGGGGTGGTAGTGGTGGTGGGCATCCAGCCCCCATGGGTAGAGGTGGTAGTAGTGGTAGGCATCTGGCACCCCCTGAGTAGGGGTGGTAGTGGTGGTGGGCATCCAGCCCCCATGGGTAGAGGTGGTAGTAGTGGTAGGCATCTGGCACCCCCTGAGTAGGGGTGGTAGTGGTGGTGGGCATCCAGCCCCCCATGGGTAGAGGTGGTAGTAGTGGTAGGCATCTGGCACCCCCTGGGTAGAGGTGGTAGTAGTGACAGGCATCCAGCCCCCCATGGGTAGAGGTGGTAGTAGTGGTAGGCATCTGGCACCCCCTGGGTAGAGGTGGTAGTAGTGACAGGCATCCAGCCCCCCATGGGTAGAGGTGGTAGTAGTGGTAGGCATCTGGCACCCCATGGGTAGGGGTGGTAGTAGTGACAGGCATCCAGCCCCCCATGGGTAGAGGTGGTAGTAGTGACAGGCATCCAGCCCCCCATGGGTAGAGGTAGTAGTAGTGGTAGGCATCTGGCACCCCCTGGTTAGAGGTGGTAGTAGTGACAGGCATCCAGCCCCCATGGGTAGAGGTGGTAGTAGTGACAGGCATCTGGCACCCCTGGGTAGAGGTGGTAGTAGTGACAGGCATCCAGCCCCCCATGGGTAGAGGTGGTAGTAGTGGTAGGCATCTGGCACCCCCTGGGTAGGGGTGGTAGTAGTGGTAGGCATCTGGCACACCCTGGGTAGAGGTGGTAGTAGTGGGAGGCATCTGGCACCCCCTGAGTAGGGGTGGTAGTGGTGGTGGGCATCCAGGCCCCTATGTGTATATGTGGCATTGGTGATGGCCATCCCGCCCCTATGGTGCTGCTGTTGCTGGTGTAAGTAATTTCTGCATCCCTCTGTGTGTGTGTGATATGTCGGGTACGTGTAGTTTGTTTTTGTGGTTGGTGTCTGACTTACCTTCTGCGCCGTACGCGTACGTGCCTGTTTCGGTAATAGATGTAGAATATTGGTAGGATCGGCACGATGGGATTCATGGTTGGTTCGTCTCGTTCGTCTTTCTCTTTGCTTCGCCTCGTCGCTGGCGTGTTCGTCTCGTAGCCGTGGATCGTGTTGTGGCGCGAATCGGAGCTTATGTGCACCTCTCCCGGATGCTTTGACGTGCCGTGCGTAGCGACGGGTTCGGCGCGTACGGAAAGCGCATCGTACATGTCCGGCCGGATGGGGCTGCATTTTGGCTTCCGTGCGACTCGATTTTGCGTTTCCGGATCCGCCTCGGTCGGAAAACAGGACCTGGATTGGGTGAGTACGACTGGGTCGGAATCTATGCAGTTGTGCGCATCGTACTTGCTCGTTCGGAATAATGTGCGAATCGGTCGGGAAACAGGCATTCGCCTGGCTTTTTTCCCGGCTGAATAGTGTTAGGTGCGCCTCCGAGCGAGATCGGAATCGGCCCCATTGTATGTTAAAACATACAAACAATTATTAATATGTTTTCAATGTTTTTTTTATCATCTACATATATTGTTAAAAATATTCACTATAGGGGTCGATTCCGATCTCGGCCGGTAGGGCACCGAATCGGATCCGGCTTAACCGGATCCGATTCGGAGCCCTATTTCCCGACCGGTTCGTACGTGCGTCCGGGCGAGCGAGTACGATGCGTGCGCTCGCGAAATCGCCGACCGACTCGTTCGCAGAACCCGACCGCTCCGACCGACTCGCACGGACTCGACTCGCATCGCGCAATGGAGACGTTCCCCGGCCGGGTAAGTACGATGCGCGCCTCGAGCAGTCCGACCGACTCGCGCAGTCCGGCTCCAAAGAGCAGTCGGAGCCGGACTTTGGGGGTCCGTGTCGGACCCCCCTGTATGCGTAGCTGCGCGAGTCGCACACAGGGGGGACCCATGGGTCCCCCCTACCTGTGCATGTACGGCGCGAGTCGCTTCAATGCGTACTCGCTGTAGGGGGTGCCCTTGTTCGCCTCGCACCCATTGAAGTCAATGGGAGCCCGCGTACGCGTTGTACGACCGGCTCCCATTGACTTCAATGGGAGTCCGACCGAATCGAGTCCGATAGCATACGTGCGCATCGTACTCGTTCGGTCGGGCTACTAGGGTCCGATTCGGTCGGAAATCTCTCCGGGTCCGGCGCGGTCGGTGAGATTTCCGGCCCGAATCGGAATCGGCCCCTATGTGTATGAATGTACAAAATTATATATAATATAAAAAATGAATGTATCTACTGTTACCCAAAACATTATGGGGTCTATTACCGCAACGGCAAAAGGGACTGCCCGCCATAGGTGCGGCGGTCCCGCCATTCAAATTAGGATGCGCCCGCCACACTGGCGGGCGCATCCCGCATTGTTTACATTGCGGCGGGCGGTGCTGTAAGCAGCACCCGCCGCAATGTAAAAAATGCATGTTGTGCATTTGCATGCACAACGTGGCAGGCACCGCGCGGTGCCTGCCACCTTGTGCATGCAAATGCAGGGGGGTACTATAGGTACCCCCATGTGCACCCCCCAACCCCCCAACATCCTGGGGGCCCGCAACGGGCCCCCAACAGCGAAAACCGCATGCCTTTCCATGGCGGCAATGCCGCCATGGAAAGGCTGCTCTCCGCCTGCATGTTAATATGGATGGCGGTGTCTTGCAGACACCGCCACAATATTAAGCCCCTTTTCCGCCCGGTCGACTCGTCGACGGGCGGAAAAGCGGCGGACGGTCTTCCCGTCCGCCGCGGACCCCCCAGCCATCCTAATGTGGCAGGGGGTCATTTAGGCGTGGATGGCGGGCGGATCGCCCCCGCTGGGCCGGCGGTGGCTACCGCCAGCCCGGCGGGGGCGATCCGCCCGCCATCCTAATAGGCCCCTATATGTTTTGGATATTATACAAAAAGTGAGTAATAACTACTTATTTGTTGTCCAAAAATAAACAACTGAATAATGTAATAAAACAACAATTTCTAATACTATTTTTTCCAAAATGTTATATGAAAATATTGAATATTTACCAAATATGTAATGTATAAACAATTAACAAAATGTTTTTTTTCCTGGTTAAAACAATAAAAATAAATATACTTAAAAAAATAAAATACTTTTTCTAATTTTTTTTATCAATGTCTCATTATAAATAAAAATATAAATAAAATATAACGATGTTTGTGTTTTTTTCTACATGTTATGAAATATTATATCTATAATAATTTTTTTATATTGTATCAATGTACTTCAAAAACTATTATATTTTTCCAAACATTTATAACTAAATCTTTATCCTTACACCATAATATATTTTTATTTCTTCACTATACCCACTATAAAGTACATTAACTCAGAAAAGGTGTTAATTAGCAAACATTATAATTTACTACTAATTTATATTAAGTTAGGGCAGACACTGGAGACTAACCTTATATAATTTACTATTCCCACTCCAAACCGCATTAAATCGGGGACGGTGCTGAACACTAACCATATATAATTTACTATTCCCACTCCAAACCACAATAAATCAGGGAAGGTGCTGGACACTAAACATATATAATTTCCTATTCCAACTCCAAACAGCATTAAATCAGGGAAGGTGCTGGACACTAAACATATATAATTTACTATTCCAACTCCAAACAACATTAAATCAGGGAGGGTGCTGGACACTAAACATATATAATTTACTATTCCAACTCCAAACAACATTAAATCATGGAAGGTGCTGGACACTAAACATATATAATTTACTATTCCAATAACCCTGGCCGGAGTTCGCGTAGTCGCGCTACGCTGAGTTCCGCGAAGTGGTAAAAAAACTCTGTGAGCTACACAGAATTCCGCGAGCACGCGGAGTTGCTTGTTCCGCCCGCTCGCGATGCGTTTTTCCTGTTCGGGAACGCGTATTGCGTGTTCGGGACGCTGTTTGCATGCTCGGGGGAAATATCTCGCGAACTTGCCCATGCGGTCGCCAATTGGCGCGGCCATCTTGTTTTTCACTTGTCCCGCCCGTTCGCGATGCGTATTTCCTGTTTGCGAACACGGATGTCCGATGGCGTGTCCGAATGACGTGTTCGCGATCGCACACTCTCGCGGGATCGCGCGACTGGCTACCAAAATCTCATGGCGCACGCTAACGGATAGGAAAACTCGTCGGCGAACGCAGGGATCCCGGTAAGTCGCTACAGCGCACGCGAAAACGCATTTTGAAAGCGCAAACAAGGGAAAAACTCCGCTACGCCGCAGATCGCGGAGTTTTCGGTAACTCCGCGTTCTACGCGGAACGCGGAGTTGCCAAAAATCCGCAAACTCAGCGAGCGGAGAGGATTTTACCGCCCAGGGTTATATTCCAACTCCAAACAACATTAAATCAGGGAAGGTGCTGGACACTAACCATATATAATTTACTATTCCAATTCCACTGGCTCCCCATGGAGAAAAGAGTCACTTTCAAAATCCTCACTCACGCCTACAAATGCCTACACAACAACGGACCCAAATACCTCAATGACAGAATCAACTTCCACGTACCCAAAAGAAACCTCCGATCTTCCAACCTCGCACTGGCCGAAACCCTGCGCATCCACAGAGCCAGAGAAGGCGGAAGATCCTTCTCTCACATTTCAGCCAAGACCTGGAACGAGCTACCGGCAGACATCAGACGTGCCCCCTCCCTGAACACCTTCAGGAAGACCCTCAAGACCTGGCTCTTCGGCTAAACAGATCTGCGGACCCCCCCCCCCCTCAGCGCCTTGAGACCCTCACGGGTGAGTAGCGCGCTTACAATTCCCCGATTGATTGATTGAACTCAAAACCATATTAAATCAGGCAAGGTGCTGGACGCTAACCATATATAATTTACTATTCAAACTCCAAACCACATTAAATCAGGGAAGGTTCTGGACATTAAACATGTATAATTTACTATTCCCACTCCAAACCAGATTAAATAAGGGAAGGTGCTGGACAGTAACCATATATAATTTACTATTCCAACTCCAAACAACATTAAATCAGGGAAGGGGCTGGACAATAACCATATATCATTTACTATTCCAACTCCAAACCACATTAAATCAGGGAAGGTGCTGGACAATAACCATATATAATTTACTATTCCAACTCCAAACCACATTAAATCAGGGAAGGTGCTGGACAGTAACCATATTTAATGTACTATTCCAACTCCAAACCACATTAAATCAGGGAAGGTGCTGGACACTACACATATATAATTTACTATTCCAACTCCAAACCACATTAAATCAGGGAAGGTGCTGAACACTAAACATATATAATTTACTATTCCCACTCCAAACCAGATTAAATAAGGGAAGGTGCTGGACAGTAACCATATATAATATACTATTCCAACTCCAAACCACATTAAATCAGGGAAGGTGCTGGACACTAAACATATATAATTTACTATTCCAACTCCAAACCACATTAAATCAGGGAAGGTGCTGGACAATAACCATATATCATTTACTAATGTTAATAAACTTAAAACATACTCAACTTCAACAACTATAAACACAATATCCCAGTACTACAATAATTACATTTTAAAAGAAAATTAAAATTTTTAAAAATTATGAACAATATTACACTCATAAATTGATTTTTCTTAATTTAAAATGTCTAAATTTTAATTTGTTTTGAAAATTTAGTACCAAAAAAATACCCACTCTTATCCCACGTTTATATATTTTTTTAACATAATTTAAATGTTTCCATTTTTTTTTCCATTTCGTAAAAATAAATTTTAAAACTCCCCACCCTTATCCCCTATAAACCCAAAATCCCAACCCTAAAAATTAAAGTTTTATTTTAATTTAAAATACATTTAATTTTTTTTAAATTTATTTTTCAAATTTTTAAAACACTACCCACCCTTATACCCTATGAACCCAACATCCCGCTCCCCCAAAAAATTACAATTTCTTTAAAAAAATTAAAATTTAAAATATGTAAAATTTAAATTTTTAGAAACACTCCCCACCCTTATCCCCTATAACCCCAACATCGAGCCCCTAAAAAAATATTATACATTCAATTTGAAATTTTTAAATAAATTTGAAATTTTTCCCCAATTTTTTTAAAACACTCCCCATGCTTATCCCCTATAAACCCAACATCCCGCCCCTAAAAAAATATTATACATTCAATTTAAATTTTTAAATAAATTTTAAATTTCTCCCCAATTCTTTTTAAAACACTCCCCACCCTTATCCCCTAAAAAGCCAACATCCTGCTCCTAAAAATTAGCATACAATTTTTTTAAAATTTATTTAACAATAATTATATCATTTACAAACATTTTACAAACAAAAAAAATATATACTAAAACGATATATTTTACTAACGATATTTTAACAATCGATATTTTTTACAACGATATTTTTTACATCGATATTTAATACTAATGATATTTTTTACTCGATATTATGTCAAAACCATATTAAATACTCGATATTCTGACTACTTACCCCTTTGGTTCGTTCATAAATGTGATGGCTCTTTACTGATTGCAGAACACTGTCACCCTTCTCAGTTTCAATCTTGCAGTTGTCACATTCAATTTTTTTGAATTTTTATACTGCCAGTACCAAATGTCTTGATGTCAAGATCAAACCTGACAGGAGTACACACCTCCACCTGGCTCTGGCTATCGATGTGCTCAGAGAGGATGCTCATTCATTTGGCCGACTCATTGTACTTAACCTCGAGGTCCTTCAGGTCCAGCTCATGCGGCAGAGGCTGGGGCACCCCGCTGACCATGACAAACACCCTGTCCCCCTCTGGGTAGGTAACCGGATCCAGTGACCGCACCCGCACGTGGCAAGGCAGCTCCACCAGCAAGTTTTTGTTTCTTGTTAACTTTCTATAAGTGGCATTTTCAGAATTGTAGAGCGAAATCCAACTTTACCATTAAAGAGGGGTTATCATTACAATTTATTGGTACCAAACATGACATATTCACCTTCTCCCAATTGGAAATTACACTTATTAAATGTAATAAGTAATCCCCAATTTCATCCAATAGGAAGAGTAAGCATTATGCATTATGACATGTGAAGATTGGAACCACAAGCTAAACTGATAATAGTTTACATAAGGTATGTCACAAATATTGAAATGGGGGTGAATTCTGTTGTCTATCAAATGAACTACTCAAACCCTCTGGGTAAATACTATTTTCTTTACCTTGATGTTACACATATGATGTGTCTTGGTGTTAGATATCTCACTGTTTTTGTGCCAATTCCTTTAGTCTGTAAATCATGTTCGATAATTGCATTTCATTAAGGTATTACACTCATGACTGGATATGCTCACATGCTTTATAGCACATGGACAAACATGTGGAGTCCTCCTCACAGTAGGGCCATTTGTACATGAGTCCCTTCTGTGTCATTGCGTGTTTTTAAAGGTGTTAGAAGGTACAATGGTATTTAGCCCTTTTTGTAGTGTTTTTAATATGTTTTATTTATGGTTTGTCTTGTACTACCTTATGTTTTTGATTGAATATTTCTGTATATATGTTTACAGCCCTGAAGAAGTTCAAATTCTTTGAATGAAATGCGTTGGCTCTTTTTATGGAACAAAAGGAAAATAACATAAAGAAGAGTCTATAATATTGAAGATTAGAACTTTCTTTCATTGGGTGCATATTCCCTTATTGTTTTTTCCACATGTTTCTGCCTGGCAGTGGTATCATTCAATGGCTGGTACAGGGGTGAGAGTGCACCAGAATATAATTTATGGAACATTGTGGGAGGTGCGGTGACTGGTCGTCCGCTGTTGCCTTGTGGTTGTTAACATATTTTATGGGCATTACCGCATTCCCTATTTGGCACTTTTTATATTAGACCATACTAATTGATATATGAGCATGTTGAAAATCAAGGATAGAAGAAAGGAATTGGCACAGGACCTATTTGTTATAGGTTCAACATCAACCATGCCATTGACTAAAGACCAACATAATGAAGGACTGAGACCAAAATTTCAGAAGCTAGAATGCCTAAAGAAGCAAGTGTTGTTGAGGTGGTGGGATGGCATCACTTTGCAACAATACTTGGACAATAAGAAAATACCAAGGGGTTTGTGCATTTTGATTTTCCCGACATTTGAAGATATGGATGAAGAACTCCTGGGGGACTAGGAAAATAACTTAGAAAATGCTTCTTGTACAATGATGTACAAATTAATCAAGCATTCCGATACTAAGGTTGCAAAATTGCAATTATGTATAGATAAATTAGAGAAAGAGATTGGCATGATTGACTCAAAGGAATTGATTGATAAAAATTATGATATCTTAAATAAGGTTAAAGAGGATCACCAAAAGTACCTTAAGGATAAAAAATTGAAAAAAACAGATGATCATGACTATAGAGAGGGAGGTATCTACACGTTTGGTGAAAAATATGACAATGTTAATATGACTGGTGACAGGAAACAAGCTAGGGAGGATAGTGTTGAATCCAGAACGAGCAGCACTAGTTCCCTAACATCAATTGGTAGTGCAACATCTAGCAACAGGACTCAGGGCACCCCTTTAGTATCAGGCCCATTTTCCTTCTCAAGGGAACTGGAGAGGTTACTGATGGGCAACAAACAACACAAAAAGGACATAAACCAACCAGAAGGAGTGGAAGAAGATGGAAAGGGAAGAAAGGCGAAAAGGCCAGGGGTCCATACCAGATTCAAGAAAACAGAGAAATACAGGCAGTACATGATACGGTCATGCTGGTAATGGGGACATGCAATACAGACATGACAGAAGATGCAAATATGTTCTACTGACATAAGAAAAGGGCTCTATATCCTCAACCTGTCCAATAGGAATCTAGATAAGGATTAGGTAATGTATTAAGCAAAGGATTATGTCTTTGTCCATCACAAAGGGTGATAATGCCGATATACATGTTGATTTGTTTCCAAATTAATTTTTCAATCAACGGCCTAGTAAGCCTGTTACCATTACAACAAGACATACATATCTGGAACATATACTGTCTCTGATGCACAAGACTTACAATGTTTATTATCTCTTGAAAATGATGAACCTATAGACATAGTAACACTATTGGATGATTTGAATAATGTTCAAAATGTTGATGAAGGCAGTGGCCTTAGGCCATGGTCTAAGTTTGTCCCTCCCACTCTGTCCATTGATATCTTTAGTGATAAGGTCACACATGATTTACATCAATTGGATACACCCATTAGACCATGTTCACAACATAGATTCAACTTGTCTTGGGCTGAAAAGCAGGCACTTTAAAGGTTGAAGAAAGACTGTGGGATCGTAATTTGTGAAGAAGACAAAGGCGGCAATCTACTTGTAATGATTAAATGCGATGACACCAATTAAATAAATCGACAGTTGGGGGACCGCCAATGTTGTGAATGTATAGAGTCCAACCCGATGAATGATCTTACAGTATTCATAAATATGAACCTGTATGAATGGAGGGACATGTGCTTACTATCCGATGATGAATATAAATATCTACTAGAGAGAAATGCAGGATTTCAATGTATCTATGTACTACCTGCATGAGAAAGGAGGATTCCCTCTCCCAGGAGACCCATCATATCTCGGGGGGTTCACCAACTGAGAGGCTGTCAGCATATGTCGATATGCAGCTCCAGAATTTTGTTCTGAATCTCCCATCCTTTATACAGGATGGCAAGGATATTCTCAACAAATACAAGAATCTGCCATGGTCTGATGAACTAATACTTGTCACTTTTGATGTGACAAGTCTTTATAACATCTATAAGTAAATACTTTGGCCTTATTGCAGTTAAGTCGTTCTTGGGCACTAAGTATGCTGATCACTATAAAATGGAATCAGATGATACTTAGCATGATAGATATGATCACTATAAAATGGAATCAGATGATACTTAGCATGATAGATATGATACTGTCCAAGAATTACTTTATATGCGATGGGCTATGGTACCATCAACTTCAAGGTACAGCTATGGGCTCCAAATTTGCTCCCTCTTATGCCGACCTTTTTATGGGCTGGTATGAGCGGGAGCATGCCTGGGGCTGACGTGCCTCCCTCTAGACGGAACATATTATCTTTTGGAGGTGGTACACCGATGACATCATCTGCTTTTGACAGGTTAGGTTAAGCAATTGCAGAAATACTATGGATTTCTTAATAATAATCCATATTATATCCAATTGACTTGGGGCCCGATTCCGATCCCGCTTGGAAACCCTCCCGACCGGCACGAACCGGGAATGGCTTCCGACCGACACATACGCGCGCTGTCCGACCGACGTAGTACGATCCAACGCGTGTCAAATACAAACGACTCGCACAATACGAACGACCTACACGGACGGGAATCAATCCGTTCGAGTGAAATCTCCGGAAAAGAGCCCGATGCGACCGACTCGTACGAGAACGCTGCAACATAGCGTAGCGTGAATGGGACAGACTCGGACTACCCCGCAAATACATGAAAAAGCATCCGTTGCGGTCAACGGAACGTTTCCGTCATGCTCAACAAAATACAACAGAAACAGACAGAAAATGTCCAAACAAACATTGTCAAAGGCAAAAAAAAAAGAAGACACACCCACAACTCCTCCAATATAAAGGGCCAAAATCCTTACCATGAGCCTTTGCAAATTCAACAGACCTGCCAGCAGATACCACCACTACACTGCACTGATACATACACTCAAAACTAACCCAACACACAACCTGTACACCACCAGCACCTGTCAAATACCACACTCACAAACACACACCTTTACTCATACTCACTCACCTTCAAACTCACCCACACATCCATCTCCACCACCACCCATCACCATGCCCCCAAAGAAGAATCCAAAGTTCACAGACAGTGAGTTGGAAGTCATGGTAGATGAAATTCTCAGAGTAGAGCCACATTTATTTGGCACCTTGGTCCAACAGACCCCCCTGTCCCAGAAAACCAAGATGTGGGAGAGGATTGTCAACAAGGTGAATGCTCAAGCACCTTGCCTGCGCACAACGGACGATGTCAAGAACAGGTACTATGATGTGTGAAGGAGGGTCAAGAAGCTCATCAACAAAGAGCACGAACTGAGTCAGCGGACTGGTGGTGGCCCTCCTGCAACACCTGTGCACTTCACTACCTGGGAGGAGAAGGTGCGGTCCATCCTTCCACCGGAGGGCGTACATGGAATATCAGGAGTACCAGAGCCTGGTGAGTACAGACTCAAATAGCCAATATTGATAGCAAGCCAGCCAGCTCACCTTCTTATGCCTGCCACGATGAGCTGGGTCTTCCTTTTATCTCTGATCTTATTAAATTAGAACCAATTCTCCTGTGGCACAGGATCTGGTCAAAGGACCAGCCTAAGCTAAATAGGGAGATCTTACAGGACTGCCTAAAACTGGAAGGGGCTTTAAAGATCCCCTGGGTAAAGTATGTGTGTGATTTCATGAATGATATTGGGCAGCCAGAATACTTTACCGACCCTAGGTCTATTCAGGCAATCTCTAGAAAGGCCCTAGAAAGGCCCTAAGAAAGGAGTGTCTTCAGCTATTGGTTACAATAAGAATGACAGGAGACATTTTAAAACCTAGTGTAAGGCAACATCAGTTAATTATAACCACCTCTTATATGGAACCTTACCTTACATTTGTACCTGGCGGTTTTGACAGGCGGTTACTAACTTGGTTCAGGCTGGACATCGTCCATAGACTCGTGACCTTCCCAAAAATTAATGATTGGTCACGGGATTTGCCTCTATGTCCATGTGACAATCACTCCACCCAGTCCACCATTCATTTGGTTTTATTCTGTAAATTTTATGCAGTTTTGAGGAAAGCGTGGATCTTACCGTTTTTAAAACAACAGGAATTGTGGCAATGCCGCCCTGCATTAATTAGGCTACAGTTTTTGGAGGACGAACAAACTGCCTGGGGTTTAGCTATGTTCTTTAAGAAGGCACTCCTTCAAAGGAAATCCATTATGATGGATGAATTATAGCAGTATGGGCACTTGATATTTTTATAGTTTTATTACTGTAGCTTCATCATTAACTGATATTTTAATATCATTATAGGATAGCTGTTTTTATAATGTGTGTAATTTTGTGATAATATGTATCTTTGTCTTTTTATGTGCTTTTATGATTGTTAAAACAGCAGTCGAATAAAGCTTTCCTTGACTTGACTTGATAGCAAATACACAGCCACAGACATCACTGTCAAGGACACAGCGATACAAATCACTGTCAGCAAAGCCATAACAACATTAAGCAAATGAGCCTGTGACATATATGCCAGTTAGACAAACACAATACCTGCAATCTCAGGGTAATATGTAACTATTTCATGATATGTAACAACTTACTAAAAAACACAGCAAGGCTTTGGGCTCAAAACAGCAACCACCACTGTCAGCCATCTTGCCAGCACTGTTTCACTCACTCACAGGGAAGCTGAGTCACAGGAAGGAAGGTCGGGATGGCTGGGAAGGTGGATGTAGCTGAAAGCATGATGGGAGTCGTAGTCACAGCCAACAGTCCTCCTCCCACATGGCCCAACAATCCCACCTTGAACGATGCTCATCTCACAGGGAGTGGAAAAGTACTGGCAAGACGGCTGACTCTGGACCCTATTTTCTCAATAAACTTTCCAATGTGGTAAGTAACATGCAAAATATCATATGCTACATCAAAGCAAGACTCAATGAAGTCAGGTGTGTAATGTTGAGCATTGACACAAAGGCCAGCTATGTGACCCTCACACAACATTCCAATTCATTATGGTTTCTGTACAATTGCAAGGCTGTGCTGTGAATTATCAATGGTGTCTGTCACAGTCCATTTAATCAAACATTACACACTAAACACACACCTAACCAACTATCAAAGATAGATGTTTGTAACAACTGACACGTGGTGGAAAGGTACACACACAGGGATCATGTAATGCCACCTGGACACTGTCATGATGTAAGGTCTGACATACATGTACAATCACATACATAAAACCCTCATGATGTGCATCACATTTTGTGTGACAAACATACAGGTATGTCTGTGACACAAAGACACAACAGCAACTCACATGCCAAATACAAGTTGATGTCTCAAGTAAATATCATCAACAACATCAACAATGGAGTGTGTGCATTGTACAAGCCTCAGATACTGGGGCTTCACTCAAAATAACTTCACACAATGCACATTCGAACACACAGTCCATTGAAGCCTTTGTTGTGGGTGTATGTAACCTAGGAGGGTGATCTGTGAAGTGGTCACTCACAGTTGTGATGTTCCTCACAAACAATGTATTTGGTGCACATGAAGGTTGGCTCATCATGGGAGTGTGAGCTATAAAGTGCTCTGTCCAATATGACATGTGAATCACTGTAACCACACATGTAAAACAGCAGAACATGATGATTTGATATACTGTCTGACATGCTGATTGAATAATGTAGGGTACCTGAGCCTCAACCAAAACGTGTGGTTGGCATCCTTTGGCTGTTGACTGTAATGGTGACAGACGCGGCGATTTTTCAAAAGACGCGTTGTACACATCCGAACAGAGGTGGACGCACAAATTGGCTATTGGTCGTCATGGGGACAGACGCGGGTGATTTTTCAAAAGACGCGTTGTACACATCCGAACAGGGGCGGACGCACCCATTGGCTCTTGGTCGTCATGGGGACAGACGCTGTTGAGTATTCAAAAGACACGTTGTACACATCCGAACAGAGGCGGACGCACACATTGGCTCTTGGTCGTCATGGGGACAGACGCGGGTGAGTATTCAAAAGACGCGTTGTACACATCCGAACAGAGGCGGATGCACACATTGGCTATTGGTCGTCATGGGGACAGACGCGGTTTCGCTTCGTGTACGAATCGCGTGCAAACCTATTCTGTTGGTTTACAACTCCAATGTATCAAACTCAATAGTGTTATGATGCAGAATATTTGAACGATGCGGTAGGCGTATCAGATGCGTGCAATGTCATGGATTGGCCCAATTCGGATAATGCGAACGACTAGGACCTATCGCTTTGGACGCATGGAACAGAATCCGCCTCTGCTGCACAGATATAAGTCTGTCTGTTCCCAAGAGACTTCACTTGCCTGCACTACATGCTACTTCACAACATCTCTACCTACCACTGCTGCTGTCTTTGCATCCTCTGGGACCTACAATGGCACGTACTGTGGAGAGGGCACCGGCTTTCACAGAGGAGGAGAACCAGGCCTTGCTGGACAGCCTCCTTCCACAGTACAGAAAGCTGTATGGAAACCCAGGGGAGCAGGTGAGTGTTGATTACACTGCCTTTTCAAATGAGCATTTTTCAAAACAGGCACTACTAGCATTGTGATCCCCAAGGGCAAGTATGCACACATAGTTATTGTAAGTCTTACAGTGTGTTCTGGACAGGTACAGTGATGTAAAAGTGTATTTTGTGGGATTGATTTTCATGCACTGTTCTCATGTTGTTAAGGCAGCCTTGCACACAGGACAACTGCCCCTGATGATACTTGTTAAATCTTTATACATTATCTGCCATTCTAACCATGACCTATATGTCCAAGTGTGTGATGAATAAACATGTAGCATGTGTAGTAATGGTGTGTCACTATGTCATCCTTACAGGTCGACGCCCATCAGAAGCATGAAATTTGGCAGACCATCGTCTGGGCTGTAAGATCTGTGGGAGTCTTCAAACGCAGCATCTGCCACTGCCAGAAGAGGTGGCAGGACCTCTGTGGCTGGACTCGAAGGATTGCAAGAGTCCAGCTGAAGCTGTCACCTCCTCGCAAAAGGGGTGGATGACGGACCCTGACCCCCCACATGCTCCGGGTACTGACGGTGGTCTTCCCTGACCTGGATGGGCAATTGAAGGCCAGACAGCAGCAAGGAGGGGGTGAGTATGTGCCATGTTACTGAACTATGTTTGACATGCATGTTGCACTCCCTCAGCCTGGTAACCCTCTCACAGGTCGTCTGTCTGCTGAGACACCACTTCTGTGGCTAAATGTAATGATGCCCCATTATCATCTGATACACAGGTGTGTCCCTTTCCATCTGTGACATGTTAGGCCCTGTGTATTTGCTGTAGTCCAAGGTTAATGTGATCAGCACCATATACAACAGGTGCATTGAGTTGTCCATCATGAGTGATGTAATTGTCTCACATGTGTCAGCACATTGACTGAAATGTGCCCTGTACTCTGTGTGGAACATACATATATGTTCTAAATGGTGATCTGGTAAACACAGGTCCGTGAGAAAAATGCTACACTTCTGTGCAGCAGGTGATACCAATGTTGATGCCTCAGACAAATGAAATGGATGTGTTCAAAATGTGTAGTCACCTGCATGGTGCTCTGTGTAATCACGTGCTTCACATGGACCAAGGACAGGTATGCCAACTCAGGCCATCTGAGACACTGTCACATCAGATTTTGGTGTGCCAGGCAACACTTCCACCATTGTAAATTTGATAATCATGTCTCTGACTCTGTGTCAGTGTGTACAGGCATGACTTTTATGGTACACAGGTAGTAAATATAGGCAATGTGGACAGACATCTAATGTCTGGAATGTGGCTCACATACACAGGACAGAACATATGTGTGTCATCCCTTGACTCTGCATAATGGTGGCTTCAACATGTATGTGTATGCTGCATTACTTCCTGAGAGCAATTGGAAAGTTCATGTAGACGGATGTGTTAATTCATATACTCCAATGTCTAAGTAGAACAACGTGAGCTTGTCAGAGTCTTCAAATTGGGTGTAGCACGAAGGGGACATGTATACTTGACCACTACAGATGGTGCTTTAAAAGGGATTACATGATTGTGACACAGTGCTGACTTTCACGTTGTGATTCATTGCTCCTGTAACAATAGTCAGTACAGACTGTTTAGCCACACAGGCCAGTGGCATAGTATGCCACATGAAAGTTTGTAAGGGTGCAGTATTTGTACTTGTCTGTTGTCCTGCATGCAGACCATTATAGCATTGACATTCAAGACATAAGCCCATCATGATGACTGGGGATGGCATTATGTTCAACATGTCAACTTATCAATTTGTCCATCCCATTTGCTCTGTCACTTCCAGACTCCCTTGCATGAGATGAGACATGTTCGTAATGACACATGACAGTCAGGAGCATTACAGATCAGACAACAGGCAAATTAGTGCATTGTTGGACATGTGTTTAGTGGTCTTTGAAATACATCTAACTGATGGTTCCATTGCCATTATGTTTTTGGGAACCATGGTTCACTGGCAGACTGACAAGTGCCATGTTCACATATGTGCAATGATTATAAAAAGTGACATTAACGTAATGCAAAGGCTTGCTCTGTGATGTGTTGTGCTTAAACTCAAATCAAGTCTATGCAGATGACTGATGTGAATCTGTTTCTCATCCTTGTTCACAGCATCATCTACGGCTACTGGAGGAGACAGTTCCACGGAACAAGAGGAAGCGGCTAGCCAGACTGGGTCCACATGGGAGGAGGAGGAGGGACCCAGTGGCACGGAGGGTGAGGGAAGCCACACTGAGGGCCGGTCTGAAACACCGACATCTGCAGAGGACCAATCAAGCTCCAGTGATGACTCCCTTGTGGTGGTGGGTGTTACCAGAGCAGAGGCCACAACATCAGAGTCTGCCCCCACCACCACCACCACCATCACCACCCTCACAGCTGCTCCCATTCCAAGTGTCCGTGGACCCTCCCGTGTTAGGGAGCATGTCTCCTTCGGGCCAGGCACCGCACCCCCTGCATCTGTCACCCCTGCTGCCCTGAGTGTGGAGTCTGTGGATTTGCTCAAACAGATACATGTTGGGCAGACATCCATGCTGAGTGTCCTCCATGCACACACCAGTCTTTTGACCCAATTGGTGTCATACATGGAGGGCATGTCATCAAACATGTCTGCCCTACAGCGGACAAGTCAGTCCATGGCCTCTTCACTGATGGCAGCAGTGTCCCTCCAACAGCAGTCCCTCACCCCTCCTACCTCTGCCCCATCCACAGTCCCCACTAACCTACCTGACCAAAGCACACTCACACAGGCACATGCACACACCCCAACAGACACAAGCAGCACACAGCCACCTAAAAATAAGTCCAAAAAAACCCGCACGCACACTCAGGGGACTGACATCACACACACAGGGGATAGGGCCAAAAAACACACACACCCATCCACAACCACTACCTATTCCTCAGCTACCTCTCCCTCCAAAACCCATGCCCTTGACTCTCCTGCAACCCCCCCTCCCAGAGGGTCTTCCTCTGTGACCTTGACCTCTTCCCCACTGATACATCAGACCAGACTCCCAAGGGGAGGAGGAAATCACCCAGCACAGAGAGGAGATCCACCCCTGCCCGCACACCCTCCCCTAAGAGTAGGAAGACTGAGACCCCCACCCGTACATCCCCCAGAACAAAGATATCAAAAACCCCACCACCATCCCACACTGCCACCACAAAACCAACTTCATCCCGAGCCCAGGCCACCCCTCCCAAAGTTCACACATCACAAACTATCCCAGTTTCACCCACACACCATTACACCATCCCCAAGATGATTAGGCCCTCCCCCCTACCACATGCACTTCACCTCCCACAACACCACACCTTCTGTCAGTTCCGGACACTGCAGAGGAGCCCCCACCCCCTCAATCAGACCTGTCCACTGCAGTGGAACCCACGCCCCCTCAAACAGACCTGTCCACTGCAGTGGAGCCCCGCCCCCTTAATCAGACCTGTCCACTGCAGTGGATCACCTGCCCCCTCAATCAGACCTGTCCACTGCAGTGGAACCCGACACTCCAGTAGCCCCCATCCCTCCCATAACCCATACTGGTACACCCTAATCCTGTCCCTGCGGTGCCTGGCATGCCCCTAAAGATGCCACTCCAAGGGGAGATGTCCCCTAGTTGTAGCTGTGCAGGCAAGTGAGGGATTCCGAAGCATTAGGTTTCCCCCCTAAAGGACTCAATTAAAATGGACTGGCCATTGGCCATATTGTTCTTCATGTTCAGAATATTTTTTTCAAAGGCTGAATAAAGCATTACCTTTTCTTTTGTAGATTTGCATTTTGTGTACCTAATTTTGTTAATGAGTCATAATGAAATTGCTGTTGAAATCTTGTTTAGTGAAAATAATGTTTTAGCGATGTGAGGGACTGCATGTGGTCCATGGTATATGTGTACTATTACAGTATGTATCAGAGTCATCATTGACAGCAATTGCAGGTTGTCATGATCCACAATGTTTTGGACACGGAGTGTGACCTGCTTTTGGCAACATCCCATCTTTGACTTACACTTTTGCACATAGGTTGTTCTGACATTTGTACACATTGTACAATTTTCCAATGGTACAAGCGTCTATGATGGACATGCAGAATAGCGCATTGATGATGAACACATCATCTGTCTCATCAGTGCAACTTGTTAAACATGAAGTTTGCCTACGTGCAGGTGACTTTGGGGACACACATGTACGCAGCCTGATGGAAACAAAGTATTCTGTGTGTTGGAATTGTTGGATCCATGTCCGAGGTTCATTGGGACATGGTAGACCCCTGCCAAGACCAAGCTTGACACAGCTGACCTTACACAGTAGTGACATCACCTCATGGCAGTGTGTCAATCCGTGACATATCCTGAGACCATGGTGTGTGTCATGTGAGCATTAATCTCTGTCTGCAAACCCCATTTCCTGCCAAGACTGTAGTCCCTGTAGATGTTCCTGTTTGAGAATCTTTCTGTGTGCTGAGTAGTCCAGTGCTTTCTCTACCTATTGGACTTTGAGTGTCCGAGATGTGGGTGCACCAGTAGAATGGAGTCATGATGGTGACATCCCTGGTTGGGTTGAGACAAGGGCCTGCACTGTGGGCAAACACACAAGTGACACATTTTTAATTCCCCGAGTCACATTTGTGCTAGCAACATCAGCGTATTTTTAATCAGTCATCTGTTTTTGCAAGTTTGGCACTTGTATGTGTCTATGACTGCTCACACTCATCAATTTCTACCCTTCCCAATAGCATGATGGCAACATGTCTTTTTTGTAGGTCTCCTTGAGTGTTTCATTATTCTGAGACAGTCTTAAAATTCCAAATGTGTCCGATACATATCACGTTATGCACATGTACGCCATCCTAAACGGATTTACAAGTTTCAACATGTGTAATGCCTAGCTATGTGTATTGTGTTTGTTAAATGCAGATCCCACCACCACCCCTGGGGTTGTCAACAGCGCAGGGAGATTAGCTTACACATTTACCTGTGCATTGGGACCTACTGACACAGTTGTTGTGTGCCATATCTGGTGAGACATGTATCTTCCAAGTCTTCTGCAGTAAACAGTCAGCATATTCATTTTGACAATAGTGATGATCTGCACATGATGCAAATTTTATAGCTAGATGCAGAGTTGATGTGATAGGCATGCCAAAAAGTTAACGTTATAAATGGTCTGATCTTGAGTTGTGTGCAATGCACATAGTCAACACATGTTGACTGTCTTTTACATTGTTGTTCCATGCTTTGCTACACCTCAAGTAGGAATCTGGTCTACACATGTAGCGCTGACAGCTGTGACACAACCACCTCATGTTTGTTGCAGTGGGAGCATCATGAATGTATTTTGATTGTCTGTGGAGTTGTGTGTTGTCGTGGGCTGTCTCCTGTGTGCTTCATTGTACAATAACTCATCAAAATGCCATTCTTCTGTGAGTGTGTTTACTCCTGTTGCCCTGCAGGGTTTGAGTATGTGTTGTTGTGGACAGATGATGTGAATTTGTGTCCCATACATATGTGTGTCTGGCACCTCTTGTTCAACCATAAAATGTGTGTGTCCTAGTATGTGGCATGCTGGGTGTACCTTGCTGATACAGTGATTGACACATTGGTCATACACAACAGTACATGGACCCATGTTTGTATTTTGATCACAATGATGTGTGGTCAATAATGTGTTCCTCGTCATGCAGCCAGCTATACACACTGTCATGGGTGCCTGTGCAATGTCATCAGTCAATTTAGGCTTAGATGAGGCACATTAATGCTGATCAAGGTGTGTGGTGTTTAAACTGGCCAAATGTCACTTGTCTCTTGGCAAGGCCCCTACCTATTATGTGGCCTTACATTAGGGGCCATGCCGTGGGAGTAGTGCTTGGGTATGTGAGATGACAGTGGTTCTTGCAAGGAATGTGACACAGTTCGCAGAAGTGATTGGGCTCTAAAGTATGGCACACATCCAAATTTAGCATCACAGAGGGTCAGCAGACATGATACTGTCACCACAGTGATGTGGCCTTGAGGGTACTGCGGAAGAAGGACAGTCTCTTGATGTTTTGTTTGGTGTTCCACCAGGCTTGTTCCACATGTGACTCTTGCGCACCCACTCATCAAACAATGCCTGATTGCCCACATTCACTATCCCAAATTATGGAATACTTCCAGATTGTACTCAGCACGCATAGGTCTCAGTGGAGTTCTGACCCACATCGTGTGTACTGTGCCAGGGAAGAAACACTTCAACACTCACACAGATGTTATGTTTGTTCTGCAGTGTTTGGCTGGTTGGTTGTCTTTGTGCATCTTCACCCATGTATTTCGACAGTGTTTCAATGGCATTGAGTGGATGTTTAGTTTAGTTTTTTGCTCTACTGGCCCTGGGACTCCTTCATCTTCACTCTGCACATCCCTTATGTTTTGCATTTGACCTTGCTGCCACAGTGTGGGACTGGATCTCATCAAAACTGTTGTTTCAGATTGAATCCTTTGTAATTGTGTCTGCTTGTGACAAAAATGTGTGTTTATGCATTTTGGATGGTCACATGTTACATTGTCCAATTGAACATTGCTGGCAGTGTTAGCCCCCAAGAGCACTGATTGGCTGCACATGGCTGAGGGTATTTGACACACACAACAATGTTGGCCTCAACAGTTATGTTGTTGTTTGGCACACAACCACTACTTTATCACTACATTGCTTGTGTTTTTAGGCCCAAAAATAACATGATTGGTCGGACATGCTGGGTGTGTGAGACATACATTCACCTTTTTGTCACTACAGTGATGGGGGGGTTATCCCCCATTACCCCTATGTGCTTGAAAATGCTGGGGATTGAACCCCACACTCACCTTTTTGTCACTACAGTGATGGGGGGTTATCCCCCATTACCCCTATGTGCTTGAAAATGCTGGGGGATGGCACCCCACACTCACCTTTTTGTCACTACAGTGATGGGGGGGTTATACCCCGTTACCCCTATGTGCTTGAAAATGCTGGGGGATGTAACCCCACACACACCTTTTTGTCACTACAGTGATGGGAGAGGGGTATCCCCCATTACCCCTATGTGCTTGAAAATGATGGGGGATTGAACCCAGCACTCATCTTTTTGTCACTACAGATATGGGTTGTTTGTCCAATATATCTCTTAATGTGTCAATTTTGCAAGCACTGTACACACTAAACACAATTTAGGCATGACAGCACTGGGGGAGTGTTCTGCATCCACCCCCTATGGGGTGGGCAATGCTGGTAGTGATGGGCATCCACCCCCTATGGGATGGGCAATGCTGATAGTGTTAGGCAACCACCCCCTATGGGGTGGGCAATGCTGGTAGTGTTAGGCATGCTGGTAGTGTTAGGCATTAACCCCCTATGGGGTGGGCAATGCTGGTAGTGTTAGGCACCCACACCCTATGGGGTGGGCAATGCTGGTAGTGTTAGACATCCACCCCCTATGGGGTGGGCAATGCTGGTAGTGATGGGCATCCACCCCCTATGGGGTGGGCAATGCTGGTAGTAATAGGCATCCGCCCCCTATGGGGTGGGCAATGCTGGTAGTGATAGGCATCCCCCCTATGGGGTGGGCAATGCTGGTAGTGTTAGGCATCCACCCCCTATGGGATGGGCAATGCTGGTAGTGATAGGCATCCACCCCCTATGGGGTGGGCAATGCTGGTAGTGTTAGGCATCCACCACCTATGGGGTGGGCAATGCTGGTAGTGTTGGGCATCCACCCCCTATGAGGTGGGCAATGCTGGTAGTGATAGGCATCAACCCCCTATGGGGTGGACAATGCTGGTAGTGTTCTGCATCCACCCCCTATGGGGTGGGCAATGCTGGTAGTGTTCTGCATCCACCCCCTATGGGGTGGGCAGTGCTGGTAGTGTTAGGCATCCACCCCCTATGGGGTGGGCAATGCTGGTAGTGATGGGCATCCACCCCCTATGGGGTGGGCAATGCTGGTAGTGATGGGCATCCACCCCCTATGGGGTGGGCAGTGCTGGTAGTGATAGGCATCCACCCCCTATGGGGTGGGCAGTGCTGGTAGTGTTAGGCATCCACCCCCTATGGGGTGGGCAATGCTGGTAGTGTTAGGCATCCACCCCCTATGGGGTGGGCAATGCTGGTAGCGTTCTGCATCCACCCCCTATGGGGTGGGCAGTGCTGGTAGTGTTAGGCATCCACCCCCTATGGGGTGGGCAATGCTGGTAGTGTTAGGCATCCACCCCCTATGGGGTGGGCAATGCTGGTAGTGTTCTGCATCCACCCCCTATGGGGTGGGCAATGCTGGTAGTGATTGGCATCCACCCCCTATGGGGTGGGCAATGATGGTAGTGATGGGCATCCACCCCCTATGGGGTGGGCAGTGCTGGTAGTGATAGGCATCCACCCCCTATGGGGTGGGCAGTGCTGGTAGTGTTAGGCATCCACCCCCTATGGGGTGGGCAATGCTGGTAGTGTTAGGCATCCACCCCCTATGGGGTGGGCAATGCTGGTAGTGTTCTGCATCCACCCCCTATGGGGTGGGCAATGCTGGTAGTGATGGGCATCCACCCCCTATGGGGTGGGCAATGCTGGTAGTGTTCTGCATCCACCCCCTATGGGGTGGGCAATGCTGGTAGTGGTGGGCATCCAGCCCCTATGGGGTGGGCAATGCTGGTAGTGTTAGGCATCCACCCCCTATGGGGTGGGCAGTGCTGGTAGTGATAGGCATCCACCCCCTCTGGGGTGGGCAATGGTGGTAGTGTTCTGCATCCACCCCCTATGGGGTGGGGAATGCTGGTAGTGTTAGGCATCCACCCCCTATGGGTGTGTTACCTTTCGCGGGATCGTGACGTTTTTGTGTGTGGTAGGTGTCTGACTTACCGTCTGTGACGGACGCGTCTGTTACGGTTGTTGATTCGACCGTAAGCGTAGAGTATAGGGATGACATGCGCGTTTGGATACATGGCTGCTTCGTCTCGTACGCAGTGATCGTGTTGTGGCGCGAATCGGCGAGGAAATACAGCTCTTCCGGATGCTGTGACGTGCTGGAGGTGGCGACCTGTTCGGCGCGTAGGAAGTATGCATCGTACTTGGCCGGCCGGAAACTGCTTCGGAAATGGCTCCGGACGACTCCATTCAGCGTTTACGGAGCAGGGTCGTACGGAAAATGGTGCTGGAATCGGAGCGTACGTGTCGCTCGGAAATAGGAGACTTTTGCGCATCGTATTTTGTCGTTTGGATGGATCTGCTCCCGGAACGAGTCGGTCGGAAGGTAACGCTACGGACAGCTCTCGGAGGGCCTTCCGAGCGAAATCGGAATCGACCCCTATGTGTTACAATAGAGACAAAGCTGATTTGCTGGATTTACTGTTTTATGTCGAGAATTGGGCCATACAAAGTACGATGTTCCAAAAGAAAACAGTAAGTAATAGTATTCTGCATGCCTCCAGTGCCCATGCCAAATCAGTCATCAAGAACATCCCATATGGTGAGATGGTCCATATCAGACAGAACTGCAGTAAAGAGAGTAGGTTTGAAACCAATATTAAAGAAGCTAAAAATAATTTCCTGGATGGGAGATAGGATGTTGACATGCTCATAGTGGTTGAGAACAAAATCCAGGGTGTGCCGAGAGAAGCCACCTTGAAGAACAGGGACACCAATATTAGACAAAGGACAAGGTGGCATTTATTACAAAATTCACAATGCACAGTGATAAGATTTTTTAAGATCCTTAGGAACCACTGGCACCTGTTATTGGAGATCCCTGGCCTCAAGAATGTCATCTGTAAGAACCCCTAGTTAGTGTACAGGAAGGGTCGTACCCTTAGAGACCTACTGTGCCCCAGTTACGTTAACATCATCACAGCAGAACAGCACTTAGTTACCCCCAAAACCGTTGGGTTTTTATACATGCAATAATTGCAATCTGTGGCTCCATGGCAAAAAATTGGACCAAAAACTTCAGGTACAACAAACCACATGAATACAATTTGAGACATTTCATTAATTGTAACACACGCTTTGTAATTCATATTATAGGTTGCAAATGTGATGTGATATATGTGGGTGGTACACTTTGGAGTCTCAAGTTCCATATTCAGAAACATTGCAGAGCACTTAAAAATGGTGATACCAGCTACACCATGTCTGTGCATTATAAAGAGGGTACATCTAGATGATAAGGGATTCTGGTTTCATGGGATTGATTACATCCCACTAAATGTCCCTGGTGGGGACAGGCAATTGGTCCTCAGACAGACAGAGGCCAAATAGATCTGTTGATTACAAGCTACACAACTGAGACACAATACTGATAATAAATTCAATCCCTTTCTGGGGAGAAACCTGCGAGTATGGCTCTGCCCCTTATTTTCATCATCTAGTGAAATAATGATTTTCAGAATTTTTGATTCTTTTTCAGTAAGATCCATTGCGGTCTGGTGTTTTGGCTGTTGTTCTGAAATGCTAACATTATAATATTGCCGTCTGGGATCAATGTGAGGTGCTCTACAATTTTTATGATCTAACTGTGTAGTCATAATGAGTTCCTGGCAACATTCCACATATTGAAGAATGGTTGCTCTATATTGTTTCAATTAGATTTTATTTGATTCAATAATTTGAATTAGTGAACTGTCACTGGACAGGGTAGATATGAGATTTTGAGCATTTTGGTTTTTATTTGAGGTATCTGGAATGGCTGGATTTAGTTAACGAGCATTTAACTTCATTGATATTGTTCCTGATGGATTTTTTTGATCCTCGTCCTAGGTGGTGATGAACTTGACTTCAATGTAGCAAAAGCCCAGAGTATTAGACCGTTCATAGCATGCACTATTTAGTTATAATAGGACTGGTCCATCATCGTATGGGTCTGTTGTGATTGATGTGTTAACAGGTTTCCTCCTTATATACATTAGAATATACTAGTGATGGCTTGGTTTGGTAACAATGCCCTTTAATGTATCTAGGTGGCTATGCCTTACATGGAAACCCATGTTATTCTAAGATGGCCACTGCATGGTGGTCATAGGGTCTGGAAGTAGTTCCATTAGTGTCATTGTAGGAACCACTTTATGTCATGCCCTTATGGTAGAAAATAAGTCTGGTTTCTAGAAATATTTGATTGATGTTGATGACTTATGGAATAATTTGCTAATTGGCTTCATTTGTTGTTGGTTGCACTCTTTATTCATGTGATTTTTACCTTTTTTGATTTATTGAATCGTTTTTCTTATTTATTAATCTCTGACGTGGCTATCGGCCACAGCAGTGAATTGCTTATTTTGGGTAGGACCGATGTTCTGTTTAACTGTGAATCACTTACTAGTATCATGTGGGGCCAGTCCACCCGATAGCAACATTATCGACTTAAGATGTCGGCACTGTTTAGGGTATGTTCAGCCGCTGCATTCAGCCTCTCAGGACTTGCTCCGGTGTATGCCATTGAAATCAGGCGGTGGGGGAGGACACTGAACCGGCATGGCATTTTCTACTATTGGCTTTAGTGAGATGCAACACCTTATTTTCAGCTTATTAGCTACATTGTATCAAAACAGACAGATGCAGCTTCAAATGTGTTTCATTTTCTACAGTCTGTGATCTCTGTTTACGGAGTAGCTACATTGCATTGTAGCAGTTAGCCACAGCGGTGCAGAGACAGAATATTGACGCAAAAATATCCACTTGCAAGAATATCGAGTCAAGAATATCGATGGTGCAAAATATCGAGGTAAATTTTCGATGTCAAAAATATCGATTTTATTGTTATTTAGAAATATCGAATTTGAAAATATCGATAGCAAAAATATCGATGTAAATAATATCAATGTAAATAATATCGATTTTATGGTTCTATTTTTTTATGTTCTATATATTTTTTTTTATTTTATATTAGTAATTTTATAATGTTTAAATTTTTTTTATGTTTAAGTAATGGTATTTTTATTGTTTTCATATAACTTTTAGGAGCGGGATGTTGGGTTTATAGGGGTTTAGGGTGGGTAGTAATTTAAAATGTTGTTGAAAAATTAGCATAAATTGCAAATTTGTACATATGTTAGGAGCTAAGGGTGTTATGTTATGGGATAAGTTATGTGATATGTTAGGGGATAAAGGTGGGGAGTAATTTAAAAATATTATGGGGGAATTTTTTTTTACATTTTTGTTTAGTTTTAGGAGCGGGATATTGGGTTTATAGGGGATATGGGTGGTGAGTAACTTGAGAATGTTTGTATAAAAAAGAAATTTTAAATAATAAATTAAGAAATATATAATTATTAATAATTTTGTAAAATTCGAAATAATTTGTTTTGCGAATTTTTTTAAGTATATTTTGGGAAAATAATTTTTATTTTATTAAAATTTTTAATACATTTTAATATTAACTTTCATAAATTTGTATTTGTAAATATATATATTTTTTAATTTAGTGAATAATATTAAATATTTTTTATTTTTAAAAAAAAAATTTATTTGTCAAGTTCAATAAGAGAAATACAGACAATGGTGGTAAAGGATGCAAGGAAATAAAAAAACATACAAACCCACAAACACCCCTCCCCCACCCAGGCAGAGCAATAACATCATTTTTAGTACATTTCAGAGAAAAAAGAAACCTGTATACAAAAGGTCAGCGTATGTAAGGTAAGAGTCAGGACAATCGTAAAATGGTTCTTACCCATAGTCCACCCCTGGGGCCAGAAACCTCAAACACACCTAGACTAAGGTATCGCCCTGGGAGTGACAAATGCCACAACAACCAGCAAGCTCCTCCACAGGGCTGCGGGAGCATGGAGGAAATAGGAGGGTACCGCACTGGCAATTCACAGTAGGTCAGGGTGGGAGATCAGATAAGCTGTGAAGGGGGCCCAATAATCCTTGGGGCGGGACTTCTCGGGAAGCTCCTCCTCATAGAGCTGTAGTTGGTCCCTACAATAGGTCAGGTCACGAAGCCATTTTTTGACAGTAGGGGTAGTCTTAGCACCCCAACACTGCGCAACTGCCCTTTTCGCAAAGAGGGTGGAGATAGCTACAATGCGCCTGTTACAAGGCTTAAGGCTCTTAACATAACCCAGTAGACATAACTCAGGAGTGCAGCGCACCGGCTCCAACACAACATCAGTGAGCACAGACGCCACAACCGTCCAAAAAGCTAGGACACCAGCACACAGCCAGGCAACATGAATAAAGTCTGCATCCGCCATTCCACACCGTACACAATTAGCTGTATCTCGCAGGCCATACTTGTGCAACTGCAGGGGGGAATAGTATACCTGATGCAGGAATTTAAAGTGAATGATTCGGAGATTACAGTTAGCCGTAAGACGACCCGTGAGTTGGCAACTTGCTGTCCAAACCTCCGGTGCAATGGGTATACCCAGCGCTGCCTGCCAGCGTAAACAAGAGGGATGATCACCCTGGTCTCGCTCACGCAGAGAAGTGTTATAAAGTTTTGTGATTAACCCCTTACGCCCCTCTCCCGACAGCATCGCCCGCAATGCCCGCAGAGTAGTGGGCTCAGTAGGATACTCCGGATAGGCCGCACGGACAGCCTGACGAACACGGATATATGTAAAGCCGAACATAAACCCCCGGTCTGCGCCATTTTGTGCCTCCCGTAGTGTTTTAAATTGACCCCCCTTGTAGAGGTCCCCTAGCCGAGAGATGCCCGCTGCAGCCAGTTCTCTCACGGTTGTCGCCTCTCGTGCCGCAGAGATATCTGGGTGTGAGGTCAGTGGTCAGTGGTCAGTGGTAGCAATGGAGCATACAAATACGACAGTTGGGCCCGTGACGCGAGCATCCGCCATGCCCACGCCGTGCACTGTGGGGGGTTGATCTCGGTCCGTGGACCACCCGATCCACCCGAAAGGGTAACCGCTGGCAACGCCATCGGAAGAACCGCATCCGATTCAACTGCCACGTGGGGTTGGAAACGCTGGGGGAAATGCCAATAATGTGCGAATTGCGCCTGCGCACATAGGTAATAGAGACGAAAATCAGGAGCCTCAAAACCACCGCGGTCGAAGGGTTGAACCAAAAGATCCCACCTGCATCTGGGTTTCTTACCGCCCCACACGAACGTTAGAAGTGCAGATTGCAGAGTTCGGAACAGTGCGACATTCAGTTTGATAGGAATGTTTACAAAAAAGTATAGTAGTTTAGGCAAAAAGACCATTTTCACTACCGCTATCCTATCCGCCAGGGAGAGGGGTAAGTGCGTCCAACGCACAGCCTGTTCAGAAATACGCGTAACCGTCCGTCCATAATTCTCTGAAATGACTGTGTCCGGATCCCTATGTACCCAAACCCCAAGATACTTCACAGGGTCAGATGTCCAAGACAGTGGAAAGTCCATCACCACTTCCCTCGTGTGCGCAGTCAGGGGAAATACCACGGATTTCGACCAGTTTATCCCGAGGCCGGAGAACCCCTCAAACCGTACATACTCCCTGAGTAAGGCAGATAGATGCACAGCCGGATCACGGACATATAGCAGCATGTCGTCCGCATAGAGGGAGACAATCAGCGGTCGCTGCCGGAATCGCAGGGCAGCAGCGGCGTGTCTTTGGCACAGCCGACAGGCGAGGGGCTCCAGGGCTAGAGAGAAAAGCATTGGGGACAGGGGGCACCCCTGCCTCGTGCCTCTTTCAATACAGAACAGAGATGACACCCATCCATTCACCTGGACACGGGCAACTGGACCACTATATAACACCCTAATCCATTGGAGGAAAAAGGGCGGGAAGCCCATTCTACCCAGTACAGCAAACATAAAAGGCCATTGTAGGGAGTCAAAGGCTTTTGCTGCATCAAGCAGCACAGCCACCGCCTGAAAGTCTGGTTCAAAGTAGTGTAGCGTAGAGAAGAGCGTGCGTAGGTTATGAGTCGTGGAACGCTCCGTGACAAACCCGGACTGATCTGGTAGCACCAATAGGGGCACTAGAGGTTGCAACCGAGCAGCAATCATTTTGGCCAATATTTTGGCGTCAATATTAATAATCGAAAGAGGGCGATATGATCCACACTGATTCGGGGGCTTATCTGGTTTGAGCAGTGTGACAAGAAGAGCCTCCCGTAAAGAAGGCGGCAACGTCCCGCTCTCATACGCTTCGGCGTATATATCCAACAGCCGAGGAGCTAGGTCCGCCGCATATGCTTTATAAAATTCGCTGGGCAGCCCGTCAGGCCCCGCAGCCTTACAGGTCGGTAAAGACATTATAGCATTTTTTACATCCTCTACATCGAACGGTTGTACAAGATACTCACGATGAGAGTGGGATAACCATCCAAGTGCCACATCATCCAAATATGCATCAATCTCCGCGGCTTGCGGGGATTCTCTGGAGGAATATAGCTTGGTATAGAATTGTAGGACTGTGTCACAGAGGTCCGTTATCGAGTAGCAAGCCACCCCCTGATCATCAATGAGTTCGGTTATGTTTCCCTGGCTACGCGGCTGGGACGGCCACTCTCACCATAGTAACGAGCTGTTCGACGCCGGGAGCAGTGCAACAGTTCCTGATCTGCCGTTGCGTTGTAATCCGTAACAAGTTCCCTTATCACAGCCAATTTAGCAGTAGAGGGATCTAAATCATATTCCCATTCCAATTGAGAGATACTAGATGCTAGCTTTGTTAACCGACGTCTGATGTCGCGCAGGACTCCAGATTGGGCCCCTATACATGAGCCCCTTATGGTGACTTTAAATGCCTCCCATAGCACCCCAGCGCTATCCACTGTCCCCTCATTTTCCCTAAAAAAGTGTTGGATAGCCTCGACTATGGACTGCCGGAAAACCGGGTCCCTGAGCTCCGAGGGCTGAAGCCTCCATGCAAAGGGTGGTTTCCTATAGGTAGGAATTTGCAGGGCGAGGAGTACCGGGGAGTGATCAGACAGCGTGCGCGCCTCATGTGACACCGCAACCGTCCAAGTGCAGACCACCTCCGACAGTAGCCAAAAGTCTATACGGGACCAAGATCCGTGTACTGAGGAAGCGAAGGTACTCTCCCGACCAGCGGGGTGTCGACAGCGCCAGATGTCGTGCAATTGACCAGTGTCCAGCAGTCCCAATAATGCTTCCGCCGCCCGTTTGGGCCGCATCTCACTGCTACTAGCCCTATCTAGCGCGCTATCCAGGCATAGATTAAAATCCCCCCCCCAGATAATGGCAGCCGGAGGGAACAGCGAGATCCTGCGCCACACATCAGAATAAAAGGAGGGCTCATCCACATTCGGCCCATATACATTCACAATCAACACACTCTCACCACTCAGCTGCCCATGTACAATCACCACACGCCCACAATCATCAGTGTCTGACCGGATCATAGTAAACGGCAGACCCCGTTTCACCAGAGTTAAGACCCCCCTAGAATAGGTAGAAAAAGATGAAGCAGCCCGGGTACCCGCCCAGCGTGTGCCCACTTTGCGCGCTGAGTCAGGGGTTAAGTGCGTCTCCTGTAATAGGGCAATTTGCACTCCCATGCGATCCAGGCATGCAAACACCGACCGTATCTTTTTAGGCGTGTTCAAACCACGTACGTTCCAAGTGAGGAACTTGAGCGTACTATTCATAGGTTAAATCCAGCCATAAGTGAACCCAGTGGAAACCCAACGGGCAAACCACATCCCAGAGGCTTTTACATACCCACATACGTATTGATCAAACTAATATCTACATCAGTCTGCCTTCCCCGAACCAACACCCCCTGCCCCCCTCCCACTTCAGCGGCCCCAACATGCCAAAGCCATCCCGACCACCCACTTCGGCTTCCCCAACTGACCAAAGCCATCCCAAAAACACCCAAAGAAACCCTCACAAAACAACCACTCAGTAACATGAGATGGGGAACTCCCGTACGGGGGGCGTCAGAGAACTACTGTCCTCCCACATCATGGGAGGTGGCTGATCAGGTCTAGAACCTGCGTTACAGTATACAGGCGGAGCTTGGATCATAAGACATCATTCAGCATACTTCTATTATACATATGAAACAATGGTACATTCGGGGACCAGCGAGCAACATTGGTAGCGTACCTATACGACTAGTAAGCTACAAAACTGTGACATGGAAAATTTCTAAAGGTGAACAGTACTACCGCCCCGTGCAATCAATCTCAATCATCCTCCCCATGTTCTGCTTCGGCCTCCCGCCGGCGCCTCTGAAGTTGCTTGGCGTGCTCCATCGCTGCCTTGGGAGTTAAGAAAATCTTCGTATGCCCCTCGGACCCCACCCTAAGTCGAGCAGGGTAGAGCATGGCGTAGGGAATACCTTCAGCCTGCAAACATTTCTTCACCGCACCATATTCACGCCTCGCGGCTTGGACAGCGACAGTAAAGTCAGGAAAAAAAGACAAGTTGTTCCCCTGGTGAGTAACAGTACCTCTCTCCCTGGCCAGGCGCAGGATGGTATCCCGGTCCCGATAATTCAATAGTCGAGCAATTATGGGACGGGGCGGGGCGCCTGGGACAGGGCGCGCTGCCAAGGAGCGATGTGCACGCTCCACGACGAACATGGAGGAAAGGTGGTCAGCGCCAAACAGTTCCGTGAGCAGGGCCTCCATGAAGTGCTCCATCCTCCCAGTATTTGTCGACTCGGGCAGCCCAGTGACGCGAATATTATTCCTCCTTGAGCGGGCCTCCAAGTCCTCATTCTTCGCCTGTATGAGAGATAACACCTTCTCCAAGTTGAGGGTTTTACCTGTGACTTCACCAAGGCCATCCTCAGCGTTCGAAACCCTCTGCTCAACCTCACCCATCCTCGCGGACTGTTTTTCCAGCTGCGAGGACATATGGTCCAGCCGGTGATTGATAGTGGACATACTGCCCTCTATAGCTTGAAGACTCCTCTGCATGGCCAGTAACGTGGATTCCAGGCTAGGCGGGCGCTCTCCATGTCCATCAGCCTCAGAGTCAGAGGCCGCCTTCTGTTGCGACCTGCTCGACTTTCGCGCTTCAAAAGTGAGACGGGGCTGCGTCTTGTCTGGCTTCCCCATAGTGCGTAGTAAAGAGGACAATACCTCAGGGGCCCCACAAGAAAGCGTAAAACGTAAAGCAGCAATCCTTCTGTGTGCCAACAGCCCTCCGATAAGCCGACCAGAAGCTAAATGCAACAATCAAAGTACCCCCAAGTGCTCACACAGTCGCCGCAGGCCCCCAGCGCCCCCTCACCACGCCAATAGTAAGTCTCCAGCGACCCAGAGGGCTAGAGCACAGGGTAGCAGGTGGACACCTCCAGGTCCCCCAGCAGCGGGCAAAGGCACCACAGAGCCCCCTAAGTAATCAAATGCAGCATAGAGGATGTGTCAGCCCCACAAGGGGCCACATGTGGCCACGAGCCGCAGACGCTGAGCTATCAACCTCCAACCAAGTGTCTGACACCGATAGGGATATCCCAGATCGTGAAGGCAATCCCAATCGCCTCGCCGCGATAGATCAGTACCAGACGGACCCCAGGGTCGCTACAATCCAGCCAGGAGCATAGGGCCACAGTCTCCGCAGGTACAGCAAAGTTCCTTCGTCAACACAGTAATGCCCCGCATACAGGCAGAGACCAAAGCAGCACTCACTGCCAGTCAACCCCGCTCCCCTGGGATACAAAAGCGGGCAGCAAACCGCAAAGCAGGATCGGGGCACCCACCCAGGGTCCCCGCCCTGGCGTGTCCTCCGGGTCCAGCAGCCACCACTCAATAGTCCCGGGGCTGGGCCCAAGTCCACGACCCGCCCGCGCGGGTCGCAGCTCGCGAGGCGCCAACCGCAGCCCGGGCCCGCTCCACCACCGCAGCCGCGGACCCAAGCAGTCCACACCCCACTCACCGCAGCCCGCAGCCGGTGTCCTCGCGGGCCTCCAGGCCCCTCAGGTGCGTCCGGGATTCTCGGCAGACCCCCTTACAAGCCAGCCTCCGCCGGGTGCCGTGCAGGATAGCGCTCACCGCCTCTGGTATCGCGGAGCCCTCTAAGGGACGAGTCGCGGCCTCCCCAGCGGGGACCTCGAGTCTCAGCAGGCAGCCAGCGGCTCCACGGTTCGCCTCCGACGGCCCAATGTGGCAGCCGCCTGTGTCTCGCCTCGCAGCTCCGTCTAACCGCAGTCCAGATGAATGCCAAGGGTTGCAGCCAGATATTGCACACTCCCAGCCTGGGAGGTGAAAGGCAGCACAGGGTCCGCCGCTGTAGCGCGATCTACACTTCAGCGCTACGAGGTCGCAGCCGCCATTTTACCCAGCCGGGTCTCGCCGAAAGCAGCCACATCCAGGATATTCTGCCCGTCAGTCACTGCCTCAGTGACAGCAGAAGGGACGGCCCATACGAAGTAGCCGTTTCAGGATCGTCGATGCCTTGAAATCGTGACGATATTGGGCGGATGGTGGATCAGCCGGACAGAGCTACACTAACGTGCGGCCATCTTGCCTGGCACCCTCTAGCGCCCCCCAATAATATTAAATATTTAAAACTTTTGTTAAGAATTTGTAATTATTAATAAAATAAAAAATAAAAATAAAAATTGTATGATATTTTTTATACATTTTGAAAAATGAATAACACATTTTTATTAAGAATATATTTTTGGTAGTTTGAAAGATCAAAGTAGGTGTGGGGGTTTATTCAGTCCTTTCCTTGAGTTTATTTGTATTTGGAATAGTAAAATATTATGGTTTACTATCCAGCAATTTCCCTGAGTTTATTTGTATTTGGAGTTGGAATAGTAAATTATTATGGTTCACTATCCAGCACTTTCCTTGAGTTTATGTGGATTAGGAGTGGTAATATGAAATTATTATGGTTTACTATCCAGCGCTTTCCCTGAGTTTAGTTGGATTTCGAGTTAGAATAGTTAATTATTATGGTTTACTATCCAGCACTTTCCCTGAGTTTATGTGGATTTGGAGTTGGAATAGTAAATTATTATGGTTTACTATCCAGCACTTTCCCTGAGTTTAGTTGGATTTGGAGTTGGAATAGTAAATTATTATGGTTTACTATCCAGCACTTTCCCTGAGTTTAGTTGGATTTGGAGTTGAAATAGTAAATTATTATGGTTTACTATCCAGCACTTTCCCTGAGTTTATGTGGAGTAGGAGTTGGAATTGGAAATTATTATGGTTTACTATCCAGCACTTTCCCTGAGTTTAGTTGGATTTGGAGTTGGAATAGTAAATTATTATGGTTTACTATCCAGCACTTTCCCTGAGTTTATGTGGATTAGGAGTTGGAATAGTAAATTATGGTTTACTATCCAGCACTTTCCCTGAGTTTATGTGGATTAGGAGTTGGAATAGTAAATTATGGTTTACTATCCAGCACTTTCCCTGAGTTTATGTGGAGTTGGAATAGTAAATGATTATGGTTTATTATCCAGCACTTTTGCTGAGTATATTCTTTTTGTAGTTGGGATAGTAATTTGGGGGGGTATTATTCAGCTTTTTCTCAGAGTTTAGTATATTTGGAAGTTAGAAATAGGAATTATTTATTTTTTATTATGTATAATTGTTTGTTCAGTTTATTTGAATATTGTAATAAGTAAATAGATGTATGTTAGTTTTTATTTTCAAAATTTTTAATGCAAGAAATTTATATTTTCATTCACTATTATATTCTTTTAATTTTCTTTTGTTAGAAAATGTATTATAATATTTAAAACATAAATCATTATTTTTGATGTTATTCACATTTTATTATATAAAGGGGCCGATTCCGATTCGGGCCGGAAGCGCACCTAACAGTATTCGTCCGGAAAAACTACCAGCCGAACGCGTGTTTCCCGACCGACTCGAACACTCTACCGAACGAACAAGTACGATGCGCAAAACAGCCCAGATTCCGACCCATCCGTACTTACCCAATCCAGCTCCTTATCTCCGCCCGAGCCGGATCCGTAAACGCCGAATCGAGTCGCACGGAACCAAATACACAGCACCTTCCGGCCGGACTAGTATGATGCGTCTTCCGTACGCGCTGAACCCGTCGCTACGTCCGGCACGTTTCAGCATCCGGGAGAGCCGCACATAAGCTCCGTTTCGCGTCACTAAACGATCCACGGCTACGAGACGAACAAGCCAGCGACAAGTACGAGTCGAAGACATGCGAAACCCGAACGAGACGAACCAACCATGAATCCCATCGCGCAGGTCCTACCAATACTCTACATCTATTACCGGGACCGATTCGGACGCGTACGGCGCAGACGGTAAGTCAAACTCCAACAATACAAACTAACTAGACGTACCTAAAATATGTCACACACACATAGGGTTGCACAAATGACGTACACTAGCAACTGCACAATCATAGGGGTGGGATGGGCATCACCAATGCCATACACACCCATAGGGGCCTGGATTCCTGCCACCACCACCACCCCTACTCAGGGGGCCTGGATGCCCATCACCACGACCATCCCCACTCATGGGGGCTGGATGCCTATCACCACCACCACCCCTACTCAGGGGGCTGGATGCCTATCACTACCACCCCCTACTCATGGGGGGCTGAATGCCTATCACTACTACCACCCCTACTCAGGGGGCTGGATGCCTATCATTACCACCCCCACTCAGGGGGGCTGGATGCCTATCACTACCACCCCCTACTCATGGGGGGCTGGATGCCTATCACTACTACCACCCCTACTCAGGGGGGCTGGATGCCTATCACTACCACCCCCTACTCATGGGGGGCTGGATGCCTATCACTACCACCACCCCTACTCAGGGGTGCTGGATGCCTATCACTACTACCACCCCTACTCAGGGGGGCTGGATGCCTATCACTACCACCCCCTACTCATGGGGGCTGGATGCCTATCACTACTACCACCCCTACTCAGGGGGGCTGGATGCCTATCACTACCACCCCCTACTCATGGGGGGCTGGATGCCTATCACTACCACCACCCCTACTCAGGGGGGCTGGATGCCAATCACTACCACCCCCTACTCATGGGGGCTGGATGCCTATCACTACCACCCCCTACTCATGGGGGGCTGGATGCCTATCACTACTACCACCCCTACTCATGGGGGGCTGGATGCCTATCACTACCACCACCCCTACTCAGGGGTGCTGGATGCCCATCACTACTACCACCCCTACTCAGGGGGGGGCTGGATGCCTATCACTACCACCCCCCCTACTCATGGGGGGCTAGATGCCTATCACTACTACCACCCCTACTCAGGGGGGGGCTGGATGCCTATCACTACCACCCCCCCTACTCATTGGGGGCTGGATGCCTATCACTACTACCACCCCTACTCAGGGGGGGGCTGGATGCCTATCACTACCACCCCCCCTACTCATGGGGGGCTGGATGCCTATCACTACTACCACCCCTACTCAGGGGGGGGCTGGATGCCTATCACTACCACCCCCCCTACTCATGGGGGGCTGGATGCCTATCACTACCACCACCCCTACTCAGGGGTGCTGGATGCCCATCACTACTACCACCCCTACTCAGGGGGGGGGCTGGATGCCTATCACTACCACCCCCCCTACTCATGGGGGGCTGGATGCCTATCACTACTACCACCCCTACTCAGGGGGGGGGTGGATGCCTATCATTACCACCACCCCCTACTCATGGAGGGCTGGATGCCTATCACTACCACCACCCCCACTCATGGGGGGCTGGATGCCTACCACTACCACCACCCCTACTCATAGGACGGGTAATGCATGACACAACCAGCATACTCCCACATAAGGAATAACAGAAAATTACATCTACCCAAAGAACATGACAAGCGTGTGTAGTCCATGTCAAATGCCTACAACACTAAACGTGACAATGAACATACAATGTGACCCACTAACACATGTGTCACACATAAAAGTGTGTGGCCTCCACAATACAAGCCGACCATGGCCACTGTGGCAATGGGGCCTAAAGCCCCATCACCACAGTCACCAAAAGGTAAGTGTGGGGTCCAAGGTTGATGGACCTTTTGGTCAGTGTGGCAATGGGGCCTAAAGCCCCATCACCACAGTCACCAAAAGGTAAGTGTGGGGTCCAAGGCTGATGGACCTTTTGGTCAGTGTGGCAATGGGGCCTAAAGCCCCATCACCACAGTCACCAAAAGGTAAGTGTGGGGTCCAAGGCTGATGGACCTTTTGATCAGTGTGGCAATGGTGCCTAAAGCCCCATCACCACAGTCACCAAAAGGTAAGTGTGGGGTCCAAGGCTGATGGACCCTTTGATCAGTGTGGCAATGGTGCCTAAAGCCCCATCACCACGGTGATCATAAGGTAAGTGTAGGCATGGTAAAAGCTGCCAAAGACAAACTGAATGGATGAATTCTGGTCACACAACAACCAAAACATCTGTGGCATAGTACTGCTTGTGTCCCATTGCAACATATATTGGGGGAGGCTAACAGTGCAGTGTCACAGAAACATCGCTTTTGTCGATGTGCATACAAACATCACACATGGGGGACCACATTGCCAACAATCAGCCGATTCCACAATGACAGAAGTGACCATCATGATGCTGACCCACATATCTGCACCTATGGACACACAAATGTATATAATCTGCGGAGACTGTGGATGTCAGGTGAACAAATACCATACCATGGCAGCAATGGGACATACAAACCATGATCATTGTGCTGACTGATGACCCAGGAGTACCAGGGAGAGCAGGGGAAAATCACCAAACCACATACAGCCAATGGCACATTACAGAAATGCCAATGCAGTGATGCAAATGCACTGACACAAACAGGCAGACTCACACTTCCTATCAAAGACAACAGGTGATGGGGGTGTGTGCCAGTGTCCACAGGCAACCACACAACACATGAGGAGGCCTGAATCCCAATTACACAGATGTGTATACAGTGCCACACACAAGTAACTCATGGATTGTATTCCCCTATGTGGGAAATCTGGCATTGTCAGATGAGAGGGAGCCCAAATTACACATGTCACACAAGCTTGTAGGAACAGCAACTAACACAGCAAGAGACACACCCACCACAGCACTACCCCCAGGGACCCCACATTGTGCAGATACTAGCCTGCATGACAATTCCACTGTGATGACAAAGGTAGATGTTGATCACACTGTGAACCACAGCCATGTGTCCTCAGCTACAAACTACCATCACACCTACACAAGCTCCAATCAATCAGCAGGGCCTGCCAGCCAAGGCCAATATGGAGGTAGTGGTCTAGCCGTGCAACAACTCACATTTGCACACTCAACACCACACACCCTCATCTGCAACAATGTGCAGCAGTGAAGCTCATATGGACTGGTTACATTGCACATGCACCCATGACAATCCCAGGGGTGGTGGGGGGAACTAAGGTGCAGAAACCCATCACACATGCCCACTCAACATGACTCGTCTATGTATGACACACTGCACAGTACGCCGTACATGCGCATGATGTGAAATCCACCACAAACAATGGGATCCTGGCCATAGTCACACACCAACGAAGAAGCCAAGGTGAGACACAAAGAACACACGTACACAACTTCCGACATTGCAGCTCTGACCCTGAGGAGTGGCAGCAGTCACACACACAACGCGTCACAATCACTGAAAGCTAACACAAACTCAAAATCACATTACTTGTGTAAACAACAAGTGCCAAGGGGAATCCTGAATGTGTCCCATCTGCGTTTGCCCACATCCCCAGCCCTGACAACAAAGACAACCTGGGATGCCAACCTCATGAACATCAGTTTGCCATGCAACCACATCACGGAGAAACCAGGTCCAAGATGCTGGATGAACACATACCAACTCTGCAACCATCAGAAACAGGAACATCCCTAGGGACACAGCCTGTGTAGGAAAAGGGTAGGGAACATGCACAGACATGCTCACACAACACACAACACGGGCACACGCAATGTCACCAGATTACACACAGCCATGAGGGCACTCCACTCCTGTGGAAGCTCCGCTGTGCCAAACCTTGTCTGTGCACGACTCATACATATCAGCAGGACACTCCGTCAGTGAGTCAACAACTACAACACACAGAAGCCTCTGCTCACATCAGCCTGGGTACGGGAGTGTCACGTCAGTCATCTGCATACACCCAAAACACGTGGCAATCCAGTTGTACTGTATACACAGATGAGTCCTCCAAAATTGATGTGCAAAACTGCATGTCCAGTGGAGACGGGCACACAGTCAGGGTACTAGGAACATTGGACAGTGGTAAGCCCAACAGATGTGCAACAGTGTAGGACAAAGATGGTAATATACAAATGCTAAACGTACATCCCTGTGTCAAATGCTGAACATTACACCCTCAGACTGCAGCAAGGGATGCTATAGATCCAGACTAGATTAGGACACATATCCCATGGGCCACATGGAGCCCATCACAGCAAAACTTCATTTACCTGATCTGAACACAATTACAACAGCAAATGCATGATACTACACATCTACATCATGTACCACCAAAGATTAACCACAAGTAAACAAAAAGAGGCTTTATTCAGCAAGTGTGCAACTCAAATCAAAAGTCCAAAATTAACAACGGCCAATGTCCAGTCCAAATACACAGTCCCAACAGGGTGATGTGTGACTACTTGTCACAACTTGCTTGCCTGCACAGGTACCAACAGGGGACATCCCCCTTGGAGGGGCATACGAGGGGCAGGCCAAGCACCGCAGGGACAGGATCAGGGGATGCCAGAAGGAGGCAGGGAAGGTGAGGTGGGTGCAGGAGTGTCACCAGCAACTGCAGTGGAGGTGTCTGACTCAGGGGGGGGGGCGGCACCACCGCAGGGCTCAAGTCCGATGGTGTTGGTGCTGCAACCACTGCAGTGGGCTGGGCAGATGGAGTGGGCTGGGTCCCCAATGCAGTGCCCGAGTCAGATGGTGTTGTTGTGGACTCCACCACAGTGCATGACTCCAAGGGAGTGGAAGGGGGGTAGAAGAGCTGAGCAGGACAGAGGGGGGACACGGTCTCCACACCAGTGGCACATACAGGCAGAGCGTCTGGTTTGGGGGTGGAAGAGCAAGTGGCAGGGGGAGGGCCTGAGCACTTTGGGGATGCGGTATCGGTGTGTGGGGGAACCTGGGGCAGGGTGTGGTGGTGGAACCTGTGGAGTGGTGGCCTGGGGGATGGAGGTGAGAGACTGGGTGGGTGACTTGCAGGGCGGTGGTGGGGTCTTGCTCTTCCGGGTCCGGGGGACTTGCGGGTGGGGGCTCACTCTGCCTGCGCCTGGGGGAGGGTGTCCGGGGCGAGGGGCACTCTCCTCTCTGTGTGTGGACTTCCTCTTCCCCCGGAATGCAGGATCAGCGGTATTGGAGGGGAAGAGGCCAAGGTCAGAGAGGAAGAGCTGCTGTGTATGTGGGGTTGCAGGTGAGGCAAGGGAAGGGGTCTTGGAGGGAGAGGATCTTGAGGATTGCGGAGTGACTGTGGTTGCCTGTGTGTGTGTCAGTTCCCCATCCCCTGTGTGTGTGGAATCAGTCCCCTGAGGATGCTTGTGTGCACGTCTTGCCTTGGTTTTGGGTGGGTGTGTGCTGCTCGTGTCTGTGTGTTGGTGTGATTGTGCAGGTGTGCATGTGCTTTGGACAGGTAGGGTGGTAGGGAGTGTGGATGGGGCAGAGGTGGGAGGGGTGAGGGACTGTTGGAGGAGGGACACTGCTGCCATCAGGGAGGAGTCCATGGACCTATTGCTCCTCTGTAGGGCAGACATACCCGTTGAGATGCCCTCCATGAACGACACCAGCTGTGTCAACAGTGTGGTGTGTGCATGGAGGACAGTCAGCATTGCTGTCTGCCCTACATGGAGCTGCCGAAGGAGGTACACAGACTCCTCACTCAGGGCAGCAGGGGACACAGGGGCAGGGGTGCGGTGCCTGGCTTGAAGGAGACACGCTCCCGAGCACGGGAGCCTCCACGGACCTCAGGAATGGGAGCCAATGGGAGGGCGGTGGTGGTGGTGGCGGGATCAGACAGAGTAGCTGGGGTGTGGTGGCAGCTGACACCCGCCTCCACAAGGGAGTCATCCTCCGAGCTGCTGTGGTCCTCAGCTGAGGTGGATGGTGCTGAGGACTCCTCGGTGTGGCTCCCCTCGCCCTCCGTGCCACTGGGTCCCTCTGACCACTCGTCGGACGCTGACCCAGTCTGGCTCCGCTGCTCCTCCTGGTCCGTGGAGCTGTCCCCTCCTGTGACTGTGGATGTATCTGCAAACAATTAGGGAAACAGACAAACATCAGTCACCTGCACTGACCGCACACACCACAGTAAGTACAGCACATCACAGAGCAAGCCCTGGCATCACTAGTAGAACATTGCCAAAAGTCATCACACAGATTAGGAGAAGCCAATTGTCAGTCTGATGGTCAGCCATGGAACAGACACCCCTCCTGCCCTTGCACCCATCTGTCTGGTGCCCGTCTGATGGTAAGACCCCAGTGTGGACACATGCACCACCTACACAGTAGTTGGACATTGCTGAGAACACGGTGAAGTATGTGAACATGCCCGCCTCACATCACTTGCCACTGAGTCAGTGCAGGTGTCTGGATAAATGGACGGCCTGAGCCAAAAAAGAAATGCATGTGATGCATACCAGCACCAGACCCCATGAAGCACCCATGTCCGGATAGTCAATGCCACAATGGGGTGCCTGTTGCACATGTCACCACCCTGCAGGATCACACAGGCATGCCTGCAAAGTCATACATCACTGTCTCAAGTCACATGGCCATGTTAGCCAGCAAACAACAGTCTGCACTGTGTCACTATCCTAGGACATGGGGAAGGCAAGTAATGTAACTGACAAGTGCACATGTTCATCCCCCACTAACCACATCCTCTGAACCAGTAGTTGTACACTGCACACCATTTGGACAAATGGGAGACATGAAACACTACTCCCTGAACCAGAGCACCTCACAGTGTGCTGTGAATGATGAACAGCTGCCTGAAAGTCACAGTCTCATACACCTGTCTGCACAGTCAAGTGATCAAACACCTATGAATCACAGAAGTCTTGTCTCACATGGTCCAATAGCAGATGGCATGCTGACCCCTAACCGAAGGACATCACAGGAGTCACGACAACGTAGTCACAGCACAACAACACAGAGGCAGACACCTGAGGCAACATTTCACTGAGCACAGCATGTCAGATGATACACGGGAGTGGGAGTACAGAGTGTATTGTATGCCCTGTAGTAGGCATGACTGTCCGGCTCCACCTGCAAGAGGGATGAGCCCTGGTCAGTGGGCAGGTGGCTAAGCATGTGTGACACACTTGACATACATACTCCTGAGGCCCAGACAATTTACCCACCCGCAGAATGGGGGTGTGGCAAATACCCCAGGGACATGTGGTGAATTAGATGTGCAAGTGGATCACATATCAAAGTTACACCCAGACTACATAGCACGACTCAGGCATTGTGTGAGCAACTGACCCACCCATGAAGGTAAACACAATGTCACGGGAACAAAATCTGTCACCACCTTGAGCAAAGCAAAATGCCCTGTACCCAAGTGACACAATTATCCTGAGCGTAAGGAGCACACTGGCGCATCAGATGGGTAGTGGCCAGGTTACAATAGAGGGACATGGGTACTGGACAACAAGACTGATGTACTGGGGAAGTTTAACCAGGCCAGAGGAGGGCACATAGCATGTTAGACAGAGTTCACAGTGCAGTCTTAGACTCACCCCCTCCTTGCTGCTGTCTGCCCTTCAGCTGCCCATCCAGCTCCGGGAACACCACCGGCAGGATCTGGAGCATGTGGGGGGTCAGCGTCCGGTGTCCGCCCCTCCTGCGAGGAGGCGACAGCTTCAGCTGGACCCTTGTGATCCTCCGGGTCCAGCCACGAAGGTCCTGCTACCTCTTCTGGCAGTTGTGGATCCGGCGCTTGTAGACCCCCACGGATCGGACTGCCCAGACGATGTCCAGCCAGATGTTCTGCTTCCGATGGGCATCAACCTGTGAGGATGAGAAAGTGAAAAGGCCATTACTACACATGCAACATATCCGTGCATCACACAGTTGGAAATACATGTCTCAATCACAGGGGCATATGATGTACACAGGCAGTGCAACGAGGGCTATGGACAGTTTGCCAGCAGTTACTACATGGTATCATTGCATGGGTAGTGAACCTTGTTTGAATGCACTGTTACTCCACTGTACCTGTTCAGTGCAAGTGACTACACACTTTGGGGGTGCGAACTACTCAGTGGGCATGCTAGCCAGTGGTGTGCACACTGTAAATCCTGCTAGTCAGGCAACATGCACAATTAGTGAGGCAGTGGACAGCACACTCACCTGCTCCCCTGGTGTCCCATACAGCTTGCTGTACTGTGGAAGGAGGCTGTCCAGCAGGGCCTGGTTCTCCTCATGGGTGAAGGCTGGGGCTCTCTCCACAGTACGTGCCATTGCAGCAGCCAGAGGATGCAGAGACAGCAGCAGTGTAGTGGCAGATGTCGTCCTGGAGCATGTAGTGCAGGCAAGTGAGCTCTCAGGGGAACAGCCAGCATTATATGTGTGCTGCAGAGGCAGATACTGTCCCATGTGTCCAAAGTGATAGGTCCAAGTCGGTAGCATCTTCTGAATCTGGCCAATCCATGGAATAGCAGCTCCAATACACGCCCACAGCATCCTTCAAAAATTCAACTTCATGACACCCATGAATTTGCAACATTGTTGTGGCTGGCCAACTGAATTCACTGCATCAGACTCGTTGTAAATTCAAAAACCGCATCCGTTGCCATGCCAGGCCCCAGCCAATGCGTGCACACCGATCGGACCATTGCTGTACAATGCGTACCCGCGATACAACGCGTACCCGCTCACATTCAATGCAATGGTCCGAGCGGGCACACCGATCGGACCATTGCTGTACAACGCGTACCCGCTCACATTCAATGCAATGGTCCGAGCGGGCACACCGATCGGACCATTGCTGTGCAACGCGTACCCGCGATACAATGCGTACCCGCTCACATGCAATGCAATGGTCCGAGCGGGCACACCGATCGGACCATTGCTGTACAACGCGTACCCGCGATACAACGCGTACCCGCTCACATGCAATCCAATGGTCCGAGCGGGCACACCGATCGGACCATTGCTGTACAACGCGTACCCGCTCACATTCAATGCAATGGTCCGAGCGGGCACACCGATCGGACCATTGCTGTACAACGCGTCCCTGTACTGGTCACACGCATGTGTCACCATGCTGGTCAATGGTGAACCTATGCCAGCCACATATACTTTCCTGGGACTCTGGGGCACACCTACTACACCACACCCAGTCCACACTGTATCTAAGGCATGTGTGGCAGCATGACCTTATCTGTGTATGGGTGTGTACATGTTGTTTTTGGGCTGGCACTTGGGGGCAGACACACCCAGGCTGTGCACATGTTAATGGGGACAGGGTCCTTTGTGTGTCGTGCACATGACCACTGGGATGTGCAACTGTTCATTTTTGGAGCATGTTGCATGGTCACATTTCCAGGTTGTCTATATGTATGACATGTCACATACCCCAAGGCTCATGTGGGAAAGCATGTACATCACAGGGTGGCCCATTGCCACAATAGTCATGTCCCTCCGCAGTCTGTGTGCATGTTGTGTTTCACATGTCTGACTCCATGTGCACAATGGGAGACAGCCTCCACATCCACGTTGTTTGTGCATGGACTTAGATGTTGTGTGTGTGTGTCACTGACGTCCATGTCTGTCCTGCAGAGGCTACAGGGGGCACTACCTGTGGGAGTCATGTGTGATTTTTCTGACGTGTACATGATACGCCATGTCATGCCAGTGTCCATGTGGCAAGGCAGGCTCCCTGGGAATCTACCTGTCAATGAGTTGAGATGCCTGTGCAGTAAATGGGTACTGTGACACAGCCAAATGGTTTCACATAGCACACCCTGGGACCTGTTGTCCACACATGTCGTACAGAGATGTTACATGATGTCCATGTGGGTGCCATATGTGTCCAAACAGAACGAGACACACATCAAGTACTAGTGTTTGCTGATGATGTAGCATGTGAACTACAGTATGGTGAATGGCACATATGTGGGGTGACTGACAATCTTGACTTCTTCACCTCTGCACTGCTCCTGCTGTCCATCGACCATTCCCAGACCTGGCAACGATGGTGGAACGTGACAGCATCCGACGGTACCGCTTCACCAGGCAGCTGATTGAGGATTTGGCAGTGCAGTTGGACCCACATTTGCAGCCTGGCCGGCCGTATCCGACAGCGCTGACCCCCAAGGTGAAGGTGATGGCAGCCCTACACTTCTTTGCCACCGGTACCTTTCAACACACTGTGGCATCTACTGGTGGTATGTCACAGACTATGTTCAGCCGTGTGCTACGCGATATTTTGGTGGTGATGTTGAGATGCCTTAACCAGTACATCTATTTCCCACAACGTCACCGACTCACTGACGTCAAGAGTGACTTCTATGCCCTGGGGAGGATGCCACATGTCATTGGCTCCATTGATGGGACACATGTGGCTTTGGTACCACCACAGGCACATGAGCAGGCATACAGGAACAGGAAACATTACCATTCTGTCAATGCTCTGGTGGTATGTCTTGCAAACATGACCATCACACATGTTTGTGCCCGTTTCCCTGGTTCTGCACACGATGCCTACGTGATGAGGAGTAGTCGCATCCCGAGGATGATGTCACAGATGCCGAACCAGCGTGCTTGGCTTGTCGGTGTGTACTGACTTTGTACCATTGTGTGTGTTGTGCTATGTTGCTTTCCGCACACTTTTCAATGTTGGGTAATGTGCAATTGTCTGTCTGTAGGTGACTCGGGATACCCCAACATGCCGTGGTTGCTGACACCCCTCAGGAACCCTGTGACACCAGCCCAGATGCGCTACAATGAGGCACATGGTCGGACCAGGAGGGTGATTGAGCGTACCTTTGGTCTCCTGAAGAGCCGCTTCCGCTGCCTGGACAAGACAGGAGGCGCCCTCCCATATGCCCCAGCAAAGGTGTGCAAGATTATCATCGTCTGCTGCATGCTCCACAACCTGGCAGTGCGGAAGGAGTTGCCTCTCATCCTGGATGACGATGACCAACATCCGCCACCTGTGGAGGATCCAGGCCTGGGCCACGATGCCAGTGATGATGATGGTGATGTCCGCACACAGCTCATCACCAACTTCTTCAGCTGAATGTGAGTATCCAGAGTGTAGTACTATCAATGAATTTGATTTGCATGATATGTGTGTGTGGTGCTCTGGTGCTGTTTGAGTGTGGCCATGTGCAACTTGACTGGATGCATGCGGAGATGTGTCCTTGCAGGTGGTCTGTACTTGCCAACAGTGTAGACATGCTAACTTGCTTTTGTATATTTAACTTGTGACAGGTATTAGACATGAGTATTGCCATTCTGTGCTGTTCTTATGTGCTTTTGAGTGTGTGTCATGTCTGTCCTTCACAGGGTGCTGCTGGAGTTGTTAGAACAACTTGGATCCCCCGAATCAATGATTCAACTTCCAAGGTGGCAGCAGTTGTTCCCCTACAGGTGATGTGCCACACACCCCTGGACTTTCTATCTTCTGCATTGTTTGACTTTGTGGCCACAGCCAGGTGGGATTAGCTTGCATTTGTAGTGGAAACAACATGTAGCAAATGTGTAATAAACCTGTTCTACATTTTGGGGTGTGCGTTGTCCGTAGTCACACATCTGAGTGACATTTGCTTACTGCACCTGTGTTGTAGTTGACACAGACTGTGAATATGTGTGGTGTCTGTGCATTGCACTGTATTTCCAGGCAACATCAGTGTAGGGGATGAGTCATATGGCCCTGGTGTGTATGTGTTGTGTGGCCCTAGTGGTGTGTCTCCCTCATATGTGTCACGTCGCCATGACTGCCATGACGGTGTTGGACTTGCTGTAGCAGTCAGCATGCACAGTGTCATATTTCTGATCACCATCTCCATGAAAGAGACAACGTTGGAATCACAACAGAGGCAGATATGGTTTTTTGGTGAGTTTATTTACAAAAGGTGTGGGGATGGTGCACAGGATGGTGGGTGCTGTACATAGCAATTGGAATCCAAAGTTCCCATGTGAATTGGAAGTCCTGGTAGATGAAATGTCCAGGGTATAGTCCACAGTCATCTGATGAATTTGTACAACTAGAGCTCCCCATGTCATGTGGGCGAGTTGGGTTGCCATCGACAGGGCGTGCAGTTTGCACACAGAGGAAAAGTTCCAGAACAGGTGTTGGCTTCCTGGGGGATGTAGCTGGCCATCGGCCTCTCAGTTTGGCCTCCTCGGACGGCCCCTCTTCTTGGGGGGGACCCTCCGGTGCAGGCTGCCGCGGTGCAGGGTACTCTCCGCCAGAGTCCTCCTCCCTCCCTGTGGCTGTTGTGGATGTAGTGGCAACAGATGTTGTCGGCGCACAGGGAGGTGAGGCCATGTTGGTGCTGATCTGGCGGAGGGATGTCAGTATGTCCCTATGCACCGCTGTGAGTTCTTGCAATGTGTCCCACTTGGACTCCATGCGAGACATGTGTGTCTCGACACGGGACATGTGGGAGTCCAAGCAGGCATGATGGGCAGCCTGCTGCTGTTGTATGTCCTTGAGGATCCCCACTACCTGGGTGACCTCTCCGGTGCTGGTCTGGTACGCATCTGCAATGCGTGCCAGTTGTGGGTCATCACGCAGTCCTGACCCCTCTGCAAATAGCGACTCTGTGTCTACCACCCTCCCACCACCCCTGGCAACACGTGCAGGGCCTGCGGTGCCACGCACAGGTGACCGTGTGCCCACTTGGGTGTTGTTAGTGGGCTCGATGGCAGCGGCTCCTGTTTGGTCCTGGGTCCCTGCGCTATTGTCACCTGTGGTCCTTGGTGTGTCCGTGTTGGCAGGGGTGGCCTGTGTGTTGGCAGTTGTTGGAGGGGTGGGTGCAGGGGGTGCAGATGTTGGTCCTGCTGGTGCTGCATGATGACTGGCTCCGGAGGGTCCAGCTTGTTGTTCGCCATCCGAGGAGTGCAGAGGCTGATCCACACCAGTGAGCTCTATGTCCCCCGGAGCCTGGGACAGGGACTCCTCCTCATCTGCTGCTGAGTCCCCATCTTCACCTGTTTTGGGGAGAGACACAGATTGTATGGTATGTTTCTACAGGCATCAATTGTTAAAACACCGGACAGTTGTGACTGTACCTCTGGATGAGGCCCTGGACATTGCATTCTACTCTATTATGACAGTCAGAGAGTGATATTGGTGTAGCACATTGTCCTGCCAACCTGTGGCATGTCAATGTGAATGTTGAGGTGTGTGCCTGACCAGCATTGGTGGTATTTGGTTGCCATCCGGGCCAACTTCTCCCCCCAGCCCAAATATCCCACCATGGAACATGCTTCCATTGCAGGGAGTGCAAGTTGTCTTTCAGGATGTCAGTCAGTGGTGTCCTGCTGTTGGTTGTTGCACAGTTGCCTGCAGGGCCTTGTGCTCCCCCCAGCAGTACCCAGTGTCAGCCATCTTGTGAGTCCTTTTCCACTCCCTGTGATGTGAGCATGGTTCAGGGTGGTGTTGATGGGCCAATTGTGAGGCTGAGCAATATCTGTGACTACCACTCCCATCATGCTATTGCCTCCACCCCCTTCCCAGCATGCCCATCCTTCCTTCCTTTTGACTCTGCTTCCCTGTGGGGTGGGGTGCCTGTGCTGACAGGTTGGCTGAGAGTGTTCTCCTTGCGGTTGTTTGGCTACCAGTCCCAAGAGTGTCCCTGTGCTTCACACAGCATAACCCAGGGTGGTGGTTCTTTGTGGGATCTTCAGTTAGGATGTGAGGCATTGCATTCTCCCAGGTGGGTTATGTGGAGTTAGTGTTGAGGGGGTGTGTGAGGGGAGGTGCTTGTAACTATGGTCAGTGCTGTGAGTCCTCCTTCCCACCCAGCCCAGTTATCCCACCATGAAGCGTGCTTCCATTGCAGGGAGTGCAAGTTGTCTTTCAGGATGTCAGTCAGTGGTGTCCTGCTGTTGGTTGTTGCACAGTTGCCTGCAGGGCCTTGTGCTCCCCCCAGCAGTACCCAGTGTCATCCATCTTGTGAGTCCTTTTCCACTCCCTGTGATGTGAGCATGGTTCAGGGTGGTGTTGATGGGCCAATTGTGAGGCTGAGCAATATCTGTGACTACAACTCCCATCATGCTATTGCCTCCACCCCCCTTCCCAGCATGCCCATCCTTCCTTCCTTTTGACTCTGCTTCCCTGTGGGGTGGGGTGCCTGTGCTGACAGGTTGGCTGAGAGTGTTCTCCTTGCGGTTGTTTGGCTACCAGTCCCAAGGGTGTCCCTGTGCTTCACACAGTATGAGCCCGGCTGGTTGGTCTTTGTGGGATCTTGAGTTAGAATGTGAGGCATTGCATTCTCCCAGGTGGGTTCTGTGGAGTTAGTGTTGGGGTGTGTGTGAGGGGAGGTGCTTGTAACTATGGTCAGTGCTGTGAGTCCTCCTTCCCACCCAGCCAGATATCCCACCATGGAACATGCTTCCATTGCAGGGAGTGCAAGTTTTCTTTCAGGATGTCAGTAAGTGGTGTCCTGCTTTTGGTTGTTGCACAGTTGCCTGCAGGGCCTTGTGCTCCCCCCAGCAGTACCCAGTGTCAGCCATCTTGTGAGTCCTTTTCCACTCCCTGTGATGTAAGCATGGTTCAGGGTGGTGTTGATGGGCCAATTGTGAGGCTGAGCAATATCTATGACTCCAACTCCCATGATGCTATTGGCTACACTGACTTTACCAGCATACACAGAATTCCTTCCTTTCAGTGATCTACCCTGTGAGGTGGTGTTCTAGTGATGTCAATATATCTGTGAGTGTTTGTTGGTTCTATTTGTGCCACTGCCTTGCTGTATTTGTTGTTAGGTTTGTAAATGTCATGACACAGTTAGATGTCACTATGAGATGGCAGGTATTGTGTTTGTCTGACTGGCATTCACATCTTGGGATGAGTATGTTTTGTTTGCTGTGTATTTGGTAAGGGTGCATGGTTTGCCTTTCCCTTTGAGGGTGCTGTGTGTGTATTGTCACACCATATTGTGTATATAAGTTGTGTACACACCAGGCTCTGGGATGTCTGTTAGTCCATATACGCTCACTGGTGGTAGGATGGCCCGCACCTTCTCCTCCCAGGGCCTGAGGTATATTGGTATTGCAGGAGGGCCACTGCCGGTGCGCTGGCTGATGATGTAGTCCTTTTTCAGTAGGTCCCGGACCCTCCTGCGCACATCATACCACCTGTTCTGGATGTCTTCCTTTGTGCGCAAACATGGTGATTGTGCATTCACCCTGTCGACAATCCTCGCCCACATCTTGGTTTTCTGCGACATGGGGGTCTGTTGTACCAATGTACCAAACAACTGTGGCTCTACCCTGAGTATCTCGTCTACCAGGACTTCCAATTCACAATCTAGGAACTTGTGGTTCTTCTTTGGGGGCATGGTGATGGGTGGTGGTGGTGATTGATGTGTGTGTGTGTGTGTGCAAGTGGGGGTGTGTGAGTGTAGGTTTAGCTGGGTGTGTGTGAGGGTGCTATTTGTAAGTGTGGTAATGGTGTGTGGCTTGTGTGATGTATGAGCTGTGAGTGTGTCTGTGGTTGCTGTGTGATGGTGTTGTTTGCTGGCAGGCCTTTGGGATTTGCAAAGGCTCATGGTAGGGATTTGTGGCCTTTATGTAGGTGGGGTTGGGGGTGTGTCCTTGTTCCATTTTTCCCCCCACCCCCAGTATTTATTGGCTTTGTGGTAGCTTGTTTGGCCATTTTTTAAAACTTTTTTCCCTTGGTGCTTTGGGTGCATGTAGGAGTCGTTCTTGTGTCCGAGTCGGACGCTGCTGTTGTCTGGTGCGATGTTGTCCGACTCGTTCCCGCTGTGTTTCAGGTTGGTTTCATGTGCGGCGTACGAGTCGGTCGCGGAGTATTGTGTTGATTCGGCTGGGTTTTGTGTGCGTGTGGTCGTACGGCTTGTGCTCCGTGCGAGTCGGTCGTGTTTCGCACGCATAACATCGTACTACGCGGGTCGGAGTTCGCGGGTACGTTTCGTTCGGTCGCTATCCGGGTGCGTGTCGGTCGGTTAGTTTTGAGTGTTTTTCCGGCCGGATGGCTTGTTTCCGCCCGGCTCGGTCGTTCGTTTTGTATTCCGTCCGAGTCGGTCGGGTTTCACATGCATTTCATCGTACTACCCGGGTCGGACGGCGCCGGTTCGTGTCGGTCGGAATAAATTCCCGCACCGAGTCGGTCGGTACGTTTTCCGGCCCGAATCGGAATCGACCCCAAAGTGTAACATATTTGTAACATTCATTTTTCATGTATAAATGTAAAACAAATGATATATTTTTATATATACATTTTCATTTTTACAGTTTTGAAAAATATTACATTTTTGGTAGCATAGTCATGTAATGGTAAAGCAAAATATTTTTAGTTCTTTATTTATAAACAGTTTTATTTGTATTGTTAATTATTTTTTAGTACCAAAAAGAAAACATTTGTATACATTTTTGTTTACATTTTTATAATACATTTTATATAATTTTATTATTTTAAAAAAATTGTATAATATGTATTTGACAAGGTTATATTTTATTATTTAGTATATTGAATATTATTTTTGATAAAATAATATTTAATATGTTAAATAATTTACAATATTTTTAACAGAGGTGGTTGGGGGAACATGGCGGCCGTCAGTAAGCACTGATCGGTCGGGACTCTCACCTCTCTATCGAATGAGGAGCTAGGCATGCAGGATGGGCGCACCTGAAGTGGAGTAGCGTCGGAAGTCAAGCGGCACATTTGTGGTCACGCTGCGAGTGTTGCTCGATCTTTTTGGCTGATTTGGATTTTGGTTCTTGCTGATTCCCAGTGCGGGCCGTGGGCTTGGAGCCAGAACTTTGTTTCAGTACGAGGGTGGCGGCGTTCGCAGCTGTGGACGCCGAAGCTGCTTCGTCCTCACCGCGAGGCGGGGGTGGAGTCTGGGCGGAAGCGGTACTGCAACTCGCGAGAGGGCGGCGGGCGGTGGCTAGAGTGGGTTTTCCTTGCACGGGAAGCCCGTTACCGGTCTTGGCCGCGGTCGGTGGCAGAAAAGAGGCAAAAACAGCGGAAAATGGGATCTCCCCGCCGATGACCCCGGTAAGGAGAAAGAAGAAGGTGATGCGGGGGCTCTCTTCAGAGGAAAACAGCACGGTAATTAAAGCTAGTGTGAGCAAGTTAGTTTCCCCCGGGCCACCTCAGCAAGAGGGCTGTCTGAAAGTAGCAGAAGGTATTAGTGGGGGCTGTAATGCACCTCAAACAAGCAGTAGCAGCCTTAATACCTTAAACAGATACACCCTTCGCAGTAAAGGCATTTAGGGGGCTGGACCCGTTGCCTACAGAGAGCCTCTTAGGTAGTACTCAGCCCAAAGTAATACAAGTGGAGAAAGGGACCATCAGATCACAAGTGAGGGGCAAAAAAACCATAAAAGCAAAAAACAAACAAGATAAATCACTCAAATCAGGGAGTTCCCGTGTCACACCCTCCCTGCGTACTTATTTTAAAGTACAAGCCCAAACTAAAACTTCAGGTACACAGCTAACCCGAAATTTGGAGAATTTTGAGAGACCACTCATAGTATCTCCTAGAAAATCTAGTACCAGCAGAGACTTAGGGGCCATGGAGCAAGGTAATAACTTAATTTTATTGGAGAACAGTTTTTCCTGTTTAGCAGAGGATATGACCTTATCAAAAAATGATTGTATGCAATCAGAAACTGCGCAAACCTCCACTATTACAAATACTACCACCACTACTGCTAGCTCCGTCTCTTCTACTTCTTTGAATATCGCCTCTAGTACTGTCTCCACTTTAGTTGGACCACCAACACAACTGGCTGACCAAGGGGAGGGGCCAGGAGAGCAGATAGCGGGGGCCAGTTCCATAACAGACAACTTACTTCTGAACCTGATTTCGGAGATAAGAGAAAAATTCACAATCTCTGAAAATAATCAATCGAAGATTCAGGAGGCCTGTGAGGCACTGGAAATTAAAATAAACGATATTATGGGCTGAGTGGAGGTGGTAGAAGCCACAGTAGAAGATCTCTCGAAAAAGGTCACCGAAAACACAGAGGAGATCAAGAAATTAAAATTGAAAGATAAACTCTGGGCAGACAAGCTGGAAAGCTTGGAAAATAGCGCCAGACGAAACAACATTCGGATTTTAAATGTCCCTGAAGATCTTGAGGGGGGAGACATCAAAACCTTTATAATTGATCTTCTAAATGACCTCCATCCAGAAATTGAGAAGGCGACCCTCGAAAATGATATCCAAAGGATCCACCGGGACCCTTTTAATAGACGGGTAGGAAAGAAAACCCCCAGGAAAATATTAGTGAATTTTAAGTAATACTCTATAAAAGAGGCGGTTCTCTCTCAGGGGCTAAAAAGGGGAGCGTACAACAGGGGAGACTGAACATTTCGCATAAGATCGGATATATCACGCACCACACAGGACAGGCAGTGGGAATTGGGGAAACAGATACAGGAGCTGAATAGTCTAGGAGCCAATGCAAAACTCCAATTTCCCGCCTCCCTGAAGGTGAGGTGGAGGAATAAAATATACACCTTCAGAGATCCTGTAGAGGTTGGCTCCTGGATTCAGCAGGTTAAAAGCTCATCCAAATAAGATTCTTTTAAATCTTTCCTCATTTTCCTCATCCGTTTGAGAGTGTGAGAGACAAAAAAGAGAGGCTTTAGTATGCCTCTAGAGATGAGGGAGGGTTCCCCAGGGAGGGAAGGGGGGGTAGGGTCAAGGGAAAGCACCAAAGACAAAACACAAAGGAAAAAATATTGATCACAGGGTGGGGGAGCATTTTGGGTAAAAAAATAAAAAGAGTTCTCATTCACAAAATAATACATTAAGAAGTAGGTTTTTATGGCTGGAAGGTTTCTTGACTAAAATCTGTTTTATAAGTGGTTATGGGTAGTTTTCAACCTTTAAAGATTCTATCCTGGAATGTGAACGGGCTTAGGTTTCCCGCCAGAAGAGAGAAAATCTTGGAATATCTGCGACACACAAATTATGATATCATACTCATTCAAGAATCGCATCTTGTAAAGGAAGAGTGGGCAGGAATATTAAAAAACATAAATGGATAGAACATTGTTTTGTCTCAACACAGATGGTACCGACAAAGGGAGTTGCTGTTATTTTTAGGAGAATCAACCGATTAGTCACCGGCAAGGTAGTTGCAGATACCCATGGTAGATGGGTAACTGTTAGGGCTAAGATCAATGCAACTTGGGTAATCTTTGTTAGTTACTTGGCCCTAATACTGATGACCCGTCCTGTCTCCAGTCCCTATTTCTTAATTTGGGAGAGGTAAACGACCAAATTATAATAGGAGATTTCAATGTTGTGTTAAATCCCAACTTTGACTCCACGTCAAAAAAAGCTGCAGAGGCCACACCAAAAACCCGGAAAATTCTGAAACGGTTAATGATAGAGGGTGGTCTATTTGATGTATGGGGAGAAAAAAGGCAGGTTCGGGGGTTGACAGGGGGAGATTTCACTTATCATAACAAGAAACATGCTCACCGTTCTAGAATCGATTTCTTTCTGGTGGATCGTGTTACTGGCAGAGATACGACTAAAATCACTCATCTGCCGGAGCATTTATCCGATCATTCTGCCGTCTTATTAGAAATTACCTTAACTCACTGTCTTACTCCACCTAGATGGACTCTGAACCGGGTAATACTTCTTGAGTCATCAATTATTGATAAGATAAAAACAGCGACAAAAGAGTTTTTTTTAATTAACATAAACTCAGCAGCTCACCCTATTGTCTGGGATACATACAAAGCTTTTTTAAGAGGTTTATTAACCTCCCTTTCTATTATACACAATAAAAAAATAAAGGAAGCCATTAAAATAATGGAATTAAAAATTGCTCATAAATCCATAGCGGTAGAATCTATGCCAACCGATACAGTTGAAATACAACAGTTATCTCTAGCCAGAAATGAATTGATTGATTATCTAGAGGCATTAAATAAAAAAATGGGAGGCAAGTAGACTTGCCCACCATGAGTATGGAGAAGGGTGCGGAAATTTTCTAGCGTGGAAATCAAAATCTGACCTCGTTAGAAATACCGTGAAAAGTCTGAAATGTCCAAACACGGGGAGGATTATTGAAGATGATCTGGAGATAGAGGAAGCCTTTTCTCATTTCTTCTCAAATCTATATTCTGAAGATTTAACTCCATCTGAAGATATGATGGAAGCCTTCTTTCGGGATCTTCAACTTCCTACCTTATCAGCTACCGACAGGGATAAACTGAGCGAATGCATCTCTTTAGAAGAAGTTCTGCAAGCTATTACATCGCTAAAAAAAGGGAAAGCGGCAGGCCCCGATGCCATTCCAAATGAAGTGTATCTTATTTTGAAAGAGGAACTAGCACCATTTCTACTCCAACTTTTAAATCAGTGTACTCGGGTGCACAGGCGGTACCGGCATCTTGGAATGAGGCAACAATTACAATAATTTTAAAACCAAATAAAAATCCACAGTACTGTGAATCATATAGACCCATCTCACTTTTAAATAGTGATCATAAAATCTATACTCATATTCTCACCAAGAGATTAGACAAAGTAGCAGGTTCCATTATACATTCTGATCAAAAGGGTTTTATGAAGGGAAGACAGTTGAAAGAATTAACGCATGATCTTATTGGGGCTATAGACTTGGCAAGTTTATATCAAACTCCATTGGCAGTTTTAACATTCGATGCTGCCAAAGCTTTCGACAAGGTTAACTGGATCTTTTTAACTGAGGTAATTAATCGCTTCAATCTGGGAGAAACATTCGTGGCGGCAGTAAAGGCTCTTTATAAGAACCCCTCAGCTAGCATTCTTGTTAATGGAAATCTGACTAAACAACAAAAAATCTTGCGAGGGACCCGACAGGGGTGCCCCCTTTCCCCTCTTCTTTTCAATCTTTATATTGAGCCTTTGGCATGTAAATTGAGATCAAGTCATATTATTTCCCCCTTTAGATGTGCGGGCTGGGAAAAGAAAATAGGTCTGTATGCAGACGATCTCATGATCCTGACAGGAAACATAGAACAGGCATTTCCAGAGATCTGCAATCAGTTGGAGAATTTTGGGAAGATTGCTGGATACTCTGTAAATCAGCAGAAGACCGAGCTGATGTTATGGAATTCTCTTTATAAAAACATGCTTGAAAAACAACAAATAAGATACCTTGGGATTCAAATTACCAAGAACATAGATAAAATAGCTCAATTAAATTTTGATAAGACTATGGTTAGTGTACGACAACAGTTACAGGTATGGGAGCTTTTACCTCTTTCTATCATAGGGAGATCCAATTTGTTAAAAATGTCTATCTTGCCTAAGTTTACCTTTCTCTTTGATACCATTCCCTTAGAATTTTCCAAAAATTGGTTTAAGAAAGCGCAAGGGCTATTCTCCTCATTTATATGGGGTAGGAAGAACCCTAGAATCTCTCAGAAAAAACTAAGGAGGAAAAAACCCAATGGCGGTATAGCTACACCTGACCTATACTTTTACTATTGCGCTTTCCATTTTAAAAACTCACGACAACTCTTAAATGATGGTCAGGTTTACCAACCTCTATTTAAAGCCCTAACAAAGGCATATAACACACATGCTGACTTTTTTCTTTTAAAGTTTGGCCACCCCAAATTTTTCAAGAAAGTTAGATTGAAGATATTGAGAGCCGCTATTAGAGTTTGGATTCAACTGAGGCATTATTTGATATACCCTATTACAATCAAGAAACACCAATCTGGGATTCCCCGGGCACACCGAGTTGTTTGCAAGATGCCCTGGCTCTCCCGTTACGCAGAGCAGGGATAGCAAGATGGGGAGAACTAATAGTGGAAAAAGAATTAATTCCATGGCAATGTCTATCTGCTTTAACAAATAATGCAGTATCAAGATTTAAATATCTGCAACTTCTTGGTTGGACAAAATCACTAAGTAAAGAACTAGCCGGGGATGGAGATTCAATAAAAACAATCCGTGCAAGACCAACACACAAGGAAGTAGCAGTATGGTATTGGAAAATGATCGAGACTGGAGATAAAAACTCGAACGTGTTCACGGAGAGCTGGAAGAAGGACATGCCGGATGAAGACATCGAGATTCTCGGGCAAGTATCTATGTCTACCCTTTGGTCATATGTGAAAGCTGCCCCGTTAAAAAGAAATCATCTTTTCACTCTTCATAAAGCTTATTGGATGCCTCTGAAGCTGTCTAAGTTGGGGAATCGAGCGACACGGAAGTGCCCGAAATGTGACGACATCAATGTAAACGAGGTGCATATGTTTTGGCAATTCCTTCGATCGAGCTCTTCTGGGTACACGTGAGTAACAGCATCTCTGAAATTCTGGGGAGAAATTTGGGTTAACAGCATCGACAGTTATCTTTGGGGTAATTTCAAGTGAGATAGATAATACTGTTTTCTCAAGAAACCAGAGGGCATTACTTTTTGTCTTGATCCTCTTGGCACGCAGGGAGATCTGCATTAAGTGGATCTCATCTGTTTCACCTACTAAACTAGAATGGATAAGCTCGGTACAACGTATTTCAACCCTTGATCGAGCAAGTAGTAGGGCCAAAAAAACAAAGTTCTGGGATCTTTGGGAAAGCTGGTTCACAATTTTTGCTTTTAATTAGATTGGTTAAAATTGTTGTTTTATTACAGTGGGTTAATTCAGTTAGAGTTACCCCTTATGGGAATATGTTTTTTCATTTTCCTTTTAAATTAATTCTGGGTGCAGATATATCCGGCTTTTGCTAGTTTTATACTTTTCCTGGTGGTCCAATGATTATGAACTTGCTTGTGTGGCCGAGTTGTTGGGAAACTAGCTAAGGCTAGGGGAACGGCCCATTAAAGAAGAAGAGGGGCCTTGGTAACTGCCGATAAGCCTTGTTGTAAAGGGGAGAAGGGGGAAGTGCCCGGGGGTTAAATTTTCCCATCCTTCAATGAGAAGTGACCGGGCCTCCTATTTTCCTATTTTTTCATGGTTACACTGGGCTGTGATATATCGGACTGACCAGCTTCACATTCTTGAATTTCGAGCATGTTTTGTAGAATGAGGACTATAATAAAAAAAAAAAAAAGATATATATATATATTTTTAACAGAAATATTTTGTACAACATATATATTTTTTATCTAATTTTTATATTTGTTGTACATTTACAGTGTATGAAATAAACATATATTTTAATATACATTAAATATTATATTTTATCTTTTTTGAATAATATAATAGTTAATGTATATTTTACATTTTCTTAAATTTATTTTAAACATTTGGGAAAAAACATTGCAATACATAAAGTTATACATATATTTGTAAACATTTTTTTCTATATTTTCCATTGTTGTCTATGGGGAGTTAGTCTCTTTTTCATTTTAATTATGCAGCCATTTTTTTTTTCCTTTTCCATCACTTTTCTATCTATCGGTTTCGTTTTTAGGTCATTTTGGAAGACGGAACCTCGCGGTTGGGAGCTGCGTTTCGTCCATTCAGGTAAGTTTAATTTTATATATTTTTAAGTTAATTTTAGGGTAGGGGTAAGGTAGTAGTAGTGTAAATAGATTTGTTAGGGCGTTATTTGATCATTTTTGGTGTAGTTAGGTGTTGTTTTGGTAGTTTAGTGTTTAATGTGTTTGACGTAGTGTTGAATATAATTAGAATGGTATGTAGTGTTAGTTATATGTTTATTAAATGTATTATTGTATATTTAATGTTGATGTTAATGCTTGTGGGTTTGTATTTGTGTTGTGGGCGGGTGTTGTTTTCTTTTTTATTTACAAGTTTTGTCTTTGGTGAACGGATGGCGTTGCCGGCGCGTTTCTTATTTCAGTAAAGGAAAATGTTATTTCTTGTTTGATAACAAGTTACTTTACATTTCCTTTTTTTCCCGGTTTGTTGGAGCGTTTTTTTCTAAACTATTTTTGGGTTTTTGAGGGTTTTGTCATTGAGGTTTGCGGCTTTGGACTTTTTTCTACAGTTGTATTTTTGCATTTTATTTTGGGCTTTGTTATCCAATGGATTCATATTAAATTGGTTTGCTGTGGATTTTATCGCTTTCGAGGATATTCTACTGCTACATAACTGTAAGTATTTTATTACAATGGGTGGGAAACGTATCTTTTTTTCATTGTCTCTTTTAAAAAAAATATTTATATTATGTCATATAATTGTGTGCTGTATTTTAAATTTTATGACATAATTATATTTATTATTTTAAAAAAAGAGAAATCTGTTGTTTATATGTTTTATAGTTGTGAGATTTTAACGATGTTTACTATTTTGTTTAGTTTAAAGAATTGATTTAGCAATCATGTCTAGGTATTATAGACCTTGAGTATTTGGATACAACCTAGTTTTATGTTGCAGATATTTGTACATAGTTTTAGTTTGTTTACTTAATTTAGGGCCTAGTTTACTTAGTGATTGCTCTATTCTGAGTTCTTGGCAGCTCTGTTCTTTTTTAATTGTTGTAAATGAGTTTGTGAAGTGTTGGTTGTCCCCTTCCTATTGGGGCTTGGAAGGCATTATGCTATCCTTCCACCGCGTTGTTTGTTTTGGCTTTTTGAGCCACAGTACTGGCGTACACGTTCCACCAGGGGATCTGAAATGTAGGTTGTCTACGGTGCCTTAACCTATGTAACCTTCCCACCCAGGTGTCTTCGAAGTAGTCTAAGAAGGGACTTAATTTTGTTTCATTAGCTTGATAGAAAGGACTTTCTATAAGTAAGTTGTGGTAATTGGCTATTTCAGTAGTTGGGACATAGGCCAGGGCTATTAATTTTTTAATTTGATAGGCAAAGTTGCTATTTGTGAAATAATCTATGCTCAAAGTAGATTTCTGTAGGTGCCTCCATATGCTCTGATTAAAATGGTAATAGCAACCTTGTATTGCAGTGTGTGGGTATAGTTTGAGGATGGATTGTATCATTGCCTGCTCAAAGTCTATTATGATTCTTTGGGGATAGAAATTTTCTGTGAATTGTTTGACTATTGTTAGTAGTTCTACATAAGTGGTGTTCTGTTTATTAGGCAGTAATTCGTAAATAAAGGGGATATTTTGTAGTGTAGTTCCTATTTCCCCTAATAGGCTCTGCGCATTGGAATAATATACCCTATAGGTTTGGCATAGGACTGAGGTCAGTATGCCCCTATCGTGTATATTAAACTTAATTACTTTGTACCAGCTAATTCAGAGGCCACTAGAAACTCCTTGTAAACAAGAAGGGAGTAGTTTCTGGCAACCGCATAAACATGACAACTTTGTTTCCCTTTAGAATCGGAACACTCTCAGAATCGTGGAAACAACAGATAACAGTTTCACTCAGCTAATCGTGCATGCTTAGTTTCTTCAGAGTTACACAGAAAGAATAGACGGGCGTTTCAATAAAAGGATTTATTGAACAGTCTTGTTTCTCGTGTAAGAGATATGAGCTGTTACAATCATAAGACAGTATGCGAGATATATTATGTACAGCGTAAGCAGTAGAAAGAAATAATACTGCGCTAGCATTATCTTTTAGCTATGACACATATATTCATATACATAAATAACATAAGCTAAAAATGCGAGTACTCATAAGATGCTTCTCTAACTAGTTCTACCTCAGTGTACCTAACCTAAGTGTAGTGCAAGGTAAGAAGTAGGTGATGTATTCTATAGTATGGTATGCTAAAGTATGTCAAGTCTGGTATGCCAAGTCTGGTATGCCAAGAGTCCCTCTAGGTTCTAGTCAGCTCCATACCTTGAGAATGAGAGAGGTGGGAATCTCTTTCCGAGTCTCGAACTCTAACACCCCGCGAAGGGAGTCAGAACACTGGAAGCTGGATTTCTCTGCGAGCAGGGATGACAGCGTCTCTTGTCAGTGCGTCAGGCCGGGACACGGGCTCCTCTAAAGTCGAGGTCTCCTCCTACTTGCTTGGGCAAGGGAAGGTATATTTATACCCAGTAGGTGCCTTGGAATGTTAGCATTGACGTAAAGTCGGGCAGAGGAAGACGTCAGGAATGAACCCTTAAGGAATAGCGGTTCATGCATAATAAATGAGTTCTTGGAGAAATCAATAATCCTGTGCTAGGGGAACTCCCAAGAGCTTAAGGGTCTGGTTTCTAAGAACTCGTTGTGACGTTGGGGTGGACGGATGTAGGTGACCATGCCTGTATTTGGATAGCATGGCTAATGCCTAAATAAGGACTGGGATCTTATGCCTATATAAGGGCAATGCGAATTGTGCCTATATAAGGACATGTATCAGGAAAACCTATATACGGACACCTAAAGCGGAATACAACAATTTGTGTCCTCATATTCTCTGTGGATGGTATACAGCTGATAGAATGGTTTGGGGCAAACTTTAAATGTGCCATCCATCATCCACGTTTGGCAGTTTTGAAGTTTCTGTAAATTTGTATTAGTTGCAAACATAATAATTCTTTTTTCATGACTTTCGTTTTCATAAATAAGGAATTTTTCCTCTTTGTGGGTGATGGTATACTCAGGTAGTATTTGGAGTTCTCCAAATGTTTGGGGGGTAGGTGGAATTTGAGCTGTAGCTCTTTTAGTTCTTGCTATCATTCTTTTGAAAGTGGGGATGGACGGTAGTTTTCCTGTGACATGTTCTGGCACTCTAGTCAAAACATTCTTTAATATTTGAGTGCTTGTTTGTTGGGAACTTGTGCTTGCTTCCCTTATTGTCTCTAGGGCATCTCTTACTTCAACTTCAGTTACATTGGGGGATTGTTATGTTCGCTAACATTCACTACATTGGTATCTACTGTAGTAGCTCTCCCATAACAGGCATTGGAATAATATTTGCTACATTTCCAATGTGTTTTATTTTCTTTAACTTTTTCTTGGGTATAAGTGTAACCCATGTAGCAAAGCAGTAGTTTCCTCTTTTGCGATGTAATGAACTTTGCTCCTTCTGCCATTTTTGGGGTATATCTGTGAAGATATATATATATATTCACTGAAAAAACCACAGGTTTCAGGGACGTTATAGTTAGTTGGACATTTCACTCGTACAAAACCAGAGAAATTCAGCCGTTATAGTTAGTTCAGCTAACTATAACTCGCGCCCCCGCAATGCACTGCTGATGATGTCACATATTACATCATTCATGACATGGTCAGTGACATCACTGATGACATCACTGATGACATCTCAAATGACATCACTGATGACATCACTGATGACATCATCCAGTGACTGTGTGTTTCTGTAAAGTTTAAATATGTTTTATATATATATATAGGCCAAGGTGTATATATAGGCCAAGGTGTTCAAGTGTCTGTAATCTAAAACTAGACGATATGTATTGTCTGGTTTGGATACAGGAAACAAAGGATTGTTCATTGAGGAGGTGCATGTTTCAATCACCCCTTGGTATTCAAGTTGATCTAAGATCTCCTTGACCTGTTTTTTAGCTTCTTGCTTTATTGGGTACTGCCTTTGTGCAGTAGGTTGATTTTTTAGCTGTATTTTGTGGTGAGGTGAGTCCTCATCCCATCCTACATGATTTTTGTATAATGCTGGGGCCTGGGCAACTGCCCATTTCCTGGCATAATTATATTTTAGGAGAATTGGAATATGGTTGGAGAAGGCTGGCATAATGATGCCTCGCCATGTGGGCACTCCCTGACAAAGTTTGGTGGCCAGTCCTTTTCTGCTAGAAGTATATCATAACCCCTTGAAAGTTTCTCCCAAAAGAGTGCTTTCACTTTTCTTGGTATGTATCCCTCCATTCGGAGTGTTATTTCATATAACTTTTGTGGAGTACTAACCCTGGTGTCTACAGTCTCTACTGTGATGTACTCATTCAAGTCCACTATCTCCAGAAGTTCCTTCAGGTTCTGGCGAGCTATTGTTACTTCTGCTGCACTGTCCAGCATTGTCTGAGCCCATTCTCCGTTCTTGAGCTGTGTTCTCAGTATTCTCGGCATGTCTGATCTTCAGACCTGCTACCTTCTTTTTGTGAATTGAGGTTTTGATTTATTTTTCTGAACGTGTTTATCGTCTTTGGATTTCACGCGTTCTTCTTTGTGATCTGACCGTCCTCTTCTTTCTGATGTCTGTGACGATATCTGAAAGGTACGAGAGGAACGTGCATCAGTATCTTGATACCTGTCAGGTTTTCTTAAATTATCCCTATTTCTGAGGTTATACCTCCTTTCAGAGGGCTCCTTTTGAGGAGATCTACCTCGGGATTGAGAACGTGTCTCGTTTGAATTTTGTTTATTAGTTTCCCACTTCTTTTTAGAAGATGTAGGATTTTGTTTAATAGAGTCCTTCTCAGGACTTTCAGATAGTTTTGGCTTCAAAGGTTTTCCACCCAAACTATCTCTGCCTAATTCTGCATAAGATTTTTCTATTATTCTGGGTAGTTCATGTTGATGTTCTGTTACATCAAATTCCCTTAAGCGTTGGCGGATCGCCACTGATGCTGCCTCCCCTTTAATATTAGATAATATTATTGTAGAGACCTGGTCGAAGTTTTTCAGTAGTTTCATACCTAAATTCAGAGCAGGTTCTGCCCCGTATTCGTTTTGAATTTGTTTCAGGACATCTGGTATTACTGCAATTGACGGAACACCATGTGTTTTAGTATAGATGGCAGCAAAGACTGTGCCCCAAGTGGTGCAGTCTTCCAGTTGTGGTGTGATCCCCATTGGTAAACAGATTGTTAGGATTCTGTGTTTCTCATAAGGGCTAGTATTTGGAAATACTGCTTCGATTTGAGTAATTTTTTGAGCTATCCAGAATGGAATTTGTTCACGTTTTGTGTGCATTTTACCCATGACTGCGTGTAAAGTCTGTGGAGTAATTTTTAGTGTATTCCCCTGTTGAGGGGTTTGATTTGGAATTGTTATAGGTGGTTGGACTGTGAAAGTCCGCATGACATATTGGACTAATTGTCTGTAAATTTTTATTAACTCTTGTAGTTGAGTAAGTAATTCCTCGTCTGACATTTCTTCGATGTCAGGATGAGGTGTGTAGCCGGCTAAAATCGGCCATGTTGCTCCTGGTCTACCTAGTGGACCGAGCCTGGTAATGTTTTTATGATGTTTTAGGGCGCCTTTAAACCAGAGATTATGCTCCTGGTATGTGAGTGGAATTTCAATATCCTCAAAAGGAATATATTCCTCTGGTGGTTCATCTTCTTTAAAGAAGTGAAATACTTTTGTTATTGGATTTGATTCTGGGAATACAATCCATGAATAGAATACCTCTGTCTGAAAGGATTCGTGTGCCTCTATCACGAAAACTGCTCTACCACCTCTTGGTGTTAGGCCGTGTTTTATAAGTTTTAGAGTGATGGCTCTCCTTAAGTTTGGAGGGATGTTTATAACACCCTCATTGGTTTCATTTAAACCTGTAAAATTAAAAGCTGTTACGACTGGGTCAGCCGCAGCTACACCGTTCTCGGTGTTAGTATCCGCGTTCAGGGACATTTTTGAGAAAAAAATAAATAAATGCATAACAAGTTTATAGGAAACAAAGATAAGGTGCACAATATTTTGGAACACTGTATCCTTCAACGTTGAACAAACCATACAGCTAATATATAGGATTTTTGTCCTATTCAGCTTTGGCGGATACTTAACCCTACCCACTCCAGACGTCTGTTGGAGTAAGTGAGCAGGGGTCTCTGAGAAAAGCACGACTGAGTTACTCAGTATCTAGCGTTAAATTAGTGCCTTACCAAACATTGGGCGCCATGTAGTGTAGTTCCTATTTCCCTAATAGGCTCTGCGCATTGGAATAATATACCCTATAGGTTTGGCATAGGACTGAGGTCAGTATGCCCCTATCGAGTATATTAAACTTAATTACTTTGTACCAGCTAACTCAGAGGCCACTAGAAACTCCTTGTAAACAATAAGGGAGTAGTTTCTGGCAACCGCATAAACATGACAACTTTGTTTCCCTTTAGAATCGGAACACTCTCAGAATCGTGGAAACAACAGATAACAGTTTCACTCAGCTAATCATGCATGCTTAGTTTCTTCAGAGTTACACAGAAAGAATAGATGGGCGTTTCAATAAACGGATTTATTGAACAGTCTTGTTTCTCGTGTAAGAGATATGAGCTGTTACAATCATAAGACAGTATGCGAGATATATTATGTACAGCGTAAGCAGTAGAAAGAAATAATACTGCGCTAGCATTATCTTTTAGCTATGACACATATATTCATATACATAAATAACATAAGCTAAAAATGCGAGTACTCATAAGATGCTTCTCTAACTAGTTCTACCCCAGTGTACCTAACCTAAGTGTAGTGCAAGGTAAGAAGTAGGTGATGTATTCTATAGTATGGTATGCTATAGTATGCCAAGTCTGGTATGCCAAGTCTGGTATGCCAAGAGTCCCTCTAGGTTCTAGTCAGCTCCATACCTTTAGAATGAGAGAGGTGGGAATCTCTTTCCGAGTCTCGAACTCTAACACCCCGCGAAGGGAGTCAGAACACTGGAAGCTGAATTTCTCTGCGAGCAGGGATGACAGCGTCTCTTGTCAGTGCGTCAGGCCGGGACACGGGCTGCTCTAAAGTCGTGGTCTCCTCCTACTTGCTTGGGCAAGGGAAGGTATATTTATACCCTTTAGGTGCCTTGGAATGTTAGCATTGATGTAAAGTCGGGCAGAGGAAGACGTCAGGAATGAACCCTTAAGGAATAGTGGTTCATGCATAATAAATGAGTTCTTGGAGAAATCAATAATCCTGTGCTAGGGGAAAACCCAAGAGCTTAAGGGTCTGGTTTCTAAGAACTCGTTGTGACGTTGGGGTGGACGGATGTAGGTGACTATGCCTGTATTTGGATAGCATGGCTAATGCCTAAATAAGGACTGGGATCTTATGTCTATATAAGGGCAATGCGAATTGTGCCTATATAAGGACATGTATCAGGAAAACCTATATACGGACACCTAAAGCGGAATACAACAATTTGTGTCCTCATATTCTCTGTGGATGGTATACAGCTGATAGAATGGTTTGGGGCAAACTTTAAATGTGCCATCCATCATCCACGTTTGGCAGTTTTGAAGTTTCTGTAAATTTGTATTAGTTGCAAACATAATAATTCTTTTTCATGACTTTCGTTGTCATAAATAAGGAATTTTTCCTCTTTGTGGGTGATGGTATACTCAGGTAGTATTTGGAGTTCTCCAAATGTTTGGGGGGTAGGTGGAATTTGAGCTGTAGCTCTTTTAGTTCTTGCTATCATTCTTTTGAAAGTGGGGTTGGACGGTAGTTTCCCTGTGACATGTTCTGGCACTCTAGTCAAAACATTCTTTAATATTTGAGTGCTTGTTTGTTGGGAACTTGTGCTTGCTTCCCTTATTGTCTCTAGGGCATCTCTTACTTCAACTTCAGTTACATTGGGGGATGGTTATGTTCTCTAACATTCACTACATTGGTATCTACTGTAGTAGCTCTCCCATAACAGGCATTGGAATAATATTTGCTACATTTCCAATGTGTTTTATTTTCTTTAACTTTTTCTTGGGTATAAGTGTAACCCATGTAGCAAAGCAGTAGTTTCCTCTTTTGCGATGTAATGAACTTTGCTCCTTCTGCCATTTTTGGGGTATATCTGTGAAGATATATATATATATATTCACTGAAAAAACCACAGGTTTCAGGGACGTTATAGTTAGTTGGACATTTCACTCGTACAAAACCAGAGAAATTCGGCCGTTATAGTTAGTTCAGCTAACTATAACTCATGCCCCCGCAATGCACTGCTGATGACGTCACATTTTACATCATTCATGACATGGTCAGTGACATCACTGATGACATCACTGATGACATCATCCTTGTGATAGAGTGGCAGACCTCCTCTCACCCTAATATAACCTTTGATACACACACTCAAAAATACAAACTAACATTTTCAAAACAATGGACATACCAATACCAGTTACAACACACCTATTCAGTAATTCCAAGATCTACACACACATCCACTCATTCACCAACAGTCCCTATACAGTCACTCATACATGTACTCACTCATCATATGTACTCATACACCTATACATCCTGTTACACACCACCACTCATCCATAGAGTTACTCACACACATAGTCACACATGCAAACAAAGTATCAAACATCCATTTACTTGCATATACAGTTATACACACACTACCACACTTACTTCTACAGAAACTTACACATACTTACTCTCTTAAACAATCACTTATAGAAACACCTACTTATTTGTACAGGAACTGTTCCAATCTCTCACTCTCACATATACTCACTTATATACACCAATACTCACATATACTAGTTTAAAACATATGTAGTTACTCATAAAGACACTATTGAGACAGTCATTCACTCACTAACACACCCATACACATACTCATCCACCTATACAGTCCTGCACACATGCTGTCTTCAACACATACAAACAGTGAGTCACTCATTCATGCATCTATGCACTAAGTAATACCCCCACCGAACCATACAGACACTCAGACACTCATACTGATACTCAAAAACCAACTAATAACCCATATAGACACTCATGTAGCTACTCACCAACTCATGCAGCCACTTATACACAAAGTGAGAGACTGATACAGATATTTTCATATTTAAACATTACTCACTAACCCATGTATTCACTAAGATACACTTAGTCAGTTATACAATCAATTTTACAAAAACAAATCATCCATTTAGACACTTATATACCCATTTATTCTTCCATCGACCTTGAGATATACATATATAAAACATATTTAATTTTCAGAAAAACACACATTCACTGGATGATGTCATCAGTGATGTCATTTGAGATGTCATCAGTGATGTCATGAGTGATGTCACTGACCATGTCATGAGTGATGTAATATGTGACGTCATCAGCAGTGCTTTGCGGGCGCACGAGTTATAGTTAGCTGAACTAACTATAACGGGGGAATTTCTATGGTTTTGTACGAGTGAAATGTCCAACTAACTATAACGCCCCTGAAACCTATGGTTTTTTCAGTGAATTTCGAAGGTTTTTTAAATGCTAATTTCTAACTATAACGTGCCTGAAACCTATGGTTTTTTCAGTGAATTTCTAAGGTTTTTTAAATGCTAATTTCTAACTATAACGTGCCTGAAACCTATGGTTTTTTCAGTGAATATATATATATTTATTATACTATGTATACATGTGAAAATGTCTCGGTCCCCTGTTTGCCTCAGTGGCACGGAAAAAATGGGTGGAACTGACGTCAGCACGCCGAAGACGTCCTCTTACGGCTCCAATGACGTCATACGGTGTCGCGAGCGGAGCCGTGCTATTATGATGTCTTCGTTGACGTGGGAGAGCTAGGAACGAATTTCCGTGGAATGCTGGTGCAGGGGATATTCACCTAAGTGTTCAGGCTAGTCCTTTGGGAGCAACTGTTTATGTTGCCACTCCAGAAACCGAAACCAGTGATCCGAGGGCAGAGGCCCTGCAGATGGCACACGAGGTGGGATGCCCAGTCGTGTGCACCGGCGGGGCAGCGAAGTGACAAGCACCACAACGCACAAAAAAGGTAACGAGGGCACTGAATAACACAGGATCTTCTCTTTGTATCTGGCAGGAACAACGAAGTTAAAATGCCCTAGTACCAAAATGTAGAATTAGTGCTACAACGGTCTTCAAGAGGACCTGTGATGCCGCTTCTGCCTCCCGTACCCTGAAGGTGGCACATGGGTCACGCGGTACGGTCATACTGTGGTGGGACGCACACTCGTTGACCTCTCATGGCTCTGCTCCACACTTCAGGGAGGACGCTTTCCATTAGCTATGTTTTCTGATGACATGTCGCGCCGGCCCCGTCCAACAACAGAACTCCTTTAGATCCAAACGGACTCTTCCACTCTCTCACCGGAAGTGAAACCAGGCCACGCGGACACTTTCACAATACAACAGCCGGGAATGCACTTTTCGGTAAAAAAACACATTCCTTCCTCCTAATTAATCAAATAAACGTCTCACTGAAGAACAGGGGCCAGCTTCGATCGGTAAACAGCCGTTACAACTACTTTTTTACTTTGCGATACCATTACAACGCATGCATTACCACGCATGCGTTGTACATCACGAAGTCATTACTACGCATTTTTTAGAACGCATGTTCATTTACCACGCATGCCTTTACAACGAATTTTGTTGTAAAGGTATGTATGGTAAATGACCATGCGTTCTAAAAACATGTAGACGATCCATGTCGTTGTAAGGAAACAGAGGCTGTTCCGTTTCCTCACAACGACGTGCACCGCCCCTCAGAGACGACGTGAAGCAGGAACCACGAGGAGAGAGGAACCACGAGGAGTGAGAGGTAAGGGGGATTGGGCATGGGGTGGGGGTTTCTTTTCTAGGGTTTAGGGTAGTGCAGTGGTGTTTGGGTGGTGTAGGGGGTCGTGCTGGGGGTAGTGTTTTAGGGTTTAGGGTAGTGCAGTGGTGTTTGGGTAGTGTAGGGGTCGTGCTGGGGGTAGTGTTTTAGGGTTTAGGGTAGTGCAGTAGTGTAGGGGGTCGTGCTGGGGGTAGTGTTTTAGGGTTTAGGGTAGTGCAGTGGTGTATGGGTAGTGTAGGGGGTCGTGCTGGGGTAGTGTTTTAGGGTTTAGGGTAGTGCAGTGGTGTTTGAGTAGTGTAGGGGGTCATGCTGGTGGTAGTGTTTTAGGGTGTAGGGTAGTGCAGTGGTGTTTGTGTAGTGTAGGGGGTCATGCTGGGGGTAGTGTTTTATGGTTTAGGGTAGTGCAGTGGTGTTTGGGTAGTGTAGGTGGTCGTGCTGGGGGTAGGTTTAGGGTAGTGCAGTGGTGTTTGGGTAGTGTACGGAGTTGTGCTGGGGGTAGTGTTTTAGGGTTTAGGGTAGTGCAGTGGTGTTTGTGTAGTGTAGGGGGTTGTGCTGGGGGTAGTGTTTTAGGGTTTATGTTAGTGCTGTGGTGTTTGGGTAGTGTAGGGGGTAGTGCTGGGGTAGTGTTTTAGGGTTTAGGGAGTGCAGTGGTGTTTGTGTAGTGTAGGCGGTAGTGCTGGGGGTAGTGTTTTAGGGTTTAGGGTATGGCAGTGGTGTTTGGGTAGTGTAGGGGGTCGTGCTGGGGGTTGATTTAGGGTTTAGGGTAGTGCAGTGGTGTTTGTGTTGTGAGGGGTCGTGCTGGGGGTAGTGTTTTAGGGTTTAGAGTAATGCAGTGGTGTTTGTATAGTGTAGGGGGGTTTAGGGTAGTGCAGTGGTGTTTGTGTTGTGTAGGGGGTCGTGCTGGGGGTAGTGTTTTAGGGTTTAGAGTAATGCAGTGGTGTTTGTATAGTGTAGGGGGTTTAGGGTAGTGCAGTGGTGTTTGTGTAGTGTAGGGGGTCATGCTGGGGGTAGTGTTTTAGGGTTTAGGGTAGTGCAGTGGTGTTTGTGTTGTGTAGGGGTAGTGTTTTAGGGTTTAGGGTAGTGGAGTGGTGTTTGTGTAGTATAGGGGGTCATGCTGTGGGTAGTGTTTTAGGGTTTAGGGTAGTGCAGTTGTGTTTGTATAGTGTAGGGGGTCGTGTTTTAGGGTATAGGGTAGTGCAGTGGTGTTTGGGTAGTGTAGGGGGTCATGCTGGGGTTAGTGTTTTAGGGTTTAGGGTAGTGCAGTGGTGTTTGGGTAGTGTAGGGGGTTGTGCTGGGGGTAGTGTTTTAGGGTTTAGGGTAGTGCAGTGGTGTTTGTGTAGTGTGGGAGGTCATGCTGGGGGTAGATTTAGGGTTTAGTGTAGTGCAGTGGTGTTTGGGTAGTATAGGAGTCATGCTGGGGGTAGTGTTTTAGGGTTTAGGGTAGTCCAGTGGTGTTTGGGTAGTGTAGGGGGTCGTGCTGGGGGTAGTGTTTTAGGGATTAGGGTAGTGCAGTGGTGTTTGTGTAGTGTAGGGGGTCATGCTGGGGATAGTGTTTTAGGGTTTAGGGTAGTGCAATGGTGTTTGGGTAGTGTAGGGGGTAGTGCTGGGGTAGTGTTTTGGGTTTAGGGTAGTGCAGTGGTGTTTGTGTAGTGTAGGGGGTAGTGTTTTAGGGTTTAGGGTAGTGCAGTGGTGTTTGTGTACTGTAGGGGGTCGTGCTGGGTTCTAGTGTTTTAGGGTTTAGGGTAGTGAAGTGGTGTTTGTGTAGTGTAGGGGGTCGTGTTTTAGGGTTTAGGGTCGTGCAGTGGTGTTTGGGTAGTGTAAGGGGTCGTGCTGGGGGTAGTGTTTTTGAGTTTAGGGTAGTGCAGTTGTGTTTGGGTAGTGAAGGGGGTCGTGCTGGGGGTAGTGTTTTAGGGTTTAGGGTAGTCCAGTTGTGTTTAGGTAGTGAAGGGGGTCGTGCTGGGGGTAGTGTTTTAGGGTTTAGGGTAGTGCAGTGATGTTTGTGTAGTGTAGGGGGTCATGCTGGGGGTAGATTTAGTGCAATACAAAAACAAGGGAAACCCTACTCACAACGAACCAGGGTAAGTACTGTATGTCAAGAAACAAAGGTTCTTATGGAAAACATTGGTATACTATATTGATAATGCAACGCACAATGGCAATAACAATGGGTCGTATGAATTTCAGACAGGAAGGAGGCCGAGTACAATGTGATTGAGTATTTACAGTTTATATCAATTTTCATGAAATTTTACAAATATATACAACAAATTAGTGCTTAGTGTCCCCAGTGTGCAGTGGAACCAAAAAAACGGACTAGTGAAAAAATGTGACATTTACAACTTGGTTTCCCACAATCAGAAAACGATAATTTACAATTATTAAATATTTACAGACACTGTCTATATTAACCAGTGTCGATACAATGATTCGTTTTTTATATATATGTCGACGGCGTTTCGACCCTTCCAGTGATGCAGGGTCTCTTCAGGAGGGGGTAGTGTTTTAGGGTTTAGGGTAGTGCGCCCAACCAGCCACAATATCCGTGGACAAAGGGGATCCTGACTCTTTGGAACGCTCCGTCAATTGAATAATTTGGGTCAAGGGCCCTACCACGTCCAAGACCTATCAATTCCTTTCTTGGGATCCCTCATATACTTGGAGAAAAAGGTACATAGTTTCTCATCAATTTCAGGCGTGTGTGCCACCTTCCCCTTCAGTGAGGGTCTGGGGCATTCTCCCCTCATCCTATTCCTGACCTCCCTTTCAAGGGGTTGATGGATTTTCCCCACCACATACTCTGCCACTTTGGCATCAGGTGTCCACTCCGCTGACCTAGGATGGTAAATTTGGGTAGGCTCGAACATGTCCGAGTGGAACCCGTCCCCAACCGGGGACTGAGAGGAGTGGGACTCTGGACGCCAGGGACGCCCCGAGTCCTTATCCTCATCGGAGGAGAAATCGTCCTCCGATACACCCTCTCCCTCTAAGGGAAACCCACCGTCGGGGTCTACAATAGTGGTGACAGTGTCGCAATTTTCTCTGGGCCCCTCCTCCTCCGGGCAGGGTGCATGTTTTAGCGTTCACGCACTCTTGAGGAAGGTCTCCGTAAGTTTATCAAATCCTTTCAAGTGCCCGCGTTATGCTTAACGGCCCTTTTATTCCCCATCTGGGAGCAACTGGGACCCGCCACCACCAGATCTGGGTCACTGAACACCCCAGGGATGCTTTTCGCCAGCTTATCAACCTGATCCCTAAGAGGAGCCAACGCCCTAGAAATAGCCAGAGAGAGGGCTTGGTCTACTGCTGGAGGGAGAAGTTGGGGGACCATTCCTCCTCCACTTCCTGGTAGGAGGAGTAAAAATGGTCTTCTGGAGAAGACATGATAGCAGAAGGTGTGAGCACAGAACAAATGCCCTTAAAATCCTTAAGGCAGCCCCCTCGCCGGTGCTCCAACAGCTGGGCTTTCCCCGAAGCTGTTATAAGAATAGACTGAGGCACAGAAAGAAGGAAGACGAGTGCAGAAAGAGACAACAGGGGTGCAGAAAGAAGCTAATGAGGTGCAGAAAGAGGCAACAGAGGTGCAGAAAGAGGGAAGAGAGGTGCAGAAAAAGGCAAGAAAAGTGCAGTAAGAGGCAAAAGAGGTACATAAAGAGACAACAGGGGTGCAGAAAGAAGCAAGACAGGTGCAGAAAGAAGCATGGAAAGTGCAGAATGAAGCAACAGGGGTGCAGAAAGAGGCAAGAGAAGTGTAGAAAGGAGCAAGTGAGGTGCAGAAAGAGCCAACAGAGGTGCAAAAAGAGGCAAGAGAGGTGCAGAAACAGGCAAGAAAAGTGCAGAAAGAGGCAAGAGAATTGCTGAAAGAAGCAACAGAGGTGTAGAAAGAAGCAAGAAAAGTGCAGAAAGAGGCAAGTGAGATGCAAAAACAAGCAGGAAAGGTACAGAAAAAGAAAAGGGAAGACGAGGGCAGAAAGAGACAACAGGGGTGCAGAAAGAAGCAAATGAGGTGCAGAAAGAGGCAACAGACGTGCAGACAGAGGGAAGAAAACTGCAGAAAAAGGCAAGAAAAGTGCAGAAAGAGGCAAAAGAGGTACATAAAGAGACAACAGGGGTGCAGAAAGAAGCAAGACAGGTGCGGAAAGAAGCATGGAAAGTGCAGAATGAAGCAACAGGGGTGCAGAAAAAGGCAAGAGAAGTGTAGAAAGGAGCAAGTGAGGTGCAGAAAGAGCCAACAGAGGTGCAAAAAGAGGCAAGAGAGGTGTAGAAACAGGCAAGAGAAGTGCACAAAAGAGGCAAGAGAATTGCTGAAAGAAGCAACAGAGGTGTAGAAAGAAGCAAGAAAAGTGCAGAAAGAGGCAAGTGAGATGCAAAAACAGGCAGGAAAGGTACAGAAAGAGGGAAGACGAGTGCAGAAAGAGACAACAGAGGTGCAGAAAGAAGCAAATGAGGTGCAGAAAGAGGCAACAGACGTGCAGAAAGAGGGAAGAGAGGTGCAGAAAAAGGCAAGAAAAGTGCAGAAAGAGGCAAAATAGGTACATAAAGAGACAACAGGGGTGCAGAAAGAAGCAAGACAGGTGCAGAAAGAAGCATGGAAAGAGCAGAATGAAGCAACAGGGGTGCAGAAAGAGGCAAGAGAAGTGTAGAAAGGAGCAAGTGAGGTGCAGAAATAGCCAACAGAGGTGCAAAAAGAGGCAAGAGAGGTGCACAAACAGGCAAGAGAAGTGCACAAAGAGGCAAGAGAATTGCTGAAAGAAGCAACAGAGGTGTAGAAAGTAGCAAGAAAAGTACAGAAAGAGGCAAATGAGATGCAAAAACAGGCAGGAAAGGTACAGAAAGAGGGAAGACGAGTGCAGAAAGAGACAACAGGGGTGCAGAAAGAAGCAAATGAGGTGCAGAAAGAGGCAACAGACGTGCAGAAAGAGGGAAGAGAGGTGCAGAAAGTACAAGAGATTTGCAGAATGAGGTCAAGAGAAGTGCAGAAAAAGAAAGAAACGTGCAGAAAGAATCAACAGAAATACAGAAAGTGGCAATAGAGGCGCAGAGGGAAGCAAGAGTGGCTTGCACACCATTAGTACCAATTTAACACCCACATTTAGCAATAAGTAACAGGTGACCATTCTAGGTTTGCAAAGGGCCTTCCACCACGCTGTAACACTTGTCGCTGCATTTTTGGTAACATTTGACCCGTTTCAGGTAGAAACAAGGCTTTTTTTGTTCAAATCTGCAGATTAGGGTGGAAATGATGAATTATGTGGCTAATGCAGAAAATGTATAATTGTGCGAAAGTCGGTGCAGCCAAACAGTCACATAATTCCAGTGGCCCTGCTCATACCTCTGACTAGGTCCACCAGTGCTCCTCAGTGATTCCATCTTTTTTTGTCTCACTGAGTTCATAGTTGAGCTTCTATGGAAACGAGGAAGACTAAACCTGAGGTTACCACTCCACAACACAGACTACCATACCACATAATTACTCTCCATAACACATAATCCCACTCTACATAATTCCTATACACTAAATACCACATACTTTCTATCCACATAATTTCACTGTACAACATACCACATAATTTCACTACACATAACGTACATCCACTGCACTCCAAAAAACATTAGTAAAAAACTTTTACATTTACAACGCCAATAGCTCTAATTCTCGCAAATGCGAAACCTATTACATTGCAAACACTTCTTTAACTAGTAGTCGCGTTTGCAGAGTGGTGGAGAAAGTGTGCTGGGCCTCCAACCAGCGCTCAGGAATTCCGGTGCGTAGGGCTTACAGGAGGTACCAGTAGGGCTTCTTGGCTCCCAAAGTCCCTCAGGAGTAAATTGGACTTCATCCCCCATCCCGTAGTCTGCCAGGAGGCGCGTTTGCAGAATGGTGGAGAAAGGGGGGCATGGCTATATATATATATATTATCTACTGGCGGTCGCCAGTAGATAGTTATAGTTAGGACCTATTTTCCATAGGAAATCCGCAACATTCTATTTGAAATAACTTTGGCGCCGGTTGACGAATGTTCACGAAATTTTCCAACTTGTTGGGGCGCTCCGGCCCGCTCCTATCCTGAAAGTCTCGGGGTGATTCGGCAAGCGGGGGCCGAGAAAAAAGGGGGGTCCCAAAACGTGTTTTCCCCATGCAATTTTCCATAGGAACCTTTAGTCGCAGCTACAGCCCGAACTGCTGAATGGAATTACACCAAATTTGCCAAAAAGGTAGCCCTTGGTTCAGAGTCGTGCCTTTTGCTTAAATGGTGTAAATCCGTTCAGTAGTTCCTGAGAAATTTGAAAAAGAAAACACATATATATCTGGGCGGAGCCTAACCACACATGTCATCGTGAGATCTGATTGGCTGTCAGCACTTCATCCTGGAATTGCTGGCAGCCATCTTGGGACCAATATAAATGATAGTACCCCATTGAAATGCATTGTAGTGAATCGAAGATTTTGAGGGTTACCAAAAGGAGAACTATAAAGGGTGATAACAGACTTTAGTTACATTAGAATTCATTTGTTGATGGTACCATACTAATTTCAGGAATTGTGGTGTGTTCTAAGGTGATTTTACCCTGTGAAAAACCTTCTGCTGGGATATCATGAATCATGTTTGAGAGAACTATTTTCACATGCTTGTCCCATACAGTTTTGGAAGGTGCTCCAGAAGCTAAAATGAGAGCATATTTTCTGTAAATTCACATTATCTTTCTCAGTCATGTGAGAATGAAGTCTGACATTCTCAGTAAAACATGTACATCCAACAAGGGCAGAGACTGTCAGTTGATTCCTTTGTGTTCTACTGCAGCTTCCCAGAGTGTTCTAAAGAACAACTAGAGTGCTAACAGCCTTACTTATGACAAAAGTATGGCACACCTGAAGCCATCTTGATTGGAATAAACTGGTAACGCTTAAAACATTTAATTTAAAAAGGAACAACATGAGGGGGTTCATTTTGCCATAGAAATTATGGTTAGTGCTGTAGAAAGAAAAATTAGGACATGTTTTAAGTGAGATCTCAAATATCTTCCTGTTATATTTCAACAGGAGCAGCCTGTCAGTTGATGCCTTTGTGTTCTACTGCAGCTTCCCAGAGTGTTCTAAAGAACAACTAGAGCGCTAACAGTCTTACTTATGACAAAATTATGGCACACCTGAAGCCATCTTGATTGGAATAAACTGGTAACACTTAAAACATTTAATTTAAAAAGGAACAAAATGAGGGGGTTCATTTTGCCATAGAAATTATGGTTAGTGCTGTAGAAAGAAAAATTAGGACATGTTTTAAGTGAGATCTCAAATATCTTCCTGTTATATTTCAACAGGAGCAGCCTGTCAGTTGATGCCTTTGTGTTCTACTGCAGCTTCCCAGAGTGTTCTAAAGATCAACTAGAGTGCTAACAGCCTTACTTATGACAAAAGTATGGCACACCTGAAGCCATCTTAATTGGAATAAACTGGTAACACTTAAAACATTTAATTTAAAAAGGAACAAAATGATGGGGTTCATTTTGTCATAGAAATTATGGTTAGTGCTGTAGAAAGAAAAATTAGGACATGTTTCAAGTGTGATCTCAAATATCTTCCTGTTATATTTCAACAGGAGCAGCCTGTCAGTTGATGCCTTTGTGTTCTACTGCAGCTTCCCAGAGTGTTCTAAAGAACAACTAGAGCGCTAACAGTCTTACTTATGACAAAATTATGGCACACCTGAAGCCATCTTGATTGGAATAAACTGGTAACTCTTAAAACATTTAATTTAAAAAGGAACAAAATGAGGGGGTTCATTTTGTCATAGAAATTATGGTTAGTGCTGTAGAAAGAAAAATTAGTGCTAAAACACTGCCCCCAGCACGACACCCTACACTACCCAAACATAACTGCACTACCCTACACCCTAAAACACTACCACCAGCACGACTCCCTACACTACTCAAACACCACTGCACTACCCTAAACCCTAAAACACTACCCCCAGCACGACTCCCTACACTACCCAAACACCACTGCACTACACTAAACCCTAAATATACCCCCAGCATGACCTCCCACACTACACAAACACCACTGCACTACCCTAAACCCTAAAACACTACCCCCAGCACGACCCCCTACACTACCCAAACACCACTGCACTACCCTAAACCCTAAAACACTAACCCCAGCATGACCCCCTACACTACCCAAACACCACTGCACTACCCTATACCCTAAAACACGACCCCCTACACTACACAAACATGACTGCACTACCCTAAACCCTAAAACACTACCCCCAGCACTACCCCCTACACTACACAAACACCACTGCACTACCCTAAACCCTAAAACACTACCCCAGCACGACTCCCTACACTACCCAAACACCACTGCACTACCCTAAACCATAAAACACTACCCCCAGCATGACCCCCTACACTACACAAACACCACTGCACTACCCTAAACCCTAAAACACTACCCCCAGCATGACCCCCTACACTACCCATACACCACTGCACTACCCTAAAACACTACCCCAGCATGACCCCCTACACTACCCATACACCACTGCACTACCCTAAACCCTAAAACACTACCCCCAGCACGACCCCCTACACTAGTGCACTACCCTAAACCCTAAAACACTACCCCCAGCACGACCCCCTACACTACCCAAACACCACTGCACTACCCTAAACCCTAAAAACCTACCCCCAGCACGACCCCCTACACCACTGCACTACCCTAAACCCTAGAAAAGAAACCCCCACCCCATGCCCCCTTACCTCTCACTCCTCGTGGTTCCTCTCTCCTCGTGGTTCCTGCTTCACGTCGTCTCTGAGGGGCGGTGCACGTCGTTGTGAGGAAACGGAACAGCCTCTGTTTCCTTACAATGACATGGATCGTCTACATGTTTTTTAGAACGCATGGTCATTTACCATACATACCTTTACAACAAAATTTGTTGTAAAGGCATGCGTGGTAAATGACCATGCGTTCTAAAAAATGCGAAGTAATGACTTCGTGATGTACAACGCATGCGTGGTAATGCATGCGTTGTAATGGTATTGCAAAGTAAAAAGTCGTTGTAACGGCTGTTTACCGATCGAAGCTGGCCCCTGTTCTTCAGTGAGATGTTTATTTGATTAATTAGGAGGAAGGAATGTGGTTTTTTACCAAAAAGTGCATTCCCGGCTGTTGTATTGTGAAAGTGTCCGCGTGGCCTGGTTTCACTTCCGGTGAGAGAGTGAAAGAGTCTGTTTGGATCTAAAGGAGTTCTGTTGTTGGACGGGGCCGGCGCGACATGTCATCAGAAAACATAGCTAATGGAAAGCGTCCTCCCTGAAGTGTGGAGCAGAGCCATGAGAGGTCAACGAGTGTGCGTCCCACCACAGTATGACCGTACCGCGTGACTCATGTGCCACCTTCAGGGTACGGGAGGCAGAAGCGGCATCGCAGGTCCTCTTGAAGACCGTTGTAGCACTAATTCTACATTTTGGTACTAGGACATTTTAACTTCGTTGTTCCTGCCAGATACAAAGAGAAGATCCTGTGTTATTCAGTGCCCTCGTTACCTTTTTTGTGGGTTGTGGTGCTTGTCACTTCGCTGCCCCGCCGGTGCACACGACTGGGCACCCCACCTCATGTGCCATCTGCAGGGCCTCTGCCCTCGGATCACTGGTTTCGGTTTCTGGAGTGGCAACATAAACAGTTGCTCCCAAAGGACTAGCCTGAGCACTTAGGTGAATATCCCCTGCACCAGCATTCCACGGAAATTCTTTCCTAGCTCTCCCACATCAACGAGGACGTCATAATAGCACGGCTCCGCTCGCGACACCGTATGACGTCATCGGAGCCATAAGAGGACCTCGTCGGCGTGCTGACGTCAGTTCCACCCATTTTTTCCGTGCCACCGAGGCAAACAGGGGACCGAGACATTTTCACATGTATACATAGTATAATAAATATATATATATTCACTGAAAAAACCATAGGTTTCAGGCATGTTATAGTTCGAAATTAGCATTTAAAAAACCTTAGAAATTCACTGAAAAAACCATAGGTTTCAGGCATGTTATAGTTAGAAATTAGCATTTAAAAAACCTTAGAAATTCACTGAAAAAACCATAGGTTTCAGGGGCGTTATAGTTAGTTGGACATTTCACTTGTACAAAACTATAGAAATTCCCCCGTTATAGTTAGTTCAGCTAACTATAACTTGCGCGCCTGCAATGCACTGCTGATGATGTCACATATTACATCACTCATGACATGGTCAGTGACATCACTCATGACATCACTGATGACATCTCAAATGACATCACTGATGACATCATCCAGTGAATGTGTGTTTTTCTGAAAATTAAATATGTTTTATATATGTATATTTCAAGGTCGATGGAAGAATAAATGGGTATATACGTGTCTAAATGGATGATTTGTTTTTGTAAAATTGATTGTATAACTGACTAAGTGTATCTTAGTGAATACATGGGTTAGTGAGTAATGTTTAAATATGAAAATATCTGTATCAGTCTCTCACTTTGTGTATAAGTGGCTGCATGCGTTGGTGAGTAGCTACATGAGTGTCTATATGGGTTATTAGTTGGTTTTTGAGTATCAGTATGAGTGTCTGAGTGTCTGTATGGTTCGGTGGGGGTATTACTTAGTGCATAGATGCATGAATGAGTGACTCACTGTTTGTATGTGTTGAAGACAGCATGTGTGCAGGACTGTATAGGTGGATGAGTATGTTTATGGGTGTGTTAGTGAGTGAATGACTGTCTCAATAGTGTCTTTATGAGTAACTACATATGTTTTAAACTAGTATATGTGAGTATTGGTGTATATAAGTGAGTATATGTGAGAGTGAGAGATTGGAAGAGTTCCTGTACAAATAAATAGGTGTTTCTATAAGTGATTGTTTAAGAGAGTAAGTATGTGTAAGTTTCTGTAGAAGTAAGTGTGGTAGTGTGTGTATAACTGTATATGCAAGTAAATGGATGTTTGATACTTTGTTTGCATGTGTGACTATGTGTGTGAGTAACTCTATGGATGAGTGGCGGTGTGTAACAGGATGTATAGGTGTATGAGTACATATGATGAGTGAGTACATGTATGAGTGACTGTATAGGGACTGTTGGTGAATGAGTGGATGTGTGTGTAGATCTTGGAATTACTGAATAGGTGTGTTGTAATTGGTATCGGTATGTCCATGGTTTTGAAAATGGTAGTTTGTATTTTTGAGTGTGTGTATCAAAGGTTATTTTAGGGTGAGAGGAGGTCTGCCACTCTATCACAAGGATGATGTCATCAGTGATGTCATTTGAGATGTCATCAGTGATGTCATGAGTGATGTCATGAGTGATGTCACTGACCATGTCATGAGTGATGTAATATGTGACGTCATCAGCAGTGCATTGCGGGCGCACGAGTTCTAGTTAGCTGAACTAACTATAACGGGGGAATTTCTATGGTTTTGTACGAGTGAAATGTCCAACTAACTATAACGCCCCTGAAACCTATGGTTTTTTCAGTGAATATATATATATATATATATATATATATTTCTTACAATTATGCATTTTTGAATAATAAACATGCTTGTATAATTAATATTATAGAAAATATACTTACATTAGTGTTACTTTTCTTTTGTTGATGGTATTATTTGATGGTTGTTGTTTATTCACTGTTCTATTTTCCGTTGGTATGAAAGCAAAATGTTTATGTTATTAAAATGTTACATATAGTTTTTATTTTAGTGCGTCGTTTTGTATTTAGTAGTAAAATAATTAATACTTACTAATTGTAGTTGATGAACTTAATTTTGGGGATGTTTTCTGTTGGTGCAGATTGTAAAAGCTGTGAAGAGAAAAGTATTTATTAGTTAAAATTAATTTATCGTTTATTATTTTGTTCTATTTGTCAGTTCCTTTATATACTTACTTAGGGGCCGATTGCGATTGTGGAAGGCCCGTCACCGCCAGCCATGCGGTGGAGGTCTTTCCACAATCGGACCGCGAAATTCCCTCCGCCACATTACGATGGCGGAGGGAATCGCGCATGGACCGTGGCTGATGCAAAGACCGACCGCCACGGGACCGCCAAAAGCAATCTCACAGATTGCCTGGCGGACGGACCACATAGCCTAAATTGATGGCGATGCCTAGCAGGCTCCGTCCACCAAATTAGGATGCTGGCTATTGCAGGCCTTTCCATGGCGGCGATGCCGCCAATACAAAAGCTTGTGGGGATTAGTGACAGGGGCCCGTTGTGGGCCCCCCTTGTGTTGGGGGGAGGTGAGGGTGCACTTGGGGGGTACCCATGGTACCCCCCTACATTCCACAGCACTACGTGGCAGGCACCATGTGGTGCCTGCCACGTAGTGCTGTGAAATGCAGAACATGGCATCTTCACATCGTGGCGGGTGCTGCTGTCAGCAGCACCCACCGCAATGTTAAAAATCAAGATCTGACCGCCATGGTGGCGGTCGCATCCTGATCGGGTGTGCGGGACCGCCGCATGCATGGTGGACGGTCCCTTTTCCCACCAGGATGGCGGACGGACTCCAGTCCGTCCGCCATCCTAATGACCCCCTTAGTTTGATGTTTTTCTTTAATGTAGATTTTGTAGTTTTCTTTGAAGTTGTCTGTTGTCACCATTTTTGGTGCAGTTGTAGTGAAGTGTAAGCTGTGAAATAAAAGAGAATAGGTTATATTTTTAGTTTATTAGATTATTTTCATAATTTACAAACACATGTATGCAGCTAAAGAGTAGTGAATCTTTAATAACGATTTTTAAGGAATGTCTTTTTAAGAGTCGCAATTTTTAATGCATGTAGGAATTGCTAAATAAATTGATATTTATACACAATCTGTAATAGGGAGTAAACTCTTTTGTTATTAATTTCTATGGGTGTAGAGGGCCATAGGAATGAATTGGAAACTATTTGCAGTTTGACAGTACCTATTTTGCTATTGCATTTTGAGTTGATGTATTTTAAAAGTACTTTTATCGGTCGTAAATGAGGCTATTTTGAGAATCTGCTCATTTGCGACTGGTAATAAGCTTGATGCATGTGCTCATTAGTCTTTATTTTAAAACATTTTGTAATCCAAATTATATACTTACTTTTTTCGTTGATGAAGTGGTTTTTGTTGATGTTGACGTTTAGTAGAATTTTGTGGCAGCTGTAAAAAGAAAAGTATTTGTTAGCTATGTTTTGTAATTTTATTATGTTTAAAAAATCAAAATATTTTACTTTCTTTATGGGTTAAGTTCTATATTTATTTTGTTATATTTTTAATGATGTTGAGTAAAATATTATGGGCACGAAAATCTTTATCCTGTATTTTCTAGGTGTATTTGTAATGAAGATTAATCTGTGATATTTAAAGAAAAACATTTAATGATTTTAGATAATTAAATTAAAAAGGCGAAGTATATATATTTTGTTATAAAGTTTTGTTCTTACCTGTGTTGTAGAATTTTTGATATAGTTGGTTATGTAGTTCTTCATTCTTCTCTGTTGTCTCTCTCGCAAAGTAACGCTCTTCCTCATTGTTTGGCCGATATACGGTAAAATTGCGTTAATTAATTCGTTGTTTTTATAGTGTTTATTTAATTAGTTAACATTTTCTATTGGTTTGTGTTTATTTAGTTTAAATTTATTGGTCGAGATACCCTTTTTGAATTTTTTAGCAGTTACCTTTTAATTAGTTTAATATATATAATGTTTATTTACTGTTTGTATTTATGTTATTTATTGTTGCTATTTAAATATATTTGTAAATAAATGTAATTTAAATTATTTATAGTTGATATATTATAATTTTAGTTCATTGTTCGTTCATTGGATATTTATTTAATGTTGTATAATTAATTAATTTATTTATTTGTGATGGTATTATTATAGTTTTTCTTTTAAATAATTTAATATTTTTTATATAAATGGTTATACTTTATTTTAAGTATTTGGGACATGTAATTTAATTATATATTTGTAAATAGTATTTTTTTAACTTTAAATGTTATTTTCGATATAGTTTATATGCAATTTAACGATATTTGTGTAGTCGACATTGTTGATATCGATATTTTTGGTGTGTTTCGTATTATTTTAAGGTTATCGATATTTTTGTTGTCAATATTTTTGTTCGATATTTTTGTAGACGATATATTTTTATCGATGTTTGTGTAATTTCTTGTTTAAGTATAGGGTGTTGATATTTTTGGCAACTATATTTTTTCCTCGATATTTTTGTAGGACGAGGTTTCAGGAGGCAATATTGTATCAGTGATCCTGCCACAGCGACATAAGTGCTTAATTCTCTACAGACTGTGACCTTAGTTCAGGAGGTAGCTACATTGTATCAGAGTAGACGGCTTCATAATTGTTTTTAAATAATTGCTCTACAGCCTGTAAAAATGGTCAAGGTGTTGTACAGGCCTTTTAGCTTGCGGTTGTCAGGCCTGTATCTACATGGTGATACATAGTAACATTACGTAGTATAGCAAAGGGGGTTTTCCTCCCCTTCCTTTTTTCGATACATGGCATCATTGCACGATATGGCGAAGAAGAATCCTCTTTTTTTGTTTTCCTCCATTCTTAATACAAGGTAACATTTGACAATACGACTATGGAGTTTTCCTGCTTTCTATTCTGATATCAGCCAGTATGGAGTCCAGTTGGGGTGTGCTACTGGATGTCTATGTGTAACATTGTACTTATGTAATTTGTGTTTTTAATAATTAAGGTTGTGTAAATGTGATATCGCCCTTCTTTTATCATCGAGGTGGTGTGTTCACATTGAGTTGAGCTCAGCAGATATAATTTCCTAACTAGAGCAGTTGGTAATACATTTTCATCACATCACACATGTATATGGGATGCAAGAGAGCGCTGTGACAAACCATAAGTGTAACTAATCTTAGTTATTAGGCCGTCATTTGGGCGGTTGTGTCTGTTGTGGATGTTTATGTTTAATGATACACACCACACCATTACTGTGTGGCATAGCTTTGTGTGGCGCATGAGACTGCTATTTCGTGATATGATTGCAATTCTTTTGGTGTGTATGGGCATTGGATTGGAATACCTTGTGCTGGCACCAGGCCGTCTATCAAACATCAGTTTGGACATGGCACAGATACCTGGATTATGTGTCTGTGAACTGAATATTGCTAATTCTATTGTATTCAAATTGATATGGATCCTAGCTAAGGTCACATGTTATTGAAAACCTTAATTGCTGTGGGGTAGGAATAGTGGTTTCTGACGTATGTCCTTCCCAACTGTAGTGGGATAAAGACTAACAATTGGTATTATTCTTTATTTTAACACTTGTCATTTTTGGGGTACGCTATACCCCTTCCCTTTCTGGGATTATCAAACCTGTATTGTATTATGATATGTGGAGGCTGGAATCACGAGCTTTCTGGGTCATACAGACATAGTGCATTATGACATGTGGAGGTTGGAACCATGAAATAAAGTCATGTGTTACATAAGGTATGCCACTAATATTGAAATGGAGGGGGAGAATTCTGTTGAATGAATTCAGATGAACTAAACAAACCCTTTGGGTAAATACAAATTTCTTTACCATGATGTTACACACATGATGTGTCTTGGTGTTTGATATCTCGCTTTTTTGTGCCAAATCCTTTCATCTGTAAATCATGTTTGATAATTACTTTTCATTAAAGTATCACACTCACAACTGGGTATGTTCACACGCTTCATAGCACATAGGCAATCATGTGGGTCCTCCTCACAGTAGGGCCATGAGCTCATGATTCCCTTCTGTGTCATTGCGTGTTTTTAAAGGTGTTGGAAGGTAAGATGATATTTAGCACTTTTTTGTAGTGTTTTTAAATATGTTTTATTTATGCTTCTTCTTGTATTATGACAAGTTTTTGATTGAACGCAATTCTTCCGGTGACATCTATAGTGCCTAGCATTACCTGCGGCAGGGGGCCGCCCACGATCCCGTTTTCGCGCCGGGAGGCGCACAAAAGGGCTGCTGCACTCCCACAGCGCGGGACGCAATTCTTCCGGTGACAACTACAGTGCCCAGCATTACCCGCGGCAGGGGGCCGCCCATGATCCCGCTTTCGCACCGGGAGGCGCACATAAGGGCCGCTGCACTCCTGCAGCGCGGGACGTGCGCGGCCGTGCCCGGGCCGCGCCCAGGCGAAGCCCGGGCCAAGGGCGGGCCCGTCTGCACCCATCAGCTCCTGGCAGAGACTGGACTGGGCCAGGTCTCGTAAACCTGCAATATAACATGGGTAAGCGAAAACTACCTCCTAACTCCGATGGGGGGAAAGTAAAGGCAAAAGTACCCAGGAATTGTGCCTCCATAATCTCCTATCTGATGACAGCTGTTGGGGCGATAAACGAGGAAATATACGTTGTCGAGGAGCAGCTGGGCTTAGGGGGAGGTTCCAGATTGGATAAGGCGTCACATAGCACAATTGCTGATTCACCTAGTGATGTTAATCCCATCCCCGAGTTTGTGGAGAGGGAGGAAATGACTGTTGCAGGGGCTTGTGTCATTCAGCATAAGGCAGCGGTTTCCGGTCTAGCTACTGACGAAAAGGAGGGAGGAGCTACACCCATTGTTGGAACTGGCACCATACCAAAAAGGAAATGCAGAAAGGGCTCGAAACTGGGTATAAATACTGTTGACTCTGTGACTGTGATTCTGTGACTAGGGGGTGCAGCGGATCGTTGGGCAGCGGTCTCCCAGGCAGTGAAGACTGGTTCAAAGCCCATCTTGCCACCGCTGTGGATAAAACGGCTCAATTATATTTTGAGACTTTTTTGGGGGCATTTAAAGTGGAGTTAATGAACTGTTTTAAGAATGTTTTGGAGCCAATGTTGACTAAATTGTCCTCTATAGATGAGCATTTAAGTAACATAAGGTCCCTCAAAGAGAGTATGCATGTTGATATTGCTACGAGCAAGGCTATGAGTAAGGCGGTCTTGAAGGCCCAAGTTGTTACATGCCCTTTAGAAGCAGAATTGCTTACTGGGGGTCAAAATCAGATCGCACATCTGGGGTGCTCTACATCAGATTTTAATAATTTAGCCATCAATAACAACAAACCACTCTCTGATGTCCATCACAGTCGCACAGGGTTTCATTCACAGCGTGCACAGCCAGAAACCATTGCCAATAAAGTGCAGCATAGTCAGCCCTTAAGTGCACAAGAAAATAAATGCAGGCTTCATTTACCCCCAGAGGCTACTCCATTGTCAGCTGTGTTAGTAGGGGTCCCTTGTTTAAAAATCAACACGATTGAGTCCCCAGACGGTTTGATTCACGAGGTTAAGTACTGGTGTTCAAGGATCCCCGACGGAGGGGCTAAAGCCACATCACACATCATTATGGCCAGGCGCGTGGGGTGGGTTGGATAGGGTGTGAAGTTAATTGAGGGAGATAGTGTTGTCATTAATTTTAACCAGATTAATGTAGCAAAACTATTGTTTAAAGAGCTTGGTACCCCTGGACCGGGCGAGATCAGAGCGCTTCCCCTGGGGTTTTTCTATCGCCCACCCACGAGTAACATAACTGAGAGTTTCACATCGCAGTGGGGTAATCCTACAGAAGATTTAGAAAGGACACACATGGGGCAGAGTAGTATGTACCAGTCAAAGCAGAAACACACTTTTAATCAGACCCAAAATCAAGAACACATAAGTTTGCCAATATCTGGGACTGTTCCTGATTTGAGGCCCCGGCGGGATGTATTAGAATTGGCTAATAGATTTGCTCCACTGAGTCAGCTAGATGCCAACGACTGAGTAACTAGTCACAACGATACACTGGTACAGATGTCCCAGAGTCAGCTCACCCCTAGCCCGAGTATTCCGATAACGGCAATGGAAAAGGGGACAGATATTTTGAACATTCTAAGCTGGAACTTAGCTGGTCTTAAAGCGAAGAGAGATGACCCCGAATGGATTGCTCCTTTGAGGGAATACGACATATTGGGCTTTCAGGAAACATGGGATTCTGAAAATAGTTTTTGGCTGGATGGGTATACAACCTATAAGGAGGCTGCCCAAACCTCGGCTGTTGACCGTGCAAGGGGAGGTCTATTAACAATGATCTCGTTAAAAGTGAGTGGCAGTCACCGCAAATTGGACACAGGGTCCGATAACTGCCTAGCGGTTGAAGTTAGCCCCCTACATGCCCAGAAAATATTGGTTCTTAATTTTTATAACTCATTTCAGAAGGTATCTGTAAACGAACATTTATGCAGTCTAAATCGCTTTTTAGACCACTACAGGGAGAATCAAGTTAATCAGTTTTCAACCATTTTACTTGGCGATTTTAATATTCATCTGTGTTATAAAAAGTGTCAGGTCTTCGATGAACTGGGACCAGGGGGTAACTCAGAGATTCATTTTGAACATTCTCCTCACAGGGGATTTTTAGAGGATCTGATAGCTGATTTTGGGTTGGCCCTCCCAAATACATCAGAAGTTGGAGTGGGCATTCCTTCTTTTAAAGGCAGGGGCCTGTTTTCTACTATTGATTTTATATTTGTCAACACAACCCTGATTCCCATGGTCCTGGATTACACTGCGAGATGGTCCCCCTATAGTGACCACAATCCCATCTACATTAGTGTAAAAGGGTGTTTAAAAATCATAGAAGTGGCAGAATTAGGAACTAGTGCCTCCACAATTAAAATTAGGGACCAAGACCGCAGATTGAAATGGGCCAAGGTGGTGCCAGATCTCTTTTTACATGGCTTGTTAAACACCGTGGGGAATGAGATTGTTATCTGTCAAGGTAGTTCACAGGGGGGCGCGGTGATTGCTGCAGCATTCGACAGGATATGTAAACAGGTAGCCAGTGCCCTCTCCTTACCTAATAAAAGTAGCACTTGTAAAGTAGAGAGGTGGTTCGATCATAAATGTACCTCTGCACACCAGAAATTATTAAGTGCCCTGAAACAGAAACCTCAGGATAGAAGTCTAATAGCTAGGGCAAGGGCGGAGTATAATCAGGCCAGGCACACACGTAAACTGGAAATTAAACAAGAAGCCTGGGAGGACTTGTTGTCTGTTGACGTAATTAAGAATAGTACCAAATTTTGGGAAATTATAAACAGACCCTTTTTTTCAGGCCTTGAGAGCAATGTTGTTGAATGTAACATTCCAGAAGAACTATGGTTTAATCATTTTAAACATATCTATGATAGCCAGCATGATCAGGTGAACATAGGGCCCTTGTGCTCAATCACTGAATATAGTCTGGGTTTTTCTGTGCAAGAAGTGGCTGTGGCCATAACCCAAATGATGGGCAACAAAGCCCCAGGCCCAGACGGGGACCCAGTTGACCTTTTTAAATCAGATGTTTCTCTATGGGCTAAGTTATTGGCTAATGTCTTGAATGTGGCATGTCAACAGGGAATGCCCAAATCCTGGTCTACATCAATTATTGTCCCGGTTTTTAAAAAGGGAGACAGAGGGGATCCAGGGTGCTATAGGCCCATATCCCTGATTGATTCCACGGTCAAGGTGATGGGGGAGGGTGGTGCTCAATAAGTTAACCGGATGGATTAACGAACGTGGTATATTGTCTGACATCCAATACGGTTTTAGGAAAGGCAGAAGCACCCTGGATCAGTGTCTTAACCTTTATCTTTTAATAGGAAAATACACTGTAGCCAAAAAAGGGACCCTCCACATTGCGTTCATGGATCTATCCTCAGCGTTTGACCGGGTAAATAGATCCAAGCTCTGGGACCTGTTATTAGCAATGGGTATGGACAAAAATATTGTGCATTTTTTATCTGACCTGCACAGGGATCTCTCGGCCACAGTATGATTTGACCAAATGGGTAATTTGACACAGAACATAGATGTAACAAGAGGAGTCAGACAGGGATGTATCCTGGCTCCTCTGTTATTTACCCTTTACATCAATAATTTAGACTTGGTCTTGTGCGGTGCTGCCGAAGACATTCGCCGTGGGGGGATCGATTGATCCCTGCCTTGCTTTATGCAGACGACGCGGCCCTACTGGCACGTACAGCCGTGGGGCTCCAGCGTCTGTTATCCTCGTTTGCTGATTTTATGGGCTCTTTGGATTTAAATGTTAATTTTTCCAAATCACATGCCATGAGCCTGGGAGAAAAGACTAGTAAAATCAAGATGTTTGGCTGTGACGGAAATGAAATAACCAGGGTCTCCTCATTCCCGTACCTTGGTGTTTTATTCGATAAGAGATGTTCCTGGGCCCCGCAGAGGAGGGCAAAAAGAATTGCCATGGCTCGTTCCTCAGGCTCGATACTTGACTTTGCCCGAAGGTTGGGCGCTAAACCAATGAAGGTGATGGAGCAGGGAAAATAATTTTTTTTAACCCCTAACAAATTTTATAAATAATTAATAAAATGTTCGTTTAAATGTATTAATCAACACTGTATGTGTGGGAAAGGTAACATGCAAATGTGTGTGCTAAATAATCTATTAATGAATGTCCGTGTGTCTAATTATAACATAAAAATAAATGCGTACTAATTTAAAATAAATGCATGTTTTTGTGCTTCATAGAAATAAAATGTGTCGTTGCAAAAACAATAGTGATGGTAAGTAAGGAACAGCTTAAATGTTGCTTTCTGCTAGGTAATAACTAATTGGGGTACGTAGATGACGGGAGGGAAACGAAAAGGCTATTTTTCTCTATTTTAATTATGTTTTGTTTGCCTCAAAATTAGTGCTTCTAAAGTATAACCGAGTGGCGATATAAAATGGCCACCAGTGGGAAGATGTGCGCAGGCGCAAGGGGACATGTGACACGGGATGAAGTCGGAGAAAACTAACCTCGTGATGTTGCTGAGAGGCTAGGATGCGAGAAATGGTCAAGGCTGATGTGACCTAATTGAACTGATAGTGTGCCGTGGTGATCAGCAGAAGACCCGTGGGAAACCAGTTTAAGAGAAAGGACAATGACTGCGGAGTTCTCGAATGTATCGAAAGAAGTTACAAATGTACTGATCGAAGCGGATGGAAACATGTCTTGAGCGTGTGGGAAAGGAAATGATCCAAGGACCAGTGGATCCAAGAGAACTTGATTAAAAGAATGAATAAGATGACATGCATGGACCAATGAAAGAAAAGCGTGTTATTAATGTTGCAACAATTAGTTAGCAAAGTTAGAATTAGGGTATAAGAGGGCCTACTCTTAGTGGGAGGGAGTCAGTCGCAGTCACAGTCAGGAGCGGAGTTGGAGAGTCGTGTTGGTGTTGGTGGCTTCCAGTGCTGGGTGGTCCTGATCGATCCCTTGCTGAGCGGGAGATGCTGAAAGACTGTTAGATGAGACGGGTTGCAGGTAGCTGATGCTGACGAGCTGAAGTTGCTGTTGCTGTCTTAATTTTCCAGTTGAGTATGAGAATCAGGTTATTTCTAATTCTTAAACTTAGGTTAGAAATCATTAGGCTAAATTAGGAAGGTAGGCAGATAATTAGGGTTTTGGCTTCATGACAAAAATTTCCTTTCTGCAATAAATTGATTATGCTTAATAAATATTTGAATTAATAATGAATGAATAATTGAATAAAGTTTAAATTCTTTCTTATGCTTTTAAAATTATATAAAATTTAAGATTCTTTAAACCAAAATGACTCAGTGGTTATTTTCCTAAATGATTGTGACATCAGTAATTGGTTATTGTGATTTAGCTGGTCTTAATCACTATGAACTAATTTTTACATGAATGATTCATCGACAAAACAATGAGCAGGAATATCTTAAGAAATAACTAAAAGAAAGCGATAAGTTAAGGTAATAAGATATCCCGGCTCCTTCCAGCGGTACATAAATGGTGTTTTCCATTTAGTTCTCATGCTTCTCCTAGGAATACAGAATTTCATAAAGGTGTAAAGGAAATCCAGGTGTGTGTGTGTGTGTTAGGCGATGTTTATGGGCCCCATCGTCATGTGGATGTGAGAAAATATAGTTTGCCCCTGGATGACCTATAAGTGACCTAGGAGGAGAATAGTTTTTATTGTACGCGCTGCATCAGATTTCTTGGTAGCAGAGTTATGGTTTTCTATAGATTAGTTTAGTGATTATTGTTTATTGATTATTGATTATTTTTGATGACTAACACTATATGTTGAGTCGTGTTATGTTATATGTGAGTTTTCACGCTTCTGGGATGTAGGAAGTGGAACACGTGTGGCAAGAGAAGTCACATGGAATTTGGTACATGGTCTGAATTCATTTTGGTAATAACACAGGTTGTGTTATGTTAGGGATTTTCTGTACGAAAAGTGTGTAATTGAAATAGCAAATCACGTTTACTTGTGAAACTTTGGCCTTAATTCTCAGGAGCCTAGTCTCCACATGTGTCTTATCCCCAGAGAAACGAGTAAATTGTTTGCTTGAAAGAAGGGTAAGGTAGAGGGAAGTGCTACTTTATCGGCGAGAGTAAATAATTCTGTGGTAGGGTAGAGGTAAGCGCTGCCTACTGGAAATACAGGATTCTTGTGTAAAAGGACAAAGCTGTCACTTTTGTTTAGCGAATCAGACTATGGAATTGTTTTAATTGTTGTAACTAACGGAGAAAACAGCGAGAAGAAAAAAATTGCCGATAAATTTTGTAAAGGAGGGGTAAAAGAGCAGAAGTGACGTGGAACAGTGCCGCGCTAGTATTGGATAGTGCGCTAGTCACGTGAACACAGAGCAGGAGTGACGTAGAAAAGTGCCGCGCTAGGATTGGTTGGTTCGCGGATGGAGGGAATTGTTCTGATTGGTACGTTAGTGTGAGTCGCGCTGTAATTGGTCGAAGTTCCGTACACAGAACAGCGTTAGCGTAAAGAGAAAACAAATAGAAAACATGCCATATTACGAGTATGAAAGGGAGAGAACGTCATGGATGACGAAATTGAAGAATTTCTTTAAGAAAGACAAAAAGGTTGTGACTAGAGAGGGACAAGTAATTCCTCCGCCGAAATCAGCAGCTTCACATATGATGCTGAAATATGGATATCATACGTGCATATGGTTGGAAAACTGGGCAAAGTATACGAAGAATGATGGTGCTTTAGCTTTCCCTGAGAATGGTTCATTTAGTGTAGCGGTTTTGCGAAATTTGAGAGAAAAAATGTGTAAATTGGAACCTAGACCTAGACCGACACAGTTTGAAGCATTGACGGAATGGGAGGATGAGATGTATGAGCGAGAGAGATTCAGAGGTTTTAGGGATCATGAGTTTATGCCTGGAAGGTTGTGGGGAGTAAATCATGAAGACAGAATAAAACGATGGAGATGTGCTAACATGACAGGAGGTTTGTTTCCAGCTTTTACAGTTGAGGAAGGGACTAAGAAAAACGGACTGAGAAAAAGAAACATATAGAGAGGGAAAAATATATGCATGAGAGCGAAACGGATGACGAGTTGCTGGAAGATATTTTAAATAGAAATCCACCTCCGTATCAGCAGAGTTCTACAGTGGTGACACCAAATGCGCCGCTAATAGAGACTATGCGAAATAAAAGTCCGGAAAAGAGAATTGAAATAAATAGGTCACAAGAACAAATGAGAACTTCTCAAAATGAAGGAATAGAAAGCGACAATGCAAGCGAATTAGCAAGGACAACAAAAGAACTAACTGAGAAGATTAGAGAATTAACAAAAAATATGGAAGCAGTTACTGTGCCTGTAACAATAGGTCCAGTAATACCCGTTTTTGAGAATCAGAAAATTGATGAACGATCTTTGGTGATTCCCATGAGTTAATTTCAGAGAGAAAAAGAAAGGATGGAACAAAGTGCAAGTACAAGTAATTTGGCTAGTACTTACAGACCAAGTCCACCTACAAATTTGACGGTGAATGAGTGCAATGGTAGGAAAATGCATATGGTAACAGAATCTGCAACAGAAACCCCTGAAAAGAGTGGTAATTGGATAGAACTAAATAATACACCCATAGGTCCGACTCCTGATGAGTTAAATGAGTGGATGAAGGCATTTAAAATAAAAGAACCAGAAGAAAAACCATTAGATGTAATTAGATTAAAAATCGATATGGAAGAATTAATTCTAGGAACGATTGGTACCGAAAAGATAAAAAATTACCAGGATGATGAAATAATGTTTCTGTGCAAAAGTATTACATGGAGGGCAAAGAATTTACATGACAAACTAGAAGAAGTAGCCAGTGAGATTGGAATAGACTTTGCGAAAGTGAAAACATTGCAGAAACCATATAGAGTAGATTTTTGTGAAAAGGATATTGAAAATTTGAACACGGCAGGAAGGCTGACACAGATAAAAGAGTTAATTGTGTTGTTGAGAAAATGGGGTGATGTGGACAGATGGAAGGTTAGATGGACAAAGAAGAATGAGAAAACTACAGACAAAGGTTCATTGGCTTTTATGATAACTGAAAAAGAATCTGTTGCCAAAGAATACCCCATGAGAGAAACTCCAGGTGGTAGTTACGTGCATGTTCCCTGGACTAGGCAGGACATACTGTCATTTACCAATGACTTTCCAAAGCTAAGAGAGAAGCCAGTTGAGTGGTACCGACAAGTAGAGAGGTTTGTAAAAGTCTCAAAAGTATTGTGGATAGATTTAGATGGATTGTTTGACATAGTGGTACCAACAGATTTGTGGTCAGAATGTAAGATTACAGTTGACTGGCCAACTACAGAATATCCAAGAGATCCTAAGACAGGAGCTCCAGGTCCTGATGTGATGAAGAAGTACGATAAGGTGATTACCTTTTTGAAGAATAAGATTCCTCCTAAAGAGACAGATTGGGTAAAAATCGATAGAACTACACAGGAAAGTAAGGAGTCTGTACATGCATATTATGAGCGATTGTTGTTGGTTTTCAAGCAGTACAGTGGTTATGAGGAGTTGAGTGAAAAAGACATGAGTCATTTTGTATACCGATTTGTGTTTGGCCTGAAACAAGAAATAAGTGATATGATTAAGCAACACATGATAAACTGGCAGAATGGAAGTGTAGATGAGGTGCTGAGGTATGCTAAGTATTGTAGTGATGAAATAGAGAGTAAACAGCGTAAGTTGAAAGAGAAGGCAATGTGGGCACAGGTGAAGGTGGCAGAAAAACAAGAAGCTCAATTGGACCATAATAATGGAAATGAAACAGGACAGAATAAAATGCGACCTAACATAGGTAAAGGAAAGGGTCAAGTGAGCCTAGAAGAGGCAAAGAAGAAATGGCCATGTCATAATTGCGGAAAGTTAGGGCATTGGAGAAACGAGTGTAAGTTCCCACCTAAACCTAATCCGGAAAATCAATCATTAACTCCACAGGTGCAGAATGAGGTAGTTGTTCAACAAAGTCAGGTGCCGCAACCACCACTTCCCAACACTGTTAACCAGCAAAGATACAGTACAGAAACAGGATTCTACGGAGGAGAGCAGGTAACACAGTTGCCGCGAGCTGCTAACATTTCTCAGTATTGGTTGCGTCAGAGTGAGGATGACCCGGATGAAAGATTCTGACGGTGCCCAGGAGAGGGGAAAGAGTGCGTACTTGGCGCAACTCTAGAGGTAGATCAGTCTGGTCCCTTTGTGGATGGAGAAGTGAATGGTGCAAATGTAACATTCCTTGTCGATACTGGAGCTATCCGTTCTACTGTTAGATCAGTGGAAATTCCAAACCTTCCTCTCTCAGGTGAATACATCCAAGTAGTAGGAGTAGCCAATCAGCAGATTAAAACCCCACTTACTGAATTGGTGGAAGTAAAAATTGGTTCTTTTAGCAAAATGCATAAATTTGTAGTGTGCGATTGTAGTCCTGTAAATCTTTTGGGTCGTGACCTCTTGTGCAAGATGAATTGCACAATTTATTGTACGCCAGATGGAATTGGATTTCAGACTTCAGATGAAGATGTTTTGTATAAAGTAACTTTGATGAATCAGGAACCTGAAACGAATGGTTTGTTTCCTGCATTTGACGCAGAAAAACTTCCAGAAGAACTAAAAAGTGCAGTAAAAGAAAGTGTGTGGGATTTTACAGGAGAAGACATTGGATTAATGAAAGAAGTTGATCCCGTAAAAATAACAGTAAAGGAAGGGACAACTTACCCGAATACGCCACAGTACAAATTAACTCCAGAAATAATTGAAGGAATAATTCCTGTGATAAATAAAATGATTGAACAGGGAATTCTAAAAGAAATAATGAGCAGTCCATGTAATTCACCTATTATGGGACTGAAAAAGCCAAATGGAACATATAGAATAGTACAGGATTTGAGAAAGATCAACAAAATAGTTGTGCCCCGTTGTCCAATAGTGCCAAACCCTGCAGTAATTCTATATCAAATTCCACATGAAGCTGAGTGGTACACTGTGATAGATTTGTGTCACGCATTTTCTCTATTCCTTTGCATCCAGATAGCCAGCCATTATTTGCGTTCCGATTTGGAGAGCGTATTTTGGCATGGTGCCGAATTCCTCAGGGGTATACAGAAAGCCCCTCAATCTTTAATCAGATTCTAAAGAAATCTCTGGAAGATTTGAAAATGCCAGAAAAGTCAGTGATGGTGCAGTATATCGATGACCTGTTGGTGGCATCGAAAACAAAAGAAGCATGTGTAAGTGATACAATTGCTTTACTGAACCATCTAGAGAAAAGAGGACATAAAGTTACTCCTTCAAAATTACAGTTTTGTCAGAAAGAAGTCCAGTATTTAGGGCATAAAATTGAGAAAGGAGTGCGAAAGATAGTGACAGAAAGAGTAAGAATGATTCAAGGAATGAGAGCACCAATGACACAAAGAGAGGTAAGAATGTTTTTGGGAATGGTTGGATATTGCCGACAATGGATAAGTGGTTTCTCTTTGATTGCAAAACCATTACAAAAGTTGACCAAGAAAGATGTAAAAGACCCTTTTGAGTTAAACAAAGAAGAAATGAAATCTTTCAAAGAATTGAAAAAGAAACTGTGTGAGGCACCTGCATTAGGCATGCCTGATTATGAGAAGGATTTTGAGTTGTACTGCAGTGAAAGAGATGGATGTGCGTTTTCAGTACTGGTACAAAAACATGGAACAACGAAAAGACCAATTGCTTATTTTTCAGCTGTTTTAGATCCTATAGCAAAAGCATTGCCCGGATGTCTGAAAGCAGTTGCTGCTACTTGTGTAAGTCTGGAACAAAGTGAAGGTATAGTGATGGGGTATCCACTGAGAGTATATGTTCCCCATTCAGTAGAAATTCTTTTGACAAGAACAAAAACACAGTACATGACACATAGTCGGCTGACTAAGTACGAAAAAGTCATCTTGAGTGCTGAAAATGTGACCATAGATAGATGCATGAATGTAAATCCTTCAACATCATTGCCAGATGAGGAGAATATAATTGAACAGGACGAAGTAGATCATGATTGTCTGAACGTGCTGGAATATTGCACGAAACCAAGAGCTGACATAAAAGATGAACCGTTAAAGGCATCTGATTATGTCATGTTTGTGGATGGCTCATGCTTGAGAACAAAAGAAGGAGTTTTAAGCGCAGCTTACGCAGTGTGCACAGTGGCAACTGAGATGGAAGCGTCTTGTCTGAAAGGAATAAGGTCTGCACAAGTTGCGGAACTGATTGCTTTGATTCAAGCATGTAAATTAGGAAGAAATGTACGAGTCACGATTGTGACCGATAGCCAATATGGTTTCGGCATCGTACATGACTTCGGTCAGATTTGGTCACAAAGAGGATTTTTGACATCTGCAGGAACACCTATCAGAAATGGAGATTTTGTTAAAAAGCTGCTTGAGGCGATACAGTTGCCTAAACAAATAGCTGTAGTGAAGTGCAAGGCGCATAAGAAAAACGAAGATTACATAGCCGTTGGCAATAATTATGCCGATGAGATCGCTAAATATTGTGCAGAGAACATGGTGTCCATGAACAAAAATAGAGAAAGGGAGCATGTCTCTTGTCCTTTGCTTTTTACTAATACTGTCGAGACATGGGATGAAGTAAGGCAGTTACAAGAAACTGCAAGTGATGAGGAAAAGATTACTGGATAAAAGCAGGATGTAGAAGACAGGAAAATAATGGTGTGTGGGTATACAGAGATGAAAGACCAGTTATGCCTGATAGCATGATTGCAGACATGGCACGGATGTACCATGGACAAGCTCATATTGGGAGAGATGCAATGATCAGACTTTTTAGACAAACCTTGTATAACCCAAAATTCAGAGCCATTGCTGAAAGTCTTTGTCAAAGATGTCTTATTTGTCAGCAGTTTAACCCAGGAAGAAAAACAGTAGTGAGTCTAGGAACAATAGGACGAGAAGGAGGTCCATTCACTAGAATGCAGTTGGACTTTATAGAGATGCCCCCTAGTAACAGACTAAGATATGTTCTAGTGGTCGTCTGTTTGTTCTCTCGGGTGGAGGCATACCCCACAAGAAGGAATGATGGAACAACAGTGGCAAAACTTATGCTGCGAGAGTTCATTCCAAGGTATGGTTTTCCAGTCACGGTTGAGACAGATAGAGGAACACATTTTCAAAATGAGTTGATCCAATTGATTTGTGAAGCACTGAGTATTAAACAAAAACTACATTGTGCTTACCGACCAGAGGCTTCTGGGGTAGTGGAGCAGATTAATGGAACAATTAAAAACAGATTAGGAAAAATGTGTCAAGCTACAGGACTCAAATGGCCAGATGCACTGCCTCTTGTTCTGATGACCATCAGAAGCATCCCTGAAAAGAAAACTGGACTCAGTCCTCATGAGATGATCATGGGACGAGCAATGAGACAAGCACACGTACCTGTCAACAAGTTATTAACTATAACTGATGATCTAGTACTGGATTATTGCAAGGGACTGGCTGATGTGGTGCGTTCTGTGTTTCATCAGGTTGGACCGGATGCGACCACTCTTGAAAGAAAACCAGCCCACGACTTGAATCCAGGAGACTGGGTCCGTATAAAAATCTACAGGAGAAGAAACTGTCTAGTTCCTCGCTGGGACGAACCACGACAGGTAATCCTAGTAACAACGACTGCAGTCAAGTGTGCAGGAGTGAAGAACTGGGTCCATGCCAGCCACACAATCAGAGTTCAAGAGCCTACTGATCGACATGTGAATCGACGTCTGGAAGTGTGGGATAAAAGTTTAACGGCTGGGACAACAAGGATAAGAGAAAGGGTGCCAGAACTTGAAGATCGACCTGAAAGTCGACATCTGGAAACCCCAACTGCAAACACCTCTAGAGAAGAAGAGGAAGAAGAAGAAGAAGAAAGAAATTCAGAAGTTCCAGAACCTGAAGATCGACCTGTAAGTCGACATCTGGAAATATCTGACACAAATTCAGAATCTGATGATTCAGTTGCAAACTGTGAAGAATTCCGAAAGAGAACTTGGGGTTATAAACCAATTAGAGAAGAAACTGAGCAAGAAATTGAGCTAGATGAACAACCAAGTACAAGTTATGGTGGAAATCCTTCAGAAATAATATTAATAGATGAAGTAGGGAAAGAAGTACACAAAAGGTTAGAAAATCGAGAAGAACCCCGAGGAGCAATAGGGACAGATAGAGAAACAGAAGAACAGGGAAATTTAGAAGCAGAAAGGGAGGAAAACACCAAATCGGAAGAACCCCGAGGAGGGACAGTAATAAGGGAAAACAAGAAGGAGAAGACAGATCCACCAGTAGGAGATGACGAGATCATAAGTTTCAAAATAAGAAACAATAGTGAAACAGTTGAAACAGAAACTGAAGAAAGTGGAGAAGAGGAAAAGGCAAAAACTGAATCAAGAAAAAGAAATTGGAAATCAGAAAGAGAAGAAAAAGAAGGTGAAGCCAAAAGGCCAAGAAAAGGAGATAATTGGCCCAACAGCTATATAAGAAAATTGAGATATAGAATAATAAGAGCAGGAGACGAAAGTGCTGAACAAGTGAATGAAATAACAAGTCAAAAGGGACAAGAAAAACCCAGTGGAAAAAGATTACAAAAGTCCAAAAGAACAAAGAAAGTGAATGCAAAGTATAAGTCACCTGAGTGGCTGTATATTGCACTGACAGATTACAAAGAAGAAGAAAACACTCACGAAAACTAGAGACTAAGAAGTCGAATGGGAAAAGGTGAGATGCAACAAACCTGAAGTGAAGACTTATAGTGCTTCTGCCGGACATGACAATTTTACTGGATGTGACAAATCACCGGATGTGACAACGAAAGAATTCTGGAGAGAATTAAAAGAAAGTACCAAGCAAAGACTTTTTGAAAGCAGAGTGGCATCTAAGTCATTTCTGAGGTGTAGTGACACAATTTTCTGAAACTTAACAAATAGAAAAAGAAAAATGGAAAATACTAGGGATAGAAGAGATAAATGTGAGTTTATAAAAAGATGGTGCAAAATGTGCTGCTTTTGTACAGGGTTATTAATGACCATATGGATAGTTTTAGCAATCACAATTCCTATTAGTTTAGCTGTAATAGAAGCAAAGAATGATACTAAACCAGAAAAAGAAACTAAAAGAACCAGTTATTTTAAGAAGTAGTGCAGAGTTACATAAGGATAAGTCAGTAACAGACTTTTCTAAAAATGTTTTTACAAAATTGTTGTACGAATATGTAGAGACAATGGATGTAAGAGATTGTTATGTTTGTATGCAGTTGCCTGCATCAGTTTCAGAAGGTGTGACTTATCACCACCTACCTCTAACTTATGGAATAACATGTAGTGTAATAGCAAGTTTATTTTATAAAACAGGTAGATTAGAATCTTATTATACTGACATAGATAAGATTTTTGCAAACATTCCAGTAGTACCAGAACTTAACAAAGTAAAACCAGCAAAAGTTTTAGGAGAATTCTTTTTAGAACATAGAAAATTAACATTAGAAGAAATAGTTAGTAACAACCTTACCTGTGAGTTAAAGAAAGAAGAAAAAGTATTTTTAGAAATGGTTGAAGAAAGAAGAATGAAATTTCAAAAAGAAGCAATAAAGAGGAAGGAAAACATCTATGGACGTTTGAGGAAGGAAATCATGAAGGGAAAAAGATAAATGCAGCAATGACATTAGATTGGCCACAAACAGGAAAGTTGTGTATTAGGAGAAATAAGACAGTCTATGACAATTACTTTGTAGGTTCCAGTATCTGCCATGACAATTATCAAATTCTGGGAGGTTGGGGATTCAAAGGTGGAAAAGATCCAATATTTCCAGGTATCTATTATATTTGTGGGAATAGAGCTTATTACAGGTTACCGGACCATTGGTATGGAACTTGTTATGTAGGCCTGGTCTTTCCAAAAATCTTTCACATGGACAGAGAAGAAAAGGGAACATACAAGATGATTAATAGCTTTACACGTAGAAAGAGGGAAAGTTTTTCAGAAATTGTAGGTGATATTTTTGGAGCATTAATACCAGCAATGCGGGAGGGTTCTTAATGGTAAATACCGAAATGGTTGCCATGAGAGCTATGGTGATGCAAAATCGGCTTGCCCTTGATATTCTTTTGGCAAAAGAGGGTGGAGTCTGTGGAATGTTGAAAGTCCAACATTGTTGTACTTACATTCCTGATAAAAGTGAAAATATACAGAAGTATATTACAAATATTACAAATTTGCACAAAGAACTAGTTCCACTGGAGGTTGAAAATGTCTTGGGAAAACTTGGTAGAGGGTTTTCTTCGGTAGCAAATTGGTTGACCAGAATGAGTAGACTAATGATAGGGAAAGTTATAATAATAGCAACTGTAGTAATATTATTAGCCATGGTGTTGAAAATAATAATAACGTGTATAAAAAGAAAAGTAAGACAAAATAAGATAAAAAGAAATAACAGAATAATGAAAGAAAGAGAGAGAGAAATGGGTGAAATTGAGTTGGAGAAAATGAAAGAAAACATGTATAAGGAGACAAAAAGACAAGATGAAGAAGAAACAGATGTGTAAATAACAGAAAGCAAAGGATAAAAGACATGCTGCCTGAAAAGAAGTATAACTTGTGTTTTATGTGGTGATTTAAAAATCACCAAAGGGGGAGTTGATGGAGCAGGGAAAATAATTTTTTTAACCCCTAACAAATTTTATAAATAATTAATAAAATGTTCGTTTAAATGTATTAATCAACACTGTATGTGTGGGAAAGGTAACATGCAAATGTGTGTGCTAAATAATCTATTAATGAATGTCCGTGTGTCTAATTATAACATAAAAATAAATGCGTACTAATTTAAAATAAATGCATGTTTTTGTGCTTCATAGAAATAAAATGTGTTGTTGCAAAAACAATAGTGATGGTAAGTAAGGAACAGCTTAAATGTTGCTTTCTGCTAGGTAATAACTAATTGGGGTACGTAGATGACGGGAGGGAAACGAAAAGGCTATTTTTCTCTATTTTAATTATGTTTTGTTTGCCTCAAAATTAGTGCTTCTAAAGTATAACCGAGTGGCGATATAAAATGGCCGCCAGTGGGAAGATGTGCGCAGGCGCAAGGGGACATGTGACACGGGATGAAGTCGGAGAAAAACTAACCTCGTGATGTTGCTGAGAGGCTAGGATGCGAGAAATGGTCAAGGCTGATGTGACCTAATTGAACTGATAGTGTGCCGTGGTGATCAGCAGAAGTCCCGTGGGAAACCAGTTTAAGAGAAAGGACAATGACTGCGGAGTTCTCGAATGTATCGAAAGAAGTTACAAATGTACTGATCGAAGCGGATGGAAACATGTCTTGAGCGTGTGGGAAAGGAAATGATCCAAGGACCAGTGGATCCAAGAGAACTTGATTAAAAGAATGAATAAGATGACATGCATGGACCAATGAAAGAAAAGCGTGTTATTAATGTTGCAACAATTAGTTAGCAAAGTTAGAATTAGGGTATAAGAGGGCCTACTCTTAGTGGGAGGGAGTCAGTCGCAGTCACAGTCAGGAGCGGAGTTGGAGAGTCGTGTTGGTGTTGGTGGCTTCCAGTGCTGGGTGGTCCTGATCGATCCCTTGCTGAGCGGGAGATGCTGAAAGACTGTTAGATGAGACGGGTTGCAGGTAGCTGATGCTGACGAGCTGAAGTTGCTGTTGCTGTCTTAATTTTCCAGTTGAGTATGAGAATCAGGTTATTTCTAATTCTTAAACTTAGGTTAGAAATCATTAGGCTAAATTAGGAAGGTAGGCAGATAATTAGGGTTTTGGCTTCATGACAAAAATTTCCTTTCTGCAATAAATTGATTATGCTTAATAAATATTTGAATTAATAATGAATGAATAATTGAATAAAGTTTAAATTCTTTCTTATGCTTTTAAAATTATATAAAATTTAAGATTCTTTAAACCAAAATGACTCAGTGGTTATTTTCCTAAATGATTGTGACATCAGTAATTGGTTATTGTGATTTAGCTGGTCTTAATCACTATGAACTAATTTTTACATGAATGATTCATCGACAAAACAATGAGCAGGAATATCTTAAGAAATAACTAAAAGAAAGCGATAAGTTAAGGTAATAAGATATCCCGGCTCCTTCCAGCGGTACATAAATGGTGTTTTCCATTTAGTTCTCATGCTTCTCCTAGGAATACATAATTTCATAAAGGTGTAAAGGAAATCCAGGTGTGTGTGTGTGTGTTAGGCGATGTTTATGGGCCCCATCGTCATGTGGATGTGAGAAAATATAGTTTGCCCCTGGATGACCTATAAGTGACCTAGGAGGAGAATAGTTTTTATTGTACGCGCTGCATCAAAGGCAATGCTTAATTTATATAAATCTAAGTGTATAGCCATTGCCAATTACGGCTCCGATATATGGGGGTTCATAAATTGTCCAGATATTCAAACTGTGGAAAACAAATTTTTAAGAAGCCTGCTTTCAGTTCCCCATTCCACATCCTCGTATATAATTCATGAAGAACTGGGCATTGGCTATGTGACCGATGTAATCAAAATGTCCCCCTTTCTTAAATGGATCTCGATCTGGTGTAATCCAGAATAAGAGCTAAATCGTAAGATCATCAGAGATTGCATGACACTAGACAGGGCTAGTAGGATTCCATGGCTCAACTACGTGAAAAGTATTGCTAGGGAGTTAGGTCGCCCTGATGTCTTTGATAATCCAAAAAAATTATGCAATAAGGATGTGGGGTGGGGAAAGATGGCATTTTTGCGTTTTGCAACTGCAGAAAGAGAGGCTGCAGAGCTATCAAAGTTTACAGTTTGAACCCACCAGACTTTAAAAACTTCTAATATGATAGAGCCCTATCTGGACATAGTCACTAAACCCAGACATCGTTTTTTATTGACTAGACTGAGGTTTAACCTCTTACATTTCCTGTTGGCTGAGCCTTTGGGCTGGAGCAGGCCAGAGGACCTGGGCCCCTGTTCCTGCGACAGTTTTTCGAGGCAAGACACTATGCACTTGGTAATGTTCTGCGATCGCTACCTGCAAATCCGGAAGCGTTTTATTTTCCCAATTTTAAAAGACAAAGGCTTCCTGCAGGTTAGACCGGCCCTAGTGTATCTGCAGATGCTGAACAGTCCTTGAGAAATCTTTAATATTGCCAGTTTTTTAGTCGCAGCATTTAGAGCAAGAAGCAAAAGAAAGTAAATTTTTATGTGCTGGATCGATTATGTGTTTTCTTCTTGTTCCCTAAATATTAGATGTTTTAAGAATGTCCTATCTTTTTGTGCAATAGATTCCCCCTTTTTTAATGTGTATGTCGTACATTTTAACATGGAATTTTTAGCCCTGCATTTTATCATTGATGGTCTATGAATGTTATTCATTTTATCTTTTTGGAATATTGGGTATTTTTGTATGCTTTTATGATTTTGATTGATCGAATAAAGCAATTTTGACTGACTGACTGATTGAATATTTTTGTATATATGTTTAGAGCCCTGAAGAAGTTCAAATTCTTTGAATGAAATGCATTGGCTGTTTTTATGGAACAAATGGAAAATAAAATAAAGGAGATTCTATAAAACTGAAGATTTGGGTGTCCTTCCCCTTCATTTGTTTCCCATGTGCTTCTGCCTGACAATACAGGATCGTTAAGCCTTTTGTGTGGAGACAGGACACAGCCTATTCAGTTGTAAGTGGGGCTGTGCTCAGCTCCGCCCCCTGTTCCTGCAAGTTAATGGCCCATTGAGGCACACCTAATCCATCTATTGTGTGACTGTCTGGGAGGAATTCACAAAGTCTGTCAGCTAAACCCAGACATATGACCCAAGACAGGCTGCAGGCACAAAGGGCTAAGAATAGGATAATGCCAATGCTCTAAAAGTGGCATTTGCAAAATTGTAATGAAAAATCTAACTTTACCATTAAAGAGTGTTTAGCATTACAATTTCACAGGTACCAAACATGATATATCTACCTTCTCACAATTGGAAATTACACTTATTAAATTCAATAAGGAATCCCCAATGTTATCCTATGGGAGGGGTAGGCCTCACAGTAGAGTTTTTCACTACCAGGAGACGTAAAACTTGATACTATGGGGTCGATTCCGATTCGGGCCGGAAATTTCTCCGACCGAGCCGGACCCGGAGAGATTTCCGACCGAATCGGACCCGTGCAGTCCGACCGAACGAGTACGATGCGTCCGTATGTTATCGGACTCGAGTCGGTCGGACTCCCATTGAAGTCAATGGGAGCCGGTCGTACAACGCGTACGCGGGCTCCCATTGACTCAATGGGTGCGAAGTCGGACAAGGGCGCCCCTACAGCGGGTACGCGGCGAAGCGATTCGCGCCGTACACGCACAGGTAGGGGGACCCATGGGTCCCCCTGTGTGCGACTCGCGCGGCTACAGCGTACAGGGGGTCCGACACGGACCCCCAAAGTACGGCTCCGACAGCTCTTACGAGCCGGAGTGCGCGGCTCGGTCGGACTGCTCGCGGCGCGCATCGTACTTACCCGGCCGGGAAACGTCTCCATTGCGCGGTGCGAGTCGAGTCCGAGCGAGTCGGTCGGAGCGGTTCGAGCCGGGAGCGAGTCGGTCGGAGCGGTCGGGACGCCCGGACGAGTCGGTCGGAGATTTCGCATCGTACTCGCTCGGCCGGACCCGTGTACGGTTCGGTCGGGAAACAGGGCTCCGAATCGGATCCGGTAAAGCCGAATCCGATTCGGAGCCCTACCGGCCGAGATCGGAATCGGCCCCTCAGTGTCCAACCTTTTAATTCCAGAGCACCCTACATTATGAGCTACCTAGGGCTTACCGTAGGAGTGACATATGTAATAAAAGGGAGTTTAAGGATTGGCAAGGGGGTTTAAATGGGAAGTCCACATGGCAGTGTAACACTGCTATCAGTCTGCAATGGACAAGTAACTAGGTAAAAGTTCTCCTTCACAAATTTCAGGATTCAAACCGAGTCATAGGCGCCGTATGAATATTTTTTTATTGGACACACTTGACATCTGCATATGGTGCCTGGAGTCTGATCATAACTCTGTAGCATGTGACACCTGATGCACCTGAGGACTATCAGGGATTGGGAGTTCAAGTTATTTTTGTCCAAGGCCTAAAGGGACACACCAAAGTATTCCCCAACTCCTCCAGGTACGTTTTCTGACAGGGGCAGGGTCTTTGCCCCCAAGAGATATTCCCACAATAAACTCTAAAAGTGCCAAAGGAATGAGACATCTTTTTCATTACGGAAAATACCCAGCTTCTGCCACATTTTGGATTCATTGTGTGTTCCCCAATGCCAAGCTCTTCTTCATCATCAGAGCCTATCACAAAGCTGAAAAAGATTTAGACAAAGTTTCCTGCTCCACCTGCTGATGCAGTGCATGTTAAGTTCTTCCCACTGGCCATTTTGCATTTTTTTACTGATGGATTGGGCCCCCTCTAGGCCACTACCAAGGGTGAACTTTATCCTATGGGTTTGATGATTGCTCCCAACTCCATGGCTCATCAGGCTCCAGCCTCTGTGCCTATGAACAAATCTCAGCCAAGGGTGCCATCCATTAATCATCTGGCGCTGTCCACGCCGATGCCTCCGTAGTCGCTCTTGGTGCTTCCCACAGAGCCTTATCTTTGTTACCCTTGAAACTTTGAAAGTCTGTGATGAAATAATCTAGGTATCGAAAGAGAAGGTCAGAGTCTGTTTTGATAATGAGCCATTGGCACAGCATTTTTTTAGGGGCCAGATGTTCTCCTGGATGGTGAATTACTTGAATCCAACTCACATGCCATGGCTTTGCCTGATAAAGAGTATGGCCGGTCAGGAGATGATTCAGAGGCTTACAACCTCCTTCCTTCTTATAATTCTGATTCTTGCCTTTATCTTGACTTACGAAATGCAAATATCCAAGATACCTCATCAGGAAGGGATATCCCTCCCCACAACCGGCAATGTTGGAACAGGAGAGGGGAAGAGATGAACAATAGGACTAGAAGCAGCAGATGCCTCAGAGTAATGCCATTAAACCCTTGATTTATAAGCACCTAGCAACTCCCAAAGGTCCCACTACACTAACTCAAGTGCTACTCAAGAGGGGTGGGGGGGCAGTTTGTTGTTACGGAGGATGTTAAGTAAAGCAAGCCAGAGAATAAGTATGTTTAGGGATATGTGCAAGAACTGATGAGAATACTAGGCATGTATGTCAATGGTGTGTTTAAAAAAACCTAATAAAATCTGGTTGTGAAAAAAAAAAAATCAGGAAGGGATATCCTTTACCCTTCCCTACTCAGAAGAACTGTCTTTGTTCACCACAGTGGTACAAAAAGGCTTGAAGCTGACTTTGCCTACTGAGGAGACAAATCTAACATTTTAAAATATTGCAACTTGCCTCTACCATGTGTGAGCCTTTGCTCCATTTTAAGGAGGCATTTCTTGAGCTATCTCTGGCTGCTTTTAAAATACTCTTTTCAGGATCAATGGTACATAGAGAAATAGCCAAGTAGCACAGACCTGCTCAGGTTGACTTAAAGAACTTGTTATCATATCTGTCACTAGAGACCCTGGTGTTCCAAGCTTCCTTTTGAAGTCTAAACCCGAGTGCCTTTCACATGGCTCCTTCAGCTCCTTCCTAAGAGAATTGACCTGATTGGATAGGCAATCATACACAATCAACGGTGATCGCAACATGCCTTCTGGCCTGCTATATCCACTCTCTGTGGGAATTAGAAAAGTTATCAGCCTCCCAGAACACATGAGGTAGTTCTTTTCTGATCTGGCCAGTGATGGCTTGGATGTTTTGAGGCAGATCCGAATGTGTGCCCTGGATTCTGCTGACAACATGAACACTGCTGTCATGTTATGTAGCAAGGCCTGGATGCATTCCACTCCTTTCCAGGCAGCCCTTATGGACATTTCCTTCAGTGGAAAGCGGCTGTTCAGAAAGAAGGCCTACTCATCCCTGGAATGTTTCAATAGCAGCAGAGCTGTGGCTTACTCGCTCGGTTTAACCTCCATGAAGAGACAGTTCCACTAAGAGTACAGGGAATTCTGAGGATATTCCAGGGCAATGCTGTACCAGCAGGGACAACCTTTTCAGGTGATCCAGCTACCTCAACAAATGTACTGTTTCTTTCTGGTTTCATGGTGGATCTTGGGGACGACATAAACAGCAGCAGCAGATTCCATCCCCCCCATCCTCTTCTGGCTCTACAACCTCAAAATGTGTTTGATGTTTCCCATTGTACCCCATATTCCAGTGAGGGAGGGGGGGTATCATATTTCTCCACCAATTGGGAGCCAATCATTGTGGATCACTGCATCATCCAGCTAATCACTAGAGCTAGACACTACCTTTCCTCTCCCTCCCTTCCACCAGAATGTGCTCTCTGGCACACGCTTCAATTTTGACATTGGTAGTGCTTGTCCTCCTAAGAAAATGGTCCACAGATGTGTTCCTCTGGAAGAAAGGGGAATGGGATTCTTCTCTTTTGCTTCTTAATCCCCTAACAGGAAGTCTGGGTCCCATCCTGGATGTCCTCTTTCTAAACTTGATCATTCAGAAGGACGAGTTTGAGGAGGTGGCTCTGAGCCCAGTCTTGCTAATCCTGAATGTGTAGTGTCCCTAGACCTCCACAATGACTAATGACCGCAATAGGCATTTACAATGTAATCATTGGGCACTTAAAGATGGCTAGCAACGTTCAGAAAATAAGCTTTTTTCTCTTTAGAAATAGAAGGTAAAGTAAAGGGTACTGACCTTAACTACCTGTCTCTACAGACTCCAGCAGTATTCAACTCTATCTAGAAATTCTACAAGATTCAATGCAGTATGCATCTCACAAAATGATGATTGCAAGATCACAATCAAGGGGATAAAAATTGAAGAGAAAGAAATACTTCCAATTGGAAACAAACTTCCTTTTTTCAATAGGCACCCAAAGATAAGCAAAGATCTGTTCTCTCTCCAGAGGAGATCATTATGGCAGAAGACACAAAGAGAAAAAAGAGACTGCTAGTGCGCACTAGTATTTTTTTGATCGACCCTGCAATGAAAAAGGAAGAGAAAGTACAGGCAATTTGCTTTCCATCTGCTCTGGTGACCGAAGCTGTTCCTCATTTCTGTTTATCAACATCAGCCGCATGTTTACATCGTTTTGTCTGATCAGCTGTGCTTGGAGAAACTTAGAACTTCAGTATTATGCTGGGTTTTCTATATATCCTTGAAGAGTTGTTCAGCTGCAGTACTGCATTAGTGAATTGATTATGTTTTGTTGTATGCATTTTTCTCAGGATGGGATCAAGATTACGCTGCTCCAATACCAACGGTCAAAAATCTTACCTCACTTCAACGCAGAGGTTAACCTTCATAGGAGTGGTGTTTGACATGGCCCACAATAAGAGCTTTCCTTTCCCTCAGAGGATTGTGGATATTCGAGAGATGATTCTGAGATTTCTGACTCAGACACAACACAAAGTGCTGCAGGGCGTAAGTCTGCTTGTCCTCATAGCCTCAAGCATCCTGTTGGTGTTGCAGTCCAGATGGTGGAAATGGGTCGTACAGTGGTAACTGCTTTGGCAGTGGCTCCAGCATCAAGTGAGCTTCTTGGCTCAGGTGCAGATCTCCCATCAGTTCAGCCGGATATGCACTGGTGGATAGAACCCTCCAACCTTGTAGTAATGTCCTTTCTGCTCTCTGCAGGTGAAAACTGCTGTGGTCTTGGGTGTCTCCTTGCTGGGCTGGGATTCCCATCTGGGGGATATGACACCACGTGGACTATGTACTGCATCTGGGCAACATCTACACATAAATGTGCTGGAGTTGTGTGCAGTCTGCTTTGCCAAGAGGGCATTTCCTCTTTCCATTTCAGGGAGCACAATTCGGATTCTGTCAGCCAACACATTCAAAATCCATTATATCAGTAGACTGGGTGAGGTAGGGTCATGGAACCTGTGTTGGGAGGTGATTCACATGGGGCTGTGGGTGCAGTGGCGGGTAATTTTCCCAGAAGGAACTCAACGTACCGATTCCCTAAATGTGACAGTAGATGCTCTCAACCACATCTTGCTGCAGTACAGCAAATTGGAACTACACCCAGAGGTGATGGAGGCAATCTTCTCCAGAATGGTGTATCCATACTTCGATCTCTTCACCACAACCAGGAAATGCCCTCAGTTTTGTGAGATGCACTTCCCTCTAAATGATTCCCACTAATGCACTCAGGTTAACCTGCTATCAGGGCCTACTCTAATTATTTCTACGGATTCTGCTTCTATTGAACATCCAGCGGAAGGTGCAGGAAGATCAGGAACAGCTGACTCTGATCGCTCCAGATTGGGCATGGAGGATTCGGCCTGTGGCTCGGTTGGTACTCTCCATTCAGACCTGTCTTCCTCTCCCACACAAAGTGGACCTGCTTTTGCAGTAGGACGGTCAGATCTTACACTCCAATGTCCAAATGCTGTGGCTGCATGCATAGATATTGAGCCATGGCAGGCATTCCCTTTGCCTTCCTGACAAAGTTGAATATGTCATTGTGGCAATCGAAAAACCTGCAATGAAATCCATCTACACGGGCCACTTTAACAAATTTGTTCAATGGTGTGAATTGGTAGACCTACACTCCTTTAAATCATTTCTTCTCAATGTCTGCTTTCATGTGTATTTCTGACTAAGCATCCTAGTTAGAATCCACAAGTAGCACATTATATAAAGGGTTTACTTTACTGTTTCCTCCCACTTCATTTATTTTTTCTCAGTGGGTTTGAATCATTTGTAAACTTTCTAAATGGCATCTCCATTCAAGGCACTGCACACTTTCCTGGTTCAACTTCTCACTTATAAGACAATATTGCTAGAGGCAATAACTTCAGCCCATAGGGTCAGAGAATTCCAGGCCCTCTCACTGCATATGTAGTGTAGCTCACATGTATTCTCCATTTTAGATTCAACTTCTTAGGTTGACATATCTTTCTCATGTTGCCCTATGCCACACTTTCTGCTAATGCATGAATGTGCTGTATATGCATCTCTGATATGCAAGCACCCTGTAGTCTGTACAGTTAGTTCCAGGGTCGCATATGAAGAACACTATGCCATTGTTTTCATTTCTTTCTGTGCCCGTTAGGAGACACTTCATTTTAGGTAGACGAAACCAAATGAACTGCTCTGCGCCTCTGCCACAGTTGATAAGAGCAGTATTTTATTATATAAACAGCTTCTGTGCTTAAGCCCTTTAAGAGAAAAAGTTCCATACTGGTATTATCACAGAACTGCTGTGAACTGTTACTGAGATGCAGCTCAGCTGACTCCGACTTCCACCCTGCTAAGGATGATAACCTGTGCACTGCAACCGGCTACTTGGCATCTATGATCAAGGTACGGGGGTTAGACTATCCCAACTGATCTGGCAGAGGCTACACCCACTATGCTCTCTTTAGTATAGTATTAGATACTGGGCATTATTATCACTTTGGTGGGTTCGGAGTGGGGTTGCCACGCTGCCGCCCTACTCTGAGACTGCCAAACCCATTAAAGACCGCCCGCCAGGGTACAACTTATTTTTAGTCTGGCGGGCGGTTCTTTGACGGTTCCCCACAATGGGAGCGTCAAAGGCAGTTCCTGCAGGGCAGAGACTGTCAAGTCCATGCCCTGCAGGAAATGGGGGTACATGCACACAGGGAGGCACAACATAAGCCCCCCCCTGCATGTACCCCATGACGCAGAGGCAACAGGGGGCCCTTTAGGGCACCCTTTTTTTCCTCACGGCCACACTTTTCATGGAGATCACACCACCATGAAAAGTGTGGCTGTGAGGAAACTCCTAATATGATTGGCGGTGCCACAGCGGCCCCACCAGCATTTTAGGGGCATCAGACCACTGCGCCACCGCCAGGGATCGTGGATACCTGGTGACCGCAGCGGCCCCGTGCCGGTCCAACCGCCACAGTCCTAATGCGGCAGGCAGACCACCAGTCTGGCAGTCTGTGGACCGCCACCTCTGGTTCAGATGTCCATTGGGCCACCAAACTCATAATAAGGGCCACAGATAGGAGTGAGTAAGCAAACGTTACCAACATTTAACATGGTTGAATTGTTCATATTGTTTACCATTCTAATAATGCTGATTACAGTAACATCTCTCATCTTTCTAATAATCGCAGCTCATGCGTTTTATGCAAGAATACAATCATTACAATAAATGTTTGAAAATGCATTGTCGTATCTTTCTTGTGTTTACCTTGGGCATGCAAGAGTGACCATATGAAAGGGTTAGATCTGTTTCCATGCATTCATTGTGAATCAGAGTGTCATGTTTGAGACTGCCAACAACATCTGTTACCCTGGTTGATTTAGGGGTTGGATTTGGTACTGTGAGCTAGGCGAAAACCACCAAACACTTACTGTTCGTATATGTGAACTGAGTCCCTATATTGTGAAGTTTGTGTTAGTCTAATACACAGTCCTGCTATATTTGTAGGAACTGTATAACACATGCGGTCTCACCATTATCCCTCTATCCTTCTTCCCTTCCATTCATCCCACTAAAGAGGAGGAAAGGTTACATAGATTGGATCCCAGATGTGCGTGTCATATTACATCGATCACACTTGGCAGGACAGAGTGAATTATTAGCTCTTTTTGGGGTTTTCTGGAGCAAAGAAGGACAAGGTGTGGTGTCGCAGTCTAGTCGTCAGGCAACCACGTGACCCCATGCGGTGCCTGACGGGATAGTGCGCGCACCGAGTCATTGGGTGAGGGGACACAGAAGTAATGTAAGCCGGCATTCCCCTCTCCGGAATAAACCTAACTTTTACACCCAGCCAGTGTCCATGCATCATTTCGGGTGTGGGACCTGGACATTACAAACTGGCGACAAGCGGATTCTTACCCGCCGCACCTGCCTGCTGCTGCGCTGCGCTCACACTGGGGAGCTCGGCACTTCTACCGTCCGGAGAGGGAGAGTGGCCCCGTACAGCTCCCGCCTACGCGAGGCCTGAAAACCCACCAGAGGCACACTACAAGGGATTGGCCTGCCCGGAGAGCACAAGGTACGCCTCAGCGCTAGTACTTCACAGCGCATCTGATCCTCGTCTCCACCTTTTCACCGCTCCCGTGAGGCATCAGAGCACATCCCTTCCGGCGATCACCAAGCACCACAAGTGTATGAGCAACAGGGGAAGCCCAGCGTAAGCCCGGTGGTCCCTTCCAGTGGCGCCAAGCCCCCGCATAGTGCACACCACCCGGTGGCCTGGATCCAGCCCCAATACGGCACGCTCCAGCGCTGTGACCAGTGTAAAGCACCTCTTTAAGCACGCCTCCTAGCCTCATTGAAAGCGGTCCACCCGCGCAGCGCCTGCGGGAGGAGTACACCGTCCAGCACTCCGGACCAGCATCCAACCACACGTCAGGGCTGACCAGCACTCATTTCAGGTGTTGCCCAGCTACCCCTGCCTCCTCTGCCGCATGCCAGATCCAACACAAGCCTGCAGTGGCGGAGCGGTCCAGCAGATACAGTCCAGCCCACCAAAATGTGCGCCCAAACCTTCTCTCTCACCAATCCGGTGCCTTTTCTCCCTAAACCTGGTGAGCCGGCCATGAAGTGGGCTGATTGGAAGGGGTGCTTCCTTAACTACCTTTCCGCCTTGGAAGATGAAGGAGAGGAAGCGTTTTCCAGCAAACGCAGGAAAAAGATACTACTACACAACTTGGGTCCTGAAGGGTTACGAGTCTACGAGAACATGGTCAAGAAACCAAGGGTCGCAACAGATGAAGACGTGTTCCAACACGCATTAGAAGACCTAGACAGTCATTACCAGCCGGTGATCTGCACAGCCATAGACAGATACAATTTCTTCCAACGGAAACAGACTGACTCTGAGACAGTAGAGGACTATGTCGCAGCTCTCAAAAAACTGGCTGTCAACTGCAAATTTGGTCATCTTCACGACGACTTAGTGCGCGACCAGATAATTATGCATACCACCAACACTAACGTCCAAGAAAAGCTGTGGGTGAGTGGCGAAGCGCCCCTGCACGAGATCATCGCGATCGTCAAAAAGGCTGAGTTGTCCAAACGGTGTGCGGAAGCAGCAAAGAAGGACACAGACACTAAACCAGCGGTATGCAAAGTGACTGAATCCAGAGGGTCTAGGGACAGACCTGCACCCATCGTAGGCCACGGAAATAGTAGACAGCCGACCAAGACCGCTTCTGGGCCCGCCAGACCTCCTCCAGAAAAGAAGGGTTCCTGCTACAGGTGTGGTAGCCACACACATATGGCAAATGATAAACGCTGCCCAGCCTTTCGAGTCAAATGTTCCTTTTGCGGGGTGGTGGGACATTTTGGCAAAGTTTGCAGGAGGAGACCCAGCAGCTCCTCAGTGAAATGTGTCATGTATGAGTCGGAACCAGAAACGGGGGAGGGCGAGGGTGATGACGATTGCATCCTATGCATTGATGGACAAGTGTGGGGCATAACCTGTAAGGCAAATAGCAAACCCTCATGCCTATTGACCATTGGTGGTGTTCAAATCTCCATGGTAGCTGACTCAGGGTCCCCGTTCATGATCATACAAAGGGACGTTTGGGAGAGTGACTTCGCAAACACCATAGGAAGCCACCTGCACCCCACTGATGTACACCCTGTCACTTACACAGGGGAGAGAATCCCCATGGTAGGGTTTAGGCAACTGACATTCGAGTTCAAAGGGAGGGTAACCACAGGCAAACTATATGTGGCTGAAAAAGGCCCCTCTATTCTCGGATGGCTCGACTAAGGAGCATTGGGCATACAATTGAATCCCAACGGAGAAACCCAAGTCCTCATGACGGATGACCCCCCCCCCAGACATCGACTTGCAGAAAGAATTTCCTAACGTCTTTGGAGGGACAATCGGCCAACTGTCCAAATTCACACACAAGATAGTGCTAAAAGAGGGCGCGACTCCGGTCAGTCACAAAGTGAGAAACATCCCATTCAACTCCAGAGAGGCCGTACAGCTGGAGTTGCAACGATTAGAGGATAACAGCATCATCGAACCCATCGAAAGCGCCGAATGGCTGGCACCCTTAGTCGTGGCACGCAAACCTAACGGCAAGGTGCGCCTATGCATTGACCTACGAGAACTGAACAAAAACATACTGGTGGACAAGTTCCCGCTTCCACGCATCAACGAACTGTTGGCCCAGACCAAGGGGATCAAGTGGTTCTCCACAGTAGACCTCACAGCCGCTTACCATCAAATCCTGCTCCACCCTTCGTGCAGGAAGTTGACCTCCTTCATCACCCCGTTTGGATGCTACAGGTTTCGGAGACTCCCTTTCGGACTAGCTTCCGCCGCGTCGGTGTTCCAAAACCTGATGCACAAACTATTCAAAGACAGCAATAACCTCTTGTAATTTCAGGACGACATCCTCATCATGGGAACCTCCAAACAGGAGCACGACTCTACACTTCGCAATGTGTTAAGGACGCTGTCAGAGAATGGCCTCACGGCAGAACTAGAGAAGTGCAGGTTCGGTCTACGCAACGTCACATACCTGGGGCATGAGATTGGTGAAAATGGAATTTCCCCGAAGAAGGCCAATGTGGAGGCCATCAAATCAGCGCCCAGGCCTCGAACCAAGGAGGAAGTCCGTTCCTTTCTGGGGTTAGCGGAATTTTATAGCAAATTCTTCAAAAATTTCGCCACCAAAACCCACTGCATGCGCCAACTCCTGAAGGACAAGGCCATCTTCTGTTGGACGCCGGAATCGGACCAGGAATTCGAGACCATAAAAAGAGACATATGCGATGCCGTCCCCCTGCAAGGCTTCGACAGTTCTGCCCCCAGCATATTGACGACGGATGCCTGTGAAAAGGGGCTGGGAGCAGTCTTATCGCAACGTAGAGCCGATGGCACGGAAACCACGATCGGCTTCGCATCACGCTCGCTCGTCCCCAACGAAGAGAAATTCAGCGTCATTGAGAAAGAAATGTTGGCATCCACCTGGGTCATGGCCAAATTTTGGCAGTATCTTTGGGGTTCCCGCTTTACCCTCCGAACGGACCATAAACCTCTGATCAAGGTCTTAACGTCCAGTGGCCATGCTACGGCAACTCCACGCATAGCCAAAATGTCGCTCAAACTCCTCGACTTCGTGTATGACGTGGAATATCTGCCAGGCCAAAAGAACAAGGTGGTGGATTTCCTCAGCCGCTCCGCAGCAATGGAAGGTGCGCCGCACTCCAGCGACTGGGACGACTACCAGGTCGCACTCACCGCGGACCATGAGCTCATCATCAGCGCACAGGACTGGATCTCAGCTTACAATACCGACCCCGCGCTGTCCCAGGTGAAATCCTTTGTCACGCAAGGGTGGCCTGCTAAAAAGCACCTGAACGAGGAGACCCAGAAATATTGGGAGGTCCGGGACGAATTGTCCCTCAGCGAAGACACCGTATTTTTACTCAGAGGAGACAAAGTGGTGCCCCCCAGAACGCTGGTAGACCGCATCCTGGACATCTTGCATGAGGGCCATCTGGGCATCGTAAAGTCCAAACGACGACTAAAACAGTCATACTGGTGGCCTGCCATCGACGTATCAGTGGAAAAGTACGTACGGGCGTGCACACACTGCGCCAATGTGGACAAGTCATTGACGCTGCTGAGACCCCCCATGGGCGAGTTCACCACTCCCTCCAACCCTTGGGATGAGTTGTCTCTTGACATATTGGGTCCCATCCTGGACTCCTGGGGTGTGCCCAAATATGTTATTGTCCTGGTCGACAGGTACTCCAAATGGCCGGAGGTGGAAGTCTGCGAAAAAGTGGACACGGATGCAGTCATCGCTTTCCTCACCGGCGCCTTCCTGAGAGAAGGGATCCCGAGGGTCATCACTTGCGACAACGGCCCCCAGTTCACCTCTGATAAATGAACGGCGTTCACTCGGAGAAATGGCATCAAGACCAACCACACGCCAGTGTATCACCCCGCCGGAAACAGCCTGGCCGAAAGGTTCAACCGAGTCATCATGGGCTCGGTTCAAGCGGCCATCAGCGCGGGCAAGAACTGGGAAACAGAGCTCCGGAACACGCTATGGGCCTATCTCATCACGCCCACATCGACAGGGTACAGCCCATTCTTGATTCTGCGAGGAAGAGAACCATTCACGAGGGACAACCTTGCATGGATGAACTTGAAACTTCAGAGCAAATGGTCCCCGGCGGTGGTTCGAAGCAACATAGAAAAGGCTCAAAAAATTTACAAGGACAACTACGATAAGAAGCACGGAGTACGAGAGGTCTCATTAGCCTTGGGAGACTGGGTAAGAGTAAAGCTTGGACATCTGCGCAAGAAAGGTGACAGCAAGTTCAGCAAGCCTCTACAGGTCAAAGAACTCTACTCCCGCTCAGCTCTATTCAGTGACGGCAAAGTGTGGTCTCAATGCAGGATGGCGAAATGCAACAAAGTCCTACAGTGGCACAAAGCCAGCATCCCCACAAGTGCAGGCTATGACGGTGAGGACCCAGACTCACAAGTGGCCCCACCTCCTGTGGACTCCAGAGCTGCTGGCACCATAAGGGGGACAGGGGGTGATACGGAGACCACAAGAGAAAGGAACACAGGGGTTTCCACTCAGCAACCACCACCGCAAGAACCCAATGACAACCCAGACATAAGACAAAGGGGCCCCACAGCACACAAAGAGAATCAAGCACAGAGCAACACACAGACCCCATCACAGTCAAGAGAAACAGGAGAGGAGCAAGCCTCCTCCACACGCACCCGCACAGGCAGGATAGTGGTGCGCCCTAAGAGGCATAGTGAGTTTGCTATGTAACTCCTCACATTGCACACCCTGCTTCCTCAGTGCAGGACATCCTCCGCAACTCTCTCTCTCTTTCTCTCTCTCTCTCTCTCTCTCTCTCTCTCTCTCTCTCTCTCTCTCTCTCTCTCTCTCTCTCTCTCTCTCTCTCTATCTTCCATTCTCTCTCCCCCCTCCCATGGAGGTACCACTTTCAGGGCCATCCCTGACCCAAGGTTCACGCAATCAGCGTCTTTGCACCTGATGCAAATTTACCATGTTCCTTTTTGTTGTTATTGTTAAGGGGGAGATGTGTGGTGTCGCAGTCTAGTCGTCAGGCAACCACGTGACCCCACGCGGTGCCTGACGGGATAGCGCGCGCACCGAGTCATTGGGTGAGGGGACACAGAAGTAATGTAAGCTGGCATTCCCCTCTCCGGAATAAACCTAACTTTTACACCCAGCCAGTGTCCGTGCATCATTTCGGGTGTGGGACCTGGACATTACACAAGGTAGTGACCAAAAGCACTATTTCCCATTGGGTCATTCTCTGGATCAAGATTTCCTATGTCTAGGCTAAGAAACACCCTCCAGAGAGCATTTGTGCCCAACAAACTAGGGCCATGGCTCCTTGGAATGTCTCTCTCCAGAAATGATCCGGTGGCTGATATCTGCCTGGATGACCTGTAACCATTCCTCCCCACTGTTGCCAAACATTGCTTCCTCACAGCTAAGGCACACAGGCACTTGGCAGGACTGTATTGAATAATTTCTCTGGTTAATTTGCACTACTCAATTCCACCACCTACGTAGGTATTGCTTTGGGATTCATTCTTAAGGTAAGGACTCTGAAAGAAGATATATCCATCAGAAGTAAGAAATATTTTCGTTTGGTAATGATATTTCTGGTGGGTGCATAATTTTCCTTTAGATTCTGCCTTCCCTCCTCCCCTAATGAGTTAGTGCCCTAAATAATAAGATTCCAAGATATGCAAACATATTATGTGCTGTTATTGTATTGATACTCTCTCAGTGCCTTTCTGCACATCTCATTGGGGTGCAGAAAAACTTCCAAGAACTAATGTCATTGTGCCAACTGATGCCCAGTACACTCCCATGTTGTAATGTCCTGTGGGAGAGACTTTCTAGAGGCTGCATGGTGCCACCTTGTGGTGCTGAAGAATTATTGCTGGGGAAAATATTTCCTGATGCCTAGTAGAGATATTCTTAAGGTGAGGAATCTGTGGGAAGATTGTGTATCCACTAGAAATATTGTTAGAGAACATAAGTACATTTTATTTCATTTATATTATTTATTTAATTTAGAAGGATTTATATTCTATGGACCAGTATTCAGTGGAGTGTTCTAAATGAAGGAGAGATGAAAGAGAAGGCGCACGGAGAATAAAGAGGTTTTGAACTATTTAAATCTAAACATAATAGATACACCTGCCAAAAATCCAAAGGACTCTGGCCTCCTATCAAGGCATTTAACCTGAAGCAACAGTTAGATTTACAGATTGATGGCCACCCTTGCCTGTTAGTCTAGTGTTCATCTCATGAGTTAGGCATAGTATCTTACTCTTCCTTTGCACACCATCCCTTAGTGACACTAACTTCAGATCTAGAAGACAACAACCTTCCTCAAATGCCCCTTCCACCATGTCACTTGCAGCTGATCTGACCCATCATTTTAATGTCTGTCCTATCACTACAGAAGCATGCATGAAAATGCCAGGGATCACACATATGCCACCAAGCAGGGGCCTTTAGTAGGATATGTATGCAAAACCTAGCTTGAACAAAAAAAAAAACATTCATAGTGCCCTGGAGAGGAAGGAGTTTCTACCAAAGGACTGGAGAGCCAGGAACAACTGGGGCCCTGCAGGCCTGCTTAAATTAAGCATAAAGGCATGCTGCTCTGGAAATGTGATGAATGATCCTGTGAGTTCAATGCATACAATTCATGCCCCTGGTGCATCATAATTCCATCAATTCAGGAATGACATTGGATGCCTGATGTTGGCTTTGTCAATGCATATTTTGTTTTGTCATCTTTTTTAAAACGTTATTGTTGAGGGGGCTGCTGGGCCTTTGCCAATATCTTTAAACTTTAAAACTTGTGTAGAAACAAAAAATTGATCTCCAAAAGCACATATTACAAAGTGGTCCCCGGCACTGAAGGGAACGCCTTGTGAAAGAGCAGAATGCTGTCATAGTGAAGTTAGCCAACGGCTAAAGTGGGCTGACCCGTTGCCCCATGCAGTAGTGGGCAAGAGCAAAAATTTGAATGACGCAAGAACATACGAATGGATGAAGAAGAATGGCTGAAAACCATAAATAAGTAATATACATATATAATTTTAGTAAAATCAAAAGGTCTTGGCTAACAACAGATCTAAAAGAAAAGGTGCATTTATGTACTGACTGTTGACTTCTACTTTGTGGACAATCCACATACATAGAATTATGGATAACAGAGGCATCAGAATTCAATAAAGTGAGTAATAACATGTAATTCATAGGAATAAGCCTTCAATTTTGTGGTATTCCTTATTTTTGAAATATCAGTCCTACATTCATAATTGCAAAACGTACTTATTTTCTGTTGCAACACAATCTTAAGAAGTGAGTTGAACAATTTAACGTGAGAGTGAAGTACCTACATAGCTTTTCTTTGTTCAAAACTTCACACAGTAAACTACCATAACACCTTCAGTAGAATTCATGCACCCCCCTTCCTCAAATTACTTTTTCTTTAGCCTACAGATGCTATCTTGTCTCCAGGAGTGATGAACACTTTCCAATTAATGGGAGCAGTTGCTAGATAAAGATGTACAAAATGGTTGAGCAATTTCCAGTATTGGTGCATCAACAGTACCGACGGACGCGAACAGGAGATTCAACTCATCACAGAACGTTTGCAGATCCTATCTGGCACACATTTTATTAAAATTGCAAGAAAACTTTATAAAACCTGATGTTCACTCCATTAAGGGAACATCACCTTACAATTATGATTAATTAGATTAAATTTATGAAAGTGTGTTATTTGTTCAAATCAGAAAAAAGGGTGTGGAGGGGAGATGATGGATGATGTAAGGCTGTGATAAATGAAGAAAGCAGCCAAACTAAATTGAATGTGTATTCATCCGTTTTCACTTCATAACTAATGATAAATTGAACACGTCACATTTAACAATACATGTCTGGGCTGAGGCACAGTCTCAGCTTCTTCAGTCTAACGCTTTGTGTCAGGTAGCTGAGTTGAAAAACATGTCCTGTTTTGTTGTGGAGCAACTTGTGCAGTTTTGCATTTCCGCCAACTTGGGGAGCTTCAAAAACTCAAATACTTGAAACCACAAATTTTGTATCTCAGAAGGATAACATTATTTTCAAAGATGCACCAGGGGAATAACTAGCTATTAAAAACAGCTGCTGTACAAACATTTACAAACACTGTGCATTTAGGAGAAATCCTTTAAGTACTCCTTGGTTTTTATAAAATCATTTTCAATTTCTAAATTCTAGCCTTTTGAAAAAACTCCTATAGATCCTGCGGCACAAAGGTGGATTTAGGTGCACAAAAATACCGCTTGCAAATGAATATACCCAAACTGGATGTACGGGACTTGATGTCTGCAAGGCGCACTTCGGAATGGAAAAACTCCACCCGAATCAAGGAATTGCCGTATTTGGAAGGCCAGGAAATGTGGACGGTGTTAGGTGTGTTATCCTGAAAACAAAGGAAAAAATCTGAATCTGGTGGGTATTAGCAAACCATTTGCAGGTCGCTTCCTCTTCTGGAAATCCACAAAGGTTTACTCCTGTCAAAGGCAGGGTATGTTTCCAGAGTGTGAATGGGCAAGGACCACACCTGTATTTACAATAAATGTAGAGAGGTTTCTCCACGGAGAAAATGTATTCCCTGTGAAGAAAAACGCATGCATGTACAAAAGCACATTTATCTCACATTTATGCACCTAGAATTTTCCACCTGGAGCCTGGAATTTTTTCATATGTAAAGGCTATGCATTGAAATACATCACACAATCCACGTGACGGAGCTTTCATGGGATACTCCTGGCTTCCATCCTTAATAAATAGCTGAAGATTTGATTTTATGTAGGTGTAATCTTATGGATGGAAATTTGCAGCTTCTTCCCCATAGGCTTTGTGAAAAGGGCATATAGTGAGTACTTTTAATTTGTATTCTTTTTCAGTTTCAAAGATTTGCATCATATCAATTTATAAGTGTAGACAAGGGAACGGAAAAGGCACTTATTCTGCCTAAAAGCATGTTTTCAGAACCTAAACATGAATTTACAGAGACTTTAACATATGAAGTAGTGCTTTAAATACATGATAATGGTGGAAATCCATGCTTCTTGGCAGATCAGGGTGGAAGGTACATACCATTATTTCTGGATTAAGTAAAGTGCACAGGTGCTGAAGCCGTGTTGCACCCTCATCATCTGATTGCATAGACTGCACAGGCGCTGGTGCAGTTTTGCAGCATAATTACCAGCGTATGTAGATTGCATGGGTCCCCGTGAAGTCTTGCACTATATTTCCGGATGACTGGTGCAATTTTGCATTCAGATTTCAGATTACCTAGGCTGTTTGCCCGTGCAATTTTGCATCAATGTTCACCTACCTAAACGGACAAATCTAATACTATGCACCAGTCGACCAGTCCAGTGACAGTGAAAAGTTGCACTGGCAACTTTTCAGTGCATGCAATTCAGCTTCAGTTGCAATTTTGCTCCATTCAGTAATGTATACTATTGCTGATAATCTTTCTTTCATTGTAGCATTATTCTATGCAGTTAGACGGTATTTCTTTAATTTCAAATAAACTGCATAGAAAGTGCCCTACATCATACAAAATTCATAAGGCCATCATAGACATATTAGCCTCTTATTATATAACCCATATTTAATTTTAAAACCAGTGTAAAAACTTAAATAATTTAAAAATGAAGAACAAACAAAACTAAAGTAATCCATTCTATGAGGTGTGTATTCTATAAAACACATAGTAAAACATACTCTTGCCATAGGTATTCAAAGAACCCCTGCCCCTCTGCAGGAACAAATTCCTCAAACATAGAGAATGAATAATAAATTACGCTGATTAGGGCCGGGCTGACCATTCTAACACTTTAAATGTCGCCAGTGGGCTGCGATTGAGGGAGCTGCTTTAAGAGCAGGTTGGCCTGCTGTATTCCAGCCATAACCCAGTGACCGTTACCCAGAAGACCTCTGACCTTCCTGGTCACTGTCACTGCTCTCCTCCGCGCAGCTCCACAATTGAGGGACTGCCCTTGAGCCCGAGCTCCGTGCCAGGTAGGTGTTCGAGGCCCTCCTCCACCCGCAGGCTCCTGCCTGCGCCTCATCCCTGGTGGTCTAGTGGAAGAGCACCCTGCTCTTCTGCTCTGTTCTGTGTCCTCTGTGCCCGTTTTTCTCTTGTTTACTCTTTCTGCATTGCTCTTTCCCTTTCCCTTTCTTTCTCTTTCTCGTTTTGCTTTTCTCTTTTGCCTCTATTTTTCACTCCCTCCTCCCGCACTCCCCGCTGCTGCTGCCCCCGCTTCCCCAGCGCTTCCCAGCTGATCGCCCTCCCCCGACTTAATGGCGGCCGCTGTGTGGCCGTGCCGCTGAAGTGCCAAAGGCAACCCCGTCTGCGCCCGTCCATGACCTGACCGCGAACAGCACCAGGGACCTTGGTCCCCCGACCCCCCGCCGTTACGACCCCAGCACCCTCCACGCTCTCAACCCCAGACGCAGCAACAACTTCCAGCTCTTGACGCAGAGCAACACCCAAGGCCCGATCTCCTGCAGACACACCTTTGCCCACCTTCGGACCCTAGCAGTAGCCCACAGCCCACCAGACACCAGCGCACACAAACCACTGAACTGCATCCTCCTCAACGTTCGCTCCCTGCACAGACACGCCATAGAAATCTGGGACCTCCTCGACACTCACACGCCCGATGTCGCCTTCCTTACAGAGACCTTGACCAACGCCAGCTCCGCACCCGACATTGCAACCACCATCCCCGATGGTTACAAGATCCTGAGAAAAGACTGCCCACCCACCCAGGAAGAGGCTTCGCCATCATCCACAAGAGCTCCCTCCGCATGACAACCACCGACTCAGACGATGCCTTACCCCCCCATGGAACACATCCACTTCCAGATCCAGACCAACCCCAGAATGACACTCTGCGGAACGCTTGTCTATAGACCACCTGGTCCCCGTGCTCTGTTCACCAACATCATTCCCGATCTCATCGCACACCACAGCCTCGTCTCCACAGACTACATATTAGTTGGAGACCTGAAATTCCACCTGGACAACCACGACGACCCCAATACCACCGCCCTCCTAGAGAACCTCACCAACATAGGACTGAAGCAACTTGTCTCCGCCCCCACCCACACAGCAGGACACAAACTCAACCCGTCTTCGCCGGAGGAAACAGCATCCTCTTCAGCCACACCACGGAACTGCTCTGGACTGACCACCACTGTATCCATTTCTCCTTCAGAAAACCCCTCCGCACACAAGCACGCGCACCGCCTCCCATGCAGAATCTGGAACAAAGAGTCTGAAGATCACCTCACCTCCGCCCTCACCTGCACTCCACCCCCAACCGCGACAGACACCAACACCGCGGCACGCAACCTCCACCAATGGATCGGCAACTGCGCCAACACACTCCCCCCCCCTCCAGAAGGCTACAAGACGACACAACAAGAAAGCAAACAGGTTCACCCCTGCACTCCGAGAATCCAAACGCTCCTGCTGATGACTGGAAAAGACGTGGAGAAACAGCAAAACCCCGGAAACACGCACCGCCTACAAAACAGCCACCACGGCAGTGCTTAATTTGTAAAATATTAAGTGCAGGTGCTGATGTTTTTCGTCGGAGGCCACACCCACTCTCCCGGCTCCGCCCACTTCATCCACTGGCCCCACCCACTCCCTGTATTGGCTCCACCCACATCCACAAGCCCCAACACATCACAGCCAGCTCATCACTTCTTGAGTTCTGCAAGAAGCTGAAGACCTGGGTCTTCATAGAAGCCCCTTCCGGTCATACCCTGCTCTGGTACTACACTTCAGAGGAACTTTGCTGCCAGTCATGGGGGCACCACACTTGCAGACTAGGCTGATTTGTGTTAATATGCCCATCGATATTGTGTGTTTGCATGCCTTTGTGCTTCCACTATTCAAAAGTCCAACCTATTGGTTTTGTTAGTGCTTATTCTGTTTTGCTTGATACTAACAGAGTATAATTTCAAAGAGCAGTGAAATGCTGTACAGAGAATACCGATTGTAGTTTTAGCTTCTCAAACACAGGGAATAAATACAAATGTATGTGGAGCAGTAGAACTTGTAGGAAAGGAATCAGGCTGTAATCGGAGTAGTATCGCAATGATGGAGAATAAAGTGATTTGCTTATAATTGCAGAATGTGTTGTGAATGAGACAGGATTAGAACCAGATCGGTGGTGGTACGCAGCAGCAGAGAGTAAGAGGGAGATGGGAGGGGGTTTAATGGGGTAAGTAAAGAAAATGATTTAAAGCAGCTTAATCTGAATCACTGGAATCAAGAGGGACGTTGTTGTTTGCGGACTTTAACTGAGACAGCTACTTGCGCTCGTCTTAAGATTGGCGGCTTAGGCCTAGCTCGCCATGCCAAAAGCCGGCCCAGATCAGAACCCAGGTCTCCATTCCAACCCTTTGCTCAGGCGAGTTGGGGGAAGACCAGTTAAGGTAAAATGTCCCAGCGTTATCTCATTACCGTGAAAGTGCCTATGATGGAAACTACACAAAACAAAATGAAAGAACTTATTCATCGCTTCGCAGCTGCACCTTATACTTTAACACTTAGTCAGTGTCTTTCCACTGAAAGTAACCAGGGCACACCGAGTAAGATCCACACACGGAGGCTGGGGCCAGAAAACCTCCATAAAACAAACCCACACACAAAGGAAGCCTCCAGCGAGAACGGCTTAAAAACTGAAATGAAAAACACGTTTGATTCATTGGCCACCTCGAGCCCGCAGGCCTCTCATAATTAGTTTGCGGTGCACACCCACACCTGCAGGGCAGGTCCAAGAGATACCCCCAATTTCCATACAGCCTTGCAGCAAGATTTATGAGCTACTGCGAAACTGTGCATTTAACTTTATTGCTTTTCAAATGCCCCTGAATTTATATACACGTTTAAAATTATTCAAACTGCTGCCCAACTCTTTTCCTTACTTTGTTACCTTGCTTGGAGCTGTGAGGACGACTGCACAGTGACCGACATTTAAGAATACTATTTATTGTCCAAAACCTTGCACACCTGTACAAAACTTGGTATATTTGCTTTTAAACTATCACTCCACAGCAAAGAAATATAATTCTTACTCCTCATTACTGTGCAGCTCAACTCACTGGCGACTGATTTATAATTTTGTCTGCACAGCACACATACAAAGCAGGTGTAAATGACTAACTTCAGGGAATGCTGGTCTGAAACTGCACAGTGTACACCTACGCATAAATGGTAAACAATGCAGGGGCTTTAATGCTTACCAAATGATATATGTATTAACAATAGTAAGTGGGAGACATTAAACTCCAAGGTATGCTCTGTAGCCATATGAAGCCTGTTAATGAGAAAATGACACCTTGTTGCTCGTTAATTTCCTACATTCACTAATGACGCACTACATTTAAGCATAACAGAGCGCCACCTTTTAAACAAATCTCGCCGTTTGCCGAGAACTCACAGTGGAAGGAGGCGGCAAAAATCACACCTGCCTCAATCACTTTGTGCCTCTTCCCCCTCTCCCACCATTCAAAACATACCAATGAAACGGAGCAATGGTTTCTTCTCTCCGTCTTTAGTAGGCTCGTCCCGAACAAGCAGTGTCCGAGCAGTAAAACTTCTCTTCTTCCCTCGGTTCAACTGCAAGCTAACTCGACTTCCGCTTCCGAGGCAGAGTCAATATAGTGCAATGTGAGAAACAGAAAACGGACCATAAAACAATGTAACGCGGCGGCCAACGAGCATTGGCAGTCACAACCAGTGTCCCAGAAACATAGACCCGGCCCTGAGAAATAAGTGCCGGTGCTAAGCACCGGAAAGCACCGGCACAAATTAAGCACTGCACCACGGCACACCACCATCTCATCAAATCCACAAAGAAGAACTTCATCCAAGAAAGAATCCTCGCCAACGCCCACAACTCCAATGGAACTCTTCTCCATCATACAGGAATTTGCCAAACCCAACAGTGAAACAACGACGTCCCTGCCTCCCAAGACCTCTGCAATAGACTCCGCTCCTTCTTTCACCTCAAGATCTAGACGCTTTACAACAACTTTGACAACCAAGACCTCTGCACCGCCTCAACCCCCACCAAAACCACCCAACAGACTCTACTTACTTGGACCCCACTCAAGACAGAAGACACCCTAAAGACCATGAAGAGCATCCACTTCGGAGCACCTTCAGACCCCTGCCCGCCACACATCTTCCACAGGGCCGCCACAGCCATCGCACCCGAGCTACGTCGAACTATAAACTGCTCCCTTGAGACCACCACATTCCCCGACAACTAGAAGCAAGCCATAGTTGACCCCCTCCTAAAGAAAACCTCTGCAGACCCGACGGACCTCAAGAACTTCAGGCCCATTTTGCTGCTTCCTTTCACAGCCAAGGTCATCAAAAAGGCCGTCAACACCCAGCTAGATTACTTCATTGAAGCCAACAACATCCTAGACACCTCCCAATCCAGATTCCGCAGCATCCACAGCATCGAGCCCACCCTCCTCGCCGCCACAGAGGACATCCGCACCCTCCTCGACCAAGGCCAAACGGCAGCCCTCATCCTCCTGGACCGATCAGCAGCCTTCGACACCGTCTCCCACCGCACACTAGCCACCAGACTCCACGACGCCAGCATCCAAAGAAAGGCCCCAGACTGGTTACGCTCATTCCTCACAGGCAGAACACAGAGAATAAGACTCCCACCCTTCCTCTCTGAACCAACACAGACCAGATTCAGAGTACCCCAAGGATCCTCTTTCAGCCCCACCCTCTTCAACGTCTACATGGCCCCCCTCGCAACAATCATCAGAAACCATGGGCTCAACATCGTCTCCTATGCCGATGACACCCAGCTCATCCTCTCCCTCACCAAGGGACCCGACAACACTAGGCACAACTTCCAAGAAGGGATGAAAGCTGTTGCAACCTGGATAAAGAACAGCTGCCTGAAACTCAACTCAGAGAAAAAAGAAGTCCTCATCCTTGGCTCTACCCCCTCCACATGGATGACACCTGGTGGCCCCCCGCCCTCAGAAATCCACCCACCCCGACAGACCATGCACGTAACCTCGGCATCATACTGGACTCATCGCTCACTATGAATCGCCAGATCAACGCCGTCTCCTCCGCATGCTTCAACACCCTCCGCATACTCCATAAAACATTCAAATGGATACCCTCCGACTCGAGAAAAATGGGCACTCACGCCCTCATCACCAGCAGACTGGACTACGGCAACGCCCTCTATGCCGGAATCAACAAAAAAACTCCTCCACAAACTCCAGACCGTCCAGAATGCCACAGCCAGACTAATCCCTGACATCCCATGGCACAACCACATCACCCAACACCTCCACGATCTCCACAGGCTCCCTGTCAAAAGAAAAATAACTTTCAAGCTGCTCATGCACGCCTACAAGGCCCTCCACAACATCGAACCGCAATACCTCAACAACCGTCTCTCCTTCCATGCCCCCAAGCGAAACCTCCACTCAGCTGACCTCTCCCTAGCAACCGTCTCACGCTTCCATGGGAACAGAGTGGGTGGAAGGTCCTTTTCCTACCTCGTAGCCAAGACCTGGAAAGACCTCCCCCTTCAACTCCAGCAAAGCCAGACACTACGCCATTTCTGAAAAGACCCCAAGACCTCGCTCTTCGTATGACCCCAACGGAGCTGCACACACACACCCTTGCGCCTTGAGACCCTAACGGGTGAGTAGTGCACTCTACAACCCCCTGATTGATTGATTGATTGATTGACCCATTCTAGCCGTGACTTCTGGCAGTGTGGGGCTGACATTTTTTTCAATACAAGGATAGGGGGACTCATCCTTTTTTAAGGTACAGCAAACGTGTCCCTACAGCTATGAGAACAAGGAGGGTGCAGTTCCTGTGTGGGTATCTAGGTCTAGTGATGTGGCAAGCGAAGGGGAGTGCTCCTAAGCAGGAACTGCACACTCCTTGTTCTCATAGCTGACATTTTTCTGCCATGGCTGATTCTGGTTTTCAGTCCAGCACTAAGATTGGTTATTAGTATTAGAAGAGCACAAGAGTAAAACATGAATAGTGTCTACTGGTGAGTTCATGTGCTTTGGAAAAATCAGAGAGAGAAAAGTAGAGTTAATAGACATTTAGGAATTGAATATTGTCAAGGGGTAATACATTTAGCTGTGCTCTATTAAAAAAACTACCAGAGATCTATTTATTAGTTTCAATTAATGCACTCTGTTCACACTACTGGTCAAGAGAATATACCTTTTCCATTTGCCTTACAACCTTGGTATACATCATGCTAAGTATAAACTGGATTTTTAGATAATTTCTTTGGAGCAGGGAACCAGAGCTCAAGCCCTACCTTAATGAATTTTTATTTCACAAAATGTAGCCAAGATACTCTCTTGCTGTTGCATGCAGTGACACAGCGCAATGACTCGAAGTAATTTACATATCTTTCCTTTATCAAAAAAGTAAACCAGATCCATACCAATATTGGAAACACACCTTTTTTCCTAGCAATATCTCTCCCTGTTTAATTTTCTCTATTCGGTGTTTTGATCAGTGTTTCTTTACAAACACAGAGAGAATGTATTAATCGGTCACCAATTCTCCCATTTCAAGAATGTAGATAAATGACTCAAATTAAATATTCATATTCTTTTCACTCATGTTCCAGCACCAAAGTACATCACTGGTATTTGCTCCAACAATCATGCTTAATATGGTCATATTCCGATACATAGCTTATCACAAAGCAACCAGACAGTGGCATACCAACTTCAATTCCCTGTTTCTTCACTTTGATTTACTTACTGAGAGACAAGACCTAACCTCTTCGGAATGCTCCCATGATTCACTTTGGCTTAAAATCCCGAGTTGTCAGCCAGGAAGGCAATTGTCCAACTGAATACTCATCAGCTTTCTCTCTGAAAGTGGGACTTGTTTTTCCGCCATCTTGGAATATGAGAGGTTATCATTCAAGGAGCCTCCTGGTCATGCAACAATTTGTTTCCACCTGATTCAAATCTGGTGGTGCTTTCAAGTGTACAGCAGTTGAAGACGAGTTCTGCTGAGGAGCTGCCTAGTGCACTGGAGTCACACGGTGATCTGCAGACTTATGACCCCCAGACCTGATGGAACTGTCCTCTATGGATTGAGGGTATAGGTTTTGATCCTTTTGGAGACATCTACTAGGTAGTATTGTGGTTAGCCGAAGCCAGATTTACTCCAGGTAATGTCTAAAAGGCCCATGATCTCAGGTGCTACATCACATTGAACAATTTAGAGAGCAACTCCTTTTATAATGGACCCTTTTATAAGTCCAAGACAAAAACTTTTGTATTGGCTAGATCACATTGGCCACAGATGAACTGATTGGTATCTACATTCAGCACACCAAAAGCCCCTCCCAGTGCTGTGCCTAGAACTCCAGTCACTGCATTGGGTCCCAAACGTATTTCTGAGTGCAGCCAAAGCCGCTGCCCCAGCAGTGCAGTTGTCAGTCTCCCATGTGGGTGTCTCAGAGCAGAGGGCATGTGGCCGCAGTTCCCGAGCTGGATAGTGGCCCACTGTCAGCACTTGTTTTGTCGTTCCCAGCAGCTGGGCCCCTAACGGTGGATGCCACAGTGTGTATGTATGTGTAGAGTCCCTTATCACCAGATGTTCCCACTGTGGTCTTTAGCTTGTTTCCAATGCTAGTGACATAGTGCTGTCAGGTCCCATCTTGGCAATTCAAAGTTTCATGCTTCCTACAGGGTTAATTAAATATTAGGAGAGGTCACCTCACCCACAAAATAGTGGCATGCTTCATCACAGGCAGGTCCCCCTGACCCAAGTAGGTCAATACCACCTAGATTGGCTCAACTAGATGTTGGAGGACCTATATAATATTATTCTGGACAAATGCAGGGATCCATCTCAGGTAAAAAATGATTATGGGTATACCCTGGAAATATTTTAATTCTATGGGTACTCATATCATGGTTAAAAATTCAAAAACATGATGAAAACATAATGGTTTCAACGTCCAATACTGGCAACTTGTTTCAGCCGAATAAGATATTGCCCAAACGGGTAACCCGGCTTTCATCGGGGCTCCTAGATCTCCCTGCCTACCGCTTCCGAATTATAGAGGAGTGTATGACAGAAAGAATCATAAGGCTCTCCTACCTGACTGTGCTGTAATAGCTAAAAACCTGTAGAATGAAAGAAATATCAGTTCCTGTTATGCCCATTCCTTTATTCTTATATTCATTGTCACTTTAACTACTTTTTGAAGATTTTAGATATTGGGTCTTTGAAGGAGACACTCTTATTCATAGTTCAATAAGCTTTGCTATGAGCGGGTTCTTAATTCGAGTGAACATTATTTTTTAGGTCGAGCCTAGGCAGCGCGCATGCGCTGTCTCCAAGACCTGTTGTAATCTCCTCTATCGGCTTTTGGCATGCTGTCATGCCCATGAATTGCCATTTGTTCATTGTTGTGCCATTTAGAAATACAGGGGTTTTAATTTGTGCATTGGGTCTGATTCTCCCGCCTTTGCATGCTTGGGTCATGCCCAGGCGATTTCACTCATTGTTTTCTTGCCTTGGCCATCCCAATACGTCCCTCCGCGGTTCCTTCTGGTCATCCTGATCTGCCTTTTTATTTTGTAGGCTATCAACATCGTTTTAGGCTTTCAGGCCATTTCACGGAGCAATACTGTGTTTGGCACCTTCAAAGTGGCAATTTCTGTCCGGTAGCTGTTGAGCTATGCCAAAAGCTCTAACTCAAAAAATGCGAGACCTATTGCATTTCTAATGCTTGTTACTTCATGCAGGACAGACACAAACTAACAAACAACATAAAAAGCATCTTGTTATGCCCCCAGAGAGTTTTTACGTCGTACTAGCGGGTCATACTTATTTGGATTGAGAAAGAGACTATTTCTTTATGTATGTCACCAGAGAGTATTTAGGTTGCAATAACGGGTTAACAAATAATCAGTCTGTAGTTCCTGTGTGATGATGTCAGGGAAATCGCCCAACTGTCTTGTACTCACTCCGTCAAGGGTACAGCCGCTCCAGTCCTGCACCTACAGTTCTCTCCTTCACTGCATTGGACACCAGTCTGGTAGTGAGTGACTCCTCTATTTAGGCGTTCTTCTCCCACATATCATGTGACGCGTGTGCACTTCAGTATAGTCACATGGTGCACACTTGTCCCATGTGAGGGCATAATGGGAGTGGCAGTCCATTATGGACACACCACTCTTAGCTGACTATTAAGCATGCCAGTGGCGTAACAAAAGTTGAGGGCCCCCCCTTCCACGCACACGGAGGGACCCCTGCTCCGGATTTAATCCGGAGCTATTGGGCCTGAGTACTGTGCTGAGGGGGCCCCCTGCAGCTCAGGGGGCCCCCCCACTGCGGGGGCTGCGTGGGCCTGTGTTACGCCCCTGAAGCATGCTTGCATGTGGCTAGTGTTTTGGGTAGCATGGATTCGACATTCAGAGATTATTATTGATCAATTAATCCTTCACTCCGGTTTTCTTGAAAATTCTCACCACTCATAATGGGGCATTAGTGTTTGTAAATGTAGTATGATTTCCAAAGTGTGGAGATTATTCATGACAGGGCATTTTTGTGTATATATGGGTAATGTGATTTCATCAAGGCATTATTGGATTTTTATCCCAGAATGGGGAATAGCCATGCAGTCCTGAGAATGCCTAGCTCTTTTCTGCATGACTATTCGCTATTCTGAGTAGGTGGTAAATCTGAGTGGAAAGGTCTGGGGGTGGAAGGCAGGGGCGAGGTTCAGGGGGGCCGTTTGATGTGCTGAGGAGGTCCTTTAGGGGTGATATTTTATGCCCCTCTGTTGGAATTGCAGAGCGTTAGGTGAGGACTGGGCTATCACTCAGCTCTAAGCCCTAAGCCTTTTTAGCAACTGTTTTAGTGGGTGGGAATCCACACCAGGTAAAACTGGGTCTGATGTTCCCACATCTGCTAACCCAGGTTCGGAAACATTGGGAAACTCATAATGGGGGCTAGATCTCTGAAGGACAAATATTGGCTTGTGATACATACAAGACACACCCCTCATTGCTCACATGATGTTTTCCCCCATGCTCCTCTCTGTTAAGTGCCTCTCATGATGTATCAAAGCAGAGACAGTCGTTCGTCATTTTTCTTATTAGTAGTTTTATAGGTTTTTGCTGTCACATAATAAGTGGAAATATTGCAAGGACTAACATTCTAAATAATTCTAACATTATAACCATTCTAGAATACAGAACGTATCTAATGATATCTTATTTAGAGGAGATTTGTAGCTGTCACTATGTATAAAAACATGCATATGTTTCTATAAATGACGCACACATAAAGCCATGGTTAAAAAAAAAAACATATTGAATATCTGCTAGCAAAAATTGCTCCCTGAGTGAAGTTTTAGGAGTTCGATTAGACGCAAACTGAGATGAAGCAGAAGTGAAAATTGCACACAGCACAGGTGGCCATTACTGAAAGCAGTCATGCCTCAGCAACACCATCGTGGGTGGCTGCCATTGGTGTAGGCCTTTATAGCAGTGAATATTCCCTTTGGAGTTTACCATCTGATTTTGATGTGACTGTAATAAGCAACACCAACACCTTGCATTAAACTTGATAAAATACTTTTGAAATGGTGAAAGCATACACAAAGAGAGGCTGCAATCTGAATGTGGGAGATCCTTGAGTACTGAAAGAAAAATACCTCTATATTGCCAATATTCAATAGTGTACCAACTGGCATACCCATCTTTCCAAAGGCTGGTGATCAAGCGTTGATGGCATATAAGTTTGGTGGCTTTTGATAAAGGTCTGGCACCACAGTGAAGATCTTCCCTTTTATTCACAGTTACCCACGTAAAATGTTATGTTAAGTTTGTCCCCAGCATCCTCTTTCCATACCGAGGTATGCAGCACAAGTGGAAAAGTCATGGCCGCCCACTAACCTAGACAGTACATAGCCAATAAAATATGAAAAACACTACCTGGCATCCACCCCCCTTCTCCCTCCTCCATTGGTAATGTCCTGTCCTCACCCTTCCCCCATGAAGAAAATTATTATCTGCAACCTGCCAACTTCCCAATCCCAAACCCAAAATAGAATTATCTGTTCTTACATTGAGAGTGAAGAGCTGGCGCTGTGCTGACAGAGCCATATGACAATTTGGCTACCATTTCCATGTCAGCACATATCTTCAGAGTCACAGAGCTGGCATGGGAGATTGTGTTAGTAGTGCAGGAGGGCCACCCAAATTTCACCACCTACCTTGTGCTTGTAAAGAAAGGGGGATGTGGCAGATCACCACCATAGAGGGAAGATGGGCTTGGGGCCTGGTGCATTACTCCTTTAAATTTTTCTCCATTCTGACCTTGAATAACAGATTTTTAAAACCAGTGTTTATGCCAAAGCCTCTCTCTGAGACCCATATCACCATAGCAAATACCAACACAGTGCCTTGAGATCCTCTTGGGTGAGTAGTCGCACTGTACAAGAAACCTGATTGATTGATTGAACACATGCCGCTGTGCCTTTAATAAAACATGCATTGGCAAAGCCGATAGGTCTCTGCTATGCAAGAGCTATTGGTTTTCCCAATGTGTCTTAGCCAAGTTGTACACCAGCGTGGCTGCTGTTCAGCAAGCTAAAAGTTATTGGCATAGAGGAGAGTGGAGTGGAGTGCCATAAAGTGGAATGGTGAAGTGTGTAGAAGAGTGTTGTAGAGTGGAGTGGCAGAGAGTGTCATGTATTGGAATGGCACAGTGTGGAGTCACGTAGAGTGGCATACACTGGAATGGCATAGAGTAGAGTGGACGGCTGTAGAGTGCATTGGCATAGAGTGTTGCAGAGTATAGTGGTGTAGAGTGCAGTGGCATTAAATTCAGGGGCGTACAATCCAGGATCGTAGAACGCAGTGGCATAGATTAGAGTGGTACATAGTAGAGTACAATGCTGCAGAGTGCAGTGATGCAGAGTGCTGTGGTGCAGAGTAGAGTGGCACAAAGTAGAGTAGAGTGGCATAGAGTACAGTGCATGGAGTGCAGTGGTGTACATTAGAGTGTTGTAAAGTGGTAGAGTGGAGTGGCGTAGAGTTGAGTGATGCAGAAGGCAGTGGCGCAGAGTAGAGTTGAGTGGCATAGAATGCAGTGGCATAGAGTGGTGCAGAGTAGAGCAGAGTAGCATAGAGAGGTGCAGAGTAGAGTATAGTGCCATACTTATGCAGTGGCATAGAGTGCAATAGCATGGAGTAGCATAGAGTGGAGTAGTGCGGAGTAGAGGGGAATAGAGTTCAGTGGAAGAGAGTGCAGTGTTGCAGAGTAGAGTGTCAGAGTGCAGTGGTGTAGAGTGGGGTAGAGTGGTGTAGAGTACAGTGATGCAGAGTAGAGTACAGTGGTGTAGAGTGAAGTGACAGAGTGCAGTTGTGTAGAGTGCATTGACGTAGAGTGCAGTGCCTAAGAGTAGAGTGGCGTACAGTGCAGTGGCATAGAGTGGAGTGGTGCAAAGTGGAGTAGAGTGGTGTAGAGTGCAGTGGTGCAGTGCAGAGTAGATCAGAGTGTCATAAAGTAGATTGGTTGGCATATAGTTGAGTTTTACAGAGTAAAATGCATTGGCGTGGAGTGTGTTGGCATAGAGCGCAGTGGTGTAGAGTACAATGTTGCAGAGTGGCATAGAGTATAGTGGAATAGAGTGGAATTGTGCAAAGTAGATTGGTGTGGCCTAGACTGGGATAGTGTAGAGTGCAGTGGCAAAGAGTGCAGTGGTGTGGCGTAGAGTGGCGAAGACTTCATAGGCATAGAGTGAGAGATGTACAGGGTAGAGTAGAGAGGGGCAGTGGTGTGGTGCAGAGACAGAATATCGAATCAGAAATATCGAGGGACATAAATTTTGAGTCAAGAATATCGTGGAAGAAGAATATTGAGGTAAGTAATATCGATGTTAAAAATATCAAAATTTGTGTAAGTATGAAATATCGAATTTGAAAATATCGTTTTTAAAAATATAGTTGTTCATAATATAGATTTTTTAGTGATTTTATTTTGAAGTATAATATATAACTTTATTTTGTTGATGTTATTTGTAGTATTTTAATGATTTTATTTATTTATTTTCAGGAAATAATATATATTTTTAAATTATTGATTTATATTTGTTGGGAGCGGGATTTTGGGTTTATAGGGGATAAGGGTGGGGAGTAATTTAAAATATATGTTTTAAAAAATACATGAAAATTTGTATTCATTTTTTAAATTTATAAAAAAATATATTTAAAATTAAATTAAGGTCTAAATAATATAAAAAAGAATTAGTTGATTTTGTATTTAATTGTATTATGTATGGTTTTGAGGGGTTGATAATTGATGTTATTTGTTTATGAAATTTATTATAGTTTTAATATTTAAATATTTAAAAATAATGAATTTTCGTTGGTTTAAATTATATTTTAAATATTTTAATTTATTCAAGTTTGTAATATGAGTAATATATATATATAAATTATTTTTAGCAGTTGTAATTGGTGTTTTTAAAAATGTTTACTAAAATGTATACATTGTAAATAAAAAAATTTAATTAATATTTAAAAATATATAGGAACTACTTTAAAAAATGTAATACATTTTTAAATTATTTAACACATATTTTGTTATAATGTCGTTGTATATTTTTAATTGAAAACAAATTTGAAATGTGAAATTTTGGTATTGAAATGTAAAAACAATTGTGTAAATTTAAATTATATCTGCATTTTAATTAGTATGTCTGTTTATAAATTAAACGTTTATATGTCTATTTTTGTATTGTTACTTTTTAAAATATTTTATTAAACAAAAAATTAGGTTACTATATGATACCTTTTTAGTATGTTATGTTGTTTTTGGGTAGGAGTAGTATCAGTATATTGATCAGTTTATTAGTTATGTTTTTAATGTTGATTTAATTAATTTGGATTAGAAATAGTAATTGTTTTTTGTTTAGTGTTTATTAATATATTTTGAGTTTTAAATTGATTAGTTATATGTTTTTCTGGGGTAGGGTTTGGTATTTTTTATGATTTTTGTCAGTTTGGAGTTGGAATAGTAATATTTTAGGTTTTAGTGTCCAGCACTTTCCCTGAATTTAGGGGGTCATTACAATGATGGGCGGATCGCCACCGCCCGTATGGCGGTGGCGATCCGCCCGCCATTTCCCACCGCCCGCATGCCATTTCCCCCCGCCATATTACGATGGCGGAGGGGAGCCCGGCGGACGGAAAGACCGTCCGCCGGTTTTCTGCCGGTCCCACAGGGGACCGGGTGGTAAAGGACCCTAATATGGTGGCGGTGTCTGCAAGACACCGCCATCCATATTAGGATGTTGGCGGAAAGCAGCCTTTCCATGGTGGTGTTGCCGCCATTGAAAGGCATGCTTCTGGGGGCCCGTTGCGGGCCCCCAGGATTTGGGACCGGCCGCCTATGAATCGGCCTCCCCACAATCCAAATCACGATGCGACCGCCACCACGGCGGTCACATCACCTATATTTTGCATTGTGGCGGGGATGCGGTCAGCAGCCCCCGCCACAATGCAAAATATACGGTTCAGACACATCCCTGCACTACGTGACAGGCACCCTGCGGTGCCTGCCACATGGTGCTGGGATATGGGTACATCTCCCTGCCCCAGGGTGTAAGGGGGGCCCGCTACGGGCCCCCAAATCCGTTTCCACCATTTGTTTTTGCGGCGGTTTGTCCACCGCAAAACAACCGGCGGGAAGGGATATCATAATCCCAAGCCACCGCCGCAATGTTGGGCTATGTTTCTGTTCCGACAGGCGGTCGGAAAAGGACCACCTGTCAGAACGGTGGCGGGCGGTCTTTACGACCGCCACGCTTACCCAACAATTCCCCCCGCCATCATAATACGGCGGGGGGAAAACAGCAGTACGATGGCGGAAGGCCCGCAACCTACTGGCTGTCGGTGGCGGGCCTTCCGCCATCGTAATGAGCCCCTTAGTTAGGGATTGCTCTAGCCTTAATTCTTGGTAGCTTTGCTCTTTTTAGATAGATCCGATTAGTTTGTGTAGAGTTGGTTGTATTCTTCCTATTGTGGCTTGGAAGGCATTATGCCATCCTTCCACTGCGTTATTTGTTTTAGATTTTTGTGCCAGGGTGCTTTCATAGACATTCCACCAGGGGATGTGGAATTTGGGTTGTTTTCGGTGTCCTGATCTATGTAGTCTTCCTAACCATGGGCCTGATTATGATGGCGGTAAGACCGCCACAGACAGCCTGTCGGTGGCGGTCTCACCACCATCATAAGCATGTGTTCCGCCCGCCACATTAGGATGGCGGTCGGAGGGGTGGCGGTCGGAGAGACCGACTGCCACGGATCCGACGGGCTCAAGGAGCCCGCCAGACCATCGGAGGGCACTCCGATCCCTACAACCATAGGGATTATGATGTCCCGACCCGCCAGCCGTTTCAAGGCGGGTTACCCGCCATGTAAAGGCTGGTGGAAAGGGACATTGGGGACCCGTAGCGGGCCCCCCTTATTCCCTAGCCCTCAGTGTTGGGTTTTGGGGGCACCTATGGTGGCCCCCTATATATCCCTGCACCATGTGGCAGGCACCACATGGTGCCTGCCACATAGTGCAGGCATATGCACAATGTGCTTTTTTTGGACTGTGGTATGTGCTGCATCCAACAGCACACGCCACAATACAAAAAATACACTTTGCGACCGCCTAGAAGGTGGCCGCATTGTAATTCGGGGTGTGGGACCACCGACAGCTTGCCGGGCGGTCCCATCCCCGATATGTCCGACCACCATCGTAATCAGCCCCTAAGTGTCTTCAAAATAGTCGAGTAAGGTTATTTGTTTTGTTGGCATGGTAAAAGGGACTTTCTATGAGTAAATTCTAGTAGTTTTCTACTTATGTTGTGGGTACATAAGCTAGGGCTATTAGTTTTTTTATTTGGTATGCAAAGTTGCTGCTTGTTGCATATTCTACACTCAGGGGGTGATTACGATGTCGGGCGGACTTACGTCTGCCCAACACCAATGCGAAACGGGACCGACTGTCCTCAGGTCGGTGGTCCCGACCGATAAATCACAATGCGACCGAACATTGTTCGGTCGCATACACCCTTTCCTCAATGGGAGCTTGTGTTATGGCCGTAAACCAGCTGTAACACAAGCTCCCATGGAGGAATGGGAGTCTGTGTTCATCCCTGCACCATGTGGCAGGCACCTCAGGGTGCCTGCCACACGGTGCAGGAATGAACAGGGTGGCACCATAGGTGCCCCCTCTGCCCCCAACCTCCGACAGGCTTTCCTTGTCAGTAAGCCCAACATGGAAAGCCTGCCGGAGACCGAGTATCGTAATCCCAAGGACAGAAAGGTCGCCCTTTGGCATTACTGGCCGGAAGCCAGACATAATGACTGCCCGGTTTAATTTCCAACCTCTAGCATTGTAATGGGCGATCGGAAATTAAACCGAGATGGGACCTGGAAAGGCTCTGATCGATGGTTGGAGCCTTTCTGGACCGCATCATAATAAGGCCCATAGTGTGGATTTCTGGAGATGATTCCATATATTTTGGTTAAAATGGTAGTAGAATCCTTGGATTGCTGAATGTGGATATATTTTTTAAATTGCTTGGATCATTGCTTGCTCGAAGTCTATTATTCTTTTTTGGGGGAAGAAATTTTGTTTGTTGTTTAATTATTGTTAGTAGTTCTATATAAGTTGTACTTTGTTTTTTGGGAAGTAGGGCATATATGAATGGGATGTTGGTTTCTTGGTATTCGCCATGGATAGTGTACAGTTGATAGAATGGCTTGGGACAGATTTTAAATGTGCCATCCATCATCCAGGTTTCACATTGTTTTAACTTTTGGATGTTGGTATTGGTGGCAAAGATGAGAATTCTTTTTTCATGACTATTGTTGTCATAAGGAATGAATTTTTCATCTTTGTGTGTGACTGTATATTCTGGTAGGATTTCTATATCAGAGAAAGATTTGAGGGGGGGGGTGGTGTTTGACTGCTTGATTTTTTGGTTCCGGCTATGAGGCGTTTTAGGGTTGGGATGGCAGGTAACTGTGCAGTTACGTGCTCTGGGACACAGGTTAGGACATTTTTAAAGATTTCTGTGGTACTTTGTTGTGAGCTGCTGTTTGTCTCTTTCATGTTTTCTAAAACGTCTCTAACCTCTATTTCTGTAACTTGTGGGGGGGGGGCTGGTTGTGTTCTTTTACATTAATTACTGTACTTTCCCTGGTGGTTGCCCTCCCATAGCAAGAATTGGAGTAGTATTTAGTACATTTCCAATGTATATTATTGTTTGAAATGCTTTCTTGTGTATAACTGTAGCCCATGTAACACAGTAGTAGTTTTCCTTTTTTTGAGGAAATTAATTTAGCCCCTTCTGTCATTTTCTTTGTATTCTGTGAATATATATATATATATATATATATATATATATATATATATATATATATATATATTGTTAATAATTGAAAAGTAAACGTTTTGGTACATATAGTACATTTTAAATAATACTTACATATAGGTCACTTTTTCTTTTCTGATGCTTTTTCGGAGTTTGTTGGTGGTTTTCCTGCTTTAATATTTTTGTTTCTGTTGGTTAAAAAATAAATTGTTCGTTTTATTGAAGTGTTATATATTTTTTGTTAGTTTAGTTCAGTTAGTGCCTATTTGTTATCTAATTTTTTTTTATGTTATAAAAAATACTTACTATTTTTGGTAGATTTTGTTGATTTCTTTGATGTTGTTTTTGGATTGGAAATTTTATAGGCTGTAGAAAGGAAATAAAAATATTTATTAGTTATATTTTGTTTATTAGTTTATTTAGTTAAGCTTTACAAATAATTAAGGGATATACTTACTTTATTTTATGTCTTTTTTAATGTTGATTTTCCATATCCTTCTTTGGAACCAATGCTGGATGCGAAATTTCTATGTAGTGTAGACTTTTCATTAAGTTTGTAAATCTGTGCGTTTCATCTATAAAATACAAATAGAAAAAGAAATGCATTTGTTTATTAGGTTTATATATTTAATTAGTTTTATGTTAAGTTAGGATGATTTAGCTATCTAAAAGTTTTGTACTTACTTGAATGAAAGTTTTGAGGTGTAGTAGTATTTGTAGACTTTTTTTGTTGGGTCGCCGATCTGGCAAGTTTCGTCCTTCTCCATTGTTTGTCGAATTTTAGGTAATTTTAGGTTAATTAATTGGTTACTTTTATAGTGTTAGTTTAATTAGTTGCAGCTTTCTATTGGTGTTTGTTGTTGTAGTTTAATTGTATCGGTTGGAATAGAGTCTGTTTGATTATTTTGGCAGCTATAATTTAATTTCTTTAATGTTATATGTAGTTATTTAAAAGTGTATTTTATTATATATTAAATTATAGTTAGAATATTTGTTTTTATATGTTATTGTTTTTAAATACGTTTTATATATGTTTGTTCATATTTGATGGGTGTAATTATTATTTTATGTTTTAGATTTTGTGTATTTATTGAAATATATTTTTTTGTTCATTAGTAAATAGTTTGGTTTCTGTAGTTGTTAATTTTTTTATATATATTTTATAGTGTTAAAATGTAATTTTTATGTTGAGTTAAGATGTATTTTAGTGATGTTTATGTTGTTGATATTGTGTATGTCGATATTTTTGATGGAATATATGTTATTTTGAATTATCCGATATTTTGGTGTATGATCATTTTGTAGTCGATAATTTTGTAGTGGATGTTTTTTAGACAATTTTTTTTCTTCAATATTTGTGCAATTTTTAGTTTGGGGATTGGTAGTCGATATTTGTGTATGCGATATTAATGAGTTGATATTTGTGTAGGTTGATATTATGGAGGTTGATATTGTGTCAGTGAACCCAGTGGCGTAGAGTGCAGTGGCTTAGAGCAGAGTGGTGCAGAGTGCAGTGGCATGCCGTGGTGTAAAGTGCAGTGGTGTAGAGTAGAGTGCAGTGGTGTGAAATGGTGCAGAGTAGAGTGCAGTGGAATAGAGTGGAGTATTCATGATGTGGTAGCACACTGCCATTACAGACAACACATTTTCAATTAACAATGACCATTACATCTGCACAGACATACAGTTTTACTAACAAAATTATACAGTGCACAGACAAAAATGTGTGGAAATGTGCATCACCTAGTGTAATGATTGTTTTGATCATATTAAAGGATTTGTTTCCAACACACTTCAGAAATAACAAGAAATGTGCTTCATTTGTGTTCCTAATTCTGATAAATTCTGAAATACTTACACAGTTCATTTAAATGTTGTTGTGCGCTAGAAAAAAACTCTTTCTACCCCAGTATCCAGCAAGATTGTCACATAAATCCTCATACTTTGAAGTCAGAGAAAGAAAAATAAACAAACGCCCTTGGAAAACAGCGTCTGATATTTGTCCTCAGTCTTTGAATGCACAGCAAATGTGATGAAATAAGAACAAGATTTACAGGCCTGTTTACAGAAAGGGAGCACTCAGAAGGATACTGCAAATACAGTTTGGGCAAGGGAAGGTACAAACTCAAGCTGGACAGCCTAAATCAAATAACGCCAGCAAAAAGAAAGCAGGAAAATGTGAGTTATAAGCCACAAAGCCAATGGCAAGCAACATGCACAATGTATTCCTAGGTCAACTTTCTGAATGCACCCGAGATGTCATTAGCAAACCAGAAAGCTGCTGTCTGGTAGGCTGCGCCCTAATTAGTACTTTCCCTACAATAGCTATCTAGAAAATCCATCTTAAACCTCTCACTTATGTGTTTGCTGACTGGCTGACCTTTAGCTGACTGCTTCACTTTAGCTTATCTTCCGAACAGTAAACTACTAAAGGTGCCAGCTATTTCCAAATTTAGACAAAGTTACCTATATATTACTAAATATAAAAATTTTATGTTTGTGATGTTTCTCTTCATTTATAAATATGGTACATAAAATTTCTTCTGTATTTCTGAAATGTTTCACAATATGCCTTAGTAGAAAACATATGAGTGGAAGGGTGCCTGTTAAAAGTTTATTGCTACATCATTAATTGACATTATGGGTCCGATTACGTTGCAACCCGTAAAGGCTCCGACCGATGGTCGAAGCCTTTCGGGTCGCATCCTAATCAGCCCCTCGGTTTACTCTCCGACCGATACATTACAATGCAGGCGGTCGGAAACTAAACCGGCCAGTCATTCCGGCTGGCTTCTGACAGGCTCTATTAGCCCGTCGGCCAGTCGGAACCGGCTTGTAATCCCAAAGGGCGGGCCTTTCCGCCCTTGGGATTACGATGCACAGTTTCCAGCATGGTTTCCTTGCCAGCCTGTCCGACATGGAAACCATGCCGGAAATCGTGTTTGGGAGCCCCCAGCAGGTCCCCCTTGGGTGTGCGGCCTCAAGTTTGGGGTCTGTGGAGGATTTTTGATCCCTGCACCCCATGGCAAGCACCTTGAGGTGCCCGCCATGGGGTGCAGGCACGGGGTGCAGGGATGAACAGCACCTCCCATTTCCCTATGAGAGCATGTATTACGGCCGGTTTACGGCCATAATGCATGGTCCCATATGGAAATGAACAGTGTTCAGTCGCATCCTAATTAGGCGGTCACAGGACCGAGACGGTGTCAGGCGGACTTAAGTCCGCCCAAGATCGTAACTAGCCCCTATATGTTTCAGCACGTCATTGCTTGTATTTCACTTGTTACAATGAAGGCTTCAGGAGTTTGCTATCACTGTTGCGCCATGCTGGCATTTTGTTAAGTGGCAGGGGTGTCTCCTCCATTGGAGCAGAGGAGCGTCGCCCCACTTAAGAAAACCCCAAAGCCCAAGACATTAAAAATAAAATGGTAATTTATTACCATTTTATTTTTCATGCCCTGTCCCGAACAGAACATCAGGACGAGGGCAGGGCCACTGCTGAGTGACAGCAGCAGGGAGGAGGGTGGGCTGGATGTGCACTGTTTAAAGTGCATATGTCTCTTTGGCCGGCCATCTTGCGATGACCAGCCAAACATGTGCTCTTTAAACTTCTCAACCCAACTGTCTTAAGACAGCTGGGTAAGAGCAAGCCAAAGCCTCCATAGCGCTGTGAAGCGCCGAGTAAGAACGCTCCCACCAATCCTAGGGCTGCTCTCATGCTGGTGAGAGCAGTGCCAGAATTGGCCAAGGGAGATGCTGCATCCAGTTCCAGTGAAAGAGGAGGTTCGGACCGGAGGATGTCGTGTTCTGTAAGATAAGTGTTTTTTGTATATATTATTTGCGCACGCACACACCCACCCCCCCTCCCCGTAGATGCCAGCCGCCACTGTTAAGTGGCTGTCTTTAGAGGGGCAGCGAGATTATTCTGTTCTGTGCTGATCCTAAGGGCTTTGTTTCCGAAGGAGTGCAAGCATGATGCACTCCAAGATTCATCAGCAAAATGCTAGATAGGGGCGGGCTGTGGTTGAGCAAAATAAAAGTGAAATATATTTTAATGTCAGGAATAAATACTGTATCCATTTTATAGAGTGTGAGAAAAACATATTGCTGAAGATTCTTACAAATGTCCATCGGGGTCCGTAGCAGGACGCAGTTATTAAATACTTTTGTGATGGACAGCCGCCTGCAGCATTTTACCTTTCAGGAGGGTAAATTGGCCTTTTCTATTCAAACAATTACTCTTGAAATTTAGTTTGAAACCACCCCTGGTTGCTACCTATGACCCTTTAAAGCACACATACATACACAAAAATGGAATTTGCTGAAAAGTTAAATACACGGTGACCACAACTACATGCCAGAAGGTACAATGCCAAAGCAAGAAATATGTCAGTTGTTATGAGTCCAGAGATGACAAGGAAAGAAAAAAAGAGCACCACTTGGAATCATTAAAGTGAACTCCCAGTGAGTCATGTTCATTAAAGGCAGATAGCTAAAGGTTTGATAGTGGTTTTTGTGTAATGATCAGAGCTTCCGGTAATAAAATCAGCCATATGAATCGTACAATCATTTTAAGTTAATTTACAACCTTTTAACTAAAATGTTTTTTTCAAACAACCTTTTAGCTCCAAATATAATATGACTGCCTGGTTAATGTAATACATCTGAAGCACAGGCTCCCTCTCTCATCCTCCATTGTTTTTCCCTCCTTCCCCTTTCTGTGCCTTCCTCCTTCTCTCTGTTTTATATAAAAGCCTCTCACAAAAGATGTTGCAGATTAGCACAAGGTCATGCCTTTGCTAGCATGATACTACTGCTTTAATTCCATGGCTCTCTTTCACCAGTCCAGAACACAGCCAAACGTCTCGATTCGAAGCTGCCTGGTCCAGGGGATACTGGGTCCAAATTACTATTTTTGGGGCTGTATTCCAGGGCTGTACTGGACACGTATGACTTTACAGGCCCGGGCTGGAGAACCAAGTTAAAAAAACACACAGGGAGCAACCCCTCACCACCGAATGGAACAGGGTTTTCTCAAACTCAAACCCTAAAGTTTACCCTCTGTGTTAAATTTACAATATACACATGTAAATTCAATCCACAATAATTTCACTCCTGTATACCACATGTAATGGATGTCGAAATAAGATATAATATTTTTATACATAATCCTTTTAGTAGTATTTTGTTGTGGTATACAGGAGGGAAATTGTTGAGGAGTAAATTTTCATATATATAGTGTCAATTTGTCTCAGAAGGGAAACTTTAGGTTTCCCTTCAGGACTGGGGAATAACATCCAGTCCTGGAATTACTGAGCACATTTATGCATGTTTTTCTCAAACGTCTATTTCCTGCTCCTATTTCGGGATCGGTAGGCAGGAGGGGTGGATGGAATATGAAGTGAATGATATGGAGGGGCTCTAGGGCTGCATCATTCTATCCGGAGAGTAGTTCAATCAAATAGTTGGAGTGCTTTAAGCTTAGGGGGAGTGAAACAGGTGTGTTCCAAGTGTGTGAAATATTCAATTAAAGGCTGCCATATGCATGTAAATTTAGCATCATAATGTGCAATTGTATGTGACAAGACTTCTATGGCCATAACATGCCAGATGCTGGTAAACCATAAAGCCATGGGGGGGGGGGTGAGTGGGTTGCTTCCAATGAAGGACGATGAGCTGCTTAGCTGCTCAGCTGCTCCCAACATATGGCTCACAAGATGCCAATCTATGTGTGTCATGACCTCTAGATCTAGGGGATGGATGCCTAAAATGACTGTGATGTATGAAACGGGAATCCCAATACGTTTTTGACATGGCCTAAGACTTTCTTCCAAAATATGGTAATAACCGAGCAAGACAACTATATGTGTTGGAAATCACCCCGGGATGAGTTCCAGCGCCAGTAGAGATCAGATGTGGTATGATAAATGGCGCAAAGGCGTGTTGGTGTATTGTATGAAAACCGGTTTGCACAACAGGGAAGTGTTTGGAGAGGGAAACATGGTAAGACTGCGTTTGAGCGCAATCCTAACCCAGACCTCAAGAAAAGTCCTAGTGGGAGTCGTAAGAAAAGCACTTCGCAGACGCATGTGTTTAGGCAGCCACACAAGGTCTCAGAGGGTCACCAAGCGACTCGATCCATATGGAACTAGTGATTCATGCTCTCCCTTGCCACCCACTCAGACATAAAATGAAGATGTGCCACCCAATAGTACTCAAGAAGATTGGGGCACGCCAGGCCCTTATGATCTCTAGGCAGTAGAAGAACAGAGTTGGAAATTCTGGGCTGTTTCCCCCCAGATGAAGATGCAGATGTATCGCTGGAGTTGAACAATATCGTCATGGGGAATGGACGTTGGCAGTGATTGAAAAAGGTAAAGGATTTTAGGGAGGACAGACATCTTGACAGAATTGATCCGCCCCAACCAAGACACGTGCAGAGGCCTCTATCGACGTAAATCGTCTAGGATGAATTTTTGATAAGGCGCCCAATTGGCTCTCATCCAGGTTCACAAGGTGGAGGTAAGACTAAGACCTAGATAACGGATAGCATGGGGACCCATTGGAAGGGGGCAAGAGACTGAATGGTGGGAAGATCCTGCACGGGTATCGTGAGGTTCAGGGCTTGGGACTTAGACATGTTAACCTTAAAACGAAGACCCATTCAAAATCAGTCAAATCTTAACTACCACAGGAAGAGAGGTTGCTGGGCGGGTGAGTATGAGATCAGCTGCAAACATACTTAATTTATGCCTACGCCCAGCAAAAGGAATGCCCGCAATGGACTCCGTCTGCCAGAGAGTGATAGCTAGGGGTTCTACAGCGAGGGTGAATAGCAGGGGCGAGAGAGGGCACCCCTGATGAGTGCCTCTCGCTAAGTGGATCGGCTGCATACAGCGTCCGTTAACCCGAATGGTAGCTGTGGGTGCCACATATGAAGCCATGATTCGGGATATCATGTTTGGTCCAAGACCGATCTTTCCAAGGACCGCTCTGAGAAAGGGCCAACTAATCCTGTCAAAAGCCTTCTCTGTGTCAAGCGAAAGAAGGCAGGCAGGGCGATTGTGGCGATGGGATTTCTCAACAAGATGGGCGACCTGACGGATAATATCAGCCCCTTGCCGGTAATGGATGAAGCCGCCTTGGTCGGGCTATATCAGGCTAAGATCTTGGTATAAATCTTAGCATCTGTATTTAAGAGTGCAGTGGGGCGATAAGAGGAGCAAAGACAGGGTTCCTTGTCGGGTTTGGAGATAAGAGCAATCTCCACCATCGCCATCGTCAGAGTGAGACCCGTATCAGAGGAGAAAGAGTTGAAAAGCATTAGGATGTGGTCTTGGAGGAAAGGAAGGAAGACCCGGTAGAAAGCGACCGTCAGTCCATCTGGGCCTGGAGTTTTACCCACGGGTAGATCCTGTGGAGCTCTGCGTAATTCATCAATAGTAATAGGGGCTTCCAGGAGGTCAGCGTGAGATGAATCAATAGGTTTCCATGCACACGAGCTAAGATAAGAGTCCACGAGTGCACAGGAGGTAGCACCACCAGAACAGAGAGCTTGTTAATAGCTGTAAGATGCCTGCTTCTTCGCCTGTTCAGCAGTGGCCCAGCTGTCATTGTCTGTCTGAATAGAGGAGCTGACTCCTCTGATAGAGACTTTAAAGGCATCCCAGAGTGTGTGGCCTGAGATCTCTGGAAGATCATTATGATCAAAATAATCTGTAATCCCGCTCTGAATCTCAGTCACATGCACTGGGTCTCGGAGGAGGTGCAGAGGAAGCCGCCAATGCTGCTGCACCGGTCGCGAGCACCCCTCATCCCCATATAATTTTGACATGAGCTTGATTAGAGATGGAAATGTTTGAAATGGAGACCGATTCTAGCTCTCAGAGTAGGGAGTTAGTAATGAAGAGATGGTCTATTCTGTAGTAGGATGAGTGTTCATGTGAATAGAATGAATAATCACACGTGTCAGTGTGGCTATACCTCCATGCAGCCACCAAGCCCAGGTCTGTAAGATACTGCTTGAGTGAAGTTGACATCACCCCGTGCTCTGAAAGGAGTGGAGGTACGATCTAGCTAGGGATCCCATGCCAAATTGAAGCCCCGGTCCATCACTATGTCACTGCTCACATTCATGAGCTGCTCCCGTAGCAGTGATCTAAGGAACGGGTCCTGCGCCTAGTTGGGGGTATAAACATTAAAGAGCCTGAGCAGATGGGAACCCCTTTGAAAGGTCACCTTCACATACCGACCATCAATGCCATGCACTGTCTTCAATATCTTAACGCAAAACCCTGCCTTACACATAATAGTCACCCCATATATCCTGGTGGATACATGATCACTGAAGTGGTGGGGATATTTTGGGTGAAACATGCGAGGGGCATCTCCCTGTAGGAGGTGAGTCTCCTGGAGGAAAATACAGTCGGGACCCTGTAGAAGGAGGTACCTCCACACCTGCCTTCGTTTATTAGGGTAATTCAATCCCTTTACATTAAGGGAAAGAAGTTTAGTATGGCGCATAAAGTTCATTCCTAAAGGGGGTCCGCACACAGCACAAGGTAGAGGGGCATCTCCATTAGGCATAATCCGTAAGCCAGAGGAGGGGGGGGGGGCAAAGGAAGGAGCCATATCAAGTATTCGGGTAACAAAGAAGGACTGGGAACTAGTGTAAGTACACCTAATGATTAGGGACATGTTGAACACGCCCAGAGACTTAGGGGGAGATCCCACCCATCTGAGAAAGCGACCTAAAACAAAGTAAAATTACAAAACAACCACAAGCATAAAAAGGCCTACAGGGCCCAACATCTCCATTCAAGTCCTGTCATGTCCAGCGAGCCATTACGCCAGACACCACGGAGAAGTCACTCTCTAAAGGTGTGAATCGAGGAGGGGAGTCCATCGATGGGGAGGCCCCATAACCCCGCAACCAGTAGGGGAAGACAGTCCCAGAGAGATAAGACAAGTGTTCATGGACCCACTAAATCCCAATGACTACAAGGAGGATACACAAGGAGGGGAGCCCAGCCATGTGTCTCCCATACTTGAAACACTAAGAGGTCTGAAGTTTGCCAACGAGGCAGGTAGTGGGTCAACAAGGTGGGGAATGTAAGGCAGAACTCCTAGGGAAATAGAACAACACTCCCAGCTGAGTCACAGGTAGCCCGTGGCAGAGGGGGCAGGAGACTATACTACTGTGTGGCTGCTACTTTATGATGTTTATCAGTGCGTCGGGACCACACTAGAGACCAGCCAGGTGACAGAGAGTCTCCAGAGGGGGTGCGAGGGAGTGCTGTAACAGTCTCGTGAGGATCTGCAGGGAGGCTAAGAAGCTGTTTAGCCTCAGCCAGTGAGCGGACGGCCCGTCTCCTCTCATCCGAGGTGAACATAGTGAACATAGTGAATGGATGGCCCCACTGGTAGCAGATGTTGAGCTCCTGCAATTTATTTGTGATTGTTTGGAAATCCCTACATCGACGGATGGTAGTGGGGGAGAGATCCTGGAACAATTGGAGAGTGTATCCACAAAAGACCATATCCGTCTTGCCCCACGCTGCCTTCAAGATGGCCTCCTTCTCTACAAAGAAGTGGACTCGGGTCAGGATGTCCGGTACAGTCTCTGCACCCCTGCCGAGGAGAAGCAACATGGTGTGCTCTATCCAGCGCTTGCGGGGAGGCATCGCCGTCTCCGCGAATGGTATGAAGGAGCTCTGCAGTGAACGTCATAATGTCATCTCCCTCTGCTCCTCTCAGCAGTCCCCAAATGCGGATGTTATTCAAGAGACTTCTGGTTTCAAGAACCACCTTTTTTAGTTGGAGCTCAATTTGCTGGTGCTCCAGCCCTCCCACCCTCAACCAAAAGATATCATGGTCCTCAGAGCGAGCATCAATCGTGCGTTCCAGGTCATCCACACGCTCCCCTTATCAGAGACCTCACGTTGGACATCCTTGAGGCAAGACTTGAAGTCCGTTTTTAGAGAGCCAATTTCAGTATGGATTTCTTGCAGGAAATGCTCCATATAGGCCTGCATGATGGGTGCAGACTCCAACCCCCAGAAGCATCGGTGAGAGGGGGTGCATTAGTATCCGTATCAGGTAAGGGTGTTTTATTTCAGAGAGAGGTGACTCTGGCCAGCCCGGCAGGCGTGTTGTTTACGTTCTTGCTCTGTGGCATGATTGCAGGCAATGGAAGGAGTACGGGTGTAGGCACTGCCCCAAACAAAGCAGCACTCACAGAGTCACATGCTAGGACCACTCTTGGGCTCAGGGGGAAAGCAGTGTCAAAGCTAGTTCTGGCATCCACGCGGAGAGCAGTCAAGGAGAGTCTAGTGCTGCTACGACAGCAGAGGCCCCAGCTGGAGGTCATTCAAAGTATATCCCACAGACAGAGTGCATTGAACTGGAACCAGTACCACAACTCATAGTCCAGGGGGTGGATGGAGGGGGGGCAGTCCTTCTCAGACCTTGCATAGTTCCAACATCAGCACCCCACCAGGAGGGATCTCGAGATTGTCAGTGGCGTTCATATGCCACCTCTGGATCAGGGGCCGGTAAGCACTGAATCATAGTGGCCCCCCCAGGTCCTCAGTCACTCTCCTCCTCTAACTCCAGAAGGATCTCCCCAGAACTTATCAGCGGAAAGCAGGCCAATAAAAAAGACCCTCCAGGGCCTCCAACCTCAGATATGTTCACAAGGTCCAATAAGCTGTCACAGAGCAGAAGGCAATGGGCCCTGGAGCCTGCCACAGTGCCCCCCCATGAGGGGTGCTCCAGGCCCAAGATAAAGGTCTCCACAACCAAGGAATCACAGCAGCTATGGCCCCAAGTAAAGCAGCAGGAAGGCTAGAGCCACGTGGGGGCTGACAGCAGCAATGCCGCCGATCCGTGGCCCGATCACACCAAGCCTAAGGCAGCAGCATCAGTGTCCGTAATAGGCAAAATCAGCAGCAATGCCTCCGGGAGACTCACAGTGGCAGTTGGGCAGCTGCGAAGTGCGGGGACGCGGCAATGTCAGGACGAGCAGTCAAGGCCCAAGACTCTCCCTACCGCCTCAGTCATGCAGGGCGCCAATTCCACTCTGCTGCTACATCCTGCCAGTCCTCACTCCCAGAATGACACTGGGGGGCCCAGATGTGCTGCCAGTGCCATCTCTCCCCGTCCTCTGCCCTCCAGAAGGCTGGCAGCTCCAGGACCACCAGGAAGGCCCAAACAATACAAAGGCCGCTGTCGTCAGATAGCTGCTCTCTCATCAAGACCCCAACTCCACAGTGTGGGGTTCACAGTCTGGAGTCATCCTTCGGGACCGACACAGCCGGGCAAGGCGCCACTCACCAGTGAGATCCGGACCCCAAACCGTTCGCAGGCTCCACCGCCTGCAGCCCGATGGCCATAGTAGTCCCCAGCAGCAAGATGACAGGTCCGGAAGTCTAATGGAGGCCGGTGCTCCCAGCCTAATTCACCTTAGCTTGGATCGCCGAGACGGGTGTCGTGGCCTCCCCACGAATGAGGCAAAGGGGGCAGGCACCGCAGTTTCACTTCTGGTGCCTGGATGCGATCCTGGTGCTTCTAATAGCACTATTATGCCTGTTGGGATCCATAGCCAGGACGGGACACGTCCTACTCCATGCTCCCCTAGGCCATGCCCCCCAAGTCAAAACTTTTAACACTTTCTTTACCAACACCAGTTGGTCACTTCTAAGGCTTCCAGACCCCAGGGATAACACTCAGGAGCCGGGACTGACTACAGCAGTTAAACTTAATATGGCAGCACCCTTCTGCCCCTATCCCAGCCAGAGATGTGCTTAGGAAATGAGCAGTTTCCTCCTCCCTGAAACCCACCATACTAGTTCTGAGACCAGCTCCCCATCCCACTGATGCCAAGCTATCTACAGCTGGCCCAGGGAACAAAGGCTTCTCTTTCCCAGGTCTCCATTTACACTTAACTGTGAATGGACAGGCCTCACCCCAGTCCCTTTCCTGTTTAGAAGCTCCCGAGCTCTCCCCAGCTGCACTTCCTGAGTTGAGAGTAGTCACATACCTCACACCCAAATCTTTGCGCTAACAGGCCTAAGCCATTGTTTCTGCTTTGGGAGCAGTTTTCACACGTCATTCAGTGGAAGCACTGACAGGACCAGGCAGCTGGCAGGCTAATGCTAATTAGCCAACTTAAGATTCATGCAAAGACTAACTTGTTAAAACTAAATTTTTCTAAATATTTATCAAAAATCAGACTTCACCAGCTAATTGGATTTTTAATAAATATTAAAACAGTAGTTGAATCATTCCTGTAGTTTATCCCAAACCAGAGTTCACAGAAATTGGATCTTATTCTGAACTTTAATTTTATTCATAGTAACAGCTACAACCCTTTACAGTGAAAATCGCTTTTGGGGGCTAGTCACTGTAGGTACATGCAAACACTGAATTCTTGCATATACTGGTTTTAGTTTAGTTTAATACTTGATTTCGACTTTGTTGAAATAAAATTTTGCTGTAAACAACCATACAAATTACGCCATGTGCCACGTATAGTGAAGGCAAAAGAAATCATAAATTAACCATAACTCTGGTAAAAAAAACATACAACTGGTCGACAGGATTATATAAAAATGACCCTCAATAAAATATACAAATAAAATGGTAAAATACTATGCAATGTGATACGTAAAGTTTAAGGGGCCTATTACGATGGCGGCCATGGTAGTGGGAAAAGACCGCCCGCATGGCCCGCGACTCAACCGCCGGTCGCATTATGATGGTCCGCTGTCGAAATCCGACCGCGGCGGTCGGATCGCGGGATTTAACATTGCGGCGGTTGCTGCTGCACGCAGCACCGCAGCGATGTCAAAATGAGCATGTCCTGCATTTCCTCAGCACTGCGTGGCAGGCACTGCACAGTGCCTGCCACCTGGTACAGGGAAATGTAGGGGGACCATGGGTACCCCCAGTGCACCAACACCCCCACAAAACATTGGGGCCCGCAATGGGCCCCCGGAAGACAATCACCGCAAGCCTTTCCATGGCGGTCTGACCGCTGAGGAAAGGCTGGCTACCGCCGGCATCATAATCCTGCCGGCGGAGCCTGCTCTGCACCGCCACCATTATCCCGGTCCTGCTCCGTCCGCCAGGCAGGAGTGCGGATGGCAACCGGCGGAAAAGCGGCGGTCGGAGTTTCCCACCGCCGCGGTCACCACCGCCATCCTAATTTGACCAGCGGATTTCTGGCTTGCGATCGCGGTCGGATGTCCGACCGCCATCGTAATAGGCCCCTAAGTTTGCAGAAACCACCATTCTTCCGTCACAAAACCTAGTAAAACCATTGTATACAGTCAACTATCATTCGCTCGTTGTGCTCTTTTCCTGATGCCCCACATTTGGCCCAAAAACCTAGCCACCCCCATGCAAGCAGTCCTGGCATCAGACTTCAGAATGTGCAGTGCTTCCTTGTGATTATCTGTTCCCAACTGTTTACAAATTGGACTCAGCCAGTTTCTGCTCGGTATTGCATACAGCGGGCAAACAAACATTACATGAGCTACTGGTTTTAAATACTGGGCACCCTACATTGTGGTCTACATAGGGGTGACATTTAATATTTAAAAGTAGGATGCTCTCCTGTCAAAAAGGGTTATTTGACAGGTTTGCCCGCAAATTTAAAGGCTGCAGCAGTCAGGTGACACAGGTAGGTCTGAAGCCATGTTTTCTTTGTCAGTCTAGTATATGGTACAACATGTTCTGCAATCCACGAGTGGCATTTAACTTTCCATGCCATTAGTGTATTTTCCTGCACTATACAGTATGGTTTACTAGAAAGTTAAATATTCCAATTGGGGATTAGCCACTCCTACCATGTTTTAGGTGTAACACATACACTGGGGCCTGGACAGCAGTGCCTTATTGTACAGAGTTCTAAATCCAGCAATACCAGTCAGCAATAATTGGGGCTGAGTACACAAAAAGAAGAATGTTTTCACTTGAGGGATCAAGGTAATGACATAGACAACAGGAGTTCAGGGTGCCAAATTGGGTGAACAAACTAATGCAGCAGAGAGCCAATGCAGCTACAAGTCATTGCCAAGTGAATATGCTAGGGAGTGACGCTGTTAATCTCTCTTCTAGCTCTGTTTACCAGGAAGTGAAATGCAACTTGGAGGTTCCACCCCTCCGGGTGATTAGCAGTCTAGTTTTCCAAATTTCCAATGACTTGTCTTCCACAACTTCCATTCCCTATCGTGTCATAGTTTAGTGACCGTGACTCCAGGCCCTTCTCCTAGTTTTCTATTCCTACGTTCCTGACTGTTTCTAGGCATACTGTTGGCAATGCCCTGTGACAGCTTTTGAAGCTTCTATTTCCCTATTGCAGAACTGTACACAGGGTCCAGTTACGTAATGGGGAAAGGCAGCACCACAGTGCAAATGCAAATTCTTTTCTGGTTTTCTCCTCGGGGAAAATACAGGACTCATATCCCATAGTTAAGCAACTAACTTAAACTCATTAGTAGTGCTCTCTAATATCGAGCTAGCAGAATATCGTAGCAAAGTACTGAGAACAAAAATGCAGAGAGGGTAACTATATGTGGGTAAGTACAACTTTACTATTCTTAGCTCCACATCTGTGTATTTTGAAGATATGTATTGTAACGGTACATATATGTCGAGCTGAGTTTAGTAAATCTGTAGTCAACGATATATACCTACCAGTTGATATTTTGGTCCTCGATATTTTGGCTATGATATTCTTGTAACTCGTTTCTCCTGACTTGATATTCTGTACCTCCACCAAGTCAAATTTGTTTATTTTGGGGAACAAGCCCCATCAAACAAACATTAAATACAGTTCATTGTACACAATATGTAAACAATAAATAGGCACATGCAAATTAGCGAAGGACATGAATTAATTCAGTTAAGAGAACATGCTTTCGTACTCAACAAAGGGGAAATCCTAGGCAGACCCTATGGCATATAATGATAGTTCAGCTAGTCCATGAAACCAACAAATTAAGAAGACAATGTAGCACATAAATTGCTTACAACACCACATAAAACAATATTAAAAGGGTGCACATGCTACAAAAAAGCATGTAAAACATATTAAATGGCCATTATCAAGATATCGGCCTGCTCATAAAAGCTTTTCCATGGGTCACAATATAGCTCTTTTCTTTAAAATCCAAGCATAATGAAATGACTTGCTTGATTCGAATACCACAAGCCTACTAGTATCAGTTCTAAAAATCCTAATGGCAGTCAGGTATTTCCTCACTCTAAGGCTCAAGCATAAGGGGTAAATCCTTTTATGTCTTTGATTAGTATAACAAGGGCACTGTTCTCAATCTTTTTGGTATAACTTGAACAGATAGAGTTGTCTCCAATGGTAGAGCTCCATTTCTAAGTAAAGGCATTTACAGTTAAAATTCCAAGTCTAAATTTCATGTAAATAGTTTTTGAGAGAGTGAAAAGATTTCATCTAGAAACACTTCAAACTTTGGGATGGGCTTATGGCTCAGGAACTGGTCAGTATGATTCCCTGTGTTGCTCAATCTGTGTCACTGCTCAATGACAAAGCCCCAATAGGTTTTATCTAAAGTGCTTTTTATAAGCTTTTCTAGTGGATAGAGGGCCATGCCAAATTGTCTGCTGACCCAATTTGGAGAACCTGCCTTTAACATAAGAGAACCACTTTACTTTTGAATTAGTGTCCAGACCCAAGACCCCTTGTAGTTCATCTCTATAGGGATGCAATTCATTTTTTTTTTTTTTGTAAACAAATTTTATTCAGTTACATCACATCAAGTAGGATCTATACAAATGGGTGAAAGAGTTCCAACATGCTTCTAATAGTAATCATCGACAATCATGTTAATGAATATACATTGCTATACATGTTTTTCTCGCCAACTGTGCCCTGCTTCTCAAGAGCAACTGTATTCATCTATCTTATCAGGATTCTCAGGAGAATCGTGCTCTATATCCCTATTCCTGGAAACAACTTCACAAGTGTCCGTATCCGTCCTTACTCATATCTATCACAACAATCAACTAAATAACAAAGTTCCCCCTCCCCTCCTCCCCCCTGGCCCTACCCACCCCCTTCCCCCCAGGCATGTCGCTCCATCATCTAGCACTTAGGGGAGAGTAGTATTTAATCGTGTATGGCATCTGGCTCCATACTTCAAGTAAAAAGGTATCCACGTAGGGGGGAGCCACTATATAGTACATGCTCGCCAACTAGCAAGCTATCTGCTCAGGGAGGGCTATGTTTCAATCCCTATATACAATTCTCCTCACTCAGGGGGTGGTTCGGTATCATCAGTCGGGCGCTTGAGTAAGTCCACTAACGCCACCGATGCTCTCGCCGTGTCTAACATTTTTTCATTACTGGTTCTCTGGGCCATAAGTAATCTAAAAATCCCTTCACAGTCGGCCCATTTTGTGAATTCTCGCAGCCACCTTGAGATGTTAGGCGCAGTGGTCGCCTTCCAATGACTGGTAATTTCCCGCTTAGCTAGGACTAACCCCAGGTCAATGAATTTGCTGGTAACTTTATTGCGGGCAGTATGAGGGAACCAGTGTAATAGGCAAAATCCCGGGGTCAAAGTGCTGTCTCTATCCGTTATTTCACCCAGTTTAGTCGTTACTGCTCTCCAGAACTCTTCTAATAATGGACACTCCCAGAACATGTGCAAGAATTTGGCGTTTTCTAGGTTACACCGCAGGCAGGTTGTTCGGGTCCCAAAAAATTTGTTAATTTTGTGCGGGGTGAGATAGGCTCTGTGGAGGACATAGAACTGGATTAGCTGAAATCCAGCGTTTCTAGAGCACTTCCACGCTCTTTCTACCAGTACTTCCCACGGCTTCTCCTCTATGGGGATCCCAAGGTCTGTTTCCCATTTGATACGCAGGTTCTCTAAGGGGAGCCTGACCTCCTGGGTAATCCGCCTGTACAGGCAAGTAACCGCCTTGATCTTCCCAGCCGCTCATACCACATACTGGCATGGGAGAGAGGTCGGCGGTTCCGCCATCCCCTTCTTCCAATGCTTACGGATGGCTGCCGTCAATGCGGCATGTAAGAGGAAGTCATGCCGGGGCAGTTCATACCTTTCTGATAGATCATTAAAGGGTAGGAGGGTGTTGTCCTCATAAAGGTCTCCGATAGTGGAGATCCCCGCCTCTTCCCAGTCCCGTAATCTCTGCCAGTCCCCCCCCATGCGGCAAGGCCTCGCAAACCAGCAGCGGAATCTCAGGGGCATACGGGGGTCTCAATTTGGCTCTTTTGCTGGCCTGATTCCAACATTGCCTCATCACCCACAGATCTCTCGGAGCCTCCCGCTCGCTTAAGGGGAGCTGGAGAAGCACTCGAGAAAGCTGTCTTAGGTCCGGATCCATGCCCCCATGGGCCTCCTCAGTACGAAGTCTCCCCGCCATCCATTTTGTAAACCATTGTAGTTGAGCTGCATGGTAATAGGCCTCGAAGTCAGGGACTGCAAATCCCCCCTCCCGCCTAGGTCTCAACATGGTGGCGAGCGCCACTCTGCGCCTCCCAGAGCCCCATAAAAATCCCGTAATCATGGTGTTAAGTTGGGTAAAGAATTTTCGCGGTATTCATAGTGGTAGTGAGCCAAAATAGTAAAGTAGCCGTGGTAGGGTGATCATCTTTAGCAGCGCCTCCCTTCCTGCCACTGACAGTGGGAAAGTTCCCCAAAATTCAAAGTTGCTCCTGGTGGTTCGTAGTGCTCGTCCAACATTACCTTCCAGTAAGTCGGAGGGTGCGTGGTAAATACGCACTCCTAGGTAAGTCAGGCAGTTACTTTCCCATACCATATCCAGCGCATCCGGTGGATCACCTCTACCACTTTGAGCAGGAAAAAGGCATGTCTTATTCCAGTTGACTTTGAGGCCCGCCACTCGTCCCAATTTGGCCAGCAGTTCCGTAGCGCCCCGCAACTCATCTGCAGAGTTGGCGAGGAACATTAGGAGATCGTCCGCGTATAAGGCAATAAAGTGGGACTGACCCATCAAGTCTAGGCCCCGGTAATATCGCCCCGATCTCGCATGGATAGCCAGAGGCTCCACTGCCAGTGCAAACAGGAGGGGAGACAGCGGACATCCTTGTCTCGTTCCTCTGCCCACAGTGCAGGCCTCTGATATCACGCCCCGGTGCGCACCCTGGCAGTGGAGTTCCTGTACAATATTGCCGTCCAGGCCACGAATCCCTCGCCCAGTCCAAAAGCTCACAGAACCCTAAAAAGATATGACCATTCGAGACTGTCGAAGGCCTTCTCGATGTCAATCGACAGGATGCACGCCTCATCCCTGTCGCGAGTGGGACCATTCAGCAGTCGGAGCAGTCGGCGTATATTCATGGCCGTGTTTCGGGAGGGAATAAAACCCGCTTGGTCTACATGCACAAGTGTTGTCATATGTGTCATCAGACGGCTAGCTAGGATGCAGCTTAATATCTTGTAATCGAGGTTGAGCATAGCGAGGGGGTGGTAGGCGGTGCGATCCCACGCCGGCTTATCCGGTTTGAGGAGTGGTATGATTATCGCTTCCCTGGTCGATACAGGCAAGCAGCCATCCTGCTTCGATCTGTTATAGAGGGCTAGCAAGCGGGGAGCCAAAATATCTACGTATGTAGAATAAAACTCAATCGGAAGCCCATCTGTGCCAGGGGTTTTGTTTCTGGCCATGTGTTTTATGGCCCCCCTGATCTCACCCAGTTCTATATCCCGACCCAAGGACTCCGCGTTATCTGCCTCAATTTGGGGAAGTTCTATATCCAAGAATCCCTCCCTCTCCAGCACCAGTGGGTCCAGTTGGCTTTGATACAAGGTAGTATAGTATTCCAGAAACTGTGCATTAATAGCTTGCTGCCCGTAATGAGTTATTCCATCTCTCCCTCGTAATTCTAAGATCGGTGTCCCTCTGCATGCTGTATTGGCCAGCCAAGCCAGCAGCGCCCCAGATTTGTCCCTTTCAGCATGGGCTCGAGCCGCGTACGCCCTGTGATCAAAGCATCTCAATCATTCTACTTGGACCGCTAGCTCTTCCCTGACTCTCAGAAGTTCTGCCTGTCTGTCCTCCTTTTCTGGTCTATCCCTTTCCACATCTCTGAGCTGCTGTTCCGCTTTCTGTATATCGTTTAGAAGGGTCCTGCGTACCCCCACCGCTTCCCCAATACAGCGGCCCCTCATCACTACCTTGAAAGCATCCCATTCGATGTGGGGGCTGGTGGTCGTGTTCGTATTAGTCTGGAAGTACTCCTCTATAGCAGTGCCTATTGTGGTTCTAAATACCTGGTCTTCCAATATCTCTGGTCGGAGACGCCAACTAGGGATCGTGGGCCTAACTCGCACCCAGTTCAGGGATACCAGAAGGGGATTGTGGTCAGATATCGTCCTGGCTAAATACTCGCTCAATGTAATCCCTACATGTACATCCGGGGAGCAGAGAATAGAGTCCAATCGAACATGCAGCTCATGTAGAGCCGAAAAATAAGAGTAGTCCCTTTCCCCAGGATGATGGACTCTCCAAGTGTCTGTCAGCCCCCAGTGACGTTGCCAGTCTCGTCGGGCTTCTGCCACCCTGTGTGTAGGAGCGTCGGGGAGTGGCGGATGGGATCGGTCCAGGGTGACATCAGTAATGCAATTGTAATCTCCCCCCAAGAGCACAGATCCGGTCAGAACCTGCGCCAATGTCTGAGAGAGCTGTGCGAAGAATGCAGGCTGATCGACGTTAGGGGCATATATACTTCCTATAGTAATGTCTCGGCCATCAAGGTGCCCCAGAACCACCACGAATCTGCCTTCAGGGTCTATTATCTGTCGGATACATTGAAAGGGGACCCCCGCCCGCACCCATATTAGAGTCCCCCTCGCAAAGGATGAGTACATAGTGTAGAACACCTGCCCCCTCCAGCGGCGCTGTAGCGCTGCTCCTTCTGTCTTCGCTAGGTGGGTTTCTTGTAGTAATGCAATTTGCACCCCTCTGCGTGTCAGGTATGCATGTATTTTGTGCCGTCGGTTCATAGTGTGCATCCCCCTAACATTCCAGGTCATACATTTGATGCCTTCGGAGGTACCAATAATACAATCTCCAGTCTCTGACAGTGTAATTCTCCCATAGCGACATGCCTGACCCCAAACCGATTGTCCCCAACAATAAAAATGACCCAAATCCCACTCCCCAGGACAGGCGCACAAGAACAGGTCCCCATCCAAACAAAGTCATTCAAGCAACAAATCATAAAAGTGGTGGTGCGTGCTCCGCTGCCAGTGGACCCAGAACCCCCCCCGACCCGCCTCCCCCATGCATAGATCTCTCAGTAGGCCCCATGGTACAAACAGGCCCTCCCGCAATGCACAAACTGGGTCTCTAGGGCCTAGAGCCAATCTTGGTCAACCAGTCATCCTCTGCCCATACAACCTGCGGTCTGATTAGCCGAACACTCCATCCGCCGTCTGTGGGGTAACATCCGGAAGTTCAGTGTCAGAGAGCCCATGGGCACTGATCGATCTCGAGCTCTCAGATCTGTCTCTCTCGAGGTCCGTGACGTTGCTGGTCGGACTGGCATCTCCATGGCTAATGTCCGCTACTGCTTGTACTGCTCTATCTCGTTCATGTCGCCAGCCAGCAGGTGAGGGGGGCCCTCTGTGGCGGTGAAGAGGAGACCGCCCGCCGCCGGGGTGAGATCAGATGTGGAGAGCGTGTTTCGTTGCCGCGTCGAGTTTCTAGCCAGTCCCAAGCTTCATGCGGGGTAAGAAAACAGTGTGTTTACGCATCTGCAGTTACCCTAAGACGGGCTGGGAACAGCATGGCGTAAGGGAGATGAAGCTGGCGCAACCTTCGCTTCACAGCCAGGAAGGAAGATCTCTGTCGCTGCACCTCCCTAGTGTAGTCTGGGAATATCATCACCCTGCTGTTGCCGATCTGCAGATTCTGCTTCTCACGGGCTCGTTGTAAGATAAAATCCCGATCCCGATAATGTAATAATCGCGCTACCAGTGGACGGGGTGGGGCACCAGGTTTAGGCGGCCTAGCCGGGACCCTGTGGGAACGCTCCAAGGCATAGAAGGGGGAGAGACCCTCCGGGGCCACCTCCGTTTTCAGCCAAGTTTCCAGGTACTGGACCGCATCAGTCCCCTCCTCTCGTTCCGGGACTCCTACTATACGGAGATTATTTCTTCTGGAGCGCCCTTCGCTGTCCTCAGCCCGCACCTCCAGTACTTTGATCCTGTTTTCCACTTCTTTCAGGGCATCTTGCAGGGTGGCGACCGTGTCCGGTATGTCCTTCATGGCAGTCTCATTGGTCACCACTCTCTCTTTAAGTTTTCGGTGCTCGTCTTTCAACAGGGTGAGATCCGTCCCTATGGCGTCCATCTTCGCCTCCAGCGCCTCTCGCGAGGAGGTGATGGCTTGCATGATGTCGGCCAGGGTGGGGTCACCGGGTGGTCTCCCCCTCATCTTCCAGACGCGCTCTCGTCGTCGTCAGTGTGTTGCTCCAGTTCGTCCACCCGCAGGACCTCATACCCCTTTTTCCTGGACACCCTTCCCATCATGTAAGCCGTTGGCGAAAGTAGTAAGCTGCTGGTGTAGTTTTCGTAAGTCCCACACTCCCCAGTCAGGTGTTATTTGAGCGCACACCAGCGGGCGCAATAGCGTCAGATCTCCAGCCCTCGTGGGCCTTCTCAGGGGGTACCTCCATCCAGTGGACGACAGAAATGTCACCCGTGCGCAGGCCGGCCAATTTCAGTATGCAGGGATTCTGGGTGGGCGCCTCAGGGTTCCCAGTAGTGCAGGAATGATCCAGTCAGGAGCGTAGGCCCAGCGCCATGCAGAGGGTCAACTAACAGGCAGTAGCGTAGCGTTACCTCTGCATCACCTCCCAACATCAGGGTCTGGGCCCGGCATCTCTCATTCACTTGGAGGGTCTGTGCAAGCAAGTTGGTACTCTCGTGCTTCTAGAGCGGTACACACCACGTGCCCCACACCGTTCAGGACTTCCCTCCGGTGCTTCCAAGCGCAGAGCGTCCGAGTTACGAGCAGCTCCTCGCCTCAACCGGGAGAATCACCGTTCCCTCAGCTCCAAACTCTGGGCTCTTCCTCTCTCGTCTGATTGCGGGCCTCCAAATCTCCTGATTTCCAGCTGCCACAGCAGTTAAGGCGCATAACGTGCTCCGATTTCCTAGTGTCCTTGCGAGCTCCCCGATTGCAGTCTTGTATAAGGAGGTCCTCAGGGCACTTTACAACGGGCCCCCGCAGGTGCGCATCCCAGCCGTTATCGGCATCTCCGCAGTGCTCCCGGGACCCCCCGCGCCGCCATTTTAAAGTCAGGCGTCTTCTTCGTTGTTGGGCTCGCGCCGGGCGTTCCGCAGTGCTTACCGCAAATTGGCCACATTATCAGGCTGTCATACGGGTGAATTCCCGTCTACGTTCAGGCCCCAGACTTCAATCCGCCGATCAAAAGTTACTCCCGGCTTAACAGCCGTCTTCAGTAGCGGGAGTGTCTTTCTCAGAGCGCGGCCGCCATTTTGATCGCGGCCGAGTCGGAGCGCGCTGCAAAGGGAAAATCGCCATTTTCTCCGCACTCAAACACCCAGGCGCCCCGAAATTGCAGCCAGGGGAGCCCCAAGTATTCCGCCACAGTATGCGGCACTGGGGGCTACTTCAGAGTGCCAGGATTACTTGCAGTGGAGGGAGGCCACGGAGGAGCCCCGAGGTCCGCTGCTGTCTACATCGACGCCAAGCCATGCCATAGGGATACAATTCATGATGCAATCATAGCCTCACACAGTAAAGGACAGGTTTCAGTGTGGCTAGGCGATCAATACTTTTGAGCCCAGTATCAAGGATCTGAGGCCAATTCGGTGAGCTGCGAGTAAGGTTAGGTAGGGATTTAAGGGAAAATATTCTCCTTTGTTGCCAAACAGCTCATGTTGGTGGTACCCCATAATTATGTTCCAAGTAGAGCAGCAGTTTGGGCCTTGAATTTGTACACTTGAAGAGTTGGAGAAGCTGCTTTGGACTCAGTGGATCTGTGCATTTTTGAATTACTGTGGCTCTATGGTAAACTAAGAGACTACTTTTCTGTATCTGAGGGCACCATGATAGAGAATTAGACACCCTCAAGTTTAAGTAGTCAAACGTCTGTAATGATTCAAGAAAAATGTTACCCAAGCAAGGTTTACCCCTACTACCAATATGACGGTTGTAAACCATGTATTTGGTCTTCTGAATATTTATATCAAGCCCTCTATCACTGCACACGTCTTGGAACTTGTTTAAAAGGTTTTGGAGGCCTAAAGATGTTCTGGAAAATAGCAAGGTGTCATCTGCTCAGAGGAGCCTGGAACCTTTTAGCCCATCAATTTTGGTGAGTCTTTGGTGCAACAATTAAGGTACTCAACAACTTCATTATGGTAAAAAGAAAATAGGGTAGGGGCCAAAACACAGCCCTGGCGAAATCCCCTACAAATTGGTATTGGAGTAGTGTGCTCTCCTGACCTGCCTCACTTTACTTGAGCATATTTGGACTGGTGAAGTCTAATAATAGTACCTAAAATGTGGTATGGCACATTGATCTAAGAACTTCCCATAATATATTTCTGGGCAGAAAGTCAAACGCAGCCCTTAGATCAACAAAGGCCACTTATTGATGGTCTTTCTACACAGTGATATATTTCCAGGAGATAAGTGGAACTCGAAAGATCTGGGCAATGGCACTGACCTTAGAGTGGAATCCCACCTGGAAAAGGGAAAACATGTAGACGTCATCCATCCAACCCTGGAGCTTATCCAAAAGCTGCTTGCAGAAATATTTTTGTAAATTGTCCAGGAGGCTTATTGGTCTAAAATTCCCCGGGGTCACCCCGTCACCTTTTGTAGATCGGTATGATTTGACCCCCAACCCAAGAAGCAGGTAAATCCACTCCGCTAAGTATCTCAGTGGATAGGATAATAATGTAAGGGGCCCAGAATTCAATCTTCGGTTTATATTAATCCCCTGGAATCATATCGGGCCTTACCCAGATGGACAGACTCTATGGCCTTCCTAGGATCACTTAATGAAAAAATGATATGGTCACACTCAGAGATTTCTATTTGTGGTAACCTTGGTATAGCATACAAGATGTGCCAGAGGCATGGTCACAGTATATTTAAGAAAAGTGCTTGAAGGAAAGAATGGGTTGCAAAAAATGTTCTGTAGGTGTACTATCAGATAAACTACCATGGGCTAATAATTGCCAGAATGCAGTATTATTTTTATTCTGGGCAGCCTCTAGTAAGTCCTGCCAATTGGCATCCTCCCATTCGCGTTTTTTGATAGCCAGGATGTGCTTATAAGAGGATCTAGCCTCTCTTATGGCCACTTAATTATGAAATTTGATGGCAAAGATAAGTTGGGATTTAGCTCGATGACACTCTTTACAAAACCAAGGTGTAACTTTGTTACATCGCTTAGGAATTTGCATGTTGAGACTAGAAAACATTCCTTTTAAGGAGGTGAACATATGTAGGTCAGTTATTGATAAGTTTAGATAGGATGGATCTTCAACAGGAACTAAAGTAGTGGAAAAATGTCATAAATATTGGCCAATAAGACAGGATTCCCTAAAATGCTCGGATTCGTAGTGGACAAATCTTCGAAAGTTTCAGTAGTTAACGATACATCAAGAGTGTTATGATCACACACCAAAGGAGTGTATGGGGCCTTATACTTCAGGGCTCCCCGGATAGTGAAGGACAGGGTTTTAAGCTTGGCTTTAAACTGTCCTGTAGCTCCTGCATGCATCTCATTCAGTTAGAGAGATGCATGCAGGAGCACTGTGCAGGACGGTTTAAAGCCAAGCTTAAACCCCTGTCCTACATTTCTCCACACCATGATGCAAATGAAATGCATATTTAACTTATAGACCTAAAGACGGTACCTATAACTACGGTCCGTCTGGAGCAAAGTGTGCTCACTGACGAAGATGGGTGAGTGTTTCCACTCACTAACAACACACTATCTGTGGAGCCCTGAAGTATGAGGCCTCCATATACTCATTTGGTCCTGACGAAGGTCATAGACCCGTAGGAGCTGTTCCAGGCCGAAACATGTCGACCCGACCACTAGGTGTCGTGAACCAGTGACTCATCCACTAAACACCACTTTGCTTTTATAATTATCCCTATCCTACTCTTTTTCCCCAATAAAGATTCACCTTCAGGATAGGAGATCATTTTAAACCACTCACCACTGTCGTCATCCAGACAGTCTGTCTCCTGGTGGAGGTTTTGATGTCACTTGTAGAATGGGATACTCAAGTGGCAAGACTCGATCATGACCCTATCCACTGAAGCACACTAAGTGGAGATTACATACACCGCAGTCTGTGAACGTGTGGTTAAGGGTCTCCGAGACAGAAAGTTCTGAGACTCTGGTATTGAGACTTATGTGGTTCATTCCCCCCCCCATCTGATTTAGACTTCTCAATACAAGCCTCTATGCCATGGGACAGAGTTAGTGATGCTAACTGCAGGACATCTGTGCGCCAAGATTTAATAGGTTCAGCCTCTAAGGCATGGATTGCTACAGTCTTATCCTCCCATTGAGTTAAATTTGACATACATTCGAGAAAATCATCAGTGGTGTTAAAGTCACCAGCAAGGATTATTAGGGATTATTGAGAATATTCAATGTTGCAGACTCTTTATTTTTGGGGACTATGTGGTTATATACATTAAAAATGTGAACACAGAGCCCATTGGGGGTCCTAATATTGAGGCCTAGGATGTCAGGAGATGGAATATTTAGTTTTTTAATAGTGTAATGTAAGGAGATTTTTATCTGTGCAATTTAATGAGATTTTTAACCAAATGATCAGCCCACCCGAAGGTCTGCTAATGCTCAATGGTGCAGCATCTATACTATAGGAAACATAATCTGGTCTGTGCAATTGAGTCGAGGCTCAGGATTCCTGTATTAAGCAGACGTCATAAGTGTCCATGAAAGTATTTCAGGTGGGATCATCTAATTTGTGGCGTAATCTAGCAAAATTCCAAGAGCAGATGCGAATACTAGAATGGCAGGTGAGTTCATTACCATTGAGAAAGCCAATAGGAGAAATTAAATCAGATGAATGAGAAGTAATAGATTTATTCACATTGTTTAGGGGTTCATATCCAAGTCGCTAATCAGTACAAGTGAATAGGAAGAGACATTTTTTCTACAAGTTCTATGAGTACTACCAAATGAGTCCCCAGTTAAATTTAGTCAGTCTACTTCACTCAGTGAACTACCAGATTGAGCTTGAGAGGTCAAGGTTCTTTTTGACTTCTCCAAGTGATTCTCAGAAAGGGATATCCTGGGCAGGTGGCATAAATCAGAGAACACAGGCTGGGTAACTGTATTTAAACTGGATGGTGGAACCATTAGTAAGAAAAAATCTTACCTCCATGCTCACCAAACTCTCAGCTAGTTTCTGATCTATAAGTGCTAGTTTGATGTAATCTGAAGAGTTGGAAATTCTGGAGACATGCTGAGCAAAGAAATATTGGTGCAAATAAGTGCCTAATCCAATGGATTACCTTGTTAATCAAAGATTCATTATCCTCCCAACCCTTATCCCTGTAATTCGGAACATTAACCATAAATATTGTACTACCTTTGCAATTGCGCACAGTGAAATTGGTGGAAGGGAAATCCTGGTGGTGCACTTTCTCTATATTATAAAGATTATCCGCACCCAAAGATTTCCTATGTGGGATGAGTATCCCATGTTCTGAGGAGGGCCTTAGAGTTGGCAGCAGGATTTTCTACGGAGGCACCCCCGGAACGTATTGCACCATAAGCTGTAGTAGGTCGTGTGTTGACGGCAGTGTGTTCCACCGGTCTGAAAGCAGATGTACTTCTGGGGGGGGGGGAGGCACACACTAAGTTATTGTGCCATTAGGCAGGCCAGGTTTGTTAGAGGCTAGTAGATACGAGGTGCCAATCATAGCATGATATTCCTCTTGGGTTTTAGGGCCACAATTGCACTCCCTATGAGAAATACCCAAAGCTAGCAGCTGTTGCACCATCTGAGTCAACTTGCAGACCATAAATTTCAAATGCCCAATCTCCTCTTAGAGCTGAACGGGGCAGATAAATCACTATTTGTTTGGGACAGATCTTTGCGCACAGGGTCATGGTTAAGAGGGAAAGCTGAGGGACCTTTAGCATTATCAATCTGGGTGTCTTTGAGGTTCGCTATTTTTGTGCATCTATTGCTACAAGGTAGTTTCAAGTTACTCGTTTTCTGTAGAGAGTAGGGCAGGCTTAATATCAACAGATGGATTGGAAATGGGAGCCTGAATAGAAGGAATATTGATAGCAGGTGAGATCTGTTTGTTTGTCTTACTTAAAGAACTGGGTAATCTTTGATGCAGCAGGTGGACTCTTCTGTTTTTTTCATTGTTCATAAAATGTTTGACCTCTTCAATGAGGGAGTCAATTCCCTTCAATTGCAATTGTCTGCCGCGTGTCGCAGAGGTTTTTTGACCTAATGGGGTCTGTGCAGGACCACTTCTTCCTTTCTCTTCCCCATATTGATTGAGACTAAAATGCTACTATCCCCTGGAAGAGTAACGCTATGGAGTGTGCAAGAAATGCTCTTGATGTAACAATTGAACCAATTCAAAAACAAGGTACAATCAGAAGCAAGAAGCAAGAGCAAGAAAAAGAAATCAAGCACTTAAAATAATATTAAAAAAATGCCAATAATAAGTGGCATGACAAACGGTTAAGTTAAAAAACTGTTTAAAACCACAGAGATTATAGCCAATAGACAAGCCTCCCTGTTTTACAAACAGAGACCAAGAGGCGATGCTTCTAGAAAAGTTCAAGAATGTTTCAAAAGAATAATTATTTTGAAGGGAAAAACAGTACCTAAGTAGTTAAGGGCAAAAATAACAGAACTTAGGGGAAAGGGGGTGGCCCAGTCCAGCCTCTTCTGGACAGTGACGGGTATGCCCTTGGCCTGGACTTCGCCAGAGTGCGGTCCATGTACGTCCCTTACAACTGTGAGTTGGCTGCGCTAAAAAGCGTCAAGATGTCCCTAGTGAGCACGGGACCCAGCTAGCCAGGCTGAGGTGGGGTGATACCCCGAAACCGGTCCAAGGATGCTTGTTTTCGGTCCAGGGAGGTCCTGGACTGGCAGTTCGGGCTAGACTGTTCCCATGAGGAGCAGGGTCGAGACTGATGTGCATATGGTCCAAGCTGAGATGGCAGAGTTAGCAAAAGAACAATGGAATTGACCCAGATCTCTTGACTGGGGATGATTGGCTGAAAAGTTTCAGCACTCTAGCCATCATTATATTGTGTTTGCTATGTCCCTGGAGCCCTCCTCGTGCTCCCTTCACACAGTCCCTGTCAAGTGCGCCATGCCCAGCAGTGAGTTATCCTCGCTAAATAGCAGCAAGGCTATCCCTGGGGTCCTCCTCCTCCTCATGCCCCCTCCTTGTGGCCAACAGAATACTGGGACACGAAGTCCCTCTCACGTGCATCCCACACAGCAAGGAGATGGTCGCACTAAATGGCGACAAGGCTTTCCCTGGGGCCCTCTTCCTCCTCAAGCCACCTCTTCGTGGCTAGCAGAATCTTGGGACACATAATACCTGTCAAGCGAGTCCTGCCCTCCAGTGAGTTGGTTGCGTTAAATAGCGGTAAGTCGGTCCCTGCGGCCCTCCTACTTCTCGTGCCCCCTCCTTTCGGCCAGCAGAATCCTGGGACACGTAGTCCCTGTCAAGCGTGTCCCTGGCCTACACCAAGTCATTACTACAAGTGCATGAATGCGTATAACATATAAAATAAGAGGCAATACACTTTTTGTGTTGAAGGAAACAGATTTTCAGGTTTAATAAACAAGGTAATTGGTCAGCTTATAGGGGATCCATAAGCAGCCAATGATGATACTACCTAAAGTGACTGCCAGTCCGATTAACCAACAAAGCATCAGGGCTACAAAACTGATGTAGTACAAATGGGTTTATCCCACCTCTGGAGACCATAGTCCAGAAGAACGTAGCTCCCACTGAAGGTTGAGCGATGGTTAAGAGTGGTGAAGGCAGCCCAACTGGTGCAATTGCAACATTGATACAGCCCCCCTTGCTTCACCCTGCAGTAGGCATGTTAGGCAAGGGTTTTTTGGCATGAGAATGCCAACATATCTTCTTGGTTCTCCTTGTGAGACGTGGGTAGCCACATTGTTCCCCACTGAGAAATCTCTTCCACCACTCTCCAATGAAATTTGAGGGTATCCCTACCCACCCTAGAAAATGTTAAATGAATAGCTGCATACTCACAAGTTTGGTGCAAACTCTCTAGGCAAACTATCTTTTGATCTACCACTGCCCAGCACCCTGTATGGGGTTTAGTACTGTATAATTGTATACAGCTGTGACATACAATTGCTCATTAGTAGCTGCATTCACACCTGCTAGGTATCCTTTTTTGGATACTTGACAGGCATAAAAGTAGTTATTTTTGTCCGTCAGCGTGAAATGGTTTTGCGCGTCGGGCCACATGCACTAGTTATTCTCTTTCACAATACAAAAATAGTGATGGTTATAAATTCACTTATTTTCACCATTTCCGTAGCCCAAACTAATTTAAAAAAGGCCAGTTCTGTGAGAATATTTCAGAAATGTCCAAATGTTTTCTTCCTCTTAAGGAAAAAGCCAAACTTTCGTGACCATGTTTCTTTCCTCTTCCAGCAAAGAAGCATTGGTAAGAAGAACAGTTCAAAACTAGAGAAGTCCAACCAAGGATTCGATTCTGAGTGCTCTGGGGAATTCTGATATGTGCCATAACTTAAGTACACCACATATTCAACTTATGAGTCCCTTGGCAAACATTGTACCTGTGCACTTTTTGCCAGGTAAACTTTGGCATGCCATCCCTGTTGTATTTGCTGGGAAAAAACGCCTGAAAGAAAAAATACTTTCAATCACAATTAACCAAAGGAATTACTTAAATAATAAATATTAAAAATAGTTGACGCTCGAACTACTAGTGAAGTAGTGAAATAAGTTTCTGGTTTGAATTGAGGCCAATTAGTCTTTTAACAATGAGTCCCTTGTTCCAGGCTCAACAAACATCGGCAGCTTATGCTCCATTTTCAGAGCAAAAGTCATAAGTGCTGCTATTTAAGCATCTGTTAAATATAAATCCCAGGGGGATATTCACAAGAACGTGCGCTAAACATCTCCAAAAAATGTTAACGCAACTTTACACATCGCAGTCTATCGCGGGAAAATAACCCCGTGTTAATGTGGAATTCACAACACGGCGGTACCATGCGATAGCCTCCCGAAACCGCGGCCAATGTCCGCGATACAACCACCTTGACGGAGATAAAAACACAAACCCCAACACCAAAAAACATGCGATGAGCCCATTCGCGATGAGGAAAGCAGCGATAAGCAGCGCCAGGCCCGCGACACACACATGGCAGGCGGGAATAAGCACAACAAAAGCAGGAAAAAGGAAGACAAACCAAACAGAAAACAACAGCGAAGCACAATGGAGACAGCCGGAGCTAGTACACAACCCAACAAGCCCCATTGGCAACAAACATTGTACATGGGAGTCCATCGTGGACAAGGTGAATGCAGTCGGAGAGTGGAGGAAGACAATGGAGGAAAACCAGAACAGCTGGAATGATGCGAAACGCACAAACAAGCAGAAACACGCCAACAACCAGAAGGCAGCAATGCACACCGGAGGTGGGAGTCCAGCGCCACACCAGGAGCTGGATGACATGGAGGAAATGGTGTCCACCACATCAGTCTGGAGATGGAGGCAGGAGTCGGAGACCGGAAACTGCTCAAAATCAACAGACACAACAGCAACAGGGAGAGGAACGACCAGGGACTGGGGGGACGGGGGGAGATGCGCACAATGGCACACATGCACAATTAAGCACAGCATAACTGCAGACAAACCATGCCCAAGAGTAACAACACCAACCAAGAGCACAAGTCACACAACCCGGCAATATCACACCACTGAACAAGCACAGAAGTGAAAACCACACTGCCTGAAAGGGAGAAGGGTGAGCCAAATCAGAGCTGAAGGGACATCTCACACACAATGCAGCACACACACATAGAGCACCCCAACATCGAACACAAGGTGGTACAAATAGCAACATTTGCACAACCAAACACAGGACACAAGTGCACCCGCTTGTGGCCGGTATATGGCCATACGAATCTGGCAAAGCACGAAACAGGGACATGATAATGCACAAGTACCAACCCACAGCCCAGATGGGGTAGCAATGCATGTATGGCAGGGACCCAGATAGGCTGTGACACACACATTGGCATACAAATCAACACAGTTGGAGACAAGTGAAAGTGCGGAAACTTTATCAACAAGTGCATGTCAGTACGGCCAAGAGAAGTGCCACGACATGCAGACCAATGCAGCAGCATGTCTGAATGAGGAACGTTGTAAAGCGCCCATGTCTACCCCGGGGGGAGTCCATCACCAACACAAGTCAGTGCCAACCCGCGTTGGTTGTCCGCGCATGGATCAGGAGTCCAGGCCAATGCAGCCATGTCCACTGTCGTCTTGGGACATGTGACCAGATCCCCAACATGCAACCAAGCGTCGGGACACGTGCAATGGGTCACATTCAGTTGTGGCTGCAGATACCTTGTCACTCGTCCATGAACGCGAGTGCAGCAGCGTAGGCCAGCATTTCCAATGAGTGATCGTTGTCCACCACATCTAACATGTCGGTGACGTAACCCATCAGCTGTCCCGGACAGATGTGCTGAATCCAACCCCTGGCCCCAAATTGCACCAAAGCCCAATCGTGGAGCGGCTCAATGTGGTCATTGCACACGATGACTCGTGCAATCTCCCAGGTCCAGTTGCCAGCATGCATGCCAAACATCCAGGCATGCCATAAACGGGCATCACGGTGACACTCCTGGTCGTGGGCCAACAGGGGGCGCACACACACGTCGAAATCCAGGTCAGCTACCGTTACGTTGGAGAGGCAGACATCCATGGTCCACTCGAATATGCACGAGCGACAATGCAACACAGGCTGAACGCAGGTGACGTTGGCAAGGCGGAAGCTCAGCCGGTAACTGATCCACAGCACTGCCAATGGCAGTGCCCCCAGTACATGCAGCAGACGCACGGTACAGGTCCACGTGACTGGAGTTGAGCATGTGTCTGGGATGGTCTGCCATTGCGTCAGTGGCTCTGCTTGAAGCGGCACTGGCTTGCCCCGTGCCAGTCCTGTGGATGAAATGGCACAGCTCGGAGCAATGAGCAGTGTCTGTGTGCAACGGGTGCAGGCCTGGGGTGGGGTGGGAGTACGTGTGAAGGCCATTTCACGCACGCTAACTATGACCAAGGACTTCTGCGTGTGGGATGTGTACACGTTGGTCTCACATCGGGCAGTGCGTAGTGTGGGAGTCGCAAGCAAATGCTATCATATCTGTCAGGGGGTGCTGGGCACATGCAAGTCCCAGCTCGGAGCTGCAGATGTGCTACCGCCTGATAGTTCAGACAAAGGAACTTTCATCCCTACAGTAACTTCACCATCTGCATGCATACAGGAGATGTACAGAGGCCTGTTGTGGGTGGAGTGGGATGTCTGCGACCCAGGGAATCATGGATGATATGCCCAGCACGTGGCACATGAGCGGCCTCACTGTGTGTTACGTTGCCTCACAGCTGCTCCTCCCTCCCACGAGCCCCCACACTTGTGTGCGCTGCGTGGTTGTATCACGTGCACTCCTACGGCACACCATTGTAATGCCTGTCCGCGCATGTCCAGCGGCATGCCAACAACACCGTGAAGCTGGCCGTTGAGGGTGTGCGGCCACGTGAGTGTAGGCCAATGGTCCGGACAGGGCAGACACAGGTGTACAGTCCATGGCTGGCTGTGATCGCGCTGCGATTGAGGCTAGGCATCTGACTTATGCAGCCGCAGGAATGATACACATAACACTTGGCATGCATGTGCCAAGACCCCGAGCGGTCTTGCGCTCCTACATTTCCCCGTACGTGCGGGCCCGCCCTCCTGGTGCATGCTACATTGCAACATCGACTACTGTGGCCCTGGTGGCGACAACACCCCAACACAGAGACACACTTACCGCACTTCCTACTCAAGGCCAGACCAGAGCCACGCCCTGATCCCCCTGCCGAATCAGCACACCCCTGCGCTGACCTGACGTACGCCGGACCAGCACACGCCGCTTGTGCATGCAGGGCGGGGCGGGCGAAGCTACATGTCCAAGGTCTCAGCCACTGCTGAGGTGACATGGTATCGTCCGCTGAAGACAGCACACTGTGATGTTGCAGGGCTCGGGCCCATCATGCTGACATAATGAGCACACGGACACACTTGCTTAGATGGTGGGAATGGCTACGGGCACGTGCGCCCGGCCACTTTTATTAGCAGGCTCACATGTCGAGTGACACCTGTGTTGGATGTGTGTGGGGTGTGTGCACACCAGCCATCATGGAGTGCCTGGTGCAGTCAAAAAACGACAACAGTGTACATCGTTAAGGACACACCCATTTAACCATAAAGGCCCCATGACTTGAGCTGCACAGAGTTAGTGGCCCCGGATGCACAGCGTCCTGCACGGGCCTACAGCCACGGGCCGCTGACTTGCGGTGCACTGGGGCAGGGTCACGAGAGCAGAGCAGGTTTTCGTAGATGACAAAGGGGGTTGTCGTGGAGTGTCTCGGTGGACAGTGGAAGGTGTACCCCCAGGGCATGATGCAGAGGGCAGAACCACGCTGAAACAGTCACTATGGTGGAGATGAATGGAACAGACACATGTCGGACACCAAGTCCGGTCCAGCCAGATGATGATGCAGACAACCCCCAGGCCATGGACTCAGACGCCACCAAAGTCCAACCAGAAAGTGCCCATGACTCATTGCGCACAGAGTTAGTGGCACCAGTGCTGATAGGGGATGCCGCCTGCGATGAGGCGTGTCCAATGGTGTGCACTCCTCCACATCTTACCCAAGACACAGTTCCACATGTGTGACCTACTGGACCGCACTGTAGGCCTGAGGCAGCGGTCAGCAGTGGCCATTCACAGAGTGTCGCCGGCTTACGTTGGATGGTCCCACCGGCCTGCGTAGTACAGGTTCAGTGGCACCATGGGACGCGGACTTGCGGTGAACAGGGTTGAGGGCACCAGGTCAGTTGTTGCTAGTGTTCGGTCACCTCCGTGACTAGGATCCGGCTTTCATCCGGACTGAGCCGCATCTTCCTCTTACTCCTCTCCGTGCGTTCACTGGTATGGACTCTGCCATTCATGAATCACGACTAAGTGCTGGATGTGGGACCTACTGGTCCGCAGTGTAGGCCGGGGCCAGCGGTCAGCACGGGCCCACAGACACGTGTCGCAGGCTTGCGATGCAGACTTTTGCTTCACTGATCGGAGGGAGTATAGGGATGTGGACGCTGCCACAGACTTGGGGTCACTGCCATTCAAGACTCAGGACACAGTTCCACATGTGGGACCTCTGGGCCGCAGTGTAGGCCTGAGCCCTCATCCACGTGTTGCCGGCTTGCGTTGAACAGGGTTAGTGGCACCATGTGTCGCCGGCTTGCGTTGAACAGGGTTAGTGGCACCACGTGTCGCCGGCTTGCATTGAACAGGGTTAGTGGCACCACGTGTCGCCGGCTTGCATTGAACAGGGTTAGTGGCACCACGTGTCGCCGGCTTGCGTTGAACAGGGTTAGTGGCACCACGTGTCGCCGGCTTGCGATGCAGACTTTGCCTTCACTGATCGGAGAGAGTTTAATGATGTGGACGCTGCCACGGCCTTGGGGTCACTGCCATTCTTAACTCACGACTCAGTACAACATGTGCCAACAACTGGGCCGAAGAGTACGCCGGTGGAGTATGTCAATGAGAAAGGAGTACTGTGGGCCAGCGTCGTGGAGGCCAGCGATGGTCTGCGGAGGCTGCAAAGGTCGTGGGACTGGGGCTTGGAGATTGCACCGGCACGTGGTGGGCCCTCTTTGACACATGCCGGTGTCGGCAGGTGAGCAGAGCCTCCTTGGTGCGCTGGGGCAGGCATGGTGGGTCTGGGGACCAGCGGCCCGGGGTGCAGCAGGTGCACAGGGACGCAGGCCCCGCCGCACACGACGCCGGCCTCGTGGCAGGCTGAGAGGCGTTGCCCTGGCAGACACATTGGCCATTCCGAAGGTGAACCACGCCCAGTGCGTGGGGTTTTTATTCACACCCCTACGAAGGCCTGGCGTACGCAGGGCCAACCCACTCCGCCCGCGCATACAGGGGGGGACGTAACGTGCGACATTTCCGCGTTCTGCCCCACAGCATGTGGGGACATGGTAGCGTCCACTGGCCACTACACTCCATGCACCAGCAGTTAATGTCCACATGGCCATTTCCGTGGTTTGCACATTGGAGTCTGTCCGGCACCTCCACGCCACACCTGACATTGGGTAGGTTCTCATTCATTAGTCACTTGCCGCTCTCGCACATGCCTGCTCCAAGCCTCTCCTCACATTCTGCTATTGTGTGGCTGTGGTGCCATGCCGTGGCTGGGATGTGTGCATGGCAAGCCCAGGTTCCCAATGGAGTCGTGTCGTCGTGTTTGGTCGGTTGGCATGTTGTGTGGCATGTTGCATGTAGTTCTGCTGCGTGCCCATTGCCAGTGTCGTGAGTTGCATGACTTTGGGGTGGAGGTGTGTGGTGTGTCCATTTGGTACTTACCAACGAGCACTGCATTTCCATAGGTGCCATCCTGGGAGCGCTGGTTGATGATGGACTGTCGGGCGATGTAGGAATCATGCACTCTGCCTGGGGAGTTGGCCACGACATTGTTGAGGAGTCCCGGGTGGTCCACTATTGCCTGCACATTCATGGAATGCGTGTGCTGTCTGTTGCGGTAGTTGTGTGCAGTGTCGGCAGGGGGCACGAGGGGTACATGTGTGCAGTCGATTGCCCCTGACACGTGAGGGAATCCAGCTATGGCGTAGGGGCCTTGCTTGGTCTCCAGCTGCTCCTGCGCAGTGTGGGTGAAGTGGAGGTGCTGGGGTGCCAGGCTGATGATGGCATCCAGGACAGGTGTGATGAACTTGGATGGGGCTGGCTGTGAGACTCCTCCGACACTGGCAGTTGTGGGTTGGAAGGTACCAGAGGCCAACATGTGCAGCACAGCCGGCAGCTTTGTCTGCGGAGGGATGTTGGTTGTCCGCTGTGTTGGTACCGTCAGCCGGTGGGCGATGTGGGTCAGGATGCGGGGGATGGTTGTCCTTTTGGGCCTGTAGTGGGCAATGTCCTCCTCTGGCGTTGGATCTGGGCGGCAGGTGCGTTTAAGGTGGGTCCGCTGTCTTTGTGTACGCTGCCTCTGTGGTGTTCCGGGGGGGGGGTGGGTCGGGTCCTGGGGGTGGTGGCGGGCCTGGGGTGGGTGGCGGTGGGTGTTGTGTCCCTCATGGGTCTCCGAGCTGCATGATCATTGTCTCCATGGCATCTGTGGGTCTTCAGATGTGGCTCTTGGCTGGGCTCCCTTTCATGCAGCAGGTAGTCGTCCTGCTTAACATCAGCAAAAGGCAGGTGTTAATTCCCTGCTGCTACCGCGGCTTATCGCCTGTTTTTGGTTCGCATCGCAGATCTGGCAGTTCGTTGTGAAAGTGGTGTAGTGGTGTTTTCGTGTGTTTTTGCACGGTAACGCCTACTCTGCATCTCATTAGGGTTAGTTGGTGGTATCACCCGTGGAGATAAATTTTGGGGCAGTTATCGCGGGAATACTGGCGATGTCTGCAGTTTGCACCCGCTTGTGAATGGGGTGTTAAATCTATCTCCACTTTTGATGCGTTAAGGTGGCGATAACTCGGAGATAAGTCCTTGTGAATATGCCCCCCAGAGTATTAATATTTATCTGATGCAATAAATATTGTTGCAATTAAGAGGTGCTCATAGTTGAGGTCATAGAACTACGTTTTTGCAAAGCTGCCTAATGTGCACTTTGGATATGGTGAAACGGGGAGATTTCTCCGTGGCCACGAAGCAGTTTTGAATTGAATGCCCTGAAAGCCGGTTGGACAGTACTTCTGCTAACAGGAAGTGGGGAAGTGTTCTTTAGTTTGCTGTGGTGCTGATGCCAGAATAGTGGCGTATAGTCTTGGACCAGTATCTGGTCTACTGTAGTCCAAGAAACAACATCATTGCTGGAAGTGACCTGAATACTTCCTGGGAGTCAGATCTACTGATGCTGATGTGGTCTGTTCGAACTGTGGGGATGTTTAAGAAGAAGCCATGAATGGTTTTTTTTCTCCAAATTCTGCCTCATTCCTCCTTATTCAGTTTAAAACAACGCTCAAAAAAACCCAGGCCTCTACGGCATATGAGTGTACAGTACACTGCACATTTCACTTTTCCAAACGTTTTGGAATGCTACTGACTTAGTTTCTACTATTTCATGAAAATGCATGAGAATGGAATCATGATGTCGAGAAAATCAAGTGTCCCCTACAAACTCAAGTCAACAATTCGAGACGTCTCTTGGTGTTTCCGTCCAAGCAATCCCCACTAATTTAAGATTTTTAAATTCTCTTGCCCACAATATTTCTTCTGTCAAGTTATGCAAACATTGGTTTATTTTTGCCGATATAGGAAAGAAAAAAATGTTTTCCTACTGACATAATCTCTTAACACTTAGGGGTCTATTACGATGGCGGTCGGATGACCACCGCCGGGACGGCGGTGGTGCCCACCGTACCGGCGGTGGACATCCGCCCGCCATTGCAACCAGGAAAACCGCCGGTCACATTAGGATGGCGGTGGTGACCGCGGCGGTGGGAAATTCCGACCGCCGCTTTACCGCCGGTTGCCATCCGCACTCCTGCCTGGCGGACGGAGCAGGACCGGGTTAATGGTGGCGGTGCAGAGCAGGCTCCGCCGGCAGGATTATGATGCCGGCGGTAGCCAGCCTTTCCTCAGCGGTCAGACCGCCATTGAAAGGCATGCGGTGAGTGTCTTCCGGGGGCCCGTTGCGGGCACCCAATGTGTTGGGGGTGTGTGGGTGCACTGGGGGGGGTACCCATGGTCCCCCCCTACATCTCCCTGTACCAGGTGGCAAGCACTGTGCTGTGCCTGCCACGCAGTGCAGGGAAATGCAGGACATGCTCCTTTTGACATCGCGGCGGTGCTGCGTGCATCAGCAACCGCCGCAATGTTAAAGCCTGCGATCCGACCGCAGTGGTCAGATTTCGAGCATGGAACATCGTAATACGACCGGCGATTATGTCGCGGGCCTTGCGGGCGGTCTTTTACCGTTACCATGGCGGTCGGGGAGGTTTTCCGACCGCCATCGTAATAGGCCCCTAAGTGCCACTAGGTCAATACGTTAGTTTTTATACATCTTTTCATTTATATACCACTAATCCTCTAAAGTTTCAAAGTGTTAATAATGATGCTGGTGGCCCATTCAGTGTTAGCTACTTTGGACTTTGAAAGAATAAACCACTAAGCTGATCCTGCTGCTGATGCTTGAACCTGATACCTGCAGACAAAGCTCTGCAATTCCTCCCACCATTCTTACAAAATTACGAACAAGTTTATTTGTGTGTGTCTTTTTATTGGACCAGAGTGGGAGAGTCTTGTGTCAGACAGAGCTAATATCTGAGTGAATGACAGCATTTGCATAGCACACTACCACACTGGGAGGATCATCTGGAGTTTGGTGAAGAAGGAGCCCGCAGGAAACTGATGCAGTTTTGCTCCAGCAAAGTTGTATTTCCCCAGCCTCATTTAGAGGAAAAGAAATTCTAGGCCTACACTAACGAAGCCTCAGCTGGCGACGAGGCCCTAAAACTCTGACAGGGGAGTCTGTCCCTCACTAGGCTGCCCGGCCTATTTAGGGCAAGATGATCATCACCAGTTTCCCTGTCCAGGGCGGCCATGCACAGCCCTGGCATAGAAATCTAATGAAGAACCTGACATGAAACTCTTTGCATTTTATGGCTATTGTTAATTTGTTTATAAGAAACAACCTCCTGCTTTGGGAATTAAATTCTTGAAACAAGACCCATTGCCAAGCGTGTGCAACATGGCACCCCTTAGCAAAGTTCTTTGCCTTCAGTGGAACAGCTGTGTCTGCAGTCGTCCGTACAGAGACCTACTTATATTCAATGAAACACATTGAGAGCTACTAATATTATTAGTGTTGTATAATCTCAATTTATTTACATGTATATTAATTCAACCAGGCAAAAGCTTTCTAATTTAATAAGCTGGGCTGCACACAGGTGAGCTACTCAGAGGTAGCTGGAGAGCTACTAGTTGGAGACCCCTGAAGGATACCTGCTTGGCAAGGTGGGGATCTCTAAATTTGGCGGGCAGTCTTACTGTGGGTTTCTTGGCACTAAATCCCTTACCTTCTTTCCCACATAAGGCATAGCTTGGTTTGCACATCTAATTTGATTCCAATGAGGTCAGTCACTGGCTTCTTTGTATTTAGGGTAGCTTAAGATATCAGGAGCCAGAATTTGCTGGTATAGAACTAGCACTGTCTGAATGCCCCAAATGTGTATCAAAACAGTATGCATTCACCGTGTATAAAAGTGCTGTTGCAATTTGAAAAAAGCACAATGTGAATAGCGAGGGCTACATTGTGATTTTTGTGATTTGTCGGAGAAGGAGCATTGCACCAGACCGGAGACTCATAAGCATAATTAGCCCTGCGGTGTAGTTAACGATGTGGTTGAAATGCATACGATGATTACCACCGGACCAAGGCAGGCAGCAGCCATTTTTAAAGGTGAAGCAGTGAAGGAAGACAGCTCTCTTTTACCTCTCGTACCTTAATGAGGGGAAGAGGGAGCATTCCCTAGTAGAAGATGTCATCACCCTATTTGCAAACATTTTTCTTCCAAATAGGAATTGGAAAAGAGAGATGGGCAGAGGTACTGACTTTGGAACTGGAGAACCAGGTTTGAATTCTGGCTTATGCTTAATATTCTGTGATTCTGGTCAAATCACTTTATCTCCAGTGCATGAAGGGATGTAATGTAATCTGGTCCCTGTGTACAGTGCTCCAATGCCCTTGGGCCCTAGTTCATGCTGTATAAAACTGCAAAAGAAAAAAATGGCTCTTATGTACAAAGTTGTAATCAATTGGGGGAAAGGGAAACTGATGTGTAGTATTATTTCTGGAGATAGACTCCGAAAATGGAGAAATGGAGGTACAGTTCCGGGAATAGCATAGCTATTGTCACCCAAGCGCAGTGCATGTTCTCTTAGCACATAGGAGCATTGAAATATATTTTGTGTCTGAGGCCACTGTGGTTTCCATGATGTGCCCAGACAGCGTGGACACAGTGGAATCAATCAATCAATCAATCAATCAATCAATCAATCAATCAATCAATACTTGTAAAGTGCGGCTTATCATCTGTGAGGGTATCCAGGCCCTGGGTTGCTGGGCTTAGTTGAAAGGCCAGTTCTTAAGTCTCTTCCTGAAGTCCGTGAGCAAGCGTGATGTTCGGAGGTGGAGGGGAAGGGCATTCCAGGACTTGGTGGCGAGGTGGGAGAAGGAGCAGCCTCTGCTGTGGCTACAGCGGATGCGTGGTGTCTGTGCGAGGGTGAAGGAGGCGAAGTGAAGATTTCTGGATGTTTGGTGGAAATACAGGCGGTGGTTCATGTATGCTGGTCCTTAGTTGTGGAGGGTTTTGTAGGCGTATGTCCGTATCTTGAGTTTGCATCTTTTCTGAACGAGGAGCCATTGGAGGTTCTTTAGGTGTTAGGTGAAGTGGGTCGGTTTGGGCAGGTAGAAGATCAGTCTGACCGCTGAGTTCTGTATCGTCTGGAGCCTTCTCATAAGTTCGGTGGTGGTTCCTGCTTGCAGTGCATTGCCATAGTCCAGGTGGCTGGTGATAAGGGCTTGCATGACTTTTTTTCTTGTGCTTATGGGGAGCCATTTGAAGATTCTTCGGAGCATGCCAAAAATGTGGAAGCAGGTTGAGGAGACTGCGTTGATCTGTTGTTTCATGGTGAGTTTGCTGTCCACGGTTATGTCGAAGTTGCAGGTGTGGTCTTTTGTTGTGGGAGTAGTTCCGAGTTCAGTGGGCCACCAGATGTCGTTCCAGAGGGAGACGTGGTTGCTAAAGATCAGCATTTCGGTCTTGTCAGTGTTGAGCTTCGGACAGTTGTCCTTCATCCAGTCTGCGACATTCTTCATGCAGTTGTGGAAGTTGGTCTCCATGGTCGTGGGGTCTGCTGAGAGCGAGAGGATAAGCTGGTTATCGTTGGCCTAGATTATGATGTTGAGATCGTAGTTCTGACAATGTCTGCTAGAGGCGTCATGTAGATGTTGAAGAGGATGGGGCTGAGGAATGAACCTTGAGGAATGCCACAGATGGGGCTCTTGGTTTCCGAGGTGAAGGGAGGTAGGCGGATTCTCTGAGTAATGATGCAGTCCATCTGAATGCGTCTCCCTTGATCCCGATCTGGTGCAGTCTCCCGATGAGTGTATGATGCAATGAAGATGGTGGTGAGTTGGTGGCTGATCTCCTTACTGCCTAGGTTGAAGAGGCGGTGAGGGCAGGGCTCTGTGGGTACTCCCGGGTGAATGGAGTTCATAATGGCTCTGGTGTTCAGTGTGGTGAGATGTTCCCATGCAGTGAGATGCTGTTCGGGTGTGGCTTCCGTTGGAGTGAGGAGGATGTGGAGGTTGGTGATTTGGGGCTCAAAGTTCCTGTAGAAGGTGGATATGTTGTTGTGGAAGTGATTCACTAGAGAATTGCAGAGTTCCTGAGAAGGCAGAATAATGTTCTCAGTGGCTGTTGGGCAGGAGAACTCTCTGATGATGGTGAAGAGTTCCTTAGTGTGACTGGCACTTGCCTTGATGCAGTCTGCAAGGACGTCCACTTTTCCGTCTTTGAGTCATTGGTGATATTTGTTGACAGCTGACTAGTAGGTGGCTTGGTCTGTAGCCTCTCTGATGGTGCGCCATCTTCTCTCCGGTTGTTTGCATCTGTGTTTCATTGTACTGAGCTCTGGTGTGTACCAGTTGGCTTGTTTGGTGCATCTGCAGGTTTTGGCTGGTTTGATGGAGGTGACTAGGTCGGCGGCATTGGCGATCCAGGTGTTGAGGTTCTGGACTGCTTGTTCCAGGTTGGTTGCAGCGTTGGGCTAGGTGGTGTTGAGAGCGTTCATCCACTGGGTTTTTGTCCCTTTGCTTTAGCTGCGGAAGGAGGAGTTGGGGGGTTGGTGGTGGTGCGCGGTGACACTGCGATGGTGAGGTGGACGATGAAGTGGTCGGTCCAGGTGAGTTCTTAGGCATGGCTGTATTTCACTTTGTTGCTGGATGTGAAGATAGGGTCCAGTGTGTGTCCTGCTCTGTGTGTGGGGTCTGTAACCAGCTGGGTGAAGCCGATGTTGTCCATTCGTTCCAGGAGGTTGGTGGAGTTAGTGTCTGTGGGGTCGTCCAGGTAGAAGTTGAGGTCTCTGAGTAAGATGTAGTGCTTGGACTCAATGGCTGGTGGAGCGATGAAGTCTGTGATGGCGTCACAGAGGCCAGTGCGTGGTCCTGGGGGTCTGTAGGCAAAGATGCCCTTGATGGTTGTTTTGTCATCAGCGTGGAGTTGGAAATTGAGGTATTCCATCAATGTGGTGTTATCCTTGGTGGTGGTGCAGTGGATTTTTCTTTGTGGATGATGGCAATGCATCCTCCGTGCTTGCTGGTGTGGTCCTGGTATGTCATCGCGTCATCAAAGGAGACATTATTTAAGAGGCCCCTCTGACCGAATTTAGCCTGGGAAAAAGTGCACAGAGGTGTTGTCCACAGTTTAAGCGATGCAAGAGAATGTGGGGGTGGTTGATCAGAACACCATTCGGTACATTATGGATGCCCTGTTACCGCTCACTAACCAATGAAGCTCATAGAGGTGAATGTTGTAAGGAACATTTAAATGATCTTATATTTGTCATGGAGTGCTCGATGTTAAAGACTGAAATTCCTGAGTGATTTGGTAGCTAAGGGTGTGTAGTGCATGAAACCTGGCTTACGGGAAAATAAAGTAGTTTTCAATTTTATTGTTCATGATGGGATCCACAAATCTATATGTGAACGGGACTAAATTCTGTGTATAATCATTAAAGAGCACAGACTCGTGCCCCTGGGGAGCAGGAGCTTTCAGGGATAATGAGTATTATAAAGCCCTGGTATTATGATGTGTCTTCATACTTTCGCATTCTCTGTCTCTTTCTCTCTCGAATAAGGACCACTGCTGAGCCAGGCAGATACACTGTGGGATGATAAACCTGTATATTTCTCTCTATATTTTAATCGGAGATCAATAAACAATTTAAAGGATGAATTCTGAGCCATTTTCAGTAGGATTGTGATTGAAGGGCATGGGGCAATCAATTGTACACCAACCAGACAAGACTGTTTCATAAATGATTACAAATTAAAGTTACAGTAAAACAGCCTTTTTTATGAAATAGTCTAAACTCTGCAAATGCTGCTTCATTTTGTCAGTCAATTACATTTTTGTCTCAGCAAAAACATGATATTGAACAACTAAATATGGCCATGAGAGGGAAAACTCAGAGGCTGCTGTAAGACTCAAAGTGCAATATCACTTAGGATTGGGGTTCATGGAATAAGGGCATAGATAGGTGTAATGCAGAGCATGTACTTTTGTGCTCGTCATTTACTACGCTATAAGAATTCTTTTTAAACATGCACAGACAAAACCAATATGTTGGATATTTTAAGAAAGGGAGAGTGCTTCTTCGCTGATTAGCGATTTTGTGATTGTGTGGATCAGTGGCTTGGTGAATGTGAAATGAGTCAACGGTCAAATGGACGAGTGAGTGCATGGATGAATGAATTAGTGAGTGACTATGAGCATGGTTATTTATTATGCAAATGTGTGGATGGATAATTGATTAAACACATTGATGACTGGTTGAATATGTGAGTTCGTCAATAGATGGCTGGATGAATGGATTAACAGGTGCTTGAGTGCATTTTTTAAACAGACAGGTTACGCCAAGTGTATAGACTGAGGTTTCAGACGGTAGAATTGATAATGTTATAACAATTCCAACGGTGTGTTTGTGCAAGCATTACATTATGGCTGGGTACCCATGTGCCGAAAATGCAACAATACATGAAGAATTACCACACTTTCTCCAGTGCAAGCATTACACTAGGGATTGGCACCATTGTGTCGAATGGACCCACAACATGCTAAGAATCATTATTATGACAATGCAAGCATAGAAGTGGGCGCCGATGTGCCAAGAGTGCAAAAAGAGCAGATGATGGAGGGAATGCTGAATAAATCAAACATTCACCCCCAGTCACAGATCTGGAGCCACACCATTCCAGTTTAGACCCACTCATATGCAAATCAGTCTTGGCCCTGCTCCCCATGGGAACAGTCCAGCACGAACTGTCAGGCCAGGTCCTCCATGGACTAGAAACAAGCATCCTGGGACCAGTTTCGTGTATCACCCCTCATCGGGCAGGCTAGCTTGAATCTGGTGGCGCAGCGAGCACGGTACCCACGTCTGGGCATACCCTTCCCACTTACAGCAACAAATGCAAAAGAACAGATGATGGATGGAATACTGAACAAATCAAAAATTCCCCCCATTCACAGATCTGGGTTGAATCCATTGTTTTTTTGCATACCACGCCTTTCCAATTTAGACCCAGCCATATGTAAATGAGTCTTGACCCTGCTCCTCATGGGAACAGTCCAGCCTGAATGCCAAGCCGGGTCCTCCATGGACCAGAAACAAGCATCCTGAGACCGGTTTGGGGTATCACCCCTCATCAACCAGGCTAGCTTTGAATCTGGTGGCGTAGCCAGCACGGGACCCACAATTTGTTAAATATTGCTACTGGTATGGATGTTGCCATTACTCTATTACTCTGAAATCCATAGTGCAAGTTCAGATTTTTGCCATTAATCATGATGTCTAACTGCATTATTATATCTGGCCCATTACTCAGTAATCCTTAATGCATGTTTAGATTGGCCCTATATCTTAGTTATCCTTAATGCTTTTTCAGATTAAGTCATTACTCTTGAATGCATACTCAGACTTGGCTCGAGAAATCATAAGCACCAACTCACTTTTGCACAATCACTCAGATGTCTTGGCTGCATTTATATATGTGCACAATCACTCATTAACCCTTAGTGCATGTTTAAATTGATCCTCACTTAGTAATACCAGGGCATGTTCTGATTTGTCCAGTCACTCTGGAATTAATAATGCATGTTTGGATTTGTGTCACTTGCTATTCCTTAGTGCATACCAAGATTTGTACCATCCCACAATAAAAATCAGTACATGCTGGAAGTTGTACTAATTTTCAGAAGTCATGAATGTGTGCTCAGATTTCTAACCTTGCACAGAAATCTGAACCAGAACTCCAGATTTGCATCAACATACCTTAATTATTAGTGCATCTTCAGCTTTAGGAGGTGGATAATATGGGCCACGCATTTTCTCCAAGCTTCCCAATGCCTGCCACATCAGCTACCTCTAAGCTCTGCATTGCAACTAAGAAGCCCACACACTACAAAAGCTGGTACCCTGGACAGGCTCTGTTGTGGAGTGAGGGTGCACACCACCTGCCTGCAGAGCTTCAGTTACTTCAGAGAAGCTGTCCAGTCACAGCTGTAGAGAAGGCATGGCATCCAATTGAGATTTAGGTGGTTTTCACGGCAACTGATAAACACAGGGGCAGATTCTGAATGTGGTGCCCATTTTGGAATGGTAATATGCTCATCATGGAATGGAATGGAATGGAATGGAAGGACATTTATAGAGCGCATGGCTACCCTTAGGCGTCTCAGCGCTATGAAGCTGATACAGAGGAGGTCAGAGAACTATGAAAACAGTGCTGTCTTTAATTGTTTACGAAAAGCCAGATGGTTGGGGACTGTCCGAAGATGTAGGGGCAGGGCGTTCCAGAGTTTGGAGGCATTATAAGAAAACAGCCGACCACCACTTCTGGACCTCTTGATCCTCGGGATCTCTGCTAAATACAGGTTATTTGACCGGAGGTTCCTGCTTACTTTATAAGGGCAGATCATAGTTGAATTAATGGGTGGCCCTATCCCCTGCATAGACTTATGTGCCAGACATAGGGCTTTAAATCTGATGCGTTCCTGTACTGGAAGCCAGTGGAGAGAACGAAGAGCAGGTTTTGCGGATTGTCTGTTGTTCGTACCAGTTAGTAGTCTGGCAGCGCTGTTTTGGACCGATTGAAGTTTGGCAACTACAGAGATGGGAGCGCCTAAATACAAAACATTCCCATAGTCCAATCTAGACAATATGAGTGATTGGACCAGTACTTTTTTGGCCTGAGGTTGGAGGAGGGGCAGAACCTTTCGAGCCATTCTAAGTAGGCCATAGCAATGGCCTGCCATCTTCCTAGCCTGCGTCCTAAAGCTCATATCTTGGTCCAACCATATACCCAAGCTCTTAATTTCTGACTTGGGATCCGGTGCTGGATCCATGCAGGGAGGCCAAAAGGAGCTACACTTAACATTCGAAGCATTGCCCATTAGCATAATCTCCGTTTTTCCTCCATTGAGTTTAAGCTGGGATGCATCCATCCATCTTGAGATATCCTCAAGACAGGAATAGAGGGCATACGTTTTTTGGTCAGCTTGGTTAAGACCCACCACCAGTTGCGTGTCATCGGCATAGGTTACCATCCGGATTCCATAAGGGGCTACAATGGCTGCCAGAGGGGCCATATACACATTAAAAAGCGTGGGGCTAAGGGACGAGCCCTGTGGTACCCCACTCAACAAAGGGGTAGGTTTAGATGCAATATTCTCTTCAAATACCTGGAAGGTTCTACCCTCCAGAAAAGAGGATAGCCATTGGAGTACCATGCCATCCACTCCTAAACTCTTGAGACGCCGGATCAGGATCAGATGGTTCACCGTATCGAATGCGGCGCTCAGGTCTAGGAGTAGTATGGCTGCAGCACCTCCTGAATCAAGATTTTTCTTACTTTCCTCTACCACTGCTAAGAGTGCCGTTTCGGTACTCTGGCGTGGTCGAAACCCTGTTTGAGAAGAGTGGAGCAGGTTGTGTGTTTCGAAAAATCTGGAAAGGACCTGATTGACATATTTTTCGGCTATCTTACTTATTGCAGGCAGGAGGGATATGGGACGATAATTGCCCAAGTCTGCTGGATCCAAATTGGGCTTCTTAAGTAGGGCTTTTACCATAGCTCCTTTCCATTTTATAGGAACTTTTCCCGTAGACAATGAAGCATTAATCAGATTTGTCATATTCGGGGCTATAATAGAAGTGACCTGTTTCAGAATATTAAGAGGGGCTGGATCATTGGGAGAACCGCTCTTTACCAATGACAACAAGGTGAGAAATGTTTCCAGGGACAAAAGGGGAAAGACCTCCAGCATATGTTCAGGGGAGACGGAGTAAGAATTAATCTGTCCACACAAGGAATTGCTTTCATCCTCCTTACATAGGAGGGAGTCCAAGATATGCTGAACCTTGGTGGTGAAATACTCAGCTAGTTTATTACACCGTTGCCCAGAAGAGTCAGGGGCTGTTCGTGGTACGGGGGCCTTAAGTAATTTTTTTATGATGGACAACGTCTCTTTTGGTGAATTGGCGGCAGATAGAATCCTACCCTCATAATAGGAGGCATGTGCTCTTCTTAGTTCTGCTTTGTAGGTGAGGATAGCTGCCCTATAGTCCAGCTTTTTTTCAGGTAGGAAATCTTTCCTCCACTGTCTTTCCTTAACCTTACAGCGCTGCTTTAAAATGCGCAGTTCAGGGGAAAACCACGGAGAATTGTGGGGCCCAGCAGTCTTTTTTATCCTAGTCTTTGGGAAGACTGAGTTAAGTGACTCCTCAATCCAACTACCAAAATCATCGTTGGCTTTGGTTGGGTCTGGAGTCAAAATAGGTTTAGTCCTCTCCAGTTCCTGGGACCATTTTTCCAAGGGGAGCTTGTTCCATGGACGACCGAGGGCCCAAGTAGGTTGAGTCCTGGGTCTAATAATCTGGGGTGACCAAGAAAGGGTTATCAAGAAGTGATCCGACCATGGGAGTGGAATGATGTCGGTCCCTTTAAGGTCGTCTAAATTAGAGAACACCGGATCGAGAAGGTGTCCTTTAGTATGGGTAGCATGTTTAATTTTTTGAAAAAGTTGAAGGGACGTGAGGTCTCTGGCCAGCTCGAGTGCGTTTGCAGCTTCCGGGTCATCAAAATGGAGATTAAAATCTCCAAGGATCGTAAAGTTAGCTGCCGAGCTGGCAAGATTGACCGTTGCCTCGAGAAGAGATTTATTAAAGGCTCCGATCACTCCGGGGGGCCTATAGGCAAGAATGCCTGTAAATGAGAGGAGGGGCGAAAATTCAATAATAAAATGGATATTCTGGCAATCTTCCAAAGGGTTCCCTAATAGGCGGCAGGTGAGTTGTTCTTTATAAATAATGGCAATCCCGCCACCTCTACCTGTTGACCGATCTGTTCTTTGCATCACAAAGCCAGGAGGGAGTGCTTGCACAATATCGGGCTCCGAGCAGACACTGAGCCAGGTTTCCGTGAGGAACAACACATCGGGGTCATAGTCTTTAAGGAGCATCCAGATCTCTGCAGTATGTTTCGGCAGAGACCTGCAGTTAAGGAGTAATATACTGTATTGTGTCTTGGGTGAGGTAGGCCGTAATCTATAGGGAGTGAGATTGAACTGACAATAAGGGCATTGTTTGGGGAATTTATCCGGGGGGAATGAATGGCCACAGTTGGTCCCAGACACTTCATTTAGTTTCCTTAGCTGGGAACTGGTGTAGTTATATTGGATCATAGGAGGAGATGCAGGGGTCCTGGCCCCTGGGCCCGACCGTGCGCGGACGGGCGCAGACGGGCTTGCCTTAGGCGGGCCTTCGGCGCGCCCGCTGCGCGCGTCCGCTGCGCGGTCGCATCACAGTGCAATTTATCGTGATCAAGCTGCGCCGGTCCCAGCCACTAGACTGCTGACCCGGCGATAAGTAATGCAAAAATGCGAGTGCCCCCAAGCCCCTAGAGCATTGAACAAGCTCTATCCCCCCCACACAGAAAAATACAATTCTTTAAAAGTTTTAAAAGATTCTAAAAAGCTTTAAATTCTAAAATACAAATTGCAGCATCTGCACCCTAGCCTGCAGATACACTCGTTAACGCGAGTGCTCTGACTCCGACCTGCCGTTACCATTGATAACATTATCGTGCAATATTTTAAAATATATATAGTCTTTCATGAGAACTTTAAAGCATTGTCATTACACCAAAGGTGATGAGATACACTTGTGCCGACACATTTAGGACCAATCGCTCTGTTAATCTTTGGCAGTTGCTATACACCCACAAATGTCTCAGCAAGTGCTGCGCCACAGAGTAATGTGCCTGGATGTGAGGGGCTTCATTTCTGATGGGGTCACAATAAGGCTGCTTACTTGAGACCAGGGAAGAGTTATCATCCCCTTTTCTTAATTTGAGCTAGTGGGGCCCACTGGAACTCATTTTTGGAGATTGGCGCTTATTTTTTCTCATCAGACTTGGACCCAGAGCAAAAAAGAGGAAAAACACAAAAGTGGGAAAAAGAAGAAGAGGAAGACAGAAAAACTGTGACAAAAGAGAGATAGCAGGGATGAAAAGGAAAATGCATAAGAGAGATGAAAGGGCAGGCAGTGGATTAAAGAGGTACGAAGTGAAATCAAGACTGCACAGCCTTGGTATTTGGCGCGCCTACATTCAATAGCATCAGCTGCGGGTGTCTGGGCAAAAAGTTAGGCCCCAGCTCTTCTTTTACAAACTAAGCACTGAAACAGCCCAGTCTGATTTGAGTCATGCAGCCCTTTGACTGCGATCTGGAGATGGACTCCTTTGTCGTGTGGACTCCAACAGTAAAGAGGATAAAGTACATCATGGCTAACTATTAAAACGCTATCTGACTGTAAAGAGAGCTAATTCACAACTGAATGACACCTGTAACAGGCAGTGACTGAGAAGGAGAGGGGCTGGTTCCTTGACCCTCTTTCTGAGTATTTGTGTGCGTTGATTTCAGAAGATGTGGTAGCTAGCTAATGCTGTCTGTGGGGCCTAGCCCAGTGATTACCTTGTGAGGGAGAGTGCATGTGGCGGACATCTAGACTTATTTTCGGGGACTGGAACTTATTTTCGATTATCAGACTTTGGCCCAGAACTAGTGGAAAAAGGGGGAAAGGGAATGAAAGGCAGAAAAGAAAGATAGGAAACCAATGAAGAAAGGAGAAAGCACAGATCAAAAAGAAGCTGTAAAGGTAGGACAAGGAGACAGGAAGTGTGGTGTGGTGGAAGAAAGAAGCATGAGGCGGAATTGAAACTTCTAACAGGGGCGGCTCCTCCGCTATGGCAGAGAAGCGTCTCCCCACTGCTTGCTCGCAGTGCGAGAAGCCAAAACATAAAATGGTAATAACTTTTAGTTATTACCATTTTATGTTTGCTTTGCGGGCGGGCGGCTGGGCGGGGTTGCTCTGCTCTCCGAGCAGGGCAGGGGAGGAGTGGAGTGGTTTGGCCACTCCTGAGTGCGCAAAGAATGTTTGGTCGGCCCTCTCGGGCCACCCAAACCAGTCATGCACATTTTGCCCAATGCAGCCTGCATGGGGAACATGCACACCCCCCTAGCCTCTGGCTGAGCGCCGTGTCAAGGCGCTCCAGACCAATCACAATGCTGCATGCAGCATTGTGATTGGCTTAGGGGAGGGAGCCTGGCTGCCTGCTTCCTGTTCCTGTCAGAGGCAGGAGAGCAGGAGAGCAGGAGCAGTGGACGAAGGACCCGGCAGAAAGGTAGTTTTTACTTTTTTTTTTTTAAATGATGACCCTCTCCCCGCACCCGCCCCCCCTCCCGCGAGTAATGCCGGCCACTACTGACTTCTAACCTAAGCAGCCTGGGTATTCCTTGGTAATCCTAGAATTTACCAGAGCAGAGCTGGTGGTGGGCTTCTATGAAAAACTTTGAGCCCCTGAACGTTTTTTATTCACAAATATTGAAAGCTAGAGCAGCAAATCAAGTCGGATAATTATGTTCTAACTCTAATAGAAAGAGGTGCATGTGCGTTGCCTCTGTGTATAAAAATGAATATATCTCTATTGAGGAAGAAAGAGCAGAACTGAAGGCACCTTTATAAATAAAGCATATGTATTTTCAAGAAAGGTAACTGCATGAGTGTGAACAGGCAACTATAAAAATGAAGAAGAGCGAGAAGCTGCACTGAAAAGTAAATATGATGCATGGCTGTAGAAATAGATAAGGGACCTGAATAGAGTTTAGCATTAAAAACACAAGAAGAACAGCATGTTTCTCTAATCAGGAAAAAAACATTTTAGGTAAAAGAGCATGGACTACATACAGACCCGATTCAGGAATGGGACTCTTGATTTTTAAAGCCAAAAATTGCATTATTTAGCTTCTCTCGCATAAAAGTGCCCTCATTTCAATGCAAGTTAATGACGAAAATAAAGCCCCTGATTTTTTTTTTTTTAAATCTCCCTCTTTCTACTTTTCCAATGTTGGCATGTATGTGCATAGGAGCTACATCAATCACTTGAAATACACTTTTAATGCATTACTTGAGCATTGGTATAAAAAATACGGAATTGTACATCAGCAGACAGAAATAGGAAGCGTTTTGAGGCTTGCTTTTGCATTGATTAACAATGAAAATATGTGGTCAAGACGCAACTGACAGAGACTAACTTGGCTCTATGTCCTACAAGCTACACGCTGTTTTGAAAGAGTAGACATGTTTTTAGGTCTCAGCTACAGACAGGTTTGGTGGTTTGTTGTTTGCAATACCAGCAGCGTAACAAAACTTGACCCCCCCTCCCCTGCAAAGCACATCGAGGGCCCCCCTCCGGAGTCAGTCAGGAGCTCTCAGGCCAGGATACTGTGCTGAGGGAGCCCCTTGAAGCTTGTGGCCCCACCGCAGGGGCTGTGGGAGCCTATGTTACGCAATTGTCTAATACATGGCATATTCTTTGAGTGGGCTTTGGGTCATCGCCTTGCTCATGACTGGATGACTTTGTTGTTTATCTCACCTTCCTGCTCCTGTCCTCCCATTCCCTGTGTTTGTCCCTCCCATCCTTTAGGAGTATGGTTATTTTGAACAAATCCCGTTCAAAGATGCACACACACGACTGCCACCATCTTTGAACAGGATTTGATAAAATGTTAGAAATGTTAGAAAATGCATTAAAAGATGGTCACTGCTGCTGCACATGCGTCTGTGGCATCCATCTTTTATGCATTTTGCAATATTTTACTGGACATGTGGACTCTTCTTGGAAAATATACATACACTTTTTCTTTCTGGCAGAGATGCAAATGTTGCAGAAATTAAACATCAACAGGAAGCTCTTGCAAATGTGAACATATCAGGTGCCCCCACAAAAGTTGCACTTATGTTAACTCCCAAATGATCTGAATCCTTGACTGGAGTAAAGACATTGCATTGACTTCAGGGATCTCAATCACTTCTGTTCTGCCTCTCAGGGCAAAGAGCAGTGTTTACCCTCAACTCTTCTCCGAATCTGAGTGCAGAGCCAATGTTTCAACTTTGATCACTTCAGAATATTCAAGGGTGCAAAATCACCTTAAGATCCATGCTCTTTTTACCCCATTGCTCAAGAGGAGGTGCATGGCTGTTGAAGTCATGAAAGCTCTTATTGGAAATATATATATATTCACTGAAAAACCATAGGTTTCAGGCACGTTATAGTTAGAATTTAGCATTTAAAAAACCTTAGAAATTCACTGAAAAAACCACAGGTTTCAGGGACGTTATAGTTAGTTGGACATTTCACTCGTACAAAACCTGAGAAATTCCACCGTTATAGTTAGTTCAGCTAACTATAACTCGCGCCCCGCAATGCACTGCTGATGACGTCACATATTACATCATTCATGACATGGTCAGTGACATCACTGATGACATCACTGATGACATCTCAAATGACATCACTGATGACATCATCCAGTGACTGTGTGTTTCTATAAAGTTTAAATATGTTTTATATATATGCCAAGGTGTATTGAAGAATGAGTGGGTGTATAAGTGTCTGGGTGAAAGATTTAGTAGGTGCGTGACTGACTGTATAAGTGAGTGATTAAATGTGTCTTACTGAATGCATGGGTTAGTGACTAAACTGTGTGAATGTCTGTATCAGTCTGTCTGTTGTTGTGTAAGCTGCTGCATGGGTTGGTGAGTAGCTACATGAGTGTCCATATGGGTTATTGATTGGTTGCCTGAGTATTTGTATGGGTGCCTGAGTGTATGTGTGGGTGGGTGGGAGGGAGGTGTGTGACTCTGTGCATAGATGTGTGAGTGGTTGATTCACTGGGTGTATGGGTTCAAGAGTGCATGTGGAAACAGCTGTATGGGTGGGTGAGTGTGTGTATGGGTGTGTTGGTGAGTGAATGGATGTCTCAGTGGTACATGTCCAAGTAACTACATATCTAAAAGACAGTGTATGTGAGAGTTGGAGTATATAAATGACTATACGTGAGAGTCAGTGATTGTGAGAGTGGCTGTATGGGTGAGTGTGTACTTGTATCAGTGATTGTATAAGAGAGTAAGTATGCATTAGTATCTGTATGAATAAGTGAGGTGGTGTGTGTATAACTGTATAGGTGAGTAAATGGAAGTGTGATTGATTCTTCGCATGACTGACTAGGTGTGTGAGTAACTTTGGATGAGTGGCGCTGTGTGAGTGTCTGTGTAGGTGTATGAGTGCATATGATAGTGTTGTATTGATGAGTGACTGTATGTATGAGTGACTGTATGGGTGAATGAGTGGATGTGTGTGTAGACCTAGGAATCCGTGAGTGCGTATGTAGTAACTGGTATTGGTGTGTCTATGGTTTCGAAAATGGTAGTCTGTATTTTAGAGTGGTTATATATTAATGAGTTAGAAGATATACTTGTTAAGGAGTGTAGGGATACTCCAACAGCCTTAACACGCCCAATTCCCGCGCTCCTATACGCGGATGATGCGGTCCTTATGGCCCGCACTCCGCTGGGCCTTCAAAGAGTTGTTGATTCCTTCTCAAAATTTATGATTAACTTGGGCCTTAGAATAAATTGTTCGAAAACTTTTGTAATGAATTGTGGGAGCGAGGCTAAGAAAAAGGCTATCCCTATCTTTATTGATTCAAAGATAATTGAGAGTACTAAAACCTTTTCTTACTTAGGAATTTTATTTAGTAATTGTGGATCTTGGACTCGAGCAGTAATGGCCAGAAAGCTCTTGTTCAACAAATCATTGATGGCACTATTAAATTTTAGTAGAAAGTTGGGAAAACGTTCACCGGATGATTTGATAAAAATTTATAAAGCAAAATGTGTGGCGGTTGCCACCTATGGTGCCGGCATCTGGGGTATTGCTAATGTTAATTCGCTCCAGTTGGCCGAAAATTTGTTTTTTAGGTTTCTTTTAGCTGTATCAGGTAGTACGTCAAGTTTTATTTGTCATAGTGAACTAGGTATGCCATTCCTGGAAGACTTGATCAAGATACAGCCTGTTCTTTTATGGCACAGGGTTTGGACTACTGATGAGGCCTCCTTCAATAGACAAATTTTGAAGGATGCAATGGGTCTTGACGGGGCCAGACACATAAGATGGTTGGATTATGTCAAAAAATTTGTAATTCGAATAGGCCATCAAGAATATTATACTGATCCTCTCACTTTGCGTAACGTGACGAGAAAAGAATTAAAGAGTGTATGCATGCAGTGTTTAAACAAAATGAGAATTAAGGTTGAAAGTGGAAAAATAACGGTTCAAACACATACTCAAACTTTGGCTACTTTAACTATACAACCGTATATTATATTTGTAACTAGAGATTATGATAGATTTTTGCTGACAAGATTTAGATTAAACACTTTGCATAGGTCCCTGAGTTTCCCCGAGCAAAATGATTGGTCACGATCCTTGTGTAAATGTCCTTGTGATGATATTTCTGAACAATCAACGATGCATATTTTGTTATTTTGTAGTTTTTACTCAACATCCAGGAATAAGTGGATTAAACCGGTCTTAAAGAGATTCGGATTGAGACAGTGTCGCCCTGCATACCTCGCTTTACAATTTTTAGATAATGAATTTATTATTATCTCTGTTATTGCCTTTTTAAAAACAGTTTTTAAATTACGTAAAACAATTGCGATTTGACTTCTTATCAAGGATGTATATATATCATGTTTTTTACCTCTGTTTGTCAGTGAAATAATATGTGCTTTTATGGTTTACATGTTATGTAACCGAATAAAGTTCTTTTGAATTGAATTGAGTGGGTGTATCAAAGGTTATATCAGTGATGTCATCAGTGATGTCATTTGAGATGTCATCAGTGATGTCATCAGTGATGTCACTGCCCATATCATGAATGATGTAATATGTGACATCATCAGCACTGCATTGCGAGGGCGCGAGTTATAGTTAGCTGAACTAACTATAACGGCGTGAATTTCTCAGGTTTTTGTACGAGTGAAATGTCCAACTAACTATAACGTCCCTGAAACCTATTGTTTTTTCAGTGAATTTCTAAGGTTTTTTAAATGCTAATTTCTAACTATAACGTGCCTGAAACCTATGGTTTTTTCAGTGAATTTCAAAGGTTTTTTAAATGCTAATTTCTAACTATAACGTCCCTGAAACCTATGGTTTTTCAGTGAATTTCAAAGGTTTTTTAAATGCTAATTTCTAACTATAACATAGCAGTCGCGTTTGCAGAGTGGTGGAAAAGGTGAGAGTGGCCTCCAAACACCTATTAGCAATCCCACTGTGTGGGATTTAGCGAAGGTAACAGGAGGGATGGTTAGCCCCCAACGTCAACCTTGGGGGCCAACTACACCTTTTATTACCTCCAGTAAGTCCCACACATCAGGATTGCTAACTTGTTATATCAGACCGCCCCTCCCTGCACCACTGTGCAAAGGCGCCCCCTGGCGTGTTGTAAGTTGGGGGATTAACTCCCCTTGAATCTTGATGGTCCCTGGGGGCCAAGTAGCCCACCAGGTACCTCCAGTAAGCGCCACAGAGCTGCATTGCAGAGAGGTGTTCCGAGGCCACGCCCCTTTTTACACCACGCTGCAAACACGGCTTCTGGTGCACTGCTGCTCAGAGGATGAAGTCCACTTGTGTCCTGAAGTCCTCAGGACACAAGAGGACCTCATCGCCGCACCAGCAGTGCACCAGAAGCTGCGTTTGCAAAGTGGTGTAAAAAGGGGCGTGGCCTTGGACCACCTCTCTGCAATGCAGCTCTGTGGCGCTTACTGGAGGCACCTGGTGGGCTAGTTGGCCCCCAGGGACCCTCAGGATTGAAGGGGACTTAATCCCCCAATTTACAACGTGCCAGGGGGCACATTTGCACATTTGTTATGTCAGGCCCGCCCCCTCCCTGCGCCACTGTGCAAACGCACCCCCTGACACATTGTAAGTTGGGGGATTAAGTCCCCTTGAATCCTGAGGGTCCCTGGGGGCCAACTAGCCCACCAGGTACCTCCAGTAAGCGCCACAGAGCTGCGTTGCAGAGAGGTGTAAAAAGGGGCGTGGCCTCGGACCACCTCTCTGCAACGCAGCCCTGTGGCGTATACTGGAGGTACCTGGTGGGCTAGTTGGCCCCCAGGGACCCCCAGTATTCAAGGGGAATTAATTCCCCAACTTGCAATGTGCCAGGGGGCGCGTTTGCTGAGTGCTGCAGGGAGGGGGAGGGGCCTCCGGCGCAATGCCGGCTTTTTAAAAAAAAATATTTTTGTCGAAAGGGGGCTGCAACGCAGCTCTGTGGCCCTTACTGGAGGTACCTGGTGGGCTAGTTGGCCCCCAGGGACCCTCAGGATTCAAGGGGACTTAATAGGGACGTTATAGATAAAAATTAGCATTTAAAAAACCTTTGAAATTCACTGAAAAAACCATAGGTTTCAGGCACATTATAGTTAGAAATTAGCATTTAAAAAACCTTAGAAATTCACTGAAAAAACCATAGGTTTCAGGGACGTTATAGTTAGTTGGACATTTCACTCATACAAAACTAGAGAAATTCCACCGTTATAGTTAGTTCAGCTAACTATAACTCGCGCCCCCGCAATGCACTGCTGATGACGTCACATATTACATCATTCAAGACATGGTCAGTGACATCACTGATGACATCACCCACGTGATAATGTGATGCACCTCCTCACACCCTAATATGACCTTTGATACACCCACTCTAAAATACAGACTACCATTTTCGAAACCGTAGACACACCAATACCAGTTACTACATACCCACTCACTGATTCCTAGCTCTACACACACGTCCACTCATTCACCCATACAGCCACTCATAGATGCAGTCACTCATTAATACAGCACTATCATATGCACTCATACACCTATACAGACACTCACACACCACCACTCATCCAGAGTTACTCACTCACCTAGTCAGTCATGCAAAGAATCAATCACACTTCCATTTACTCACCTATACAGTTATACACACACCACATCACTTATTCATACAGATACTAATGCATACTTACTCTCTTACACAATCACTGATACAAGTACACACTCATCCATACAGCCACTCTCACAATCATTGACTCCCACGTATAGTCATTTATATACTCCAACTCTCACATACACTGCCTTTTACATATGTAGTTACTTCGACATGTACCACTGAGACATCCATTCACTCACCAACACACCCATACACACACTCACCCACCCATACAGCTGTTTCCACATGCACTCTTGAACCCATACACACAGTGAATCAACCACTCACACATCTATGCACAGAGTCACACATCTCCCACCCACCCACACACACACTCAGGCACCCATACAAATACTCAGGCAACCAATCGATAACCCATATAGACACTCATGTAGCTACTGACCAACCCATGCAGCAGCTTACACAACAACAGACAGACTGATACAGACATTCACACAGTTAAGTCACTAACCCATGCATTCAGTAAGACACATTTAATCACTCACTTATACAGTCACTCACGCACCTACTAAATCCTCCATCCAGACACTTATACACCCACTCATTCTTCAATACACCTTGGCATATATATATATATGTATGTATGTATATATATTTATTTATTCCAAATGCAGCATGTGCTCTCCTTCCAGTGCCATGCGAACAGGCCCACCAATGTGTTGAGGGAGAAATCCTTTAATTACAGCAAGTTTTACAGCATAACGCGTTTCGACTCATGATGACTCTTAATCATATGCAGCAAATGTGAGTGGCCATTTGTTCAGTCTTATTTAAATACATCTTCAAAAGACAGTAAAGAGGGACCAGATCTCCAAATCTTACACAAGATATTTAAAGTGGCAGTGGGTCGATCTTAAATCTATTCTGCACAGATGTTTGGCATGAAACAGTGTAAACTTTAACAATTCCATATGATGGTCAATCCAATGGAAGTGCAGTACTTCCCATTTGCTTTTTTCAACACTGTAGTTACGTTGCTGATTTGCTAATGTCATAAGGACCACCATAATGCACTGTAATTGTGAATATACATTGTCCCCTTCCTTCAATGTCTTTCACTTGGTTCATTCATTACCTTTGGTTACACGTACCAGTATTTCCTTATACATGCCCTCAACGGATATAATTCCACCTATGGCAGAGTCATTTGGCATCGATGTAATGTCAAAGGAAATCCCACTCACATTGTAAAATCCCGATATTAAATGGTTGCACGGCTTGTCTGCCTCAAGTTTTTCTCAACACGGAGTGCAGTAGTCCAATGCTCCCACAAACCCTGGCCGTTCCAACATACTTTCCATGTCGGGGCGGGCCTTCTGGCCCTGCCATCCTCACTTTTCCTGCATCCTGAAATACAGCCGGCGGGCATACCTTTACTATGTATTCCAAAAGCAGATGACGCTAGGTACGCCCAGCCTCTCGGGTCGGGGCCTGACAGTGTTCTTCAGTCACCAATAGATTCTAAATGCAGCATGTCAGTGCCAGGCGAACAGGCCCACTAACGTGTTGAGGTAAAAATACTTTAATTACAGCAAGTTTCCCAGCATAAAGCGTTTCGACTCATGATGAGTCTTAATCATATGCAGCAATTGTGAGTGGCCATTAGTTCGGTCTTATTTAAATACAGCTTCAATAGACAGTGAAGAGGGACCAAGATATCCAAACCTCACAACTTATAATTGTTTAAAAAATATTTGAGGGTGCCAAATCACTTGCAAACTCTACCCTGTTTTTCTGTCATTTCGCAAGAGAAATTAATATTAGCATATGCTTGCAAAAATAGTTGCCAAAGATGTACGTGCATCTGTAGAGACCAGCTATGGATGTGTTTCCTCAAATATTATCAAATGCATTCAAAATGGCCACCGTGGATATGCATGTGAATAAACGTATCAAAAAAGCATTGGCTAAGGCAATTGATATCACAGCGGAGACCTATTATCTTTGCCAGTGCTAGTTACATTTAGACTTGTGTTTTATGGAAACCCTTGTGTAGGGTGGTAGGATCTGCTTTCATGTTTACCCCCACTTTGTGCCTGGTGTCAGTATGTTTTTGACCTAGTCTGCTGGGATCCTTCTAATCAGGACCCAAGCACATGTGCTTTCTCCCCTAAATTGACATGGTAAGTACTTTGGTACCTCCACAATTGTCTACTGGTATACCCTTATAAGTCCCTAGTATATGGTACTAAGGTACCCAGGGCATAGGTACACCAGGAGGTTCCCATGGGCTGCAGCATGTATTGTGCCATCCATGGGAGTCCACTTAAACTGTAACTACAGGCCTGCCATTGCAGCCTGTGTGAGTTGGTGCTTGCACCTCTCATGACAGATATACGTTTCCTTATATCTAAGGCCACTGCACTTAAAACCTATAAAACACTCCTATGGCAGGCTCTCCAGTCCTGAGGGCAGGGTGTTTAGTTACAAGTGTGAGGGTGCCCCTGCATGAGCAGGGCACCCCTACAAACCCCAGAGTCGATCCTCCAGGCTTTGTAAGCGCAGTCAACCATTTTTAGACATATAGTGGGCATCAGTCCTTAGGAGATGTCTAACTATATAGTGGCTGCGCCAAACCCGGTCATGCTTGGTATCAAACATGTTGGAATCATAACCCAACACCGATTCGGGTCCTGGAAGTATGATCCCATGTAATGGGGGGCTCCTTAGGGGACCCCCCCTGTACTCCTAGTAACAGCCTTTCAGGGTCTGCCAGCAAGCTAGTGCTGCTGCTGACCACAGAATAGTTTCCGCCCTCCTGCTGCTGAGCTCAAGCTGGGGAAGGTAAAACAAAAGGTTTCCTGTCACAACAGGACTTAGTGTATTGGGCTACGGTGGGGGGCGCTTGCCAGCGCCACCAGACTGCTTTGAAGGGCACATTTGGTGTTCTCCTTGCATACTCCGGTTTGAGCCAGTTCAGGAACCCTTGGTTCCCACTCTGGTGCCAAACTGGACAAAGGACATGGGAGTATCCTCCCCTCTGTCCAGCCACTCCTCTGGGAGGGACTCTCGAGTCATCCCAACCCTTTCCTTGGGGTACTTAAGGGCTCCCCTGTGGGTGGGTCCTCAGATTCATTGTCGCTCTTCAATCGTCTGGACACTTGAACTTCATTGGACTTTGACTGGACCTGAGACTGCACCAAGGAAGACTTCTGCTGCTCCTGGTCTCGCTGTTCTTCAAATCTTCTTCATTGTTTGTGCTTCATTCAGGTTCTCTAGAAGACCTGTGTGCCTCAAGGACATCCGAAGAAATCTCCCTTGGAGTGAAGGAGTCACTCCCCTGCATATACAGGCACCTAAACGAAGTTGACCGGTCTGCTGCTCCTGTCATCCTACGGACTTCCTGAGGTCCAGCAACACAGGCTGTGGCTCTGCAGCTCCCTAGAGGCCTGATCTGTTTCCTCAGCAATTTTGAGGACAGTATCCCTCATCGGGGCTGCTGGGACCCAACCCCTCTTGCTGTTGCCAAGGCTTGTTGGATCCACACGCCAGATATCTTCAGGTTACAAGAATCTCCAGCCCCTGGCACCTCATCTTCCGAAGATCAGCATCCTCACTGCATCCTCTGCACTGTGGGCCTGCATCTCTTGTGAGCTACCTGAGGTCCTTTTGCGCTTCCTATGCCTCCGGCCTGTGGGTCCTCCGGAGGGTCTTCTTTTGTTTCAGTGGGCTCCCCTGCTTACTCAGGGCCTGCTTTGACTTTCAAGCTCTTGGTGAGTTCCTTGGACTTTGCTGGTCCCAACGTTTGCTCCTTTTAGTTATCCACACCAGTTGCAGCTACCAAGGCTTGTTGGTGCTCCTGCCAGACACCGACCACCTAGACACTGACATCTGATGTGGGACAGCTCATCCACGGCTCCTGGTCTTCCTCAGCATTGCCTGGTCTGCACAGTTGCAGCAACAAGTTCACCATTGTCTCATTGGAACCTCTCAACATCAGCGGGCATTGTGCTTCCGTGCCTCCTGGTCACCTCTGAGTGGTATAGACTCTGTCCCCTCTGCTTGCAGGTTCTAAACTTCCAGAATCCACCCATGGATTCCACCGGACTCCTTCGCAATCTTCTCCAGAGGCATCTTCTTCGAAGTCTCCCATTGCTGTCTAAGGCAGGTTTCAATGTCACTTCACCCTTATGCACCCGGCTTCCCTGGTGCAGGTAACTTTCTTCCAAGGGCATCCATTGTGGGGTGGCTCTCCAACCTTCTGTCTTCCAAAGGGTTTCTTCCGGGTCCTCCGAAAGGGTCCTCCTTCTTTAAAACTGTAAGTATGAATTCTCCATTGACTTCCATTGGGCATGTGGCTGTGTTTCCACTCTGCACACAGCCTCTGTCAGGTTCCTTGGTACTTACCTTGGGTGGTTTCGTGTGTCCCTGGCTCCTCTAGGTCTTTTGGTTCAAGTACCATTCTCCTTTGCAGTTTTCATTCAACCTTCGTAGTATATGGTTTGGTCTTCCCCTGGAGACCACTGTATTTTGTGCTACTTGCCTGATTGTTTGCAAAGTATTCCTGTGTATTGTGTTGATATCTCTGGGTAGGAGATATACCAATGTGTTAGTGATAGTGTGTGTAAAAATAAGACTTATTTGTATCAACACTGTGTGGTTTCTTTTCATCTAACCTACACTACAGATTAAAGTAAGTAAAACAAGCTGCTTTACACACCTTCAAGATAAGCTTGAAGACTGCTCTCCATAGCTTTCTCTCATGAACGAATCATTAACTCAGGGCCAGGTTCCTAGAGCCTTTAAAAAAGCCATCATAGTTCCCCTCTTGAAAAAACCCGGGGCAGATCCCCTGACCCCGATGAACTACTGCCCCTTCTCCTTTTCCTAGCTAAGGTATTGGAATCCTATGTGGCAAACCGCCTTTGCTCATTCATTGGACAGTCTCATTACCTGGACCCTAAACAAGCAGGCTTCCTACCTGCACACTCAATTGAGACAGTAATACTGACTGTATTGGATGAACTACGGAAGGATGCAGACAGGGGCACCCATCAGGCCTTGGTGTTATTGGATCTGTCAGCAGCCTTTGACACGGTCAACCATGGCATCCTGGTAGATCGTGTCAGGGAAGCAGGTTTCCAGGGGTCGGCTCTCAGCTGAATTGCGTCCTTTTTGGAGGACCGTTTCCAGTCCGTTCGCCTCTTCCACTTCACTGCACCTAATATGAAGATTACGTGCGGTGCGCCCCAGGGCTCTTCATTATCCCCACACCTTTTTAACTTGTATCTACTTCCTCTTATGCTGTCCTTAAGAGAAAGAAATGTGAGCACATTTAATTATGAAGACGACCTGCAATTAATATTTTCCATGGACAATACATCTGACTCCATATCCGAATTCCAAGCCACTATGCTGCATATCCATAACTGGATGAACAGCAACCATTTAAAATTGAATCCAGATAAAACCGAGCTGATCCTGGTAGGCAGCACTTGCAATCCCTGGAGCCCACATTTCTGGCCAACTGAGCTGGGCTTTAACCCCACCCCATCCTCCTCAGCTAAGAGCCTTGGAGTCACAGTCAACTGTGACTTATCTATGAAGTCCCAGTTTGGAGCTGTAGTCTCTACCTGTTTTTTTCAGCTACAGAAAATAAGGAAAATAAGATAATTTCTCACTAGGGAAGCCCTGGTGCAGGTAGTTCTAGCCTTGGTCATGTCCCACATAGATTATGCTAATTCCCTGTACTTCAGCCTGCCATTATATCTGGTAAAGAGACTGCAACTCATTCAGAATCAGGCTGCAAGACTGATTTTTTATCAGCCTAGATGGCAACATGCTTCCTCTCTTATGAAGAAGCTTCATTGGCTCCCCGTATCCCAACGCTGCGCCTTCAAAATTGGCTATCTTATCTTCCAATCGTTACATGGCACATGCCCAGAATTCATCTCCAATATTATTCAGAGATACATACCCACCCGCAATTTGCAATCAGACAACACAAATTTACTGGTCACCCCGTACTATAAATCAAAGTGGTTAGGGGGCAGCAGATTTGCGGTGCTGGCCCCTCGCTTTTGGATCACCTTGCCCCTTGACATCAGATCCTGTACAGATCTCCTAAGATTCAGGAAACTTCTCAAAACTTGGCTGTTTACCTAGGTTTATGATTAACCTCAAATCATGGCTGTTTACCCTGATACTTGATTAACCGTTTAGGTCTTTGGTCACTCCTACATACAGTGCCAAGAAACCAACCGGTGTGTGCGCGCTTTATAAGTAATTTTAACATAGCTACGACTCTGAGAGCTTTCAATGGTTATCAAAAACCACTAAAATCACCATAAGGGTTGTCTGGATTAGTGCAAGGTGCATCACTTAAATAAGTGTGAACCATGTACTAAGCCAGCCTCCTACACCTTGCAAGCAGGGGAGGGGGCCTCTTTTCAGGATCCTGTAGAATGTTTTTGGTTGACTTGTAGAGAGCACACCCTCTATGGTTTCTGATGGGTGTTGTGTTTCACCCACCCAATGTTCTGTGGTCTATGTGGCTCCTAGCCATATTTGGCACCTTCCTCTTAAAAGTATGATGTTGTGCACAACACAGGGCTTACTGAGTTTCCCAGTACCTTACTCACATGAGTAAGTTAGCTGATTCTCCAGGGTCCTTGTTTTTGGGATAACTACACTCTGATGACACAGTCACCGAGACCAGTGCCAGGGTACACCTTCTTTTCTTTAAGCTTCAGATAATCAACGATCGCAGCAAGTAGCTCAGCACTGTCACATTTCCTAAGGACACTCGTGGCAGCTTACGTTTATCTAGTTTTGGTCAGTCAGTCATAGAAACTTTATTCGCTTACTCAAATAGCCATAGAAGTATACACTGAAAAAGTGGCAAGCAAATACAGTGTAAGAAACGTTAGAAATCAATTCCATACATTCACAATAAAAACCCTATTAAAATCCCAAAAAATCAATGAATCAACAATACCTTCTCCTAATTTTAAAAGCACGATTAATAAAATTAATTCCAGCAATGCAATTTGATTTATTAGCAGGCTGTAGTAGAAAGATCATAGCTTAACTGAAATCTTTTAAATTGGTATTAAAATGTATCTCCTTGAAGCAGTAAAAAGGCTACAGAATAGAGTAAAATGCAAAGAACTTTGTGAGGTGTTATCACATGGGCACTTGGGGAGATTAGCAAACCAGGTGCCTTGCTTTGGGAATGGAAATAAAGCATGCAAGGCATTTAATATTAGGCATGTCAAGTAGAATCGATACTGAGTGTTCTTTATATAAAACAAATAGAACTGTGTACCACCCGAAGTCAAAATATTTATATGATTCCTTACTGTGGACGTTGGAATCTGCCATGGCTTGTGTGTCTTTTTTTTGCAGCAGTAATACACTCTGGATTGCTATAAAATTCAGGTATCCCCAATTTCTTAAAGATCTGTTTCTCATAGGAGAGCGAAGGAATGGCCTCCATATTCTCTTGAGCCATACAGTCCTTTATATTCCCTACAGAAGCTAGTCTGTTGTGTGTCTTTATGCTATGCAATGTTACTGATTTTGGAGAACTTTTACAGAAATCTCTGCAATGCTGACACCTTTCTGCTTTATTGGATCGAATCAGGGTTTCCCCAATTAGTGCTACATATTTAAACACATTTTCCTATTTTCAAATTAAAACATTAAACAGCAGCTGCAAGGATTTGATACAGAGAATAAATAGTGCACAATTTTTTTTATAAATTCAAGCAAAAATATAATAAATAGAGTAAAATTGACAAGCGGATTAAAAATGACATGCCAGCAAATGCATACATTAAATAGGTTGAAAATGTCAAGTAAGGAAATACATCTAATGAACAGTTTTAAAATGTAATAAATGGGCTAAAATTGACCAGCTATCAAATACATATAATAAAAAGGGTAAATATGACAAGTAAGCAGAAACATCTATAGGTTTGTTAAAAAATGTTTTGCAAGAAAGCTCATACAATAAATACTGAAAACATCTATTGAATAGTTTTAAAATGCTTTGCAAGCAAGTACATACAATAGATACAATCTGAGTGCAAAACATGAAGCAACAACCCACTAGATCCTTACAGCTTCCAACTAGCACTCAACAACAACTTACTCCCCTTCCTGTAGGTACCCCTTGTCAAACTGCCAAATATTGAACACCATAATGGCCACCACAGTGGTTCCAAATCCCTCCCAAACCAAGCCATGCAAGGTCACTTATTACCCTCCTCTAGATCTCCCAGAGAGGCATTCCGTGCATCAGAGTCAGCGTCCGGGATCAACAGGCAGTCCACAAGGTGTTCCCATGCACGTAGCCTTTCAATTATTTCCTGCCCTCTTCTCAACACCCGAAACAACACGGCACTCTCAAGTCCCACCCATTTAACCAGTTCATTGTGACTTCTAGACATCCAAGGGCCACGCGCCGGCTTCCAGTGCATAGTGACTTCACGCTTTGCCAGAATCAACAGTAAGTCAGTAAATCTAGTAGTGATTTTCTTCTTCTTGGGTCAAGGATATCACCCAAGGAGGGAGGCCAAGGGAGTACAAGGGATCACCTTAAAGTTATTTTATTTACACACCCCATTACTGCTTCCCAGAACCCCGCTAAGGACAGGCAGAACCATATAATATGAAACAATTCTGCCCTCAACTCTCAATATCTCATACATTTCGTGGCTGCACTCGCATAACAATGGTTGATCCTGCCAGGTGTAAGGTAGGCTTGATGCAGAATGGAAAAATTTATCAATTTGAACCTTGCATTACGCGAGTCAGCGGGTATATGCGCTAAAATCCTCTCTCAGTCCATATCTGCAATCTGGAGTTTTAGGTACGCTTCCCATTTCCCTTTAAATTCAACGAGGGGAGTAAGAACTTCAGCACGCATAGTATGTTATAGACATGAAATGGCCCTTACACGGCCCGTTGGTGTACAGAGCAGCTGACACACAAGATTTGTTACTGCCTCAGTCCCACCTATCCCCCAATAAGTTCTAATCGTGGTGACCACTGCTATGTGCAATAAGAACTGGCCACCAGAAACACCATACTCTTTTGCAAATTCTTCAAACTGGAGCAATACCCCATCCCAGTATAAGTCACCTACACAATTAACGCCGTAGGCATCCCACTCCTCAATGCCCCCCAACACGCCTTCCGCGAGCCACCATCTTCATCCATTTAAGTGGAAGATCAGACGAATAAGACACAGGAACACGGGTACACTGAAGGAAGCACTGCCAACACTGCTGTATTACCTGGAGCTCCTGAGAGGCCGCAGGCAGCCGCCGCTGGTGAACCAAGAGGACCTGCAATAACTCCTGCAAGACATGCGGTGAGCCAACTACACCCTCTCCTGGATTCATCCTACTATAAATCCACTGGTTTAACCACTGCAGCTGGGCCACTAAGTAATAAGACTCAAGGTCAGGTGCAGCTAGCCCACCCTCCACCACTGGGTGCTGCATTTTAGACAGAGCCACTCTACGCCTACCTGCCCCCCAAATTAGCTCCAACAATAGACTCTACAGATCCCACAACTACTGGCGAGGCACCAGCAGGGCAGCGTGGAAAAGAAATAAAGCAATCTTGGGAGTGCCACTATCGTCCCCACTGCAATTCTGCCAGCCACAGATAATGGCAATGCTGTCCAAAAGCTTATATTAGTTTTAAGCGCTCTGACAGCTGCCTCAACATTATCATGCAGCAAGTCTTGCTGGCTATGGTATATTTTAACTCCTGCATATTTAAGGCAAGTAGGGCTCCAGACAAGTCTGTGCAGATTCTGAGGAGGGGGGGGGCATACCCACAGACTGGGAACAAATGGGATTTCTGCCAGTTAATATGCAGGCCACAGACAGCCCAAAAGCGCTCCAAGTCTATTGCATCCAGCATGTCCACTCCAACATCCCGGAAAAGAGTAACATGTTGTAAGCATATAAAGCTGCATAATGGGATTGCCCTTGGACCTCTAACCCACGGTAAAACCCCGGTGCAAGCACAACAGGCCAAGGACTCCATTGTGATGGCGAATAATAAAGGGGAAATTGAATACCTCTGCCTAGTACCGCGCCACACATTATAAGGTTCAGACACTGTTCTACCAGAATGAACTAGTACCTTGGGACCCATATAGAGAAGGTTGATCCAGTGAATAAACCAAGGACCTAGTCCCAATTGAGCCATTATTTGATACGGGAAGTCCCAACACCGACTGTCAAAGGCTTTCTCAATGTCTATAATCATAACAGCTGTAAACCGTTTATCTCGAGACTCCGGATATTTTGCGCCATATTACGCCCATGAATAAAACCCGCTGATCTATATGGATCAAAAGGGGCATGTGAGGCTGAAGTCCCCTCACAAGGATTCAACTAAGAATTTTATAGTCCACATTAAGCATGGACAATGGCCGGTAGGCTCTGACGTCTGTGGGAGTGCACCCAGGCTTCAGGAGCGGGATGACCAGAGCCTCACATGTAGACACCAGCAAATGACCTAATTTCTGAGCTGCAGAGTAAAGTTCTACAAGTTTAGGGGCCAGGCTGTCCACATAAGCTGCAAAAAACTCCACAGGCAGGCCATCAGCTCCAGGACCCTAGCCACGTGCCATGATTTTAATTGCAGCTCTCACTTCATGTATAGTGATGTCACCCACCAAATCATCTGCATCCTCCAGCAAAAGTACCAGCAGGTGGCTAAGATCCAGGAAATCCTTAATGGCCTGAGTAGGTAACCAGGGCGCAGGGGCATAGAGAGAAGTGTAGTACTCCCGAAACCTTGCATTTATGGCAGCTTTGCTATATAAGGGTTCACCAGCATCCGAGTCAACCTCCAAAACCAAGGAATCCCTGACATACTCTTTAATAAGCCATGCCAAAAGGGTACCTGTTTTATTACGCTCAGCATGCACGAGTCAAATATTTCTTGTAATCAAAACAATGGAGTCTCTCAACTTGGGCTGCCAGTAATTCTCCAACCTCAAGTGGCGGATATTTAAGTGCTGGCTTACCTGGCCTCTGCTGCTCCAGATCCCGGAGTTTCGTTTCCTGAGATACTACCTCACCTACCAAAGTTTTACGCACCCCAACCACTTCAGCAATACAGTGAACCCTGACCACTGCCTTAAATGCATCCCACTCAATCAAAGAGGATGTAGCAGCCCCTGCTGTGTCTGCAAAATAAGCCTTTTTGGCCTTTCCTATATTGTGTTTAAAAAGCAGATCATTCAGCGCCTCTACTCGAAGCCACCAAACTGGAATGCGAGTACGTTTGCGCTCACAATTCAGGGAGACTAATACCAGGTTATGATCTGAAACGGTTCTACACAAGTATTCAATATTGTGGACTGCACCAGGCACAGTTGGGGGAGCACAAAATTGTATCAAGCCAGACATGACGTTTATATAAGCCTGAATAAAAAGAGAAGTTGCGTACCACAGGGTGCTTTCGCCTCCAAGAGTCCACCAGACCCCACTGCCACTGCCATGTTGAAAAAATACGAGCTGATCGGGACACTGTGGAATCCCCCAAGGGTGGCTGCAAATGATCCAGTACAGGATCCGCAACACAGTTAAAATCCCCCCCAATAATATGATCTGAGTCAGAAAAGGTTCCAAAGACCTAGACAGGTCTGCAAGACCCCCCCCTCCCCCCGGTCTGTGTTTGGAGCATAGATTCCGACAATAGCAAGGTCACAACCAGCCAACCTCCCTGAGATGACCACATACCTACCCTCTGGATCTACAAGTTCAGCTGTTTTCTGAAAGGGTACCCAGGTATGACCCATAACAAAACACCCCTGGCAAAAGCCGATTGAGTTGTGGCATACAACTGGCCCAACCATCTCTTATGCAAAGCCAATCCTTCAGACCTAGTAAGATGGTTCTCCTGAAGTTGGGCTATGTGACTACCCTGCCTCTTAAGATAGGAGTGTACCTTGTACCTTTTAGACATGCTATTAAGACCCCGAACATTCCAAGAGATGAGGTTGTACCTCATGGGGGTTGCCATTTTGAGCAAGCAGGGTTGGAAACCACTGCGGCCCACACAACGGTGGCCCAACATACAGCCCATGCCATCCGAGAGCAGCTGATAGGTGCAACTTTACCTAAAATCCAAAACCTAATACAACTAACCCAACTCCCCTTCCCCAGTACCAGAATCAAACGACTTCCCATCCACACCTGTTGGATACCATCCAACGCACGCGCATGCATAACAAGCACAACACCAACAAAAGGGGGGAAGGCTCCATTCAAGGCAATTTCTTCCTTGAAGCACACCATCTGCCAGATACAAACAAGAAACCCACCTCCAATTTGAGCCCTTCACACACCTTACAAATAATCATGTCAGTGTTCTACCAGTTTTAGATTATCTCATCCGATGTGCCTGGAGTAATCTCAGGCAATGATTCTGCAGAATCCCCTGAAGAGACAGATGTTTGATTTGAGTGCGAGTCACGCAGATCACTACCACCATGAACAGACAGCAGCAGAGATCCCCCACCACTCAAGGCAGTCACCGCTTCCACGACCTGTCTTTGTTCATAACACACTTGCAACTGAGATGGAACAGCCCTGTGTAGTAGGCTCAGTTTAGGTGATTTAGATTTACTCATGCCTAGGCAAAAAGAATGCAAACCATATTCTGACCATCAGATTCTGTTTCTCCTTTTCTGATTGCCATTACTGAGTTTCTTGTGCGTTTTCTGTTGCTGAGACTTAACTGTTAGATGATTTGGTTTGTCAGTAGTGATCCTGTATTTCTACAATGTATTTTTGAGATTAGTGTATCTCAGTTTGGCTTTGAATTTGTAATAAAATCCATACTTAATCTTATCTACTGACTTTGAGTCCTCACTGTGGGGCCAAAATTGGTTACATTGTAAATTGAACTTGTGGATGATGTTAACTCCCTTTTATTCCTCAGCCTCCTAGAAAGGTCAGGTGCAGGGAAAGTTGAACGACGGGCTTAGTGCTCTAGCAGATGGTAGTAAAGCAAGGATGGTTAGGTCCTGGAATAGGGGGATATAGGATCATTTATTACAGTAGTTCAGACCCAATCACAGTCCTAGAGCCCATGTTTTGATTTAGAGGATCGGCTGAGTTCCAGCAGTTCGAGAAAGAGTTGTAACAGCGGAGGTGTAAGTATTAATAGGGTTGCGCGTTCTAATGGGTTGTGCTTGGCTTGAAGTGTTCATGGAGATTGTGTGATGTTTGCCGGAGATGTTTTGAATGTCATGTTAATGTGGCGCTTAACGTAGAGAAGTTGAAGCTGTTATTGGGTCCGACGAGGCAGGACGATCCCAAGATGATGTTAAAAAGTGTAGAAGACACTGTATTGTAATTATCTGCAAATGTTTTGTGATGTCTGTCATGAGACATCATCAACAGCACAATTGATATAGGGACATTTATCTTTGTGTGTTACAGTGAGGTGTGATTAGTGTAGTGGACCTTTTGCGCAGGGGGAAGCTGTACTAATTGGGGTGAGTCCTCACAGGTCAAGGTCCCATTCAAGCGTGTTTGAGTGGGTCAGAAATTTGGTATTCTGAACCATTTCTTGGATGATTGAATACTGTTGATTTCTTTAGTGGAGCCGACAAAGTTATTTGTTGTAATTGCTTTGTATTTGCATGCATGCATATTGCTGAGGAGCGTACAAATTGTAAAGGAGGGTGAGCTGCTGCAGTGAGTGAGATTGACGCTATGGTGTGCTGCGCTGAGATTGGTCTGTTTGTGTAAAGATGCACTGTTATTGGTTGTCTACCTCACATAGTGACGCGCTGGTATTGGTTGTTGAGTAAACTATTATTTCCTGCTCTGAAACAAAAATTCTAATAGTGATTATTGACATTTTTACCTGAAAATGAAATGTTTTAAAGTCATAAGAAATTTGATTATGGGAGATGTGATGATATCCGTTAGAGAAGGAGAAGAGGCAACACCCAAGGATTCTGCGGGTCATTATTTGGCGATAAACGAAGGGCTCCACACTTGTATTTGGCTTGAAAAATGGCATAAGATCACTAAGAAAGAAGATGCACTGGCATTTCCACACTATGGTACATTCAATGAGAGAATTATGAAAATTTAAGGAGAATATTATATGAGATTAAACCACATCCTAGACCTAGAGTTTGAAGTGCTCAATGCTTGGGAGAGTGGAGCTCATGCCCGAGAGAAGGAGAGGTATCAGGAAAGAGCTAGAAAGGCAGTGCGTACTTACGCTGATGAGAGGTGGGATGCAGAACAGAGGAAGTGGAGAACTGATATGAGAGAGGGAGCTAAGTTATATCCTGCATTAACGAGTGATGAATTTGAGAAAGGAAAGAAAGAGAAAAAGAAGAGAGGAAGAGGGAACGAGTTAAAGGAACAAGATGAGAGAGACGAAAACAGTGCTAGTGACTCCAGTGACAATCTAAATGTGCTTTGTGTCAGAACGCCCATTGTCTATAATGAGACCCAAACAATAAGAAGTGGAAGCTCTAATTTAAACAAAAATTCAGGAGTGGCTACTGCACCTATAAGTGTGAACCCTAGTATAACGGGAGCTACCCATATGAATGTGTATCAAACTCAGATAGGAAGGAACCCAGGGATTTGTTTCCCCGGTACCGCCATAGCGCCTAATGTCCCAGATGCTCTCACAGTCCCAGTTACAATTGGTCCTGTGGTCTCTTTTTATAATCCCAGTTCCACAGGGAATGTAGGAGATGATTTGGCTGTTTCAGCCAAGTCAAAAGCCCCAGAGAAGACTCTCCCAAACTCGAATGCGGGACGATTTGTCCCTTTAGTTCCAATGAATGTGAGTTCTCCTTGTGGTGTGAGTGCAGATTCAACGATGAACCAGACAGGGTTTGGACATTTAAGCTCATTCTCGAGATTGCCATATCTAGGTATGCTTACCTGGGAGTCACCTTTAAACGCACAAAGTAGCACCCCTAGAGAGGGGACAGTAGCAAAAGACCCTGGAGTGCAACCAAATTTTAGTGCCCAGGAATTAGACACATAGTTGAAGGTTGCTAATGCCACTTCAAATGAGAGTGGAAGCTCAGAATTGAGTCAAGGAACCATTAAGTCATGATTGAGGGAAAATCCAGTGGATGCAGGTAAATTAAAACTTGAATTGGATGAAATGATAAGTGGAAGTCTTTAATTGGCCCAATTGGACACTTATCAGGAAAGTAAATTTAGGATTATGAGTAAGGATGTTACCGAATGAGCCAGGCAAGCCCATGATAAATTGTCCGAAGTAGCTCAGAAATATGAAGTAGATTTGGATCGGACTAAAGCTTTACAGAAAAGTCATCAACTCTGTTTTAGTGATAAGGACATAAAGTGTATTAAAATACCAGGAAAAAGTTGCAAATTCTGGAATTGATTCAAAGCATTTGGACTTGGAGTGCTCTAGATATGTAGAAAGGTAAATGGGTGAAGAAGGGTCCCAAGAGATCAATTGGGGAACCGCCTCTTCCTGTGGAAGAGGTACGTGCGCTACAAGTTTCTTTTTACGGGAAGTACCCAGTGGATGTTAAGTTCATGTACCTTGGAGTAGGAGTGATCTTGCGTCATTCACCAATGATTTCCCCAGGTTGAGAGAGAAACCTGTAGAATTGTACAAATAAGTTGAGTGGTTTGTGAAGATCTCAAAAGTTTTCTGGACTGATTTGAATACTTTATTTGATATTGTGGTCCCAAGTGACTTGTGGACAGCAAGTAAGATAGCCACAGAGTGGCCCGAGAGAGAGCCAGTAAGGGACCCATTGGCAAACGGTCTGTCACCCACAGTAATGAGGACGTATAACCAGGTGATGACATGGTTGAAGTCTTAAGTGTCACCTCAAGATATTGACTGGGTCTCTGGGTCCTGGAGCGCTGAGCAGAAGACAGGGAGGGCCGCAACCGCCGCAATAACCTGCGAATTCTTGGCCTACCGGAAGGGGTCGAAAAGGACGACATGGTGGCATACCTGGAGCCGTGGCTCCGGGAGGTGGCAGCCCTGGGGGAGCTGACGCAATTTTTCACGCTGGAAAGAGCGCACCGTGTACCTGCCCGACCGGTGGCGCCTGGCCGCCCTCCGAGACCGGTGGTGGCCCGGTTGCTACATTACAGGGACAGAGACGTCCTCCTACAGAGAGCCCATACGAGCGGCCCCTTCGTGGTTAACAACGCCAAGGTCTCCATGTTCCCGGATTACACACTGGAGGTGCAGCGGAAACGGGCCTCTTATTACGAGGTCAAAAAGGCACTCCGTGAAGAAGGCATTAGTATTCGCTCATGTTTCCGGCCAAGCTTTGTATAGCAGTGGACGGCAACACTCACTTCTGTGACACCCCCCAGATGGCCTGGGACTGGTTCAAAACTTATCGTACTGGAGGGCCAGGTCTGGTGCTGAAACCGCAGCAGATGACAAGGGACCGCAGGTCAGGGAAAAGATCCCGGAGAAGGTCAGAACGTACCGGGGCGAAGAAGCCCACCTCCTCCCAGATGGAACTGGAGCGAGCGGCGGCGTTACAGGCTGTGGCGGAGATAGCCTGTAAAGGAAACTCCCCGTCGGACAAAGGTTCCAGGTCTACAAAGGGAATGGGAGGCTCCGAGTCTTCTGGTAAAGATAGCCTGGAGCTCCCGGTGGTGACCCCGCACATGGCAGATGACATTATCTAGCATGAGAGGCGCCTTGAGAGGTCTTGAGAACGGGCCGGTGCTGGGGGATTAACACCACTGCTTATGGTGTCTTGTTTGATGCAAGATGCGACGGACTTGTTCGGACGGTGGAGCCGCGACCACCCTGGAGATCTTCACCACGTTTGGTTTGGACCTTCAATGCTTGATTTTCTTACAGGTGGAGTTTGGGCAGATGGCCGTTGCCAGAATGCCCTGGGGCTGGGGAGTTGTTTTATGTTTGGGGATGTTAAAGTCCAGCAGTCATGTCACTCATGCGGGTGAGGATGCATTATTAGGGGTCATGGTGTCTGGGGGCGGGAGGGGGCTTCACAGGGGGGGAAGTGTTGGAACATATTGACCCGTCATGGCGCACAGTGAGGTGAAGATGATTACCTGGAACATTAGAGGTATGGGCTCCATGGCTAAGCAATATAAGATTTATAATTACTTAAAGCGCCGGGGAGTGCAGATTGCTCTATTACAGAAAACTCACCTAACGCTAGACGAGGTGGGCCGGTTGAGGAACCGATGGAGGGGGCAGATTTATGCTACTGGGTACTCTGCATTTGCCCAGGGGTGTTGGTGTGGGTGCGCCCTGGGGCTCCCTTTGAAATGACTCGTACATTGACAGACGCTGAAGGAAAGTATGTGCTAGTGGCAGGACGACTACTGGGTCGGGAAATTACCCTATACTGTTGCTATGCTCCCAATCATGATCAAGTGGCCTATCTGACATCCCTCTCAGCACACATAGCGGATATAGAGGTGGGTCAGTTGGTGGTGGGGGGTGATTTTAACTGCGTTGCAGATGTCCAACTCGACCGGTCCCACCCCCCCCGGCAGGAGCGCAGGCGCACAGGACAGCGGTGGGGTTGCGGGAGTGGATGTCACACTGGGGCCTGCAGGATATCTGGCGTTTTACAACACGGTAGGGACAGAGAGTACCCTTACTACTCGCACTTACACCACCTCCATACTCGAATTGATGCATTTTGGTGCTCACAGGCGCTTGGTGCCCTTGTCCACTCTACCGAATATTTGGGCCGCACTTACTCGGACCATAGCCCTTTATTATTGACGCTCCGACCCCGGGGGTGCAGGCTCCCGATACCTGCGTGGCGACTTAGTCCTACGACCTTGGATGATGCACCGTTCGCAGACTCACTGCGTACCGTCACGATTCACTCCCTGTGATCTCGTTCCCACCACCAGGGGGCCGAATGGTGGGGCTTTCCAGTATTTTAATATGCTTCCAGACACTCCCCTGTATGCATATCCTGACTTCCAGGCATTTGGACATCATTTAGGAATTGACATCCGTTCCCAATCCATGCCAGGTTTTGTGGAAGCCAGTCTGCTCATGCTGGAAACTCCATTACCTATAATCCCCTGCTCACTGCTTTGTCTCCACCCCTGCAGGCCAAGGATGGGTGGGGGAATTCAGTTCACCTGTGGCTGGCTGCTGCTAGCCTGCTCACACCTGATGCATGTGATTACAGTGAGCTCTTTTAAGCCCCAGCTCCCTTCAGCCCAGGGTTGGTCATTGTAGCTGTATACCGGTGAGGCCGATCCTTGTTTCCAGTGTTTCCTGAGTTCCTGAGCTATAGCTATTCCTTGTGCCTGAATTAGCACTGCCTGCAGTGCTACCTTGCTTCCTGAGTTCCTGAGCTATAGTTATTCTTTGTTCCTGTTCCTGGGCTTCAGCTATTTCTTGTTCCTGATTTGCACTGCTTGCAGTGCTCTCTTGACTCCTTGTTTCCTGAGCTGTAGCTATTTCCTGTTTCCTTGAACCAGTACTGCCTGCAGTGCTACCTTGACTCCTGAGCCTTATCATTCCTTGTTCCTGACCTGCAGCAGTTTCCCTTCTCCTGAACTAGCACTGCCTGCAGTGCTACCTTGACTCCTGAGCCTTAGCATTCCTTGTTCCTGACCTGCAGCAGTTTCCCTTCTCCTGAAATAGCACTACCTGCAGTGCTACTTTGACTCCTGAGCTTTTGCTCAATTCTTGTTCCTGCCCCAGCACTGCCTTCTATGCTACTTTGTTTTCTTGATTCCTGAACCTGCACTATTCTAGTACACCCTTGTAGTCTCCCTTTCTGTATATCCTTTTCCAGTCCCTGCCTTTCTTCCCATTTCCTTGGTTCCAGTTCTAGTTTGCTGTCTTTCTATTTCTGCTGTCTTGCTTCTGTTACCTTGTATGTTTGTTACCTGCTTTCTGCCAAGTGTGCCCTGTGATTTCCTTCCTTTCCTGTTTAGCACTCCTCCTTGCTAGCTCCTTGTCTATTGTGCTTGTGTTTAGTTTCTACCCCTTTGCTGTTACTGCCTTGCGTGTTCCTGTTTGATCGCCAGGATCCGTGGGCACAGCTGACTACCTAGGTGGTGTTTCTTGTTCACTGTGAGTATTGTCTTTGAGTTACTGTTATAACATCACCATAGGTATAAGCTCCACAGACCCTGCCTTTGCATACATATCCTATATGTGGGTATTTTCAGTCAGTATCTGTAACAGCAATTGTGGGTGAGGAACTTACTGAGCTTCAGTCTTACCGTGTGGAGCTCCTGAGTGCTTTACCCCACATTCCCTTTATTGTTAATGTTGTATTATATATATGTCTTGCACGTCCGTCCTGGGTGTAGTTAGTCTGAATGCTAAATTGCCTTGTGAGTGCCCTTCCTTTCTGAGTCTTAGCCATCTTGTTCCTTTGTTTCCCCTTTGGATCCCTTTTCTCCTCTGACTTCCTGTGTGATCCTGGGCAGCGATGTACTCCTTTCTCTGTGTACGTTTTCTACCCCGTTCCCAGTCCTTGCCCAAGTCCCTGACTGTGTTCCCGACATAGTCCCGGACAGTCTTTGACACGTACGATAATTGACACATACTTTACAGAGAATGCAGACACAGCGTCTACTGTCCTGGTTGAGTGGGAGGCTTTTAAGGTGGTGGTGCGGGGTCACTGTAAGGGGCAGACAGAGGGAACTCCATAAAGAACTTACAGAACTTGAGGGGGGCTTACGAGCTCTTGACAACATGCAGGGGCCAGACCCCAGGACCCATGACCAACTACTAACCAAGCGTAAGCAATCTGACAAGGCTCTGGATAGGCTCCGAACCCATGATTACAGAGCATATATGGATAGGGTGCAGAGTGAGGAAGGGAAGGTGGGGCGGCTCCTGGCATGGCTTAGAAGACCGGAGTCACGGGGATCCCCTATCACTCGGATTACTATGCCCGGAGATAAGACTGAGTTTGATCCGGATAGGATTAATGGCGCCTTTCGGGCGTATTATGAGACGCTGTATTTGGCGCCGTTGGGCACATCGCGCGAGGAAATTGCCGCCTTCCTGGCCCCCTTGGCCCTGATGGAAGTTGAGGACGACGTTGAGGATGAATTGGGGGGCCCGATTACCCTTCAGGAGGTAAGGGGAGCCATAGCCCTGCTGGCAGGAGGGAAAACACCGGGCCCAGACGACCTGCCTGCCGAGTTATATACAAAGTATAGCACTGAACTGGCCCCTCGTCTGGTAACCATGTATAACGAGGCCCTTCAGGTGGGCCGTCTGCCACCGCCGCCGTGCTCCGCTACTGTTATACCACTCCCTAAGGTAGAGCGTTTGGAGGCGGGAGTGCGGGATTTCAGACCGTTATCCATGCTTAATACTGACTTTAAAGTGCTCAGTAAGGTGTTGGCGATCCGGTTGCTTCCTCACATGACCCATCTGGTCCACCCGGACCAGAATGGGTTTGTCCCTTCCCGCAACACGTCATTTAATTTGCGACGGCTATATTCAATCTTGTACCACACTGAGGCGAAGGACCTGTCTCGCGCTGAGCTTCTTTCAGTTGACCTGGAGAAAGCGTTCGATACGGTTAATTGGGAATTCCTCTTGGAGGTAATGCGAAAGATGGGGCTGGGTACGGGCTGGCTGCAGTGGGTTCAATTGCTGTACACGTTCCCGACGGCACGGGTCAAGACGGGTGGCATCTTATCCTCGGAATACGCAATTACCTGGAGGACCCGCCAGGGGTGTCCCCTGTCCCCGCTGCTGTTTGCACTGGCAGTGGAGCCACTGGCTGCACTTTTTCGTGCGGGAGGTGAGGGACTGGGGATACCATTGAATGGGAGATTATACACGATCTCCCTGTATGCATATGATTTATTGATCTATCTTAAAGATGCTGCCATGGGGGCGGATTCCGCCTTTGAGTTGCTGGAGCGGTTTGGCAGCCTGTCACGGCTTACGGGTGAATCATCGTAAGACGCATTTATTCCCAGTGGCCGGTCCCTCCCCTAGACCCGGGGATCTTTCTGACGAGCATAATTGGACGTCGACTTCCTTTCGGTACCTGGGTATCCAGATCTTCCACTCCCTAGAGGATATGAGGGAGGGCAACTTGGGGAAGGCATTGCGCTCACTGCGCTCCAGCATGGCCTTTTGGAGTTCGCTGCGACTGCCCTTGATGGCTAGGATCTCTCTGACCGAGATGGTCATGTTGCTCCGATTCCTGTACTTTTTTGCTAATTTACCGGTCTTGATGCCTGCGGGCTGGTTTAAGCTTCTGGATGCGCTGGTGCAGGACCTTATCTGGGCAGACGGGAGATGCAGGGCCGCGCTGCGGACGCTGCAACGCCCTATGGAGGAGGGAGGACTGGGGGTGCCAGACTTTGAACTGTATCAGCTGGCTGCACAGCTACAGTGGCTGGCGCAGTGGCTAGAAGGGGTTAACCAGGAGGGCACATACTTGATGGAACCAGGGCAGAACCCTCGTCTACTATTGGCCAAACTACTGAACCCGGCCACGAAAGTACCCTATACATCGACTCTACAAACCACCGCTCTACGGTGCTGGAGAAGGTGTATGGGCCAGCTCCCGATAGGTCCGAGATATACACCGGTGCTGCTATTGGTAGGGCTCCCTTATGGCGACCCGCAGGTGGTCTTTGGGACAGAGCAGCTATAGGCTTGGACTGGGGTGGGGATAGACACGGCAGGGGATTGCTTTCAGGATGGGTGCATGCTCCCTTTGGCGGAACTGGAGGAGGGATATGGACTGCCTCCCGGCCAGTTTCTTTTGTATGAGACACTGGTAAGGACGTTTGAACAGCTGTGGGACACGGGACGGGAGGAGCTGGCGACGCATGGGGTTCTTCACTCGGTGGTCACACTGGGCACGGGTGGGCACCAAATTAAGTGGTTCTATGCATCCTTGTTGGGGGCATCCCGGTCCCCGTTGCTAGATCTACAGGGGAAATGGGAGAGATATCTTGGCAGAACTCTCACTGACTGAGTGGAGGCGTGTATTACGATCTCCCAAAAAGGTCTCCCGTAACTCACGCCTTAAATATTTACAGTTTAAATATGTCCATATGACATATATGACTCCACATCGCATTCAGGTTGCATTTGGGGGTGAGCCTAGGGAGTGCCCACTATGTCGACAAAGGGATGCGGATTTCCTCCACATGACGTGGGGCTGTATGACTATACAACGGTTTTGGGATGCAGTGGTGAAGAAACTTGCCGACACACTGGGCCGGGCACTGACTCAATCGATCGAGGTTTGCCTCCTGGGGCTGTTTCCCAGACCGCCTAAGCACAAAGTGGGGAGTCAATTTATCGACCTGGCCCTGGCCTTGGCCAAGAGGCGAATCGCGATTACTTGAAAATCTGCGGTGGGACCGCAGTTTGGGATTTGGGAATCGGATGTCTTGCGCTGGGCAGCGGCGGAGGGCAGGGCACTGCAAAAGGAAGAACAGAAGGGCATGCGAAGGTTCCCTATTGCAGAAGCTTGGAGGGAGGTACTATTTAATTGGGAATACCCGAGTTGTCCCAATCGTGAGGACGAGGAGAGCGGGACAGCCCCAACATAGAGGACCTCGTCGTGAGAATGTACAGTGAGGTGGTAGGGGAATGCAGGGGGCGTGTCGACTTGATTCCTGACCTGGACCCGGGCTGACCCCAGCCGCTCGCTCTCCTTGACTGATGTCCACCTCTTGAGGAAGTGCTCTCTGGTTGCTTACTCCCCTTTCCCCTCCCTTCTCTTCCCCCCCCTCCACTGTAGATATAGGTGATTGATGTCAATCGTGAATGGGCTTGACCCCGACAGCGGATGGGTGACTTCACTCGACCGGGCCAATGATGACGATCAAAACTTCACCCTCCCGCATGCAGTGTAGTAGTAATAGTGACAGTGACCGATAGGACTGGTTTTGTTTTTGTTTATTTACGTTCAATTTAATGTTTTATCCTTACAAAGGCATACGGACATACGTTACATTAGCATAGACCACAAACACCTGGCCTTTCGCTGTCAAGACTGGGCCCCAGGGGTCGGAGATAGGAACGACATGGGCACATTCAAATGTTGGATAGAGTTGTAATGTTTGTGCTATGTGCCACATGCACCGAATAGAAATTGTATTGATGGATTGCATGGATTGATTCATAGTGTATTTTCTGCACGGTGTGGCATACATTTCATATAGGGCCCACTGCCCAAACGGACAGATATTATATACATTGTAACTGTTTTGATACCAAATTCTGTATTTGTACATGTGAAAGTTTTATGCATGATCAGAAATGCCAATAAAAATATTTACAACAAAAAAAAAGATATTGACTGGGGCAAGATTGACTGAACGACCCAGGAACCCAAAGGGAAGATTCATGCATATTATGAGGGACTGTTGCAGGCATTTAAACAGTATGTAGGAATGGAAACGGTGGAGCCCAAGGACATAGGACATTTGTGTCCCAGTTTGTGACAGGATTGAGGCCTGAAATTAGCATGATGATTCAGCAACATTTGATTTGTTGGCAAAATAAGTCAGTTGGTGAGATTTTGCAATTCACCAAGTACTCTAATGATGAAATAGATATGAGGCAGAAGAAATTGAAAGAAAAACTGATGGTGGCACAAATGAAGGCTACTCAGAGGGGAGGTCTAAGTCAGCTTATGTAGGGAATGTCCCCCCTCATGCAGGGAGTGTATCAGCAAGAAGCTTCCACGACACAGGGTGAATTTCAGTAACAAGGTAGAGGTCATGACATTCCCATAGACCCAAGTACAGGGATTGATGCAGCCACATTGTAAAAGTCCAATCCATGTCATTATTGTAATAAGTTGGGGTACTGGAAGCAGTAATGTCGTCTTAATCTTGCAAATCAATGTCAAAATCCAGGGTTTGCACAGCCTCAAAATAATAACCCAGTGCAGTCGCAAAATGTGCCAAAACCAAGGTCTCAAAATTTTAATGTGCTCTGAGCCCCAGTGATGCAAGTTCCACAACCCCGATGCCACAGCAAGCTGTTAATGGTCCTAGATTTGTTTCGAATCAGCTCCCAAATGTGAATCAGAATGCTTTCCAAAATTATAATCCTTTCCACCAGAATCTCATGTTTGACACAGTTGACAAATATGGTTCTGATCAGTCCTCCAGGCGGTGCTTAAGAGGGGAGGAAGATCGTGTAATTGGGGCAGTCTTAGAAGTAGACCAGAGTGGTCCATATATAGATGGTGAAGTAAACGGCCACCCCGTATCATTCTTGGTTGATACTGGTGCTGGTTGTATGACGGAACTAGGCAAGCATTTACCCCAACGCCTTTACAATCCAGTCAGTGCCCTGCGTGTGACATTACCACACGTTAATTTAGCACGCAAGCCATTTCAATGACTTGCTTAGGGGGTGCTGGACTTTGGAATAGTATAAATTACTGTTCCAACTCCAGTCTAAAACAGCAGGGAAGGTGTTGGACTTAAAAATCCAACACCAATTCAAGAACGCGCACTACAGCAAGTTGCTGTAACGACTTGCATTGTAAAGTAATGCGTGGTAATGTTGCATGCATGGTACTGACTTCATTGTAAACGCTGGTTGTTGTAAAGACTGCGGGCTAAAGGACATTTCCCACTGGTCCTACCCGTTCTACTGTGAACAGTGGAAGTTCCAAACCTATCCCTGTCGGGTAAAAGAATCCGAGTTGTAGGTGTTGCAAGTAAACAAATGATCAATCCTGTAACTGAGGATGTGCTGGTAAAAATAGGGAACATTGAGGATAATCACCAATTAGGGGTATGCGATTTGAGTCCTGTAAGTTTGTTGAGATGATATTTGTTGTGCAAGGTAATTGCACTATTTACTGCACACCAAGAGGCATGGAGTTTCAAACCCATGACGAAGACGTCACCTTTAAGATGGTTAATCAAATTCCAGCAATTGAACTGTTTCCTATGATGACAAAAGAAAAGTTACCCTTGGATCTCAGAAGTACAGTGAAGTCAGAGTTGTGAAATTTCTCAGGGAAGGACATGAAATCATCAAAGGAGTTGAGCCTGTCGGTATACAGGTAAAGCCAAATGCTGAGTACCTAAATACCCCGCAACATAACCTGACCCCTGAAACGGTTGCTGGAATAGCTCAAGTAATCGAGGCAATGATCCAACAAAGTATTCTGAAGGAGCTTATGGGGAGTCCATGAAACTCGTCCATTACGGGCTTAGAGAAGCCTAGCGGTGAGTACCGCATAGTGCAGCATATTCGAAAGATAAAAAAGATTGTGCTTCCCTGTAGTACCGTGGTACCGAATCCTGCTGTGATTTTGTTTCATATTCCATGTGAGGCTGAGTGGTTTTCTGTCATAGATTTGTAACAGGCTTTCTTCTCCATGCCCTTGCACGAGAACAGTCAGTTTCTCCTCGTGTTTCAGTTTGGCAGTCGTGTTTTGGAATGGTGCTGTGTCCCGCAAGGGTATATGGAGAGCCCATCTATTTTCAATGAGATCCTTAAAAAGAATCTGGAGTATTTGGTTATGCCCTGTAACTCTGTCCTGGTACAGTATATCGACGACCTGCTGGTTGCGTCAAACACTCAGGAAACTTACAAGACAGATACAATTGCCTTGTTGAACCAATTGGCTGAGAATGGACTTAAGGTGTCCCCCAATAAGTTGCAATGCTGTTTGAAAGAATTCCCGTATCTCGGACAAGGAGGGCGGAGTCTGTCAGATGTTAAAGGTCCAGAAATGCTGCACCTACATTCCTGACAAAAGTAAGGATTTTAAGAAGGTTATCAAAAATATTTCTGACTTGCACAAGGATTTCAAGTAGTTGGAAACAACAGTTGCTTGGGTAGCCATTGGAAATAGATTTTCTGCTATAGGCAAATGGTTTAGAAACCTGAGAAGTGAAATTCCGGGCACTATCTTGAAACCCCTTGTGACAATTGCCCTTTGTGTAATACTCCTAGTTGTGATCTTTAAAGGATATATGTGTATGAAAGTCAGACGGGGAGCGAAAAGAAAGAGAGTGGATGCTGAGTTAGAGAAAAGTCAGAGCAAATACTATGACGACATGAAATGTTTAGAAGAATCTAATAGGAAAATGTTGAAAACCACAAGATTTTATCTGGTATGTCGGATAACATCAGATTGTAATCTGTAATGTCTTGATTCACCTTCAGAGGGGGGACTGGAGCAGCATAATTTTAGCTTCACCCTTTATAATTCGACCATGCAATATATACGTTCACATGGTCTCATGTATTTGTGTGATCTAATATCATTGATGTGATCTAGTGCACTTGAACAGATACAGAAAGTGCATTTACTATGTAATCTTGACATTTATATGAGTGTGCATACTAATGTTTTCCTTACAGTGTCATCAGATTGCAGTTCTTATATATATCTGGACTTGTGTGGTTTGAATACTATTGTTAATACCTATATATATTCACAAACTCATTAGAATAGTATTCTGCATTTATTTTATAACTGAATATGTATCTACAACCATGCATTTAAATGTGAACTGAGACGCTTTCCACGTTAAGTTGACCAAAGGCCTTAGCATTTGAATTTTAAGTTTAACCTTCAACATGAACGTTTGCTCGGGTTGTAATTTTTTTTCTCCTCTGCAGGTGCAGTTGTATGATCTCATGATTAGAGAAAGACACAGTGTGTAGTATGAGAGATAGTGAGGCTCGGGAGGAGTACTTTTGGCAAGGGCGAGAAGCCTTAACGAACAAAGGGAGGACTACTGTCCGTGCAGAATTGGCAGATGAGAAGAAACCAAGAACGTTCTGATGTGCGAACCAAAGGAAAGGAGTTTCAAGTGTAGTTGCCAAGTTTTACCGTGTGAAGGTGGAAAGTAATTAGACGTGATATGGGATTCTTGAATTTTGTTTGTGGGTTTTAATTGGTGATCACACTTCAGCTTTAGTTAGATTCTCTTTAGACTCATTGCCTCGGGAGAGTGAGCCTCGGTGGATAGCAAGGAAGTAACCAGTTTGTCAAAAAGGGAATGCCTTTTGTTGGCAAAGCTATGTGACTGTTGAAAGCCAAATGAGAGGACTGAGGCAAAAATGACATCAGAGGAGACTCACATGGAGGATTTCTGAGAGCACTTCAACAAATACAAATCCTCACTCACAGCTTCTGACTCCAAAACACAGGCCATGGAGGGGTTCAAAGCTGAGACTTAGACTGGGCAAGGTAGAGAAGAGTGTTGTAGGTACTGTCTCTATACTGGAAGAACACAGCTTGATCCCGACATATTTGTCTCTTGTAGATTAAAATCTATGGTGGTATAGGGAATGTTTGAAATATGCTTAGAGGTTTTTAATACAGAGGTCTTGGGAGGTGACATTCAGAAACCAGTCACTGGTCAGGGTAGTAAAGTTGAATGAACACAGGGGTGCCTGAAGGGTTACATGTCTAGGGAAGGTAGGCTGCTAATAGAAATGGCAAATTCACATCAACATGAAATGGTTACTATGTCAGTGATGAGACTTTAATCTTTGGCCTTCTACAGTAGGAAGGTGCATGTCTTCCTAGCTTTCAATCGGGAGATGCAGATGATGAAACAGGGGATGCAGTCCATCACAAATAATTTGTTGCCAGTGGCATAGGCACAGCACTCTAGTTTCCTGCAAAACTTGAGGTGGATAGCGAGAGGAATGAATTCCTGTTTAAGCACCACTCTGCAGCAAGGCAAGTCGTAGAATTACTTTGTGGACAAAGTAGCAGCTGTGTTCCAGATTGATAGTTGCACTTGGGCACTAGTTGGATGGCCGTGTATGATTTGATTTCCAGAGGCATGTTTAATCTGTTTGAAATTGATCCTCAGTTGGTGAAGGGAATTTTGTATGAGTTTGAATCCATACATCCTAGATATTTGAAATGCTTGGTTGTCTGTGAGACTGAGTTTGCTAGGTTCTAGTTTGCTTTGGTAGGTTCCCCCTCTTTTCTTTCTCCCCGATGCTCAATTACTGTTTTTCCCAGGATGTGGAGCTAGTTGTGATTATTAGCCATTTTTTGGATGTGGGCGTTGTCTAAGGGCCATATCACGAGTCTGGCGGTCCATGGACCACCAGACTCACGGGGCGCTGCAGTGGCGGTCTTCCGACTGCCCAATTATTATCAGGGCTGTGGGGCCGACTTGGGACCACCACAACTGCCAGGGATCAGAGATCCCGGGTGGTGATGCTGTGGTCTTGAGGCTGCAATATGCTTGGCGGGGCCGCTGCGGCCCTGCCAAGCATATTATGAGTTTCCTCACCGCCACACTTTTCATGGTGGTGTGACTGCCATGAAAAGTGTGGCGGTGAGGAAACACTGCAGTGAGGAAACATGTTGTGCCCCCCTGTGTGCATGCACCACAGTACCTACACAGCATGGACTGCAGCAGTCCATGCTGTGTAGGTACTGATTTTTACGTTCCCATTGCGGTGCCTATTTCATAGGCACTGCCGTGGGAACACCAAAGAACTGCCTGCCAGACAGGAGAAAACTCCTAATCTGGAGGGTGGTTCAACCACGGGTTTGGCAGTGCAAGAGCGGGACAGTTCAGCTCCACCAAACTCATAATAAGGCCATAGGTCTTCTGCGTGAGATGATGTTTCCCATCCGGAGTGCTTTTTATACATTTGTTTGGTGTATATATATATAATACAATGCCTGGATGATTGTTTAATTATCAACACAATTAAACTGCAGAACTAAGTTTGTGGATTTATTCACAAATATTTTGCATTATTTTCCCCCTCCAGTGAAACTCACATTAATTTACTCCTACAACAAGCTCGGGTATGCATCTTTCCAGTGAGGGAAACGTTATTCCTATACTTCATGTGGATATTGAGGAAGTATTTTCTCCATGACAAAAAAAAAGAAAAAAGTGTTTTGCACATTTCCACCAAGAGTACTCCAATAGATTATCTGCTCTGAACGTGGACAGGGATTAATGTGGAAACGTACAATTTCCATACTCTTGGCATGTATATTCCAATTGTCATTTGTGAATCTCCAAAATTGAGTGAATCTACAAAAATTGTAGGTGAAATTTGAAGATGTATCCATTTTATAATGAATAGGCCCACAATTCCACACAAGTTTAAAATTGAGTTTCTTTGTGAGTAAAAAAGAGTACCATCAGCAAAAAAGATCACCTGTGGACACAGAACCTCTACCTCCTAAATGTCTCACATTAAGCTGAAATTAAGAAAGGTCGAAGATATACATAAAACATAAATACAATTCAATAGCCACATCTCCTATCTAGGCCTTGATTCTTGAGTGAATAAATAACTGTATATGGCGTGCTGATTAATATGGCTAAAACATCTTTCCTATCAGTGACACTTGAGATCTCATTTAGATTCGGATGTAAACAGAAGGTCTTCTGATTAGTGGAGTAAATGATCAATCCTCCATTGCAGTAGTCTCCGTCTTTGGAGAATCCTCAAGCAAAATTATTTCACTCTATTATTGAATTCTACCAGAGGATTTTCCACCATTGTCAGAGAATAGTCCAACCAAGGCCTTACCACTACTGACACAGATTGGAGGATGTTTTTAATTATCACTCACCTATAAATTATCTCATTTTTTCTTTCCTTAAATGTTGTGTCTCAATTATGCTACTTTAACATCTATTCTGGGAAAGAACTATGTTATGAGGATTTTGTGAGATAGATCAGAACTATGACCTTAACAATCAAAGGATGGTACATCTTTAAAAAAATACATTTTTGTTGAACCAATGAACACATCTGCTCTAAAAATGCATTTGTGGTGGAAATTAAAGCTTCCGTTCATGATGCAGTGGTTCAGGCCCTGAGTACGAGCACCCCTGGATGTACTGTGATATTCATCACACCTGATAAAATCTGACACCATTTGGATTTGAATTTATCAAATGCAAAAAGCAGCTCCAATTGCATGTTTTCCCCTAGCAAAGTGGAATAACAGGGTTTTGATGCTTTCTGCAACAAAATCTGCATGTCCAGTAGAGATGAGCAAGATTTTCGTGCAGAAAGTGGAACATGGGAATTTCACCCATTTCTTCCCCCATGGGGTGGAGTTGGAACTGATCAGTTGCTCCATGGATGGATAAAACAAAAAGTACAGGGCTTTTTGAAACACTGTGAGGTGCTGGGCAATGTATTTACCTTAATGATAACTGCTAAGATGAAGTTTCTTTGAGGAGCATTGGACATTGTCATTAACCCCTCATAGGTCCTCCTTGTCCCAGTCATTAGAATATGAGGCGGTCCCGCCTCCCGACAGGCACTCTAAAACTCAAGTCTTTTTTTTTATTTCCATAGAATAAAGGCACCTCCCACCCGCCTCCTTGCCTGCTTGCTTTCCTGAGACAGGTAAGAGTTTGCGCTAGTTTTCTGTTTTGTTTTGCTTGTGTTTTCACATTGTTTGTTCTTTGTTCTGCTGCATTTCACTTACCGAGGTGGGTGTTTGTGTATTCTATGCACCCCCCGTGGCTGCGCTCCCCGTGCTTGTGCTTGGCTGGGGCGGGGGCCGTTCAAGTGCTGAGTGGTTCCAGCAGCACTTGATCCCCGGGGACTGTGTCTCTTGTGTACGCGGCTACGGGGAAGGCAACAGCCCATTTTTGAGGGCTTTCAGTGTCCCGTTTCATTTGGCTTGGTCCTTTGTGGTTGTGCTTTAGCACAACTCCCTTTCGGTTTGGCAGACCGGCAGCCAGTGTCGTTCCTCTGGGGCCTTGTTGGTGGATCTGAGCTTGCGCCTGGTTGAGCTGCAGTGGCAGCATTGGAGGTGTTGGAGGACTGTACAGCATGGAGCTGTAGCTTGTGGCAGGGTCTTGTGCCCTTGATGTCGCTGGCCCCCTCATTGCAGGGGTTTACGTTTCTCCACCTGCGGCAGTGTGTCCGATGGTTGTCTTTTTGATCCTCTTTCTGGCTCTTGCCACCAGGGGATTGGGGATGTGGATGGGTTGGTGTCTTCTCCCCTGTGGGCCAGGTTCTGGTGCATGGGGGTCCTGCATATGCAGTCCGCCATGTCTGGTTGTTTTTTGTCCTTTGAGCTGGCTGTCTGTTTTTTGTTTGGGCTGTCACTGTTGCTCTTTCTCAACTCTGGGGGTGGTGCCTTATTGGACTACTACTTCCACTGTGGGGGCCTGTGTCTGACCTCATGGTCACAGGTTCGAATTTTAGCAGGTCCACCCTGCCTTTCTTCTTTCTTACATGTGTATTGTTGAGTTGGAGTGGCCATGCGCTTTACACTTCATGTTGTGTTTTACCCCGTTCTCCTGTGGGGGTGACGTTCCATATTGGCCCCTGTTATGACACCGGTTGGGTCTGATCTTTGGCAGGTTTCTGCTGCCTCTGCTTTTGATCTGGGCCAGTCTGTGTTCATTTTCTGCCTCACAGGTCCTACTTTCAGGTTTAGGGCTGCTGTTGCCTGTTTTTACGTCCGGGGGCCCTTCTGGCTGCGTCTAACTTATTTGGTGGTGTTGACTTGGGTTCTCTCTTGTTCTTTTGGTGCCTGGTGGGTTTTCTTCTTGGCTGGGCCTCCTGGGGGTGAGGTTCAGGCCCTGTGGGCTTTTCCCCCATGGCGTCTGGTGGTTGTGTTTTTTCATTTGCCCATTGGTTGCTTTTAGGGCTCCTTCATTCTTTGGGCTTTCTGTGCTTTGGGTTGTGGACACATGGCTCTTCTTCCTTTTCTGTCTCTTCAGTTTCTGGGTTCCTGGACATGTTGTCATGGTTGCTTTCCTTTTGTGGCTGGGCTCCTAGTCAGGGTTCGGTGTCTGCGATTGTTTTCTGGTTCCCGCTTCTACGGTTCCAGCAGGGCATCTGCCGGTTGGGCCTGTCCCTATGTTGGCCAGCCTCGACGTTTCCAGGGTCAGCGTTCCTGTTAAATCCGTTCTGGGGGTTGTTCCTCAGATGGGGTTGTTGTGTTGACTCCCTTCATCCTGCCTCTAGGACAGTTTCAGGCATCCCCATTTCCTTGGGCTTCCGCTGTCGGGTAACTTTATTGTTGGTGGTGGCAGTTCTGCTCCCCTCCTTGGCTACTGCCGGAATGCCTCTGGTATTTAGGTTCTGGGCTGCTCCTCCATTCTCTTCTCTTTCCGCCTTCTCTCTGGCCCCTTCATGCTTCAGGGTTCTTCCTGGATGGTTGTACGTGATGCATCTTCGGTTGGTCACTTTTATAGTCCATCCTCCCTCTGCTCCTGGGGGCGAATTTGGCCGCCTGTGGTTTGTTGGTTGTTTTTCTTTTACACTGTTACCAGCCTGTCATTCTGCATGTCTCTCACTCTCTCTCTGAGGTCACTTTTACTCAGGGGCCACTTTTTCCTGAGGTCACGTTTCGGCCTGTCGCCTGTTCCTTTCCCTTCTCTGAGGTTTTGGCTGTGGCTGTTTGGTGGCTTTAGAGGTTCTCTGGGTTAGCGGTCCTGGCCAAATGTTTGGCTTATGCTTCCGCTCTCCCTGCCACTCTCTGCTGGCAGTGGAAGTGCCGTTTTGCTTGGGTACTCCTTGCTCCGATTTTCTTGGCCCGGTTTCAGTTCCTGGAGGGATGTTCAATGTTTGGGGTGGGCGATTCTGCCTTCCCTGCAGGGTCTTCGGAGAGTTCTCTTGTCCCTGCTGAAGGCTCCTCCTCTGGGTTGGTTGGGGGTCCAAGGATTGATAACGTCCACTTCTGTGGTGGTTCCTTAGGCTCTTTTCCATTTGCCCTCTTCCTTCCTTTTTCTATTGTACCATTGGGTTCCCGCCCTTGGGGTTTCGTCTCCCCAGTGCCCTTCTCCTGCTCTGCTTCGGAGTTTGGGTGGATGGCTGTTCTGTCCCACCTTTGTGTGGTGGATCAGTTCCTCCTCCCTCCTACGTGATTGGTTTCCATTGTTGCTGGTCTGAGAGGTTGGGGGGGCCCTTGTGGGTTTTTGGTGGCGGTGGGCCTCTTGCCGCTGTGGTCAGGGTTCTTCCTCTCTTTTGTGGGAGTTGCCTGTTTTTTGGGGGTCTGTCTTGGTGTTTTAGGCTCCGGTGCAGTGATTCGGCTGTTCAGTCCTGGCCTTCGGGTGGAGCTTGTTGCTCTTTGGATGTACACAGGGTACGCGGTGCAACCCTCATCCTCCTATGCCGTCCCTGTTTTGTTCTTTGGGGTTGCTGCCTCATCTTGCGAAGGGGCCGTTTGCATTTAGGTTCACTTGTGTTCTCATGCCGGCTGTTTGCACCGTTGTCTGCCCTGTTATGTCCTGGCCTCTCTGGCTTGGCCCTCTTTGGGTCTTTCTATCTCCTGTTTGGGGGTTCTGTGGCTGGGTCTATTTGCCTCTCCCCCTCTTTTGACCTGTTTCCTGGGTTCTTTTTCGGAGGTAGTTTATCCTTAGTCTTGGTTTTCTTCCTTTCCCCTTGTCCGGGGGTGCAGCTGTTGGTTGGGGCGGCTCTGGTGTCTATGTCCTTTGTGGACTCTTTGTTTTTGTTTCCTCTGTTGTCCATGGAGTCCGTTGTTGGGTTCCAGGACGTCTCGTCCCTGCTTTGCTTTCCTGTGCTGTCTTTCCCCCTTCTCCGTCCATTGCATTTAGCGGCTTGGCTCTTGGGCATGTCACATTGCGGTGTTGGGGGCTGTTCTCTGTTGGCACCAGGTGTTCAGTGGTTCCTTTGGGATTCTATCATTGCATCTTCTGATGCAACTGGGGCTCCTTTTGTGCAATGGAGTGTGGTTCCTGGGGCAGATCTGGTTGCAGGGGTTCTGGTTATGCCTCTTGTGTTTTTGGGGGCTGTTTTTGTTTCTTCAGCCTTTCCCTCTTGGCTGCTATGTGGGCTGCTTTTTTCTGCTTATCGGGGCTCTGGCGCTCCTCTGGATGTTTGCCTCGTTAGTTGGGCTTTTGTTCTGGGGTTTTGCCTCCCTCGCTCATTTCTCCAGATGTTGTTTAGCCCTAGGACTTGCCTCCTGTTCTTCAGGGTGCCCGTGTTTCCCCTTTTCCCCTTGTGTTGGGCTTGCTGCAATTGTCTGCTCGCTGGCTTTATACTGGCCGTTCCTTCGGCTTGGGGTTTGGGGGTGTTGGGGCTTTGCTGGTGTCCTGTCCCTCTTTACGGATTTTGTCTTGTACAGATAGATACCTTATTTGCGTAATTAATTGAAATCATTGCAACAATGTACATTAATAAAACATGGGTAAATGAGTGGAATTTCAGATTGTCCAAGTTTAGCATGCACCTTGGTTCCCATATAAGATTCAGAAAAATGGTTAAAAAAGAGTGTTCAGAGTAACATCAATAGTGTGCTGTGGTTCCAAGTCCCTGCCTTGATTGAGCTCAGGGGCAAGGTCTATGTGCAAAGAATCTCTGATCCTGAAGGGAGTAAAATGCGAGGTCTGTGTGCCAGGTTCTCAGATAAAAGAGATTCCAAAGCTGTTAGGTCCCCAAGATTGAAGTAGATTTTGATTTATGGCTCAGTCAGGTCCCGTTCTCTAGCTGGGGAAAGGTAGAGTGCGGGTTCTGTTGCCGAGTTGAGAAATCAGAGCGAGAGTGCAAGCTCTGTGTGCAACGAATCGCAAAATAGAGAAGTTTTTGGTGTAGTTGAGGCCCAGAAATCATCTGTTGCTAGGTTTTTTAGTGTCCTTGTCCTCCCCGGGCAACTTAAGGTCATTCAATTCGGAGAATCCGAGGTGGACCTGATTCAGTTGTGTGTGTTGTATCGGGCCTTTCAGGCGCCTTCCAATGTAGCTTGTAGTCAGAGGTTGCTGTTGAGGCTCATCTGTGATTTTTTTTTGTTGTTATTGCCGCTTCCGAGGACGCCTGTGTGGTTGGTCTGTCTTATCACTTAGGCAGCCATTTTTTGGCTAGTTGTCTTTTAATACTTGATTCCGCGGCGGTTAGGAATTTTACCAAGCGGCAGCTGAGTTGGATGTCCTCGCCAGAGAAGCTTGCTAGCACCGCTTGCCTGCAGGTCCGTATGTGTTTCTTGTTAAAAAATGGTCTGAGTTGGGTCCGGCGCTCCCATATTAGTTCCCTGCATATGGTAAGGAGGTGCACTATATCCTCCTCCCCTTCCTCGCAGAGACGACAGATTGCTGCCTTCTCTGGGCGTATCCACGGTGGCATGTGGTATGCGGATGGCAATATGCCTAGGCGGAATTTCAGGAACTTCTCTTTGGTGGTTTTGGAGAAGCCAGTGTGGAGGTATGCTTGGGGTGTGGCTTTGCTGTAAGACTGTATGGTGAACCAGCCATGTGCGTGCTCTGACAGAGTAGCTTTGCCTTGTATGAGGGATTCTATTTTAACAGTGTTGTTTACAATTTTTTTTAAGCTTGCGTAGATCCCTGATGTCTCCCAAAGATGCCATAGCCCCAATTGATCGAGTGAGCTTTCCAAGTAGCGTCTGGCTGGGCATGCCTCCTTGGCTTGCAGTTCTTTCCACAGGTAGGCGTTTAGTGATTCTGGCTGCTCCCTTCTGATTTTGTACCAGCTTTTGATGAATGCTCCTTTACGGGCCAGCTCTTGTCTTTGTATCCCGAACTCTAGTCTCAGTTGTGCGGGGGATGTATATCCTGGTAACCCATAGATCATTCGCAGTGCTCTTGCTATCGTGCCATCCAGTGTTTCAGCATCTCTCCCTCTCATGGCTTCGCTTCTGTAGGTGATAGATGGTATGAGTTTCGCCTGGATCACCCTGGTTAGGGAGGAGAAACTTGGGCCAGAGATCTTGTTTTTTAGGTTTCTTAGTGCCACTGCTGTCATTATCCCCCTTTCTTTTATGGCCTCGCGTTGAGCTGTGTACTTCCCTTTGTTATCGATAATAACTCCCAGGTATTTGTAATCTTGTACGGCTTCCAGCTTGCGTGTTGCCAGGTGCCAGTGGTAGTTTGACTTTGTTTCGCGAATGTTCATGCTCATGACTTTTGTTTTTTCTTGGTTAATGCTGAGTTTGTTATCCTCCGAATATCGAGATGTAATGTCGAGCAAGCGTTGTAGGCCAATGGATGTCCGACTAATGAGCACCAAGTCATCCTCATAGAGTAGATTAGATAGCTGAAGGCCCCCTAGTTTTGGGGTGTGTGAGTTGCTTTCGATCAGTGTGGCCGATAGCTCTGCCATAAAGAGGTTAAAAAGTATTGGGGCAAGCACGCAGCCTTGTTTCAGTCCGGAGGTTGTGGGGATCTTCTTTATTAAGTGGTCTCCTGCACCCAGTTTTACTTGCACCCAGGTGTTGCTGTGTAAAAGGATTAACTGTTTTAAGAGTAATGATGGGATATTCAGCCTTTTAAGTTTTTGCCATAATAGGTTTCTGTTTATATGGTCAAACGCTGAGCTGTAGTCAATAAAGCACAGGTACAGGGGCTGTTTCATTGCAAGAGCGGCGTCTATCATTAATGAGAGGATTGAGATGTTGGTAGTGGCCCCCATATTCTTGCAGAAACCTGTTTGATTTAACGGTATCGCTGCAATTTCTGTGGCCCAGGACGTTAATTCCTGAAGTAGTAATCCTGCGTAATATTTGGCTTCATTATCCAATAGAGCTACCAACCGGTAGCTTTTTGGGTCATTCCTATTGCCTTTTTTATAAATGGGTGATATGATTGAGCCCCTCCACGATAATGGTATCGTTGATGTTTGCAGGATTGATTCAAAAATCGGTTTTAGTACTGTGGCCCGACATTCTGGATCTTGTTTGAACAATATTGGCGGGATCCCATTTGGACCTGGAGCTCCGTCTCGTTTGCCCTTGGCAATTCTTTTGCAGATTTGGGTATTCGTGATTGTAAGAACCTGTTTCGGCGATATATTAGAGTCAGTTTGGAGTGATGGTGCTTCCAATTCGAGCATGCGGTTGTTTGTGCAAGTTCGGGGTCCTAGATCTTTATTGAAAAGGGATTGGAGGAAGATTGTCCATGCAGCTTCTGTCACGTGTGAGTTAATGCCTTTGTTCGACGGGTTGACCAGAGTGTTGATCTTTTGCCAAAATTGCGAGCTGTTGTTATTTTTAATGTCGTACAAAAGTTTTGCCCAGAGAGCCTCGTCAGCTTCTTTTTTGAGGCGCCAGGTTAGTGTCCTGCGGGTAGCTTTTAATTGCCTCAATTCTTGCAAGGCCGTGGGGTCTAGGCCACCTTTCTTCAGTCTCCGGAGCACACGGTTTATCGATGCTTTGAGCTTTTTTAGTTGTACGTTGTTTCCAATGTTGGAGTAGGGGCGTTTGTTTTGAGGGTGAACTGTTCTCCTGATTTGATGGTTTCCCTTTTTGGACCCGTATTTATTTCCTAGATTTTTTGTGAACGTCTCTCAGCTTCCTCTTCTATCAGGGTCCGCCGCTTGTGCTTCTCCAAGAAGTTGCTTTGCGAGAGAGAAGAGGCCTTTCAGATCGTCTGTTTTGCATTTTACTCTTTTCTCGTTCGATGTATACTCTAGGCAATGTGCATTTGCTGGCAGTGGTTGAGCTGTTGATGATGCTTCTAACGTGATTTCCTATGGCAGGTGATTGCTGTACTCTAAGGTTCCGATGTGGTAATCATTTACTTTTGGGAACATGCAGCGGGAAGTAAATGTGTAATCTATTGTTGTACTTGCTACTGCATTATGGAATGTTGCTGTCTGTGGGCGATCTCCTGGAGATCTACCGTTTAGTGCTCGAAAGCCCTGCTGCTCTAATGTCGCTAGTAACCCTGGGTGGAGTTCGCGTAGTCGTGCTACGCACAATTCCGCGAAGTCGCAAAAAAACTCTGCGAGCTTTGTGAAGTTCCGCGAGCACGCGGAGTTGCTTCTTCCGCCTGTTCACGATGCGTTTTTCCTGTTCGGGAACGCGTATTGCGTGTTCGAGGACGCTTTTTGCGGGCTCGGGGGAAAATATCGCGCAAACTTACCCATGCGGTCGCCAATGGGCGCGGGCATCTTGTTTTTCACTTTTTGCTATGGTTCTGGGGCCTGGTTTTCTATCCTCCCTGTATCTTTGCAATCCTTTCTTTCTAGAAACTTTTTTTTGATCTATTTTATTTATTATCTATCCCTTTCTATTCCTGATTCTATATTTTGCGTTTTTTCCTACTTTTGTGTGTTTTTTACTGCGTTTTTCACTCTTTTTTTATTACTTGCTTTTTTCATTTCTTTTACTTACTTTCTTAGCTCCTACCTTTTCTTTTCCGCCCCCCGCCTGTCCCAGAACCATGCCAAAGAGTAAGGGCAAGACCCGGAGTCTGAGTCGCGACCGCCTTCCTTGCGGAAGGCGGCGCCCACAAGGGGTGCAGCCTCGGCGCCTATTCAGTGAGGCGGAGGTGGCCGCACTGGTTTTTTTTGTGCAGCGCCACCTCCCCTTAACCCTGGCAGCAGGCGGCAGGCCTGGGTCCGGGTACAGGCTCCGGGAGCATCACCGGCGGTGGGGAAGGGAGCGCCGGGCAGTGTTTCGCTGCTCTGGGGTCCGGCGCACCCATAACCAATTGACGCACTGGTGGTCCGATATCCTGGACGGGAGCAGGACCTGCTGGAACTGCTAGGTGTTGAGGTCCCGGGGCTTGGTGAGTAGCTATTTAATATTACTACTGTTCTTCTGTTCTGTGTTATATTGCGAATATTATTTTTTCCGCAAATAGCTAACATGCTGCTACTGCTGCTTACATGCAGGTAACCTATGTTTAAAAATCTTATATTATGTGATTGTTACTTCCAGACAGGTGCTCGGCGCTACTAACTAATCGTACTTGTTTGCAACTTTGCGCTCACTTGGGCTGGTTAGGTTAGAGAATTTAAGTTAGGTAGGTAATCCAGATAGGGAAGACTCCAGTCCTTTCCTTTGCCCTGTCAGGCTGTCCTGTCTCCTCCTGTCACTAAGATAGTGGTAGTAGTTAGTTAGTATTATTTGGTAATTTAGCGCCGAGCGGCCTGCGTGACGCGTCCTCTCACATGACTTCAGTCCTAGTACAACCTTTTGTAGTTCTTCTTCTTATAGTGAGTGAATAGCAGCCAACCAATTTGGTGTATGCAATATGCATGCTTCCATCTATGCATTAATAATAAGAAGAATAAATGCAGACTAATTGGCCCGTCAAAGGGGGTTGTTGGAGTTGAGACTGAGAGATGATTGGGAATGAGACTTAGAAGCAAATATAATTTTTTTGCAATTCATTCCAAAGTCTGGAATAGGCAGGCTAGGTATGTTTAGGATTCAGGCATCGGAATTGAAATGTGAAATAATAATGATCGGATGGTACTCGACTGCGACTCGATCATTTTTTGTCTCTTTCTTTACATGATTATCAGCATCCAGGGGCAAGAAGAAGACTGGGGGAGCTGGCAGTGCAGTGGGTGCGGGAGCTGGAGGGGCCTCCCAGGAGCATCAGGAAGCGACCTCAGGTGCCGATGGCTCTGCCGCTGGCCCCAGTAAGTCCTCCTGGTGTTGTTATATTATATTTATTTCCCTAACTTTTACCGCTCTATTATTTCCATTTCCTAATTTTAATTTTTCCAAAATCCTCTTCAATCTATCTGTTTCTAAATTCTTGTTTTTGCTCCATTACCTACTACTAAGTACTAGTACTACTACTAACATTGTTTCTTCTAGTGTCTGTTTTTTTTTTTTTTTACATTAAATCAAACTGCATCTGACTAACCTCTGCTCTGACTCTGTATTAGTCTGTCTGTAGCTTGCTTTCATCTGGGTTTCACTCAGCTTTCCCGCTCCCCTTATATGTGGATTGCCTAGTAGTGGTACTGAAAGACTCAGAGAACCCATTGGTCCTAGGCTACTACTAGTATTAGTAAGGACTCCTTACTACTACTTAGCACTAATGTGCTGTGCAGATTGCACGCCCAAGTAAGGTATTATAAATATCCGCAGGTTTGTGAATTGTGAGATGAGAAGGCTTTAGTTTCTTTTACTGTCTCATCATGCTCAATCAGTAATGGTGGTCACAGGACACCCCAAAGTGGTGTATTTTACTTTTTGTAATCCAGGCCTAGTACTTTTTTTAGAAGCAGCAATTGATGGTGAACAGTAACACTGAACAACTGTTACCGTGCACCATGGCTGGAAGGCAGTATGAAGAGTAGGAGGACAGCACCATTATTTTCCAACTAAAAGAGACCTCATGTCTGCCCAGTTGGCCACTCCTTCTTCTTTTCAAAAAATGAGATGCACCAATAGCTCTAGTCACTGAGTCCAGTCCTTTGGGTAGTCCTCTTCTTGAGAGGCTTTTCAAAAATTGCCACCAACAAAATGCCCAGCCGGATATTAGTTAGTTATTTTTGATAGGACATACTGTCTAATGTACTCTAGTATCCGAATTGTAGATAGTGATGTGCGTGGTGTATTTATGTATTATTAATTATGTATTTTCAATCTTGCTAATGAGAAAAATAAATAGGGGAGGCGTATATATGGCATCTAAAAAAAAAAACCAAATTTTCCCCAGGCGTACCGACCACCAGTGCCGGGGCGAGCGGCGACGGCCAGGCCACTCCGGAGGGAGCGGATGCAGCAGCCACAGGGGGTGAGCCAGCAGCAGTGGCGGGCGGTGGTAAGTCATATATCCTTAATTATTGAGAATGATGAATACACTCGCTGCAAGGGTGTACAGTACTCAGTCAGTACTAGTACACTGTACTTCTGCTGAGGCTAAGTTGTTGTTTTGAACACTGAACAGTTGAAGAAGACACCCTTTACTTAAACATTAGCATTAGCGGCGGGGGTTGAGTAACTAATGGCATATTCTATCTTCAACTCAGCAAAGACAGTTTTATGACAAAGATAAACAGTCAGACGACATGTATGACTGCAGAGAAGGATGCATGGGTGAAGGAAGGGGCCCCGGGATGCAGACGGAGATGATAGGAATAGGAGGCATGGGTAGTTGAAGGATGGGTGAAAGGTGAAAGAGAAAGCAGAAAGGATGCCTGTCTGGGTGGGTGAACTGTATGGGTGACAGGAATCCTCCAGGTGGGTTTGAGGGGTCAAACTCTAAGCAAGCAAGGACGCATGGCATGGGTGGTGGTTGGTTATTTATTATATCTATGACATGTATGTTGTTTCTGTCTGTGAAAGCCGGTTTATGATGATAGCCATGTTTGGATGGATGGATGCCTGGATGGTATCATAGTAGGTGAAAGCAGAGTTAGACTGGATGAAGAGAATGTAAAAGAAAATTAAACCGTGCCAGAATACCAAAGCCAAGGGTTAAGAAGATTAAGAATAAAATAATAATAATGCTAGAAGAGCAATGCACTGAATGTAAATGCACTGAATGTAAATGAAAAAACAAGCCCTGGGAAGAACAAGGACTGTTTTTTTGCAAGGTTTTTGATTCAAAGGTTTGAGGTTGTACTTATATTTCAGAATGGAATACTCCCTTAACTCACAGTCGTTTGCAACGAACTAAGCACAACATAATATTGTGCATGACTATACCCTACCCATAATCGCCTCCCTCCAACTCCGAGGCCCACTTCCGCTCCAGTCCCCTCCCTGTGTCAGCCATGGGTGGCCTATCGGCTGCATGGTAAGTAACTAGTACTTACAAATCACTCAGTATGTCATCATTCATCATCATCATCACGTGATTGACATGATGTTGTGCCCCCGTTTCTCCACATCCATAAGCATGTCATCATTAACCATCATCATGTGCCTTATATTATTGCAGTAGTGTAGTCATGGTGAAAGTGAAATTTTCTGAGCATTTGCCATTGATTTAACAGAGTATGGCCGTAATGGAAATATATAATTGTGTAGTACAACTGCCCCACATGCAGAGTAGTAAAGTACATGAGTCTGTGACACGAGTATGTCTGTAGGGCACAAGCTGGCTGAGCTGGCATGCATTGCCTACAAGATTAATTGTGCTAAACAAGAGAGAGAAAAAGAATACTTCTACTCTACTCCATAGTGCCTGAAAGTATTATCATCACATCCAAATCTTAGGGGCAGAGGAAGTGAAGTGAGGAGGAGAGGATACCACAACTGCTAGTGCTACTACTGTGCCACTATAATTTTTATGTGTGTAATTTAATTTTGTGTTACTGTTTTGCTAAGAGTATTGGTTACAATTTTCTTTTTTTTTTTTCCTTTCTTGATATAGCTACTCCTTCCCAATCCCAACCCACTAGGCAGGAGTTGGCGGCCAGGGCCCGACAAAGGAAGCTGGAGGCCATCCGGGACGAATATCGCTGGCTGGTTGTCCTGGCGGAGGAGGAGAAGGAGGCAGCAGCTGCAGCTTCTTCCTCCAATGCCTCGGGGCCCAGCCAGCCCTCCCCGTGCCTCCGGTGGTACGGCGCCGTGCTCTGGCAGCCGCCCGCCGCCCATCCACATCTACTGCTGCACACCCCTGTTGTTCCTGCAGGAACTTTCGGCGCCGCATGGTCCTCAGGGTGGCGTGCCTGGAGGCCAAGCTGGAGGAGGTCCAGGCGAGGACTAGCCGGCACCCCCGCCGCTAATCATCACCTCAGTCGGACTCTTGTCTTGCCCCTTTTTTAATCTTTTTTTTGGTGGGTGGGATGTTGGGACTAGTTGGGGAACCTTGGGGTTGACTTTTTCTTGGACTTCTTTCACCATGGACATTTATTTAATTTACTACTGGACATTGGTTGGGGTTAGGGAGGAGGGGTGGGTGAGGTGTTGTGGGTTTTTCTTAGATTATAATTGTTAGGGTAATAAATTTATAGTTTTTCAATACATATGATGCCAATCTTTTCTGGGGGGGTTAATCTTTTACGTCACCTTGTTTGTTTCCCCTTTTGCTGCAGGGCCGCAGCCAGTTTTTTAAATCTGCCAATAGCGTAACACACCGACAGATAGATGCAGTAGTACCCTCACTTACTACTGTCAGTCTCTCCTCCTAGTCTATGCATTCTGCAACTAAAACCCCTTTGTAGTATGTACTCGGAAGGATGTGGGACGGGTGTGTGAATTTATCAATTTCCATAGTATATACATTATTGACTCCCCCACAATTCTTCTCTTACCTGCGATTGATGTTTAGGCGAAGCAATGGCTGCATGGTAATGGTTTGGTTTCCTAAGGTGCCATGGTTGGTGGTGGTAGCAGTAGTAGACAGTTGCATTTGCAAAAAACGAAAATGAGACAAGTCAGTCACCTGAGGGAGACTAGGGAACGAGTAGTAGAAGTACAGTAAGTACACAAGAAGAAGACTGCCAAACAGGAAGAAAGTGATGATGAATGATATTGATATTAAGCAATGATAAAGTAAAATAAAACATAATGGTGGCAGGGAATGATAGTTTAGTACAATTTACAACAACAAACTGAAGTAGTTGACTTGACCTATGAAGTGGACAAGCGTAACCTTTAGTTTAGTGCAGGGTGATAAATCCATGACGGCAATTAATAATTAGTTAATTAATATGTTCCTCTGGAAAAAAGAGAATAGCGAATACTACTGAGCATTGGTGGGCACTGGCCAATCTAATCTGTTGCCAGTGTGTATATACACACTTAGAGCAGAAGAAGATCCTCGCCCTGCCTGGCCCTTGAGTTAGTGTTTCTTTCACCACATCCGCCCCAGCAAGTGTGTGATCAATTATTGGTGTAAATTTAATTTAGGCACACCTCAATAAATAAATCACACAGCCCGGGGGAAGAGGGTTAGGGTTTGATGAATGGTTGGGAAGGGGTATTGGAGGGAAAGGTTTGACAAAGACAAACAACAATACACAATCTTGCCAGACGACCATCATATATCTGTTAAGGGTGAAAAAGGAAATGCATGCATGATGATGACTTGATGGTTAATGATGATAAGTAGTACTTACTAACTGGAGTAGTAGTAGACAGTACAGGGCAGCAGTATACTATTAATTATTATGCTATTTGCCTTGCCTGTCTGCCCGCAGAGAGACCCAAATTACATGCATTTTATGTTCTGTTGTACCGGGCTTCCTTTTAGCAAAGAAAATTAAAAAATATCTGTAGGGATCAATTATAAGCAAAGAGCGAACATAATAACAACAACAACAAACACACAGTCGTAATGATTGGAGAGAAAAAATAATTCAAATTATTTAAAAGATGATGAATGATACTAACGTTACTGTATGTTATCCTGGTCAAATTGGGGCGTTGCATCTCAGCATTCCTCTTGGTCCTCCCTTTCATGGACGCTGGGTGCCACTGCCTGCCTGGTGGATGCGGATTGTTAGGTGAGTGTGAGTTGTTTTTCTCTGTTTAGCACAGGGTAAAAGCCGGCCTGTAATTGTAGATGGGAAAACAAAAGGGATATTGAAAAATCAAGGAGAAACAAAAAAGCATGAATTACGGAGGAGTGCAAACACTTTCAGAGGCGGCATGGCTAAATCATGTCTACTCTGTTGTATGTTCCCAGCATTAACCTGCAACAGGACAGAGCAGGCCCATGGCCCGACCCAACCTCCACTTAGCTTAGATTTTGACTGGGCCAGGCAGACAGTCACAGAGCACACATATACAGCAACATAGCATTTTCCAAAGTGAGTAACTAAATCAATGCATAGCTGTCAGTCATACCACTACTACAATCGTGACTACTCGACTCCACCACTACTACACAGACATGTAGGTCTGCTGTGGTTGTTGTGGACTTGTTTACCTTTTATGCCACTTCGTGATTTGAAACGCCCTGAGTTATTCCAGCAATCATCTCCGATCCAACTGACTGACTGCGAAGATACTATGTGGTCATCATCATGGTGTTGTCCAACTCAGTCTGTAGTGTACCGAGTGAGTCCAGATTCCATATTCAAAAATGCAGTGAATCGGCCTGCAGTAGAAGAAGTACAATTTTGTTATTAAACAACAAGAAGGGAAACATTGACTTGAGTGAGTCACTTTTAGTGTGTAGATTAAATACTAGTACACTTTGACTTCACTTCATGCACAACAAACAACAACAACAACAACACAAATACCAATCACTCAGAGTCAGCGTCCAATGCATGACATCATTACCTGTTCCTTGTCATCTTAAGTTAAGGGGCAGTCTCTCTCGGCTCGGAAAGGAGGATAGCTATAGTCATCATGTTCCACTTCTTTTGGAGGGACTCGACGAGGCAACATTTCTTGTACTATTCTCCATCCAATGTCTGGCTTGAGGGAAATGGATTTAGGGCGAGTCAGGAGGATGGAGCAGGACTCGGAGGAGTAGACGTAAATGCACACAGCTGCAACTCCAATATGGCAATAAAAAGAGAAGACGGTGGTGATGGATTTGTTGTGATTCGAACCAGAAAGAGAGAGACACATACAAATAATAAAAGTAAATAAGGAAGAAAGAAAGTAACAAGTTGAAAGCCTAGTTGTCAGGGAAGTAGAGCTCGTCCTCAAACTCTGGTGGCTCAACCAGAAGTAGGTCATCTAACACACTACTTCCGTCACCTAAGTCGCTGTCCTCATCTTCCTGCTGTGTTTCATGTATTTTGTACTCCGGTGGTATAAAGTGCTGATTCATTTTGATCATGGTTAACCTCTCCACGTTTTCAGGCGAGAGACTGCTCCTTTTCACTGTTACAATGGCACCAGCAGCACCGAAAACACGCTCAGAAGAGACACTTGCGACAGGGCAAGCCAGATAGTTTATCGCCAGCGTGCTGAGGAGTGGCCATAGGCGCCTTTCCCCATACCAATACACCAATGGGTTTTGATCAATGTAGACCTCTGTTGGGTCATCCAGATAGGCCTGGACCATCCGCTCAATGCTCAGGGGTGCTACGCTTTGCTGGGCCTCTTCTGCCTTTGCATCAGCACTGGACCTAACAAGCCCTTGCTGTAGATACCAATCCTGTGCTGATTTTACTGGGGCTGATGATCCTGTTCTTGCTGTGGTTGAGAGTGTTGGTGACTGCTGTGAGCCAAACGCACTGCCCTCAGGCTCTGAAGTTAAACTTGACACTGGATGCCCTGCTGCAGTACTTGTTGTGGATTGGAGTAGCGGGCCTTTAATTACCAGCCGTTCTTTTTCCAAGTCACTGGCTGCCTCAGCTATCCAAGTTTTGTACTGGGCAACATCCACTTCTGAAAAAGGAATTAATGTCTTAGTGTTCAGTGCTGATTTGTACCGTGGATCCAGAATTGTGGCAGAAATGTAATGTTTGTCTGACACAATCTTAGTTTGCACCCTTGTATTTTCAGTTAAGCGAAGGGCTAAGCTCTGCACCAACTCATATGCTTCATTTTTTTCCTCCACACCTGCGTACGTGTCAGACACCGCCTTCAGCTGTTGCTCTAGCATGAGCAACAATGGGATAGCTTGGACCATAGTACAGTCCTCCTTGCTGACTTCACGTGTGAAGAGCTCGAAAGGAAGTAGCATCTCTGTCAGGCATTTAACTAGGCCCCATTGGTCCATCTCAACGGTCATGCCTTTCACAGTAGCATCCCCTAGTCTTTGCATGACATAGTCATTGATTGGTCTGTACTGCTCAAACAGACGTTCAAGCATGTAATAAGTTGAGTTCCAACGTGTTGGCACCTCCTGGATGAGTGCTTTGACTGGCATTCTATGCTCACGTTGAATGATCCTCAGCTGCTTCCGGGCTTTAAAAGAATGGCTGAAATGTGTGCATATTCTTCTGCAGGTGGTCAGTAAGTTGCTGACTCAGTATTCTTTTTTCAGAAAGTCTTGAACAATGATGTTAATGCAGTGCGCCAAACACAGGACCCTGAAATAGCCACCATCGCCCATGGCCTTAACTATATTACTGCCATTGTCCGTGGCAACAAAACCAATGTTAAGCCCTCTTGGGTGCAGCCATTCAAAGACCTTGCTGTTAAACTCTTCCAAAATGTTTGCAGCAGTATGAGATTTCTCCATGGCGAACATGGCTACAGTTGCATGTTTACGAGTGGCATTAAAAATCTCAGCAGTGTCAACAACACCTGCTGCAGTTATCTTTTCTCTAACACCCACAAAAGAGATCCAGTGTGCAGTGATGCACATGTAATCAGTGGCTTGGCAACTGGTCCACATGTCTGTTGTCAGGTGGATATTGTGAACAGCACTCTGCTGCAAAGCTTGTCCAAGCAATTCCAGCACGTCGTGATGTAGTGCTGGAACAGCAACTCTGGCGAAATAGGACCGGCTGGGAACCTTCCATTTTGGGCAGATGGCTGTCACAAATTCCAGAAAACCCACCCCTTCCACAAAAGAAAAAGGGAGAAGGTCCAGCACTAACATTTTCGCCAGCTTCGCATTGTACAAACGTGCCGTTGGGTGGCTGCGTTCGTACTGCCCCTCCGACCTAAACATGCTGACAATGGTAAGCTGGATTTTTTTCCTTTCTGCTGCCGCTGATGCAGATGACTTTTGAACCCAGATTTTGTGAGGCTCAACGACGCACTTGTTTTCATTGCGGTACTCTGTTGCCTTGGTGTCTCAGGCTCAGCCTGACTCTTACTACGGTGCCACTGAGATGTTGCTGAGGATGATGACGATGTGGGCGGTAGTGCTCTGCTGGGGACAGGGCTACTTTGTGTACCAGAGAAAATGTCTCCCTCTTGTTCACCTCCCACCGCAGTCATATCTTCTTCTACTTCTTCATGCACACCACCAGCAATGGGTGCAGTTTTACTTTTTTCTTGGCCTTTAAGGTGTTCCTCCCACTGGATCAAGTGGTGTTTTTTCAGATGGGTTGTTTGGCCTCCGGTACCATAGTTTGTACCAAGCTTACCCCGACTAACACTCTGTCGACAAATTGAGCATATAGCAACGTTCTCCTCCTTACTGCTAACCGAAAAGAAGTCCCAAACTGGGGAGGTGAACTTTCTTGCGCTGCTGGAGGTGCCACTTGCAATGCCGGATGAACTGGAGGGTGTGCCTGGAATTTGACTCTGTGCAGTACCACTACCTACTGAGGTGGTGGTTGTGCTGGATGTAGGTCCCTGCCGGGCCTTTGCAAATGCAAATATGGAAGCTGGAGGTGGTGTTGGTGTTACCTGTGTTGGTGGTATCCGTGCCACATCCCTCACAGCAATTTGGGATGGGGTAATAATGTCGGTCTCAATCTCCACTGGAGCGGGAGTGATGTTCATGATGACTGGCTCGTCATCATCCTCCTCTTCTACATCTACCTCCATAACTCTAAGGCTTTCTGGAACCTTCCTTTTCCCTAGCCTTGTCTTGTGGCGTGCCTCACTCTCAGACTGAGCTGGTGGCTTTCAAGTGGCATCTAGATCATCAGAAGGGGGGCTTGAAGAAGAAGTTGATGGACTAACCCTCCTTTTCCTTGCTGGGGATCTGGAAGACAATGGATCTTCTGAAAGAGTGGCTTGCTCTTCTTCTTCCTCTGCAGGAAGCTCGATTTCCTGAACTGCCCCTACTTCGGGAGGAACAACTACTATTGTGGGCGGTGGTTGCGGCTGTGGTTGCAGCTGTGGTTGCGGCTGTGGTTGCGGCTGTGGTTGCAGCTGTGGTTGAGGCTGTGGTTGCCCACTTATCTGCTGAGTTTCCTCCTGCGTTGATTGGGTACTACTTTGCGATAACGATAAGTCAATTTCAACATCACTGCTCATTGGCGTTTGCGCAATTAGACTGGCTGCCTCTGCGTCACTAATGGGCTTGGGCCTCGGTTGGTGGGGTGGGCCCACTGATGCGGAGGAGCTGCTCCCAGCTTGCTCCCCGGACACCGCTGCTGCAGGTTTAATTTTTTGTTTCCCAAAAAACATCCTGGGCGGCACACCAGTCTTCTTGGTAAGTGTCACTTCTTCCTTCTTCTGTTCCTTCTTCTCACTGGCAACTTTCTTGGTACTGGAGGACCTGGTACCTTTTTTTGGGACCATCTTCTTCAGATGTCAGCAGGACGCAGTTGCACAAGTTGCAGAGATGTCTGTGGTCAGTCACACGTCACGTGACGTCGTGCGCAGCAGGACTTCTGTCTGGCAGTACAACGGGTGATGATGATGATGACACAGCTTCCTCAGTCTTTTGTGCACCTAAAAGAAAGCAAAGAAGCCAGAAGAACATCAGTGAAATGTTGCATTTGTTGTTGTGGTTCAATTAATACTAGTACAAACAAACAAATATAATATATAACTTAGTGTGTGGTGACCACACTTGATAGTGTTACATTATTAAATTTATTAACTCAGTTATTAAAGAAACATAACAACAGTGTAGCCATTTGTGAGACTTTGACAACAAGGGCTTTCATGGTATACTGTGTACACTCAGGAAGGATAGGAAAGAAGAAGAAGAACAAAAACAAAAATACAAATGTAATGGAAGTGGAACCTGTTTGGCATTAATTTGCGCATCACGTCATTCAGGGAGCTGCAGCTGGCAAAGGGGATGGAAGCCGTAAGCCAAGAGGAACAAAGGAAAGACATGCAGGCCTCTATGGCAAAAGCAGCACACTACTAAACTACCACCACAAAATGGCCACCAGCCACATGGTCACTCACAGTCACAACAAGCAGGAGGCCTGGAAAACAATGAACTCAAGCAGGCCTGGCCAGACAAAGGAGGCATGCTTGCTAAACAACACAGCTTTAATGCAAAAATGCAAAACCGAAATTCCACAGGGCTAAAAAAGGTTGGAAAGTTACGCAACACAAGTACAACCACACCACACACACATCCAACAAAGGCATTTATTTAACACACATGAAAAAAAAGTGAAATACCCTCAAAAAACTTATTTTGCAATTCAAACCAATGCCATCCATGCCCTAAATGATGTTTAAATTCAACAGACACCACAGAAACAGTTGTTTCATGCACCCATGAGTAGCTCTGGGCCTACTGGCTGAAAGGCCTATTGGCAGACTAGGCCACAGGCTTGCAGGCCTATGGCAAAAAGCACACTGGCTGGCTCCACAAAATGGCCGCCAGCCACATGGCCAGGCCACCCACAACAACAAGAAAGGGAAGACAGACAATGCAGGCCTATGGCAAAAGCACACTGCCTGGCTTCACAAAATGGCCGCCAGCCACATGGCCAGGCCACCCACAACAACAAGAAAGGGAAGACAGACAATGATGCAGGCCTATGGCAAAAGCACACTGCCTGGCTTCACAAAATGGCTGCAAGCCACATGGCCAGGCCACAACAACAAGAAGCATAAGCCAAGAGGAACAAAGAAAAGACATGCAGGCATATATGGCAAAAGCAGCACACTACTAAACTACCACCACAAAATGGCCACCAGCCACATGGTCAGTCACAACAAGCAGGAGGCCTGGAAAACAATGAACTCAAGCAGCCCTATATATGGCCAGACTAAGGAGGCATGCTAAACAACACAGCTTTAATGCAAAATAATTGCAAAACGAAAGTCCACAGGGCTAAAAAAGGTTTGCAAGTTACACAACAACCACACCACACACACACACATCCAACAGAACAAAGGCATTTATTTAACACTCACCAAAAAAGTGAAATACCCCAAAAAAAGACTTTTTGCAATTCAATCCAATGCCATCCATGCCCTAAATGATGTTTAAATTCAACAGACACCACAGAAACAGTTGTTTCATGCACCCATGAGTAGCTCTGGGCATACTGGCTGAAAGGCCTATTTATTGGGCCAGACTACTGGACTAGTGAATTAAATAAATATTGCAAATTGATTGCAAAAGTTGGAGAAAAATTAGTGGACTTTGCAACATGTTTCCTTTATAAAACAAAACTAGTAGAAAAATTACATACAAAGAAAAACAACTAGGCCCCTACTGAAACTACAGACCACCCACAACAATAAATTCTAAAAAAAAACGATGAAAAGTACCAAAAAATGTAGGTGCAATGCCCCAATCAAACAAACAACACCAATTCTCCAACTTACTTGTAAATCTCAATCCAAAAATCCTCAAATCTAATGATATATGATGCAGCAGCCACAAAGAGTGATCCTTCCAGCTCCAAATCCAAATGAAAAGTGAACAGGACATGGACAAAGCACTGGAAGGAGCCTGCTGGACAGGAACAGGAAGTTGGAGACTCTGGGGCACTTCCTTCCCCTTAAAAAAATAAAGAAAGAAAGAAAAAGGACTCCTTGCACACAAAAGTACAGCCAAATGTCAATCTGAGGAGTTTTTTTCATCCAAAGCACCCATTTCCGAGACGGTTTTATGCTGCTCGAGAGATATTCTTCTCCAGATTGCAATTTCTGCGTGTTCGGCATCGCGATCTTCACCGAACGTCCGCCGGATGTCCGATGGCATGTCCGACTGACGTGTTCGCGATCTCACACTCTCGAGGGATCGCGCGGCTGGCTACCAAAATCTCGTGGCGCACGCAAACGGATAGGAAATCTCGTCGGCAAACGCAGGGATCCCGGTAAGTCGCTACCGCGCACGCAAAAACGCATTTTGAAAGCGCGGACAAGAAAAAAACTCCGCTACGCTGCGGAGTTTTCGGTAACTCTGCGTTCTACGCGGAACGCGGGGTTGCCGAAAATCCGCAAACTCCGCGAACAGAGCGGATTATAATGCCCAGGGTTAGTCGCTAGAAGCTTCTGAGCTATTTTCATATGTCTTCCACCTGAGTTGTTATCTTGTGATGTTATGTCCCATGCGAATGGGTCCTCCTCCAAGTGGGTATCTTTGACTGTGTTGCTGAACAGGTGTAAATTGAAATCCCCAGTGATTATCATGCTGTTTGTTTGCACCTCAGTTAGTATTTTCACCAGTTCTTCCTTCAGCTGCTGGCTGCCTTTGATTTTGTCGGCGGGTGTAAGTAGAGATTTATTAGTATTATATGCTCGTTTTTATCCGCCCCCCTGTGTGGTAATTCTAAGCGCTTGCATTGCATTGGAGGGCGCTAAATTGTGTGTCATTGGCTCCACTGCATAGATGCTCCTTATAGAGCTGTATGTGGCAAGGCCTCCCTTGCTATGGCCAAATTTGGTGCTCTTTATAGCTGGTAAAAAGTGCGAGTTGAATCCTTGCAATGCTGTTGGCAATTCGCACCAAGTTTCTTGAAGTGAGATGATATCGAATTTTTGAAGATAGAATTGCAGTTCCAGGTCCAAAGTCTTATTTCCCATGCTGTTGATGTTCCAGGAGCAGAGTTTCAAAATGTTTTTTGATTTCAGTGCCGTGGGCTTGGTATGTCACAGGCTTTGACTTTTGGTGTTTATCGTCCTGGATAACCAACTCCACTCTTGTGAGGCTATGCTTTCTGTTGTTTTAGTCCTATGAGTCTGCTGCTCTCTGAGTTCTTTGCTCTCGGGGGTTTTACTGCGGGCTCCTCGCAGCACTGAGTATGATCGTGGGCTCGATTGGACCTGTCCGGGTTCTTTTTGATTTTTTGTATCGGCTATTAGGGGCTCCGGGTATCTTGGTTTGGTGAAGGGCCGTAACTTAATGCCCCAGGCATTGAGTTTGGTGTGCTCTTTTAGGACTTTCTTGGCTAGGCCTGGTGTGGCCCAGACTGTTTTAGTTGCTTCCACTCCCGGTTGGTCTAGTGTCTCCACAAATTCAATTGACTCCAGGTCATTGGTTTTTAAGTTCTTCAAACTACTAATGGACCTTAGTAGGCGTAAGATGTTTCCCCTGTTTAATATGTCGACCCGTCCCTTTGATTTGTACTCAGGATGGAACACAATTGTTGTGGAACCCTAATGCACTATTTGTTCGGTTGGTATGCCCTGTTTGGCTGTTTGTTCACCCACTGACTCAGTAGGTTCGCTTGTTGTTACCAGACCTTGTGGGCACTTTTCACACGCCCGGTCTGTCTCGATACGAGGGCCTATTATTGTAATTGTGTCCCCTTGTATGCATCCTCTTCCTTTCCGGGATTCGTTCTTGGGATCAATGCCATCGCTTGTTGATTTATTAAGGGAAATGCTTCCTTTTGCTTCTGTCCCCCCTTTCTGAGTCGAATTTTCTCCTGACTCTTGGTCTGGCTCGATCGGTTCACCCACCAGGGTTGTATTGTCTCGTGGGTCTTCCTTTGGTTCATTTCCAGAGTGATGGCTCTTGCCCCCGTTAGGTGATATAGTCAGTGTCGGTTTTTGGTTTCGCCGCTTCCTTCTCTGTTTCCTTTGCTGTTTGGAGGATTGCGCACTTGTTGCTGAGTCAGCTTCTTGAGGGGATTTGCTTATGAGTGCTATGTTACTGTTTGGGGATGTTGAGGCTCTTTGGCTCAATGAGATGTTCGAGTCTATTCTTGTCAGGTCCACTGCCTCCTGGGGCGGCCTTACCTTTGGTGTCAGATTGGAAATTGGCTGAGCCTGATCCTGGATTATTAAGCTTGTTGCTGGTTGCTCGTCGTTTCTCATGGAGGCTGTTCTTTTCGCTGGTTTGTTTGTCACGGCCTCTCTTATGTTGGAAAGGAGATTGTCCATTACTGTTGGTAGTGTCACCAGCTTGTCCACAATTGTTATGCAGGTGCAGCTGGCCTGTGCGAGTTGTGTCTCAGATTGAGCCCTCCTAATCAAGTTGTTGAGGTTTGCCAGTTTTTCGTCGATGTTTGCGATGAAGATGGAAAGTGAATTGAGAACTGACAATTGAATATCCATCTTGTCAGATTGGTATTGCATGGCGTTTACAGACATTTGCATTATATGCAGCAGTGTGGTCCAAATGTCTTCTTTTTCCTGCAGTGTGTCCTGTACGACATTAAATTTTTGGGAGCTGTTGTTTCTTCCTTGTGGTTCGTCTTGAGGGGCGAGGGAGTATGAGGCTACCAGTTCCTCCCATTCCTCTGGTGTGAGGTAAGATGACTCTGGTTCCGTATCCTGGGTTGTTGATATGTGTAACCCTTGCGCCTTTTTATTTGGTTGGGCTTGTGCGATGCCTTGCGAGAATTGGCCATGCAGTTGTTCCTGGATTGGTTGGTCAGGCCGCTCTAACGTTGTCATTTGAGGAGTGGCTTGTAGTTGTCCGGCTGCCATGTTAATTGACGTATTGTGGGGGTCTTTGTTGCCCTTAGTGGCCTCCTTGAACTCATGCGCAATTGCTGTTGAGAGGTTGAGTTGCTTTTCTGGTTTGGATTCCTCCTCTGACTGTGCCTTATGTTGTTGATTGACTTCGGGGGGTCCTGTTTCTCCCCTTAAGATGGTGTTGTTGTATGGGAGGTGTCTGCGTGGTTGTGGCTCCTCCTCCTCTTTTTCCGTTTGGTGTGGTAGCCACTTGTCCGTGGTTTCTTCCTGGGTGTGCCTGAGAGGATTATGGTCGTTGGTGCTTTCTTTTCCTTTCTTTTTCGTCGCCGCTGCATAGCTCATGGCCTGTCCTGGGCCGTCTTTCTACCTCCCATTGAGTTTTCCGGTGTTCTTTGAGCACGGCCGACTCTGGTTGGTCCCATGTCTCTTGGCTTATCTGCCCATTTTTCTCATTTCCTTTAGTCTTCTCTTCTTCGCTTGCATCTATTAATCTTGCTGCGCAAGAGCTTTCCCAGCGTCTGCGGGCTCTCCACAGTCTGTCTTCAGCTGCTGTTGCACTATCTGGGGTGCTTTGATTGGTTGGAGAGGAGAGGGGAGATTGTTTACTTTGTTGCTGCTCAGGCACAGGACCGGCCCGGCGTCTTTTATAAAGGAAAATTTGGTGTATATTTTTGGTTGGCGGCTTGGTTTGGTCAGGATGGTCAAGGTGTTCGTGCTGTTTGCCGTGGTGGTTGGCGGGGCCTGCGGGCTGGTATGGACTGGTGAGATCAGGGGGACTTCCTCCTCGTTTTTCATCATCTGTTCTTCTTCGCTTTTTTTGGTGGGTGCCTTCTTTGTTGTCCTTTGTGTTCTTTTGTTAGGGTTTGCTGCCGCCTGCTGCCTTGCCTTCCCTGGTCTCATTATTGTGGTTGTTGTCAGTGCTCCTTCTAGCTTTTTTCCCCTTTTTTCTTCCTTCTCTGATCGTTTGGCGGACGGCGGCTGCCTTTGTTGTCTTTTTTCCTTTAGTCCTTTATTGCCAGATTGCACTATCAACTTGTCTTCGACACTATTCCACGCAGTTTCCTTTGATGTCCTTGCCAATTCTTGACTGCCCTTAGCTATCCGTCGTCCCCGTCGTCCCTCTTATTTTCGGCCGGTCTAGGTTGGGGTTGATGTGCGTGGCCTTGGGCAGTGATGGTTGTGAAGAGGAACACCAGGGGGGCAGGCGAGGTAGCAGGCTGTGGGATGGGGGCAAGCCGCACCGGGCTAACCCCGGCCGCTTCTGCTCCCAAAACCACAGACACTAGCCACCAAGGGTCTCTCTCTGCCCTGTGTCCTTCCCTATGCACTGGGCTCTGCGTCGATCTGTGTTGCTTTGGTCTTGCTGGCTCTGACTGTCTTTTGCTAAAGATGCTTGAGACGTGTGGTGCTTATTTAGTTTGCTTAGCTTGTCAATATGGTCGGTCTGTTTGCTGTGCTTCATTGTATGACTAGCTTGTGTGACTAGTTTACATGTGACGGGTTTACGGGTTTGCGGGTGACGCCTTTCAAGTGCAGTTGATTGAACCCACCCCTTTGGCCCCCTCAGGGGGCTGCAGACTGCCTCAGCCCCGGGGTCTCCCTCCCTCCTCTCACCTTTCAGCTCAGGGATGAATCGGATGAGTCTGTTAACTGGGCAGCTCAAATCAGTTGAGCCCAGTGAGTTCTTGTTCAGGCAGGGTGCCTCCTGTTTCAGTTCCTCCAATCCTTGATGCCTTAAAGTCTTTGTCGCAAATCACTAGGAGTGAGGGGGAGGCCTTCTACAGCTGCCTTGCCTCCACCGCTTTGGGATTTGGAAATTTGGCCCCCCCCCACTGCGACCCGCTCTCCCTTTCCGCCTTCTGCCGTCCGCCTACCACAGCTGACTTCACCCCCCTGACAGACGGTCAGGAGGAGTAGGATGGAGGCAGGACAGGGCAGCTGGTTGGCTGGTGGTAGTAGCGGTGGTGGTATAGGGCTCGGCAGAGTTTGTGGGTTTTGTGGGGATTGCGGGGTGCAGGCTGTAGGTTGTAGGTTGTGCACGCCCTTAGGCTGGCCGGTAGGGCGGCTGGATGATAACGGGGCCAATCTGCTAATCCGCAGCCCGCGATGTCCGTGCTGCCGCGAACCTCTTGGCCTGTGTTCTGTCAGCCCTCTCTCTCTCAGCTCCGTGTACGTCTGGAAGCAAGGCTGCTTTTGTCTTATAGGCTGGTTCTGCTAGTGGGTCCGGCCTTTGTTCTTCCAGTTGTTTGGCAGTCCTTTCTGATGGAAGCGTCTTCCTGTTTTGCCTGCTGGGAGTGCTGGTTCGGTCCTCTCTTCTTTGGTTGTGCAGCGTACTCTTCTGTTTTGTTGTGCTGCACACTTCGGTTTTCGCTTTTCTCCTGTTTTTCTTCGTTGGCCCCGGTAGTCCCTTCTCCTCTCTGTGTAGGGGTGTAGCTGGCTTTTTGTCAGTCTTCAGGCTCTTTGGGTCTGGCTCTTCCTGGCCAGGTTCGGTGACCATCTCTCTGTTCTGTTTCCCCTTCCTTGCCTGTGCTGCCGGAGTTTTTTCCTCCAGGGGATCTATAGGGCAGCCTCTTGGCTGTCGCCTCGCTGTTTTGCTTGGCGTTTTCCTCTGGAGGTGTTGCGTGCTTTGATGGCTGCTTTTGCTGTGGATTTTAGGTCTGAAGTCCTTTGATGAGTTTGTTTTGGCAGTGGGGTTTCCTGCTGCCTGTGTCCAGCTTCTTTTTTCAGTCGAGCATTCGAGACCTCTTGTATATACACATATATGTACTTTGTGGGCTCTGGAGATCAGCCTAGGACTTGTCTGCTTCCGCTTAGGGACTTTTTTCTGTTCAACTGCCTCAATTTAACTGTCTTGATAGAAGACGACCAGTAGAGGTCAGTAAAATACCAGAATTGCTTTCTGCTGAGGGACTTTCTTTTTTTAATTTTTCTGGCAAATGCCTCTATTTAACTTTCTTGATAGAAAACGACTAGCAGAGGTCAGTAAATTATCAGAATCACTTTAGCATTCTCTAGATTTCAGTCCATAGAAATTGTCTTCCACAAGCTCCCGTAGACAGTAATATTTTTTTCAAATCTTGTCTTTTCAGTGATATGACCACCGAAGGCCCTGATTTTCTATTAAAAACAGAGCTTTAGACTATACCATTTCCCGCTGAAATGCAATATTTCTCTCCATGTGTTCCCATACCTGGCGTGTCATGCAGTTTGGTGCTTACTTTCCCTCCATGTTAAAGAACAGTAGATGTTTCAGCACCCGGGCTAATGTGCTGCATAGCTAAATACATATAAGGTCCCAAAGGCGAGACCGATTGCATTGCAAATGCTTGTTGTTTCTGGCTTGTTAAGTCCTCCTATTGTAATGACTAGGACGAGGAGGACCTATGAGGGGGTAATGCGGACGCAGCAAAATTGCCTACAGATTTGTATCTGCTTACTGCACAGGGGGGAAAAAGGACATTTCACACAGGCCTATTTATCTGGGCTGTTTCACCTGTTCAATTTCGCAAAGTTTTTTATGCTGATATTCACCAGGGGTAAAACTCTAGGTGCAGAAACTCCAAACCTCTTGTAATTGTAATGCCAGTGGAAACGGATATTTCCGCACTGAACGAAAAACCACCAGGTAGTCGTAATCGAGACCGAAATGAGTTCGTTACCAGAGCATTTGTTTTGGAGAGCAAAGGCAACAAATATTTTCACTTACAACCATTAGCAAATGCTTATAATATTAACGCAATGCCCTGACCTCGCTTACCATTTATTTGTATATTTTCCATCTTTCAAACGTCACATGAACGTTTCTATATCAATACAACTCAAAGAAAGAGAAATGCTATTATCAGCATAGATTAAGTTCACCTTGCCATTCCTCTCGTCAGCAGTGATGTGCTGCTCCGCACGGACACCTTTTATCGGCGGAGAAAAGTGGACAAACTTGCTCCATCTATTATTGACCGCAAAGTTTTTCAATTCTGCGTGGTGCGGCAATTAAAACTGGGCCCCGCGTCTCTCCAAGGGCGCGAGGACACTCTCTCATACACTTAATTATGGTGAGTTCAGGATAACCCGTCGGTAGGTGGTGGCGTCTTTCTTGATTAAGATCAATTCTCAATTTGTGGTTTATCACCGCCCCAGAGAGGTGGAAATATCTTGGCTGCTGCTAGAGACACATAGTCGAATTAAAAAAAAATATAGAACAGCATTCGGCTTCTGTCTCAGAATAAAATGCTGTTGCTATACACTGTTGTTATTAGGACGCAGATACAATTAACTTAAAAAATTGTCTAAGGGATGTTTTAGTATTCCATGCAGTAAGCAACTGGCTTGCTCTGGAGGCTTTCGCTATGAAGCATGACATGGAAATTAAAGCCTTGCTTGACATCAAGGGCCGGAGGAAAAAAACACATTTTTGACTATTTAATGTCCTCGGTGGTAAGTTAAGGCAGTGCTTGCTCAAAACATCGTTTCCACCGTATTATGAAAGCACGATCCTGGAGGCTGTAATGTGTTACAAGAACGTTTGTGTATATTTGTGTGAAGTTTTGTTGTGGTGGTGAGGCGTTCTTCTGTTTTTTGTGCTGCTGCGTATTTGTGCTTCAGTATGGCAATGTGATTGTGTTGTGCAATTGTTGTGTTGCGTTCTGTTTTGACTTTTTTGTTGCAATGTGCCCTGTTATGTTTTAAATGAATTGTTAAGTTGCTTTGTGCATATGATGGTGTTATGTATTGTTTATTTTAGATATGTCAACTAATGCTGCTACATTTTCAGCCAAAAGAAGCACATTCCTTGAAAGTCCCTCTGACAAGCAACCATCACATACCACCATCTCAAGTGGTAAAATTCCGCTGCACCAGCTCTTCAACTACTTGAGACAACAGTCAGCCTAAAGCTGTGGCAGAAGCTGAGTCTTAACTTGGATCTTTCAGTGCTTACTTTATGTGACACAGCCACAGCTGTGCTGGGACCATGATGACCCATCTTGATCCATTCTGAAGTTCCACGGAGCAGCTACTGGAACCTTCGGAAGGATTTCCAGTTCATGGTGGCCATCGGTCTATGCACACAAGCTCTTGGGGAACCACCTGCGATTAAATGTGTGCTCCCCTCTGTACCTGACTCCCCCACCCTCGTCCTATCTTTTCTCCTGTTCATCCATGTTCTTATTACTTCTCCTTTTCAATAACACCGACGCCACTGAATTGAAAGTGCTTTTTAATGCCAGGGATGTACTTCGGGGGTAACAGCAGGGTCAGATTCTGAGTAACATTTTATGGGATTGATTAAACTTTAGCACCATAACTGTTGACTTCAGAGGCCCGGGAAGGGTTTTCAAAGTACTAAGACAGCAATAATTTGTGCGTTAACGTTTCTTATATCAAATGAAGATATGCACTTAATGTATCGGGAAGAAAAGGAGGCATCCATTTTTCCTCCCAAAACTCTTGGTTAAAAGCACAACATTTAAAAATGAAATAATGGCTGTTAGACTAATGAAGTGAAGTTTCAGTAAATAACTGTATAAAATGGTGTCCTTCCTAATTGCTAAAGTGTGAGAAGAGATTTACCTTGAACTGCACTTGTTCCACGTGAAAGCTCCTCGCCTGGTTGTCTACTGTAATAAGAGGCAGCAGCTAGAAATGGCTTTGAACGAGAGAGATTAGACAGAGAGAGGACTTGCATCCTTATTTGTTGTGTCCACAATTAAACAACTGTTAGTTGGATAAACCATTATTTCCGGGTCAATGTAGCTGTTACATTGTGGACTCTACTCCCGGAGTGAAGGGAGTAGTTCATGAGAAGAGGAGCCACGTACAAGCCCCCTGTAGACAGTGTATTGGTGGTGCAACTTGGGTGTGATGTGGCTGCCCTAATAAATATCCACATGGCCCTAAGGCGTATGCCCCGGCATTCCACTGGCGATGAATCGGGCCGCATTGTTTGTGAGCATGCAATGCCTGCTAAGTTTATGCACCTGTTCATGGGTTTGTATGAGGTGGAGCATGCCTGGGGTCCTGGCGCATATAACTTGACTGATAACATAGTATTTTATGGACGATACATCGATGATGTTTTGATGATTTGGAATGGGACTGTTGAGAACCTAAAAGCATATCACACCTACCTAAACAACAAAAGGTTTAATGTGAGACTTATGCTGAAGCACCATAGTCATGAGATGGTCATTTTAGATATATGACTATATGTGCATGAGGAAATCATTCACAGTGATATTTTTTTTTTAAAAGACGGCATGCAATAGTGTGCTTCATGCCACTAGTGCTCACCCTAAGTCCACCATAAACACATAACATATGGCGAAATGGTTAGAGCCCGACGAAATTGCAGCCAAGAACAAGAATTCCAAAAGAGATTACAGGACATCAAACATAACTTTAAGGAAAGGGGTTATGACGATCTCTGGCTTAACAAAGTTGAAGCAAATGCAATGAAATTGTACAGAAAGGAAACACTTATTGCTAGTGGGGCACACAAAAGAAAGAAATCCCTAAAGAATAGAGAGATCATTTTTATTACACAACACAAACACAACATGTATAGCAATAACATTTTTTACATTTTCATTGTGTCACATACCTGATGATCCCAGCGGCCTGGAGACGGGAGCCGGCTCAGTATTCCTCATCCACCCCGGAAGTCAGGCGGAAGGGAGGGGCCAAGGATCTCTGCGTGATGCCGTACAGCCGGAAGAGGAAGAGTGGCGTGCGAGGAGTGGAACGCGAGAGGAAGGAGTGAAGGAGTACGGAGGAACAGCGGTGAGGGAATCGAGGAACGAAGCACCCGACATGTCAACTCCAGAGGAAGGTGAGCCCCCCAGGAGAGTGACTGATGAGTCGGCGGCACCCGAAGCAGCGGCTGAAGTTCCAGGGAAAGGAGCGGAGTCTGCTGTCTGCCCAGAGCTACAGAGTCTACGCCGCGTCCCAGGAGGGACGTGGCTTCACCAGGTGTGTGCAAGGCTCTCAATCAGGAGCCAGAGGGCAGTAACTGGGGGGGGAAGAAGGGAGGGCTGGGAGTTAAAAAGGACGGGGCGAATTAAGTAAGTGAGGCAGACCGACTGAGCACTTTCAAGTACTAGTCTAAGAAGACTTTATGAGATTTGTGTTACTTCCTTTCACTTTGATCGGGGGAGTTCTCATTTTCTTTTATGACAGAAAGGATTACAAGAAGGAGGCAAGTCCCCTTATACTTTAATCCTCCTCCACCCACCCCCCACTTCCTATTAATAACCACTTTTCCTCATGAGAGAGAACAGGAGAATACCCACCCCACTAACCCCACCACAAAGAATTAAATACTTAAAAGGATAGGTTCTTACCTGCGCTTCGTCTTCTGTCGAGGGTACCGGCGAACATGAACTCAGAAGGCCCTGTACAGAAAGGAGACTGCGTACAGCTCCAGCTTGGGACTCATTTTTGTTTACTTTATAACGCATGTTCTGAGTTTGTTTTGTTGCAATTGATCCAGCGGCGTACTAGCAACAGATACTCCGCTACCATATACTCACCTGGGCCCATACAACTCGCTTCTACTAAACACCAAGTAGACCGCTGGAACTTTTAGTTTTTAATGATTCTCATACCTTAAGATCTAGTTATTTCTTCTCCAACTAAACCTTTCACTGATCAAATAATTCTTTCCTCTGGTCAATGGACCATTAGGTGGAACTAGTTGATGGTGATAATTAACATAACTTTATTAAACATTTCTCGATTAAAATGAAATAATCACAGACTCGAGAAGTTTTAAAATCTTTATCTAAATTAGTTGTTTGTGAACCATCTCAAACGTTTCAGTACAAACACCCTCATTCGCAAGAGTGTCAATTCAATCAAGTTTCAAATATGCATATAGTAATTCAGATTCACACAATAACTATGCTCAGAAAGAAGAGGACAGAGAGAGAAGAACATCTATCAATACGATGAATTTTATAATTACCAAGGGGCCCATTAGGATGGCGGGCGGAAGCACCACCGCCGTGCTGGCGGATGCAAAGACCACCAGTTACCGCCCGCATGCCGCAGCCCACACGCCCGCCAAATTACGATGTGAAAAGGCAGCCAAACACCGCCGGCAAGCCAGCGACGCCGTCCGCCATCAAAGTGCGCCCGCTCACGTAGCGGCGCAGCCCAATGGAGACACACCGCCAGATGAAATCACGTACCGCCCGGCGTACAAATTACGATGCCGCAAACAAACAGCTCCCACGGCTAAGAGACACCGCACGTGAAAGTGAGGCGGAAACCCGAACGCCGAGCACAGACACCGAAGAGGCGACCCCCAAGCATGAATCCAGCACTGCAGGCCCTCCCCATGCTATACCTGATGCACCACCAAGGAGGCAACGTACCGCGGAGACGCAGGTAGGCACACACACAACAAGGGCACGCAAACAGCGCACACAGTGCAAGTGCGGAAAAGGAGGACATGGCACCCCCCAACACCCCTGTGTGGACAAGACACATCCACCACTGCACCCACAAATGTAACACAGGCCAAAGTGCAACATCTCGCAACTATCATGGGCACACCACCTGGGACCAGGAACTAACGACCCCGTCACGGCACCGCAGCACAGCGGCGATGACGCAGCCACACATGCGCACAACTCAGCGCCCAACCATAACGCCATGTATGCGTCGCACACAAACAACACAGGGACACAACCAAGCACCACACACACCAGCCACACCCAGAACGCACATGACACGTGACAGGCCTGCCACAGTCATGTCCCCAACGCCCAATTCACGGACAACACCCAACGTCACACAACCGACGCCCACATGTCAGTGAAGTCACGCAACATCAGGACACACCCCTGTGTGACAAACATGGCGAAGCACACAGCGGCGGCAACACCACCCAGTAGAACATGGGCCCCGTCGGGAAGAGGTACGCCAGTACCACACAGAAACATCCATACCACCCTGCACCCATGAACCAGACATACAAAACGGAACACCAAAGAGCCCGGGGACCGACAACAGGTGGACCCAAGAATGACACCCACACACAAGGCCCAATGCATAGCGGAAACACAGCCTGCTGCCCACACACGGGAGAGCAGACAGCACTGAATGACCTTCCATTCCAACTCCGAAACCACATCCCGACTAAACAAGCCGGAGAATACAGCCATTGTCCCAAAAAAAGACCAACACAGGCATGCAGAGGAAACCGACCACAGGGCAGATAGCGCATATCACCTAAGAACATACCGAACGGGAAAGAAAAAATATAAAACTCCCCATGCCGTTCCCATGCAAGTTATCTGGAAGGAGTCACACACCACTGACCTTGAACATTCAGAGAAGCACGTGGGATGAGGGCCCGTGTCCTCCGCACAAGCTAACAGAACACAAGTCCTGCCCCCTACGACCATCACAGACCTCACAGCAACCTCGGAGCTTGCACACTGCAGACTGCACACACAGCCGGAGCACGCCACCACATCGCCCCGCAGCAAAATGGCACCTACAACACACCTACCCAACTACGCCAAACAGGTCAAGCTGTACAAACACAACCTGATACAGCTAATGGGATGCGAACCCCTATCCCTGCTGAACGTAAGTTACCGACTGACTTACCGCATCGCATTGTTCAGCTGCGTCATACCCGTCTTCTACTGTCGGAGGTGTCCCTTCCACCATCCTGTGGAGTTGTGCCTCTCCAACCCGGCATGTCCAAGGGCGGACCTGCTACCACTATTCCACCCTCTGGACGCACACGACAGGGTCTGTTCAGCCTATGGGGGCATGGCGTATGTGGCGAACATCGGACCCACACTGCAATGGGACCACTGTGCCTCCACACGACGGATCATGGATCACAGCTACATCGAATGTCACCCAGCATGCCCCATCATGCTCCTACAAGGGACAACTTACGATCAACACCGTGACAGCCACCATCCGCTACATTGGCTGGCAAACATGTATACCACCAATGAAATGGGAGCCCTGCAGGAAGCCATCGCATACCTGTCAACCTGTCAATTCGTAGGACCCCGACGCAATCCCCCAATTGAGCCATGATGTCCGACACTGTACCCATGCTTAGCTTCCGCACGGACTGGCCAGTAACCACCACAACAGCCATACCAAACGACCTGCAACTGATACCACACCATCAACGACACTGCCATGACATCGGATGTGTCCGGGACATGCACTCTGTTCCCCATCACATCCAGGAACTCTGCATGTATCGGGGGAGGCAGTGGCATGGGATATGTGTATCGCACCCACATGGACAGAACAGCACGTACAACTATGCCATGACATGGATCCTGCGCCCATGGACATATGCACCGCACAGTGGACAGGAATCGCCCGGCTGGAGTATGTGAGAGCTGCACCCCTTCTCCCCTCCCCGGAAATCCCGTAACAGGACCTTTGCATGGACGACAAGTGCATACAACAACAACACGACCCCAGTGACTGTGACATGTCCAGTATCCACCATATGGCAACAACAAGTGGGACGCCGCTGCATGCACGTAAGACCATGCCCTGATGTCAACTCACACGCACGCGTGCATGAGTAACAACAGCAGCACACCTGTCACATGGAACTGAGATGGACTGTGCCCATGATGCCAAGCGGTCTGGTAGGCTAAATGTATACCGTCTGTGTCAAAGTCCGCAGCACCGCAGCTACTTGCAAATGAACATTAGCACAGCAACGGCCAAGCAGATGTAACTCTGAAGCCCACATCCCACATGCAACAGCTAATCACATGTACCCCTACACCCTTAGCTATGTGTAATCATGCTCAGTATATCCTCCACATGCATACCGCTGCCAGTAGTGTCCACTATACTGCATCACAGAGGACATAAGTCACAATACATGGTTTGAAGAAAGAAACTGTCTCTGCTGATTCCTTTCACAAGTACGAATGTGAGATGATGAGAGTGTGTGATGTACACGGCAGTCGTGACATGACTATGTAGTCCACTGCCATTCGATGTCAACGCAAATGAGTAGCACAACTGTGGAAGACACACATGTGTCGTGTGAAGCGGGAGTGACGCTTCGCTCAGGTGGGTGGGTGTGACGGGTAGATGCGCACATGCAAAGTTGAAACACGCTGTGTCGGGAGGGGTCCGGAACTGCACATTACCGCTTCCCTGGGCAATGTTAAAGGCCACCCGTCGGGGGATGTGAACACGTGTGTGCACAGCAGCCGGGCACACGAACAATGCGGTATCAGGCGTACACGTCAGCCCACCCTCTGTGGACAAGCTGGATCCTGTTGTGCGCCCGCCAGGCCCTTGACAAGGCACACACTGCCCCTGCCGACCAGGTGTATCCCCAACATTGTCAACCTGCACAGGCAATCCAGGGCACGGGATGGCAGTGGAGCATGGTGGGGGAGAGGACTCGGCGCGCTCCTCCGGGACACATCACGCAGGCAAAACATCCTCAATGTGTAGCATGGCTCAAGTCATATGGAAGTATTGGGGGACGCACACATCATGAGCAGGAGTGACGTCACGGAAGGTGGCTCGCACCATCCCACCCATTGCCTACATCTCCACACACGTCACATGCCGTTGCAACAGAGAAGCCAGCGCGTGCGCAAGCACCTCCGAGCCCGCCCCAGTGAGGCAAAAGAGTGAATGTGTGGGTCCATCAGCCCCAGATGGACGCGGCATGGGCCGCTAGGGCAGCTACAGCCTCTGTATGTCGCAGGTGGTGTATCCGGACTGCGGAGACTGCAATGCATTGTCTATGTTGCCCGGGTCTCGAGTCGGGGCACCACGCAGGTGGACGGCGTCCCGCCACACATCATGCCGTGAGACAGACCACTCGTTCAACTGGACCCACACATACACTCCTTGGCCTCTCCGGGCGAGCCTGGGGCTGCATCTGCATGCGCTAGCCCCACAGGTGCAAATGCATATTGGGGGAGCGAGGGGAGGCCATGAGGACAGGGACAAAGACGACTGTATTACTGTCAGTGAGTTCAAGGAATGACCCTGATGTTGACAGGAAAAGACGTGCCCCGTGTGTATTGCAACTAGTCGCTAATCCGATCACCCTCCCATGTCCTGCATGTAAGCCCGCACCTAGCCCCGCCCACCCACCACATTGAAATTAGCACCAGCACAACATCATTCACATTCGAAGCACTGACTGGGGGTGACAACCATTGGACACACTTGTTGAGGCCACCCACGCGTACATGTGGGCCCTCCATGATCCATGTCACCTGCGGCAAAGTGATGACATGCGCAATGACGGAAGTGAGGAGAGCTGTCCGCCCCACGCACAGATGGTGCATCAGCTCCACAGACCCAGCAGAGAGTGCAGCAGGGGTCACATGTGCAGGGGCAGCTGTGCCTGGTGTGAAGGCACATTCAAATTGACAGCACATCGACCAATGTGTAGTCTGCCCACATCTACAGTCCATTATCATGCGGACATAGAAAATGAACATAGGGCAATACATTTGTGTGGGTGCACCCACTGTGACCAACACTGCGCAATCATCGACGTACTCGCCCTGTGCATGGCCCACCACGCAAAGGAGGTCACATTCAGTGCCACCATCCCACACACACATCCCTATCACGAGACATGGTGTGTCCAATAGTCAGTACTGAGTTAGCGCCCATCTGGAGGGTCCTGAACAGGAGACACATGCAACCCACTAGGCAGTCGGTGCTGTCACCTACTGGCATTGTGCAGTCAATGTGCAGGCCAGGCTTGCTGGGACTGAGAGGGGCAGCATGGCCCAGCCTGACATTCACACGAGCAACAAGTGCACTGAGACCTGCATTGGCAATTGCAGACGTTGGCCTGCACCCAGCTGGCCCGGGACGCCTACCTCCATAGTGGAACATGCAGGGTGCAACCACGAGGGTCATCGGAGTTGGCCGTAATGGCCTGGCCCATGTTGGTGACAGTCCGCTGATGCCATGTGAACCACACAGTATGATGTGCGCACTGCATCTGCAGGTGTGGCCATGATGTGCGTGTGGGTGCAGGTGCACAATGGACGGGGCCACAACATGCCGTGTGCATAGGCAGGGACGGCCAGTGGCCGGCCCCCACATGTCTGTTAGCATGTCATCATCTGCACATTGGCATGGGTGCATGGTATACGCATATGCACACGCATGTCATCTCTCAATATGTACATCTGCCACTTGGCACGTGCAAGGTTACGTGTCACATGTGATGTGTATTTGCAAGCACACAGCCGTGTTGGCATGGGGCTGTCAATGTGTACACCTGACAATGCTTCTGGAGGTGTGATCCGTACAGTGCTGCACATAGGGTGCAGTGGTGACACCAATGACTGTCTCATAACCCCTCGTGCCACAGGTCCCACTTGTCTTGGCTGCTCAGCCTGTGCCCACATCGTCGTTGGTGTGTGCCATACTCATCCAGCCTCGGAAGCAGTGTGATGCACAGCAGCCAGTCATGTTGCCGTGGTGTTGCCGCTTGCCGGATATGCAGTCAGTCCCCATCAGCACGCCTCACAGGTCATTGAGGCCTGGATCCCCATGTGCATGCACATAGCAATGGTTTGTGTCACTGCCCATTGCTATTGGTGGGAGACCTGTGTAAGTGTATTGTGGCTGTGCTGTCCCTGCATGACAGCTGTGCTGTGACTCATGTTCTTGCTCTGTCATATCAGTAATATGTATGTGAAAATGCCATGTGTCGTGTTGCTTTGACATGTGTCCACTTCCATCTTTCCTAGGCGGAGACCAAACATTTACCGCCCTTACCAATTGTTGGCGGACATGGAGGATTCTGAGGTCATCCGGAAATTTCGTCTGGATCGACCAACCCTGCATCGACTATGTGCCATGTTGGAACCCCACCTCCGTCCTCGCAGGGTGTATCCGACAGCATTCACCCCCACGGCTAAGGTGATGGCTGCACTGCATTTTTTCGCCACTGGGTCATTCCAGCACACAGTGGGCAGTGGAGGTGGGATGTCCCAGCCCATGTTCAGCATGGTGCTGAGGGATGTACTGGCAGCCATGATGCTGTACAGGAACAGGTACATCCGATTCCCCAGGGCACGTGAGTTGGCGGCAGTGAAGGGTGCATTCTATGCCCTTGGACGGATCCCACACGTTGTTGGTGCCATTGACTGCACCCATGTTGGCCTTGTCCCACCACAGGCCACTGAGCAGCTCTTCCGCAACCGGAAGCACACGCACTCCCTGAATGTGCAAGTGGTGTGCCTTGCGGACATGGTCATCTCCCACGTGTGTGCAAAGTTCCCAGGCTCGGCCCATGACGCGCACATCATGCGAAACAGCATATTACCACGACTGATGACCAATCTGCAACAGGACCGTGGCTGGATTGTCGGTGTGTATGTGGAGTTGTGTAGCGTGCTGGCTTAAGGATGCTGTCTACTGTCCTGTTTGTATTGCAACGGTTCTCTGTGTCCCCCACGCCCAGGTGACTCGGCTTACCCGAATGGGCCCTGGCTGCTCAGTCCATTACGAAATCCTCGGACCCCAGCAGATGACCGCTACAATGAGGCACATGGGAGGACCAGACGTGTGGTCGAGCGTACCTTTGGCCTCCTCAAGTCCAGGTTCAGATGCCTGGACCGCACCGGGGGGGCGCTGGCGTACTCCCCACAGAAGGTGTGCCAGATAGTGGTGGCTTGCTGCATGCTGCACAATCTGGCCATTCGAAAGCAGATCCCCTAATTGTGGATGACGGAGATCAACCAGGGCCCCAGCCTGCACACCAGGACAGCTCCAGTGAAGAGGACAGTGGAGAGGATGAAGCTGTGAATGTGCGTCAGCAGCTCATCGCCCGCTACTTCACTTGACGGTGAGTGACCATGTACGACGGCTGATGTGGCTGTAGTTGTGCAGGTGTATGTGTGCTCTGTTACTGGGGCCTTTTGTTCACTGAGTGCTGTGTGTCAATGGTCCATGTCCAGGTTGGTATGCCACTGTCAGTGGCTGTAGCATTGTGCCCTGTTGCTCTCAGAGATGTGTGTGCATTGCTTGTAGTCGGTGACAAGTACTGTGTGATGAGTGTGTGACACACTCATTGAATGTTCTCTTGTTCTGTTTTTCACCCCTAGGTCCCTGCAGCCTCTCCTGTCCCATCGACATGCCACACAGCAGATGCTATTCTGCTCATGGTGGCGATTGCACATCGTGGAATAAACCCAGGACACATTAAGCCGATTGTGATCAAGGTGTATTTATTGACAGCGGTGACATGTGATTGTGTGCAAGGTGATGACAAATGTGGTGCATGCTGTGACAATGAGTTGACGGTCATGGCTGCGTGATGGTCAAGGTGTACCCATGGAGTTCTATGTCCACAGTCCAACAGACACATGCCATTCACATGGCAGTGTGGGCTAGGATCGTATTCCAAGTCAATGCAGTAGGTGGTCAAGGTGGCTGGCTGACTCACTGGCGTTTGGTGCGGGCGAAGTCCTCTCTGGACACCTGTTTCCACTTCGGACGGCCCCTTCCACGTTTGGGAGGGGGTGTTGATGTTCCGCTGGTGGTGGTTGAGGAGTGCTCACTCGCTGTGGACGCAGGGGAACGCGATGTTGCACGAACCTGCGCCACAGCAGGTGGTGGCGGAGGTGGTGTTGCTGGCCTTGCTTGTGCCTCCCCCACCACCAGCTGGCCCATGAGGTCCGCGATTCGGGCCATGTGGGCGTCCATGGACCTCAACACCGCAAGGACCTCCCGTGTGTCGCTTGCCGACCTGGCCCATTCGCCTTGGGCCTCCTCATAGGCCCCAAGGACTCTGTCGATTGGCGGCAGGGCTTGGCTCCCAGGCACAGTTGGCGTTGGCCTGGCCCTGCTCCTCCTACCAGTACTGCTGCCACCGACCTGCCCACTAGCCACATTGCACACCACGGTCCTCGCTGTGGCTCCCAGGGTGGACCCAGTCGGCCGGACCACCACTTGCGCTGGGGCTGGGGCCAGTGATGACGTGGTGGTGGTTGCGGCAGTGGGAGTGGCCGCAACGACCGTGGGGGTGGCCGCCACAACAGTGGTAGTGGCCGCTACGACAGTGGCAGCAGGGGGCTGTGAGTGGTCATCAGCCCTGGATGATGGGTTGGTGGGTGGGAGGGTGCCTGGGGTGCGGTTGGGCCCTGCCACACCAGATGGGCCTGCTGGGTGGTCCGTGTCCGAATAGGAGGACAGATCCTCCACATCCGTGAGTCCTTGTTGGGGGCTTGCAGGCTGGCTGTGCTGGCTGCTGTCTCCATCTCCAGCATCCAGCAGTTCATCACCTGTGGGGGAATGAGATATGTTATTGTGTTGCACATGACAAAGTATGTATAGGTTGTCTGACATCCACAGTTCGTGCACAGTCGTGCACAGGTTTCCCGGAGCCGTGTGTGTGGCTGTGCTATTTGTTGTTGTGTGGGCATGCCAATGGGACTGTGTGCTGTGGACATGTGGCATGGGACGGATTGGCAATGCCGATGGGTGTGTTGCTGTGCTCCTGCTTTTGTGGCTCTGGTGTATGCGGACTCCAGACCCATCGTGGAGGTTGGTTTGTACTATGCTCTTGGGGTTCAAATGTAACGCTCGAAACGCAGATGGCAAAATGGGGGTCAGCCCCTGAAACGCATTTGAGATGAACTATGCTTTGGGGGTACATACTGTGTGCCATGGGTGCAGAACGTGACATGTGTTGTGGCAACATGACAGTGCATGGTCTGAGGTGTGTGTATGTCTGACATACCCTGCATATTTGCTGTATGTTGTGATTTCTGCGATACAAAAGGGGATGATGGACGGAACGTTTGAGCCAATCAAACACTCACCCCCAGTCAACTGATCTGGGTTTAATCCATCATCATTCTTTAGCTCACTCCACCACCCTAGTTCAGACATGGCCATATGCAAATCAGTCTGACCCTGTGCCTCATGGGAACAGTCAGCCCGAACTGCCAAGCCATGTCTTCCCTGGACCGGAAACAAGCATCCTAGGACCGGTTTCTGGCATTTCAGCCGTCATCAGCCAGGCTTGCTTGAATCCAGTGGCAAAGTGAGCAAGGGACCCACGTCTGGGCATACCCCGCCAACTTAGGGCTACCAAGCGATACAAAAGGGGATGATGGACGGAACGTTTGAGCCAATCAAACACTCACCCCCAGTCAACTGATCTGGGTTTAATCCATCATCATTCTTTAGCTCACTCCACCACCCCAGTTCAGACATGGCCATATGCAAATCAGTCTGACCCTGTGCCTCATGGGAACAGTCCAGCCCGAACTGCCAAGCCATGTCTTCCCTGGACCGGAAACAAGCATCCTAGGACCGGTTTCTGGCATTTCAGCCGTCATCAGCCAGGCTTGCTTGAATCCAGTGGCAAAGTGAGCAAGGGACCCACGTCTGGGCATACCCCCGCCAACACAGGCACAGGGTCAGACTGATTTGCATATGGCCATGTCTGAACTGGGGTGGTGGAGTGAGCTAAAGAATGATGATGGATTAAACCCAGATCAGTTGACTGGGGGTGAGTGTTTGATTGGCTCAAACGTTCCGTCCATCATCCCCTTTTGTATCGCTTTGGTCGCCTTAAGTTGGCGGGGTATGCCTAGACGTGGGTCCCTTGCTCACTTTGCCACTGGATTCAAGCAAGCCTGGCTGATGACGGCTGAAATGCCAGAAACCGGTCCTAGGATGCTTGTTTCCGGTCCAGGGAAGACATGGCTTGGCAGTTCGGGCTGGACTGTTCCCATGAGGCACAGGGTCAGACTGATTTGCATATGGCCATGTCTGAACTGGGGTGGTGGAGTGAGCTAAAGAATGATGATGGATTAAACCCAGATCAGTTGACTGGGGTGAGTGTTTGATTGGCTCAAACGTTCCGTCCATCATCCCCTTTGTATCGCTTTGGTCGCCCTAAGTTGGCGGGGGTATGCCCAGACGTGGGTCCCTTGCTCACTTTGCCACTGGATTCAAGCAAGCCTGGCTGATGACGGCTGAAATGCCAGAAACCGGTCCTAGGATGCTTGTTTCCGGTCCAGGGAAGACATGGCTTGGCAGTTCGGGCTGGACTGTTCCCATGAGGCACAGGGTCAGACTGATTTGCATATGGCCATGTCTGAACTGGGGTGGTGGAGTGAGCTAAAGAATGATGATGGATTAAACCCAGATCAGTTGACTGGGGGTGAGTGTTTGATTGGCTCAAGCGTTCCGTCCATCATCCCCTTTTGTATCGCTTTGGTCGCCCTAAGTTGGCGGGGTATGCCCAGACGTGGGTCCCTTGCTCACTTTGCCACTGGATTCAAGCAAGCCTGGCTGATGACGGCTGAAATGCCAGAAACCGGTCCTAGGATGCTTGTTTCCGGTCCAGGGAAGACATGGCTTGGCAGTTCGGGCTGGACTGTTCCCATGAGGCACAGGGTCAGACTGATTTGCATATGGCCATGTCTGAACTGGGGTGGTGGAGTGAGCTAAAGAATGATGATGGATTAAACCCAGATCAGTTGACTGGGGGTGAGTGTTTGATTGGCTCAAACGTTCCGTCCATCATCCCCTTTTGTATCATTGTTGTGATTTCTGGCCATGTAATTGGACGCATTGTTATGAGTGAGTGATGGTTGTGTGCCACACGACGTATTGCAGATGGTCCAATTCCTTGGTGTGCGTGCTGCCCTGTGCATCACTGCAGTGCTCGGGGGTGTGTGGCCCATGTTATGTGTGTAGTTGCTCACAGTGTGACGTGCGCTTCATTCACTTCTGGCACATGATTTATCATGGGCATGTTTCTTTGCGTGACTACTGTATGTGGACCAGCTGTTCGGATGACATACCTTTCATGTGACTGGGGCTGAAGGATGAGATGGATGGTATGTTGTATGTGCATTGTGTGTCTGTGTGTTTGATGGGTCCAGTGGTGTTCGTGTGCATTTATGTTGTTCCACGCTGTTGCGTCTAGTGTGGTATGTCTTACATGGGCATAGTTGTGGGATGTGTGGTTGACAGGCAGTGGGGGCTACATGGACAGGACTTCGATGGTGTTGCAGTTGTGTGTGATGGGTTGCACTGTGCCTGCCATGTGGTTCTGTAATCAGTGTGACTTGTGCATGCAGACGTGGCTCCTTGGGTGTTGCTGTGTCTGTGATGGGTCATGTGGGGTGTGACTCTGTGGTTCATGTCCGTGTGCACATTGTTCACATGGTTGTGGCAGGGAGCAGTGCTGCGTGTTCCTCTGCTACTTGACATGTCCCATGTGTTAGTCGTAATTCAGTCCTCATGCCTCCAGTCACCCCACCCTGTCCAGTTTCCCACCTGCAGGTTGTTTTTGAGCGTGCACTGGACTGGATGCAACATGGTTATGGGCGGGGGGGTGCTCCATGTTGCAGGTCTGTGGGGGTGGGGGCGGTGTTATGGGTCGTGGTGATGGCTGGACACCCACTGACACCGTTTGTCCTGGGGCGGGATGTCTACCTGTCGGCTGCCGGTGTGCACTGCAGTGGCTGCTACGTGGGTGTGGGGTGTGGGCTGTGGTCCTCCTTGCTGTGGGACTAGGGGCCTGGTGTGTGTTGTACTTCAGCTGTCCCCCCTCCCACCCACTGCGCTTTGTGTTGCTGCTACTTACCTGTTACTTGTCGGTTAGTGCAGCTACGGCTGCCACATGGGTGTGGGGGTGCTCCGCCTTGCTGTGCTGTAGGACTAGGGGCCTGGTGGGTGTTGTACTTCAGCTGTCCCCCCTCCCACCCACTGCCTCTGTGTTGCGGCTACTTACCTGTTACTTGTCGGTTGGTGCAGCTACGGCTGCCACATGGGTGTGGGGGTGCTCGTTGTGGCGCTTCTGGAGTACTAGGGGACCTGTTGGTAGTTACGTGGCTGGCTGGGTGTACACATGCCCCCATGGTTTTGTTAGTTGATATGTTTGGGCTGTGTGTGTGGTGGTGCCTGTTGCATGTGTGAGTAATGTGTTGTGTATTGTGTACTGGAAATGGGGGTGTTTGTCCCTCGGAGCTATGGCATGGTGGTAGTTCATGTGAGTACATAGCGGTGTGCTGGTATACATTTGTTTGTACTTACCAGCCTCCACTCCCCCTGGTAATCCGGTGAGGATCTCCGGATGGATGATGACTCGCACCTTCTCCTCCCACGCTTTGAAGGTCTTGTAATGCGCGGGATTCCCTCCGCCAGTCATGGCAGCCAGCTCTCGGTTTTTGCTCTCCTTCTTCTTGACCAGGCTTTTGATGTCGTTCCACCGTTTGTTTATCTCTCCTCTGTTTCTGGGTACGGTACCGACTGCATTGACCTGGTCTACAATTCTGTTCCACATTCTGTTTCTGGTGGCTAGTGGTGTGTGCTGGACCTGGTTGCCATAGATTTGTGTGTGCACCTTGACGATCTCGTCGACCATGACCGTCAGCTCAGTGGATGTGAACTTGGGCATTCTGTGTGATGCCATGGTGTTTGTGGTGCTGGTGCGGTGTGTGATGTGTGATGTGCAGGGGGTTTGTGGTGCCGGTGTTTGGTGGTGGTGGTGGTGGTGGTGGGTGTGATGTGTGCGTATCTGTGGTGTGCTGCTGTCCTTGCTGTGTCACTGTGTCCTCTCCTCTCTGCTTTGCAATGTTGCAAGGGGTTGTGGTCTGTGGAGGGGCTGCTTTTGTACTTACCTGTTTGGGTGTGTCCTGATGGTCTGTTGTTTTCAGGTGTGTTGTGGCCGGTGTTCTGGGCTTTGTGGTTTATTTGTTTGTCCAGGGGTGGTGTGTTTTCGGGATGTGTACTTTGTCTGTGTATTTGTGCGTGGGTTGCTGTGTGGACTTGTTTGCCATGTTGTGTGTGTTTGTTTGAGTCCGCGGCTGTTTCTGTGCAGGGACGTGGCCGCCATGGCTTCTGCCGTGTCCATTTTCTTCAGTGTTGTTTACGCTGGCGGGCGGTGTATTTGTTGTTTTTCCGCGCTCATGTCGGTGCGATCGTAATTTCACGTGCGGTGTCTCGACCGTGAGGGCGGGCGGTTTTGTGTTGTCGTGCGTCTTTCCGTCCGTGGCGGGCGGTTTGACTCCGACTCGGGCATGGGCGGGCGGTATTTTGTGTGTTTTTCTGCCGCTGGCGGTTTTCGGTTCGAGGCATCATAATTGCTGGGTCGGTATTCAGAAGGTGTAGGCGGGCGGATTTTTGCCGCTTTCATGGGTGGCGGATTTTTTTACGCCCGGTATCGTAATGGGCCTTCAAGTATGGTGTGAAGACCAAACCCTCTGGCCAAAGGGCTGGTAAGGGTCCCCCGGGATAGATGAGGAGACAAAGACTTCAGGACAGGGATCAGGACAGGATACTTCACCTCTCTAAATACCGACGATTGCGTCGCACCCCTCTCTGACACTCTCTTCCTCCTCGTGGTTCTTCCGCGATCTTCTTTCTAACCCAATTAAAATTAAGTAGATGGTTCTGCATTCGATTTTCTTCATCAGCGTCTCACTGCATCAGCACCACCTCAACACTGACAGCATCCCCAGCTCTGCAATGCTTCCGCAAAAAGTCACTCTCAGCATCGCGCTCTCTCTCGTGTAAAATGCTAAACTAACTAACTAAACTACCTCAATTATACCTTTCTATATCCATGTACCACCCATTAATGTTTCAATTTTACAGACTACTAATTCTGATTGGACAGGCGAAGGGGGGATGATCATCACACCATGCTTACATTTCACTTATTTCTTTAAACCATTGTTTCAAAACTCCTCCCCTCAAACTTTATTCCCCACTTCCTTTCCCATACATCTTCAAACTTTATTAATACAAATGTTGCGATCTCTTGAATAAAGTTTGTTCATATGAACTCTTCACCCTCATGTTCCCAGGGCACATCTTCGCTGGCCTTGGACGCGTGACACATCCTTAGTCATCTTTCGTACTTTCTCCCCAGGGCGCATGCGTTGCGCAACGACAGTCTGCTCGACTCAGACAAATTTGACAGGCCCAAATACGCACTAATAATAAAGTCAAAAGGAAAAATGTTATTCTCAAAAATAAATGATTTCACTGTATACCACCAACCTCTACTCTAGCCCATTCCATTTATTATTTCCCTTTCTGCATTTGCATTAGTATAAAACTTATTTTCTAATTTCAGCAAGCAGGTGCCATGCATGTGAGTTTTCAAGCGGCCATTTTATGGTTCTTTGTGCAGGCGCCAGAATTTCCCTCCAAGCGTTAGTACGTCATAATACGTAGATGCCGTAGACGCATGCGCAGTAAAGATCCCGTGTTAGAATGCATCTTAGTCCTTCGTTCATGTTTTGCAGTTAGTAACCACATAGGCAAGCTTCATTTTCTCCCGCGTGTAAAGGAAATGCGTATTATCAATCACAAAACACGTTGTTAATAATTCGTTAGTGAGTTAAACGAGAGGATTGCTTCCGAGCAAGTCTCATTTACGAGTCCTTGCTCCATCAATCCCCTCTCTGATGGCATATTAAGCCATCACAAAATTACCCATCCATCCCAGATAGCAACTTTAACACTTCTCAGTTTTCTCTATTTCTCCTCTCAAATTTTCATCAATAATTTTGTTTCCTTCTAAATCTCGCATCTTCTTATATAACCTGCCTTTCATTTCTTCCAAACGTATTTCATCATATTTTCTCTTTTGTGTCTGTCCCTTTCCTTTTCTTTCCAAGTGTACTTTTTCTTTCGTACCTTTTCTACAACATCTATATGTAATTATTATTAACATCACTCCCGTTATTATCATGACTAATGGTATTATTATTTGGCCTAAGAAACCTTTCCCAAAGTTAGTAACCATTTCCCTATTAATGTTATACTTTTAGTTAGTCTTCCCCACACACTATCAACCTCCAGTTGGGTCAAATCTTTATGCATTCCTGTAATGTTTTCAATATATCCTTTAATTTCTCTGCTCTTGTCCGGAATATAAGTGCAGCAGTGTTGAACTTTCAACATGCCACAGACTCCACCTTCTTTTGCTAACAATATATCAAGAGCAAGACGGTTCTGTAAAACCATAGATCTAATTGCAACCATTTCTGTGTTCATCATTAGAAATCCTCCTGCAGTGTCTGTAGAAAGACGATCAACTATGGTTGATAACTTACAAATTTTCTGTGAATTTAGAATGACTCCAACTGAGGGTATCAGTGCACTAAAAATGTCTCCTACAATTTCAGAAAACCTAGCTCTTCTTCTACGTGTTAGTCCATTAGAATTTCCATTGGTTCCACTGATTTTATCTACATGATAAATTTTTGGAAAAACTATTCCAAAATAACAGCTTCCGTACCATCTTGCAGGTAACCTATAATAGGCATTGCTCCCACAAACATAATACACTCCTGAAAACACAGGATCAGTTCCCCCTTTTAGTCCCCATCCTCCTAATATTAGTAAGTTATGTTCACATTCACTGGAACCAATGTAATTATTGTTATAATCTGTCTTTAATCTATGGAGGCAGAATTTTCCCCTTTTCACAAAGTCCAGGGACATCGCAGCGTGAGCCTTGCCACTTGCATAGATTCCCTCCTTCCCAACCCATGGAGCTACATGGATTTTCTGTGTAGTTGCCTTCCTCATCAAATCCTGTCTCCTTTCTTCTACTAAATTCAAAAAATCTTTTTCTTCTTTTCTTAATGTACATGTTAGATTATTTTTATGTGCCTGAACTAAATCTATTGAACTCATCATTATGAAAAATTCACCCATAAACTGCATTTTTACTACTAGCTACTGGATTCATATTCTTTCTAATAGGTAATTCAGAAAATACTACATCTATATCTGAATAAAAATATTGAAGTTTCCCTGTAGCATAAAATAAACTTGACAAAATACTACATGACACACCATAAGTTAAAGGTATATGGTGATACATCATTCCTTCTGATACTGATGAGGGTAACTTCATACACACGTAGCAGTTATTAATCTCCATAGTACTAACATATTGAAATAACAACTTAATAAACACATTAGAGGACGTATTATAGTCTGATTCATTATGATAGTTTGCTTCATCTTCTACCCCTATTTCTATTTCAGTTTCTCTTATTCTATCCACCTTAACATTAGTATCTGTGTTATTCTTGTCACTTGTTTTCATTATTAAAGGTACTCCTACTGTTAAGAATAGCCATCCTAATGCTGCTAATAAAATACTACAAAAACAAAATCTAAAACACTTTCTTTTTAGTCCACACTTTGGTTTCCCGATAACTTCAGTTTCTGCCATTTTACTCCTGAGAAAATTTCTTTTCTCTTATCTTTTCTTTTTCAGTCTTAGCCTTCTTTTTTTTAATTTTTTTTTGTTCTTAAGGAGGTTTCAATTGGCTTTCATCAATTTGTGCAATATGGACCTCTTCTGTCTCATCAGACAGATCCAGGGACTCAAATTCCTCGAGTATAACGTATGTCCACTCAGGAGCCTTGTATCTCCTGTTTAAATTTCTCAATCTTGGACTTCTTCGAGTTAGTTTTGCTAAGGTTTGTTTAGGTCTTGTTTGACTTGTGACTTCGTTCACTTGTTCTGGTCTCTTTTCAGATTTTCTCAAATGATATTTTAGTTTCTTTACTCCAGTTGGCCAATTGTCTCCTCTCCTGACTCTTTTGATTTCTACAGCGTTTTCACCTTCCTTGTCTCTTTGTAAAATTCTTTTTATTTCATTTGTTTTAGGCACAATCTGTTCTGTTTCTCTGTTTTCTGTGCTTGTACCTTCTTTTGCTTCCTCCTGCTCAGGTTCTACCGTATTTTGTTCTAATTCTTCCTGAGCTTGTTCTTCTAATTCTATCTGACCCTGTTCAGGTCTCACTTCAAACCTTTCTTCTTCTGCCTGAACTTGTTCTTCTAACTCTATCTGGTCCTGTTCAGGTCTTAATTCAAACTTTTCTTCTTCCGCCTGAACATGTTATTCTATTTTTCCCTCCTCAGGTTTGTTTGTGTCTCTTTCTATTTTCACCTGAGTGTGTTCTTCTTCCCCTGTCTTTTCCTGACTACTTTCCTGTCTTTTCAGTTCTGTTCTTCTTCTGGTTTCAATAGCATCATCAATTATTTCAATCACTGGGATCCATTCTTCCTGACTTATCTCGGGCTGTTCGTCATATGGTTGTCTTTCAGAATCTATCACTCTAGATTCTTCAATTTCACAGTTTACAACTCCTGACGCTTCAGCCTGCTCAGTCAGTGGTGGCTCTTGTTGATCTGATGGGCTCGGAACTCTTCTGGTATGGCTGGCATGAATCCAATTGGGCAGACCTGCACACTTCACTGCTGTGGTAGTGACTAGTATGACTTGCCGTGGCCCATCCCACCTTGGTGCTAGACACGATTTCCTTGCGTGTTTCTTCACTAGCACCCAATCTCCAGTATTCAAATCATGCGCTTGGTCTGGCTGTCTTTCAACTGCGTCTTCTCCAACCTGGTGAGAGATAGAACGCATCATTTCAGCCAATCCTTTGCAATAGTCCAATACCAGATCATCAGTTATACTCATTAGTTTATTTCCAGGAATAAATGCCTGTCTCATGGCTCTTCCCATGAGAACCTCATGTGGGCTCATTCCTGTTTTTCAGTCTGGAATGCTTCTGAGACCCATCAATACAAGAGGTAATGCATCTGGCCATTTCAGCTTTGTGGATGCACACACCTTTCCCAATCTTGACTTGATTGTGCCATTCATTTGCTCAACAACTCCAGAAGCATCTGGACGATAAGCACAGTGCAGTTTTTGTTCAATGTTAAACGCAGCACAGATTAATCGAATTATTTCATTATTAAAATGAGGGCCTCTATCTGATTCCAAAGTGACCGGAAAACCAAATCGCGGCACTAACTCCCTCAACAACAATTTTGCAACTGTAAGACTGTCATTTCTTCTAGTAGGATAAGCTTCCACCCATCTTGAGAAAAGGCATACTATGACAAGTACATATTTCAGTCCATTGCATGGGGGTAATTCAATAAAATCTAACTGTAATCTGGTGAAGGGTCCATCTGCCTTTCCGATCTTTCCCCAGCTTACCACTGTCTTTCTACCTGGGTTCTGCTGTTGACAGGTTAAGCATCTTTGGCAAAGGCTCTCTGCGACTACCCTGAACTTCGGATTATACCAACTCTGTCTGAATAGCCTGATCATTGAATCTCTCCCTATGTGTGTTGCTCCATGATATACTCTCGCCATTTTTGAAAGCAAACAATCTGGCATGACTGGTCTTCCTTGTAAATACACCCATACCTCATCATGTGGTCTGTTTGTACAGGCTGCCTTTATCCAGATTCCTTTTTCCTTTTCCTCAACTTCTTCCTGCAATTGTCTAATCTCATCCCATGTTTCTGGTACTGAGAAGTACATAAGTTGGCATCTGGTTTCACCCGTTTCAATTTTTCTGTTTATGGCTACTGCATTTTTAGCACAGTATTTGGCCACTTGGTCAGCATAATTATTGCCAGCAGTCACATAGTCATTTCCTGACTGATGTGCAGCGCATTTTACAACTGCTATCTCTTTTGGCAATTGTAATGCTTCCAACAAATCTTTTACATTTTTGCTGTTTCTGATAGGAGATCCTGAAGAAGTCAGAAATCCCCTTTGCATCCAAAGCTGGCCAAAGTCATGCACAATCCCGAACCCATATTGGCTGTGCGTAAATATGGTTACTCTCCAATTTTTCCCCTTTTTGCATGCCATTGTTAAGGCAACCAATTCAGCTACTTGTGCAGACTTGACCCCAGGTAAACAGGATGCTTCAATTACCCCAGATATTTTACAAACAGCATATGCAGCACTTAGTCCTCCTTCTTGTGTCCTAAGGCAGGAACCGTCTACAATTAACTCATGGTCAGCCTCTTTCAAAGGTGACTCTCTTATGTCCGGGCGGGGCTTCGGCATTACTCAGTCACGTCCAAACAATCATGATCACTTTCATCTTTCACTTCTTCATCGCAGGGGTCTGGTAATAGGGTGGCTGGGTTCAGGATCGTACACCTTATCACAGTCACGTTCTCAGCTCCCAAAATCACTCTTTCATACTTTGTCAAATGGCTAGGGGTGAAGTGCTGTGTTCTTGTTCTTGTCAAAAGAATCTCAACCGAGTGTGGAAAAAAAACTTTTACCGGATGTCCCATCACTATCGACTCACTTTGCTCCAAACTCATACAAGTAGCAGCTACTGCTTTTAAGCAGCCAGGCAATGCTGAAGCCACTGGGTCCAATGTGGCTGAAAAATATGCCACTGGACGTCGACTCAATCCATGTCTCTGTGTTAAGACTGAAAGTGCACAATTTTCTCTTTCACAACAGAACAAAGCACAGTCTTTTGAATAATCAGGCATGCCCAAAGCAGGAGCCTCACACAAACAATTTCTTAGTCTCACAAATGCCTCAGTCATCATTCCAATCAATCGGATCTTTTGCTCATTTCCGGATCATCTGTATCAATGGTTTCGCTAACATAGAAAAACCATTAATCCATTGCCTACAGTATCCAACCACTCCCAGAAACATTCTCATTTCTCTCTGAGTCTGTGGCAATTGCATTTCTTTGATTATTTTTATTCTTTCCGGTGTCACTTTTCTAACTCCTCTTTCTATTTTATGCCCTAAATATCTAACTTCTTGTTGACAGAACTGTAACTTTTCTGGAGACACCTTGTGTCCTCCTTCAGCCAAATGGTTCAGTAATGCAATTGTATCTGTGACACAATCTTCTCGTGTTTTTGATGCCACCAATAGGTCATCAATGTACTGAACCAGAACAGAATTTCCAGGCATGATCAACGATTCTAGCCACTTTTTCAAAATCTGATTAAAGTTTGAAGGACTCTCTGTGTACCCTTGAGGAACACGACACCATGCGTAAATACGATCTTCAAACTTAAACGTAAAAAGATACTGGCTGTCTGGGTGCAAAGGAATAGAAAAGAACGCTTGGCATAAATCAATTACTGTGACCCATCCTGCATTCCAGGGTATCTGATAAAGGATCACTGCTGGATTTGGCACAATTGGACAACAGGGAATTACAATTTTATTTATTTTCCGTAGGTCTTGCACTATTCTGTACTTTCCGCTAGGCTTTTTTTTTCGTTCCATTATTGGCGAATTACAGGGACTACCCATCACCTCTTTTAAAATACCTTGTTTAACCATTCGTTCAATTTCTGGAATAATTCCTGCTTTTACTTCTGGACTCATTTTGTACTGTCGGGTATTTGGATACACTGCACCTTCTTTCACTGTCACTTTAACTGGGTCTATATTTGTCATTAGCCCAATGTCTTTTCCTGTAAAATCCCACACTTCTGGATTGACTGTCGTTCTTAATTCTTCTGGCAATTCATTCTCGGTTATTAATGAAAACATTTCATCTACTTCTGTTCCCTGTTTGGCCAGCATCATCTTATAAACAACGTCCTCATCAGGGGTTTGGAAAGCAACACCATCCGGTGTACAATAGATTGTGCTATTCATTTTGCACAAAAGATCTCTTCCCAACAGACTTACTGGACTGGAATCGCAAACTACAAATCGATGCATTTCTTTGAAGTTCCCAATGTGCACCTCCATTGGTGATTGGGGTTCTAATCCGTTGATTAGATACGCCTACAACTTGGATTGATTCTCCCGAGAGGGGTAGGTTTGGGATGTCTGCTATTCTAACAGTAGACCTGGTAGCACCAATATCCAATAGGAAAGTAATTTCTTTACCTTCTACTCTCCCATCAACAAATATACCTGACTGATCAACCGGCAAGGATGCGCCAAGCACGCACTCCTCTTCCTCCCCCCTCAGGCACTGTCATTGTGCGGCATCTGAATGTTTTTCATCATTCTGTAAAAAATATTGTGTAATTGTTCTATTATTCTTACCACTTTCTCCTTGAAATCCGGTGTTCGCACTGAAACTTTGATGGTTCACAAAATTTGGCATAGGAGCTGGTGGCACCTGATATTGTGGAGTAACTACCTGCTGCTGCTGATTCATAAGTACTTCATTCTGCATCTGTGGGATTAAATTTTGATTTGGCCCATTATTATTCTTATTATTCTGAGTACTCTTACACTCGTTCTTCCAATGTCCAAGCTTTCCGCACGCATGACAAGGAAACTTCTTTTCCGCTTCTTCTCTGTCCATTCGTCCCTTATATTTATTACCATTCGCTCCTTGATTATTCTGACTCTGTTCTTTCACTTGATTATTATTTTGATCATTTGCTTTCTCTTCTTGCTGCTCTGCCAATTTAACTTGTGCCCACATCATTTTCTCTTTTAGCTTCCTACGCCTGGCCTCAATGTCATCTCCGCAATATTTCGCGTACTTTAGAATCTCATCCACTGTCTTGCTTTGCCAACACAACATGTGCTGCTGTATCATCTGACTGATTTCTGGTTTCAAGCCTTATACAAACCGATACACAAAATGTCCCATATCTTTGTCACCGATATTCTCAAAACCACTATACTGCTTAAACACCTGCAATAATTGTTCATAATACGCATGTACAGATTCATTTGGTTCCTGTGTTGTTCTATCTATTTTTACCCAATCTGTTTCTTTAGGAGGGATTTTCCCTTTCAAATACGTAATCACTTGGTGATACTTTTTCATCACCTCCTCCGAAGGTGCTCCTGTTTTTGCATCTCTAGGATACTCCTCATTAGGCCAATCAATTGTGATCTTACATTCTGTTCATAAATCAGCAGGTACCACTATATCAAATAGACCATCCAAGTCTTTCAATAACACCTTTGAAACCTTCACAAACCTTTCTACCTGTTTGTACCACTAAACTGGTTTTTCTCTCAGTTTTGGAAAATCATTTGTAAATGATAAAATATCTTGTCTACTCCAAGGAACATGAACATATCCACCTCCAGGAACCTCTCTCATCGGACACAATTTTTCCACTCTACCTGATTCTCTTACTGGAAATGCAGCTGCTGCTTCTCTCACTTGTACTTCCTCTTTCTTTCTTATCCATCTAATTCTCCATTTATCAATGTCTCCCCATTTTCGCAAAATGTTCATTAATTCCTTTATCTGTAGTCTCTTTCCAGAAGCATTTACACTTTCTAAATCTTTATCAGTAAAATCCACTCGATAGGGTTTCTGTAACAACTTTGATTTCCCTATGTCTATTCCAATCTCTGAAGCAACTTCAGTCAGTCTCTCATGAAATACTCTTGCTTTCCTAGTTATACTCTTACATAGGAACAATAATTCTTCATCATTGTAACCGTTTAATCTTTCTGTACCCACACACCCTGTCATCATCTCTTCCAATTCCACTTTCAATCTGCTGATATCTAAAATCTTTGGTGTTGGGTTCTGATTATCTCTTTCCTGAGCCCACCTTTCTATTTCTTCAGAGGTGACTACTGCTGCGCCTGCAGTTCCAGCCGGAACCAAAGGTCTTCTTTCTCTCAAATTCATAGGCGTAACTCTCTTTGAAGTTTCCGTCAAAGGTTCCACAATAGGGAGATCCATTAATGAAATAACTGACTCACTTTCGCTAACCTGATCATCTGTGATTACTATCTCTTTTCTAGGACTATTTAATGGAACTGTCACAAGTTGTGGTTTCTGGCAAATCTTATTATCTCCATACAATGGGATTACCGGACCAATGGTTACTGGGACTGTCAAAGCTTCAGTATTTAAATTCAATTGACTTATCTTTTGAACTAGTTCTTCTCTAGTTTTATTCAAAGCTTCTCTTTCATTATCTTGCAACACTCTGTTATATGACGTTTCATGTAAAATTTGTGGGGTTAATGGCATTCCCATTACTGGTGCACTTGGAGTAACCTTACTAGCTGCTTCTTGATACGGTGGTGGATTTTTAATTAAAATATCTTCTAACAATTCGTCATCTGATTCACCATATCCTGTCGAATTCATATGTTTTGTTTTCTCCTTACGCTTTCCTCCAGATTGTTCCTCAGCCATCAATACTGGATATAACCCTTCTGATACCATAGCTCTCCTCCACTGTTTCATCTGCCCTTCTCGTGACTCATGCAAATGTCTGGGAAAGAATCCTCTATATCTTCCACCTCTGCATTTCTCTCTTTCATATGACTCAGTCTCCCATTCTTCCAAAGCCTCATATTGAGTTAACCTAGGTCTAGGTTCCAAATCATTCATTTTCAATTGCAAATTCTGAAGAATCCTCCCATTAAACGTACCATCCTTAGGAAACGCTAACACACCATCATCCTTCGTGTATTCTACCCAGTTTTCCAACCACACGCAAGTATGATATCCCCTTTCCATCATCATAAAAGATGCTGGTGTCTTCGGTAGTGGAATAGGAATTCCCTCTCTAGTCAACACAGGCTTATTCTTTACAAAGAAATTCTTTATTTTCTTAAAAATTGACATCTTTCTTTTCTCTCCATACATTCTTGAAGAACGGTGTAGGAAAGTGTATTCCGCAAACCCTTGAAATCTTCTACCTGTACGTCTTGCACTTACAGTCAAATCAAAATCCCGCATACAATCTTCTCTTCACCAATCCTAGCGCGGCTTCTAACTAGGTATCCAATCAAATCAGGCTCACACTCGTACTCTGACCAATGCCAGCGCGGCCTTTTCCTGACGTCAGTTCTGCTCCTTACTACTGACCCCTCCTTTACAAGGCTGCTCCTGTCACACGCCCGCTGTTTCTACCAATCCCAGCGCGGCTCTCTGTGACGTCAGTACCACTCCGGCGGCTTCTTACCCCTCCTTTAGAAAGCTCCTCCTGTCACACACCCGCTGCTTCTACCAATCCCAGCGCAGCTCTCTGTGATGTCAGTACCACTCCGGCAACTGACCCTCCCTTTACAAGGTAATGTGAAACTTTATTTCTCGAAATTCTCTTTAAACTTCTTTGTTAATAACGACGTAAAAACATTCGCTACTCTGTCTGTTCCACTAAATCAAAAGGATAGTTTATTTCTTTTCACTGCGAGTAAAACCTTCCGCTTACTCTTCATATAAGCTCCAGAGAACCTGTTACTCCTCCGGTATCACCCATTTGGGAAATTAGAGACCAAAGTTTCACCAGCGAACTCCTTTCGCTATCAATCTAGTTTAGAAGAACCTGCTACTCCTTCAGGGTTACCCTTTCTAGGTGATATAACGCCTAAAGTTTCACTAGCGAACTCTTTGCTATCAATCACTCTCACTTTTATACAGAAAGTAGTCCCTACTTTAACACTGCCAGCCCTACCTAGCTTCTCAGTGTTATTCCAACAGACGAGTAACATCACTGCAGTGTGGTTTCTATCGCCACCCGCTATTCATTTCCCCGGGAATTTTCCAAACGACATAAAACAAGACGCTAACTCTTTTTGTTAAACATAAACCAAATAATTAATAATCTATACTTATCACCAAACTAGTCACTAATAACCATAGCTCTGCTACCAGAAAACTGACCCAGCGGCGTACTAGCAACAGATACTCCACTACCATATACTCACCTGGGCCCATACAACTCGCTTCTACTAAACACCAAGTAGACCGCTGGAACTTTTAGTTTTTAATGATTCTCATACCTTAAGATCTAGTTATTTCTTCTCCAACTAAACCTTTCACTGATCAAATAGTTCTTTCCTCTGGTCAATGGACCATTAGGTGGAACTAGTTGATGGTGATAATTAACATAACTTTATTAAACATTTCTCGATTAAAATGAAATAATCACAGACTCGAGAAGTTTTAAAATCTTTATCTAAATTAGTTGTTTGTGAACCATCTCAAACGTTTCAGTACAAACACCCTCATTCGCAAGAGTGTCAATTCAATCAAGTTTCAAATATGCATATAGTAATTCAGATTCACACAATAACTATGCTCAGAAAGAAGAGGACAGAGAGAGAAGAACATCTATCAATACGATGAATTTTATAATTACCAAGTATGGTGTGAAGACCAAACCCTCTGGCCAAAGGGCTGGTAAGGGTCCCCCGGGATAGATCAGGAGACAAAGACTTCAGGACAGGGATCAGGACAGGATACTTCACCTCTCTAAATACCGACGACTGCGTCGCACCCCTCTCTGACACTCTCTTCCTCCTCGTGGTTCTTCCGCGATCTTCTTTCTAACCCAATTAAAATTAAGTAGATGGTTCTGCATTCGATTTTCTTCATCAGCGTCTCACTGCATCAGCACCACCCCAACACTGACAGCATCCCCAGCTCTGCAATGCTTCCGCAAAAAGTCACTCTCAGCATCGCGCTCTCTCTCATGTAAAATGCTAAACTAACTAACTAAACTACCTCAATTATACCTTTCTATATCCATGTACCACCCATTAATGTTTCAATTTTACAGACTACTAATTCTGATTGGACAGGCGAAGGGGGGATGATCATCACACCATGCTTACATTTCACTTATTTCTTTAAACCATTGTTTCAAAACTCCTCCCCTCAAACTTTATTCCCCACTTCCTTTCCCATACATCTTCAAACTTTATTAATACAAATGTTGCGATCTCTTGAATAAAGTTCCTTCATATGAACTCTTCACCCTCATGTTCCCAGGGCATATCTTCGCTGGCCTTGGACGCGTGACAAATCCTTAGTCATCTTTCGTACTTTCTCGCTAGGGCGCATGCGTTGCGCAACGTCAGTCTGCTCGACTCAGACAAATTTGACAGGCCCAAATACGCACTAATAATAAAGTCAAAAGGAAAAATGTTATTCTCAAAAATAAATGATTTCACTGTATACCACCAACCTCTACTCTAGCCCATTCCATTTATTATTTCCCTTTCTGCATTTGCGTTAGTATAAAACTTATTTACTAATTTCAGCAAGCAGGTGCCATGCATGTGAGTTTTCAAGCAGCCATTTTATGGTTCTTTGCGCAGGCGCCAGAATTTCCCTCCAAGCATTAGTACGTCATACTACGTAGATGCAGTAGACGCATGCACAGTAAAGATCCTGTGTTAGAATGCATGTTAGTCCTTCATTCATGTTATTGCAGTTAGTAACCACGTAGGCAAGCTTCATTTTCTCCCGCGTGTAAAGGAAATGCGTATTATTAATCACAAAACACGTTGTTAATAATTCGTTAGTGAGTTAAACGAGAGGATTGCTTCAGAGCAAGTCTCATTTACGAGTCCTTGCTCCATCACAATAAACCAAGGAGAACGAGAAATAAAAATTAAAAAAAACCTCAGAGTGTTCTTAAGACGGATCGCCATTTCAACTGGTGGCACATAGGAATTGGCATATCTTGGGTCCCACGCATTACCAAAGGGCATCGTACCACGAAAATCACAAGTGGTTTATCACAGGGGCACCAATTTGAAAAAATTCTTATGCCCACGTTATGTAAAGTCTAACAAAGCCGAAAGCAGCTTTGAAACTTGGATGCTGACAAAACCCAATGTTTTTTCACCTGCAGGAGCTGTTCAGTATGTCATCTAGGACAGAACAGGCCTATTAAATTCAGTTATAATACACAGACAAATTACACACTGAGATCATTCATGAATTGCAATACCACGTTCACAATTTATATCTTTGGGTGTGCATGTGGGAAGTTCTATATTGGCAGCAGTACCAGACATCTTAAGACACGCATACAGGAGCATGTCAGGGCAATCAAACATCGGGATGAAAGCAATCCATGGCGATGCACATACATCAGGACTACCCGACTAACACGCAAATTTGGTTCCATGGAATTGAACAAATCAATAATAATGAAAGGGGAGGAAATAGGGAACAAATTCTAGGACAGATCGAGGCCAAATGGATATGTCGGCTAAGAACTGTCTCTTTGGGTTTAAACACAAACTATGAATTTCATCACTTTTTATAAACCCAAACAAGTAATCCACCATCAATGCTTGCTGTGATAATCTCATTCCCTGTGATCAATCTCTACCACTTATACTGTGAAGATGACTATGTACAGAGATTGAATGAGATTTTATGATAATTGGATGTAGGATCGGTTTATATGTATTGGTTCATGTGCCATTTACACCCTTTCCCCTTTATGTCAGGTCAATATATAAGCCTTTGATACCAGAAATATGAACAATCCTAGACCATCATTCACTTTCATTACATACATAGCGTCTTTAAGGGGATATTGTGTGGTGGAAACCATGGATCACACACAGCTCCATCCTGACGAGTGAGGTTTGGAATTAGATACACTCATAGGTGTTGCATCCGATGGCTACATTGTATTCTCTGTACACATGGTTTTCTATTGATGTGTATGATGTCTAACTGTTGAATTAGTTTTAGACATTTTATGAATACAGACATGGGTTTATACATCTAAACCCTGTAGGACAATAAAAAAAAGAATAGACATGCCCCTTGATCGCAAACATTTCTTACCGATATATTGGAATCAGATTATCACTTTTTTCCTGTTTACCGACTCATAACCCTTACTAATATGGCAGAAGCAGACGGACATAGACTTCGGGTGATTATACCATTTTATACACTGATTTTGGGTGCGTTTCCATATTCGATGTAATTTTGGGCGCAGTTCCATACTCGATGTGATCATTCCCCATTTTTAGGTCTCGCCTGGCGTTAGCAGCGCGCATGCGCTGCTCTCGCCATGCGAGGGCTTCTTGGAATCAATACGGTACCAGAAGTTCGCCTTGTGCTCCGCCCGTGTTTCCCATTGGTGCGCGTCATTTTGCGTCACCTATTATGCTAAACGTGGTGTTATTATTGCTCCGGAGGCTTTTTAGTCCCTCCTGGTTGCCACCCTGTCCGCTTTGGGCCCCACCCACCGGGATTGGATCTTTTACTTGCGGAGGGACACGGCCTCCTTCAATTACCCGGTAAGCACTATATTTGTTATTTTTTGTAAGTTACATGTGCGGTCCGCTTTCATTTTCGGGGCCGCGAGCACTATATTTGTTATTTTTTTAAGAGAGCTTCGAGCACTTGTACAGCCAGTGCAAAAAGCTTAGAACTCCTGGCGGTGATGTGAAGCGATAAGTGGTCCGCTTTCATATTTTTTTGTAAGTTACATGCGCGGTCCGCTTTCATTTTCGGGACTGCGAGCACTATATTTGTTATTTTTTTTTAAAGAGAGCTTCGAGCACTTGTACAGCCAGTGCAAAGAGCTTAGAACTCCGGCCGGTGATGTGAAGCGCTAAGTGCATTGAGATTGCGGGAAGCATGGGCTCAGGCAGAAAGTGTGGGATCTGCCTCTGCCAGGGAGTACTTTTATCACCAGGGCCCTCAACCCCATGCAGGTGAAGATGATCGAGCTCACAGCGCGCGCTCAGCACACACTGGTTTCCCTGTAGAAGACTATAGCGCTGTGACACTACGGGACGGTAAAAACAGCACTGCGTAAATACAAATTAGAATTGCAAAAAGGTTTTTTACTCGGGTCTCTGAAGCTTTCGCTCCTCCTCTTTCGCTGGCTCTTGCTTCCAGCAGTTACGACACTCTTAATTGTTTCCAGAGCATGCCGCCACTAGGAATTACAATAACAAAGTCATGTGAAACTCTCCATGTCAAAGATGGGTTTGGGGAGGGCTTCTGGAAGTGAGCCGTGCCCGGGTATCATATCCCAAAACAAGAGAAGCAGGCAGCGCCGCAGCCCTCCAGTCCCCTGCGCCGATCGCTTAGCTGTAATGTGCATTAGAACTGCCAGACAGGAATGATGCAGATGTGGAAAGCTCATAACTTGGGTGGCAGGCAACGGTCGCATTAAGGTGCCCTCCTATTGTCACACTGACAATGAGTGTGATCTTGGCAAAGTCGACGCCTCCCTCAGCGTGCAGGGGTTTAATCCAAATGGAATGTTTAACACCAGAAAGCTGCCTCGCCACCACCGACACATCATGCAATTTATGAATCACGGAATGATAATCTTATAGACAACACATGGTGGTAGGGCGGCAGCTGCCACATACTTAAGTGAAGGAAACCCCTGGTGGACCCACGATGTGTTCATCATTTCCAGTGCTGTGGGTCGACGACTTATTGCAACAGAAAGATAAGACAAGTGTCTGCGTGGGGTCGTGCGTGACGTCATGAATGATGTCATCAGCACAAATATCAGAGTTGAACCAATTTCATTTGTTTTTTGGTGACTTTACTCGTTGTTTTGGTACCATTTTCTCAGGTCGTTTGGGGCGACAGGAGGGTTGTTAAGAGGGCGCACAGCTGTGGATGTTAGCAGCACACCTCTGTGAGGAGTGATGCTGGTATGTAGAAGAGATTCTATATTATGAAATAACTATTTGCACCCCGTGCATTGCACTGACTACTTTCTGGTATCCGTAGTGACGTCATTAGTAGAGACGAAGGAGACTTTTGAAAGGAGCCTGGTGCCCAATTATGTGCTATCCGCATACTGCTCCACTGGGCAGCGGCGAATAGCGGACCCCGCATTAGTAGTGACCGAGATGTAGGTGTTATATTAAACATGCTAATAAGGTAAGCCATACCACCTTTGCTATGTGTGATATCACTCCCTGCTCCCCACTGCGCGATGGCCTCTGTTCTGGATCGTGAGTAACCTCGTGTGCAGTGTCAGTTGTGATGCCATCAGAAGGCAGAAAAGTGGAGTGTGCGTGTGACGTCATGTGACTGTCATCTGTGGCATTAACAGCGTGAATAAGCCAAATGTCTAAAAGTCTCACGCTCTTGCACAGGCTGATTCTATTGCCACATGAGTTGCCGCCTCTTTTGTCCCCTTTCAGACCGCGCGTGAGGACAGGTGGTGATGTCACTGGTGATGTGATAAGTACGATTGAAGGTAAAATCTTAAACTCCCCTGCTACTGCAGTTATGTTATGTGTGATGCCATGAGTATGAACGATTATTTTAAAGATGTGTAGTGCTGCTGTTTCAGAATGTGGTGGTGACACAGTAGTCCATATTGCTATCCTATCTCCTCTGTCCACTTCAGTGCATGTGTGATGCCATGTGATTATGTATTTTGTGATGTCACCCGTGATACGATCTCTAAGAATAGAGGTACTTTGTAAAGTTGCCTGCTGCTAAGGCAGATTGTGCTGGCATACGAGTTGCTGTTTTTTTGCTGCCTGTACTGTGTACAATGAGGGATGTGTGTGATGCCATGTGATGATGTCACCAGTAGAGTGAACAAGCCTGGCTAGAAGTTTTAAACATCCACGAAAAAGCCATCAAATAAAACCACAACAGCCACTTTTCATATATTCAGCGAACATCTTTATTTGACTCTGTTTTATGTGCTGTGGACACTGTAAGGGGTTTTGTCTCTTTCACTAATTGAGATATATGAGCGGCCGCGGCAGCCATACTTTCAAGGAGTGTTACAGCAAATAAATGATGGACGGAATGCTGACAATGCAAACATTCTCCCCCAGTCAAAAGATCTGGGTTAAATCCATCGTTCTTTTGCCCACCACGCCACCCCAGTTTGGACCCAGCCATATGCAAATCAGTCTTGACCCTGTGCCCCATGGGAACAGTCCAGACCGAACTGCCAGGCCAGGTCCTCCCTGGACTGGAAACAAGCATCCTGAGACCGGTTTCAGGGTATGTCACCCTTCTTCAGCCAGGCTAGCTTGAATCCAGTGGCACAGTGAGCAAGGGACCCACGTCTGGGCATACCCATCCCACTTAGGGCGAAAAGTGTTACAGCAAATAAATTATGGACGGAATGCTGACAATGCAAACATTCTCCCCCAGTCAAAAGATCTGGGTTAAATCCATCATTCTTTTGCCCACTACGCCACCCCAGTTCGGACCCAGCCATATGCAAATCAGTTTTGACCCTGTGCCCCATGGGAACAGTCCAGACCGAACTGCCAGGCCAGGTCCTCCCTGGACCGGAAACAAGCATCCTGAGACCGGTTTCAGGGTATGTCACCCTTCTTCAGCCAGGCTAGCTTGAATCCAGTGGCACAGTGAGTAAGGGACCGACATCTGGGCATACCCATCCCACTTAGGGCGAAAAGTGTTACAGCAAATAAATGATGGACGGAATGCTGACAATGCAAACATTCTCCCCCAGTCAAAAGATCTGGGTTAAATCCATTGTTCTTTTGCCCACTACGCCACCCCAGTTTGGACCCAGCCATATGCAAATCAGTCTTGACCCTGTGCCCCATGGGAACAGTCCAGACCGAACTGCCAGGCCAGGTCCTCCCTGGACCGGAAACAAGCATCCAGAGACCGGTTTCAGGGTATGTCACCCTTCTTCAGCCAGGCTAGCTTGAATCCAGTGGCACAGTGAGCAAGGGACCCACGTCTGGGCATACCCATCCCACTTAGGGGCGAAAAGTGTTACAGCAAATAAATGATGGACGGAATGCTGACAATGCAAACATTCTCCCCCAGTCAAAAGATCTGGGTTAAATCCATCGTTCTTTTGCCCACTACGCCACCCCAGTTTGGACCCAGCCATATGCAAATCAGTCTTGACCCTGTGCCCCATGGGAACAGTCCAGACCGAACTGCCAGGCCAGGTCCTCCCTGGACCGGAAACAAGCATCCTGAGACCGGTTTCAGGGTATGTCACCCTTCTTCAGCCAGGCTAGCTTGAATCCAGTGGCACAGTGAGCAAGGGACCCAAGTCTAGGCATACCCATCCCACTTAGGGCGAAAAGTGTTACAGCAAATAAATGATGGACGGAATGCTGACAATGCAAACATTCTCCCCCAGTCAAAAGATCTGGGTTAAATCCATCGTTCTTTTGCCCACTACGCCACCCCAGTTTGGACCCAGCCATATGCAAATCAGTCTTGACCCTGTGCCCCATGGGAACAGTCCAGACCGAACTGCCAGGCCAGGTCCTCCCTGGACCGGAAACAAGCATCCTGAGACCGGTTTCAGGGTATGTCACCCTTCTTCAGCCAGGCTAGCTTGAATCCAGTGGCACAGTGAGCAAGGGACCCACGTCTGGGCATACCCATCCCACCTAGGGCGAAAAGTGTTACAGCAAATAAATGATGGACGGAATGCTGACAATGCAAACATTCTCCCCAGTCAAAAGATCTGGGTTAAATCCATCGTTCTTTGCCCACTACGCCACCCCAGTTTGGACCCAGCCATATGCAAATCAGTCTTGACCCTGTGCCCCATGGGAACAGTCCAGACCGAACTGCCAGGCCAGGTCCTCCCTGGACCGGAAACAAGCATCCAGAGACCGGTTTCAGGGTATGTCACCCTTCTTCAGCCAGGCTAGCTTGAATCCAGTGGCACAGTGAGCAAGGGACCCACGTCTGGGCATACCCATCCCACTTAGGGCGAAAAGTGTTACAGCAAATAAATGATGGACGGAATGCTGACAATGCAAACATTCTCCCCCAGTCAAAAGATCTGGGTTAAATCCATCGTTCTTTTGCCCACCACGCCACCCCAGTTTGGACCCAGCCATATGCAAATCAGTCTTGACCCTGTGCCCCATGGGAACAGTCCAGACCGAACTGCCAGGCCAGGTCCTCCCTGGACCGGAAACAAGCATCCTGAGACCGGTTTCAGGGTATGTCACCCTTCTTCAGCCAGGCTAGCTTGAATCCAGTGGCACAGTGAGCAAGGGACCCACGTCTGGGCATACCCATCCCACTTAGGGCGAAAAGTGTTACAGCAAATAAATGATGGATGGAATGCTGACAATGCAAACATTCTCCCCCAGTCAAAAGATCTGGGTTAAATCCATCGTTCTTTTGCCCACTACGCCACCCCAGTTTGGACCCAGCCATATGCAAATCAGTCTTGACTTTGTGCCCCATGGGAACAGTCCAGACCGAACTGCCAGGCCAGGTCCTCCCTGGACCGGAAACAAGCATCCTGAGACCGGTTTCAGGGTATGTCACCCTTCTTCAGCCAGGCTAGCTTGAATCCAGTGGCACAGTGAGCAAGGGACCCACGTCTGGGCATACCCATCCCACTTAGGGCGAAAAGTGTTACAGCAAATAAATGATGGACGGAATGCTGACAATGCAAACATTCTCCCCCAGTCAAAAGATCTGGGTTAAATCCATCGTTCTTTTGCCCACTACGCCACCCTAGTTTGGACCCAACCATATGCAAATCAGTCTTGACCCTGTGCCCCATGGGAACAGTCCAGACCGAACTGGCAGGCCAGGTCCTCCCTGGACCGGAAACAAGCATCCTGAGACCGGTTTCAGGGTATGTCACCCTTTTTCAGCCAGGCTAGCTTGAATCCAGTGGCACAGTGAGCAAGGGACCCACGTCTGGGCATACCCATCCCACTTAGGGCGAAAAGTATTACAGCAAATAAATGATGGACGGAATGCTGACAATGCAAACATTCTCCCCCAGTCAAAAGATCTGGGTTAAATCCATCGTCCTTTTGCCCACTACGCCACCCCAGTTTGGACCCAGCCATATGCAAATCAGTCTTGACCCTGTGCCCCATGGGAACAGTCCAGACCGAACTGCCAGGCCAGGTCCTCCCTGGACCGGAAACAAGCATCCTGAGACCGGTTTCAGGGTATGTCACCCTTCTTCAGCCAGGCTAGCTTGAATCCAGTGGCACAGTGAGCAAGGGACCCACGTCTGGGCATACCCATCCCACTTAGGGCGAAAAGTGTTACAGCAAATAAATGATGGACGGAATGCTGACAATGCAAACATTCTCCCCCAGTCAAAAGATCTGGGTTAAATCCATCATTCTTTTGCCCACTACGCCACCCCAGTTTGGACCCAGCCATATGCAAATCAGTCTTGACCCTGTGCCCCATGGGAACAGTCCAGACCGAACTGCCAGGCCAGGTCCTCCCTGGACCGGAAACAAGCATCCTGAGACCGGTTTCAGGGTATGTCACCCTTCTTCAGCCAGGCTAGCTTGAATTCAGTGGCACAGTGAGCAAGGGACCCACGTCTGGGCATACCCATCCCACTTAGGGCGAAAAGTGTTACAGCAAATAAATGATGGACGGAATGCTGACAATGCAAACATTCTCCCCAGTCAAAAGATCTGGGTTAAATCCATCGTTCTTTTGCCCACTACGCCACCCCAGTTTGGACCCAGCCATATGCAAATCAGTCTTGACCCTGTGCCCCATGGGAACAGTCCAGACCGAACTGCCAGGCCAGGTCCTCCCTGGACCGGAAACAAGCATCCTGAGACCGGTTTCAGGGTATGTCACCCTTCTTCAGCCAGGCTAGCTTGAATCCAGTGGCACAGTGAGCAAGGGACCCACGTCTGGGCATACCCATCCCACTTAGGGCGAAAAGTGTTACAGCAAATAAATGATGGACAGAATGCTGACAATGCAAACATTCTCCCCCAGTCAAAAGATCTGGGTTAAATCCATCGTTCTTTTGCCCACTACGCCACCCCAGTTTGGACCCAGCCATATGCAAATCAGTCTTGACCCTGTGCCCCATGGGAACAGTCCAGACCGAACTGCCAGGCCAGGTCCTCCCTGGACCGGAAACAAGCATCCTGAGACCGGTTTCAGGGTATGTCACCCTTCTTCAGCCAGGCTAGCTTGAATCCAGTGGCACAGTGAGCAAGGGACTCACGTCTGGGCATACCCATCCCACTTAGGGCGAAAAGTGTTACAGCAAATAAATGATGGACGGAATGCTGACAATGCAAACATTCTCCCCCAGTCAAAAGATCTGGGTTAAATCCATCGTTCTTTTGCCCACTACGCCACCCCAGTTTGGACCCAGCCATATGCAAATCAGTCTTGACCCTGTGCCCCATGGGAACAGTCCAGAACGAACTGCCAGGCCAGGTCCTCCCTGGACCGGAAACAAGCATCCTGAGACCGGTTTCAGGGTATGTCACCCTTCTTCAGCCAGGCTAGCTTGAATCCAGTGGCACAGTGAGCAAGAGACCCACATCTGGGCATACCCATCCCACTTAGGGCAAAAAGTGTTACAGCAAATAAATGATGGACGGAATGCTGACAATGCAAACATTCTCCCCCAGTCAAAAGATCTGGGTTAAATCCATCGTTCTTTTGCCCACTACGCCACCCCAGTTTGGACCCAGCCATATGCAAATCAGTCTTGACCCTGTGCCCCATGGGAACAGTCCAGACCGAACTGCCAGGCCAGGTCTTCCCTGGACCGGAAACAAGCATCCTGAGACAGGTTTCAGGGTATGTCACCCTTCTTCAGCCAGGCTAGCTTGAATCCAGTGGCACAGTGAGCAAGGGACCCACGTCTGGGCATACCCATCCCACTTAGGGCGAAAAGTGTTACAGCAAATAAATGATGGACGGAATGCTGACAATGCAAACATTCTCCCCCAGTCAAAAGATCGGGGTTAAATCCATCGTTCTTTTGCCCACTACGCCATCTCAGTTTGGACCCAGCCATATGCAAATCAGTCTTGACCCTGTGCCCAATGGGAACAGTCCAGACCGAACTGCCAGGCCAGGTCCTCCCTGGACCGGAAACAAGCATCCTGAGACCGGTTTCAGGGTATGTCACCCTTCTTCAGCCAGGCTAGCTTGACTCCAGTGGCACAGTGAGCAAGGGACCCACGTCTGGGCATACCCATCCCACTTAGGGCGAAAAGTGTTACAGCAAATAAATGATGGACGGAATGCTGACAATACAAACATTCTCCCCCAGACATGGCTTGGCAGTTCCGGCTGGACTGTTCCCATGAGGCACAGGGTCAGACTGATTTGCATATGGCCATGTCTGAACTGGGGTGGCGGAGTGAGCTAAAGAATGATGATGGATTAAACCCAGATCAGTTGACTGGGGGTGAGTGCTTGCAATGTCAACACTCCGTCCATCATCCCCTTTCGTTTTGCTTTGTTCGCCCTAAGTTGGCAGGGTATGCCCAGACGTGGGTCCCTTGCTCACTTTGCCACTGGATTCAAGATAGCCTGGCTGATGAGGGCTGTGAGCCCGAAACCGGTCCCAGGATGCTTGTTTCCGGTCCAGGGAAGACATGGCTTGGCAGTTCGGGCTGGACTGTTCCCATGAGGCACAGGGTCAGACTGATTTGCATATGGCCATGTCTGAACTGGGGTGGCGGAGTGAACTAAAGAATGATGATGGATTAAACCCAGATCAGTTGACTGGGGGTGAGTGCTTGCAATGTCAACACTCCGTCCATCATCCCCTTTCGTTTTGCTTTGTTCGCCCTAAGTTGGCAGGGTATGCCCAGACGTGGGTCCCTTGCTCACTTTGCCACTGGATTCAAGATAGCCTGGCTGATGAGGGCTGTGAGCCCGAAACCGGTCCCAGGATGCTTGTTTCCGGTCCAGGGAAGACATGGCTTGGCAGTTCGGGCTGGACTGTTCCCATGAGGCACAGGGTCAGACTGATTTGCATATGGCCATGTCTGAACTGGGGTGGCGGAGTGAGCTAAAGAATGATGATGGATTAAACCCAGATCAGTTTACTGGGGGTGAGTGCTTGCAATGTCAACACTCCGTCCATCATCCCCTTTGGTTATACTTTCAAGGAGGCAGACAAAAGTTGTTCGACTTCTACAACAAGCATTAAAAATGCAATAGGTCTCGCCTTTCATTAAATTAAAGCCATTTGCTTTGCTATACAATACCATTAGCAAAGCAAATGGCTTTAACTTAATCAAAGGCGAGACCTATTGCATTTTCAATGCTTGTTTAATATTACCATCAATATAATGGGGATGTTTTAATACGATTATTTTGTTCCAATATAATAAAGGATATTGAATTGCGGAACCCGACGGACATGGAGTTTAGGAGATTATATAATTCCACAAACTGGTTTTGGGTACGGGCACATACTGTATGTGATCATTCCCCATGTTCTAATATTACCATCAATATAATGGGGATGTCCTATTACGATCATTTTAGTACGATATAATAAGATAGGTCATTTAATTGCACCGGCTAAGATGGCGGCCATCAATGCAACACGTACACAACTTAGGTGTATGTTTTACATAAGTCTGCACAATTTGTCAGAACCCGATGGATATGGAATTTGTGTGATTATATCATTCCACACACTAGTTTTGGGTGTGGCTTCATACTTAATGTGATTAGTCCCCTTTTCCTAATGTTATCATTAATATAATAGGGATGTTCTAATATGATTACTTTGGTTCAACACAATAACATAGGTCATTATATTGCACCAAATAAGATGGCGGCCATTGATGCAATGCAAATACAACCCATGTTTGGGTACTGCACAGGTGTTCACAATTTGTCAGGTTTTAAATGCTGGCTGTGTTTGAGCATGTTTTTTTTAATCACTCTTGTCACACAACTTGCTGCTTTCTACGCGCCGGTAAGATGTCATATGTTTGAACCTATATCTTTGTGTGTTGGGGATGGTTTTGGATACTTATGGGCATAGCGATGGGTTTCTCTGAATTGGCAATGTCGCACTGTTTACTGTTGTTAGTGTGTGCTGTAGAAACAGGGACTTTATAAATTTGACTTATGCTTTTGGGTGTTAGGTGACGGATTGGAGACTCATGGACACAATGAAAGGGTTCTCTACATGACAGATATGTGGCGGAATATGTGGCTTGGGGGTCATTACACTTGTTCGGTAGCAATGTGGGTGTTTTGAGATACTTCTGCACATGCAATGACATGTTAAGAGGGGTGGGACAACGGTCAGGCTTGAATGGATGCTGCAATGGACTGATCTGGTGAATAACACTTAGAAAGTATACGGACCCATAGGTGCGTTAAGTGGCCACTTGGTGGGGAGGAGGAAGAGCACTGACAGTTTCTCATGCAGGACACATTGGCCACTACTATCCAATTAAATATGTGAAACTGTGTTGCTTGACTCAAGATGAGAATATGCCACATGATGGTTCTGTCCACTTGTGCTCGTAGGAATTACATGATGTAGCAATGGTGTATTCTTTCATGTAGAATCACATTGGGGAAACCGTCACTGGTTTTCCAAACTGAACAGTGTGCTGCCTCTTAGGGATAATGGCAATCTCCAAATTTAGGATGCGTAATTTTCTTTTTCCGTCCATATTCTTGACAGATCCTGATGCCAACATGGGCTTGGGACATACATATCATTAACCCTTTTGGTGCTTGCGTCGGCCATTGGCCGACGCAAGCACTACCTCCCTGGTGCGGCACACGTCCAATGGCTGACACCAGGGAGGGCCCCCTTTAATCCTCCGGTGCGAAGCACCGGAGGTTGTTTTTTTTTTTTCCCCCTGGGGGAGATGCAGAGGGCTTTCTGCGTCTCCTCCCACCCATCTGTGACGTCAGCTCACCACGAGGTGCTCTGACGTCACTGATTTCCCCACCGGAGCCGAGGACAGCCGCAGGTAAGGCCGCGCTCAACTCCGATGGGGAAATCAGGCCAAAAATGGCCTCCCCAGCTTTCAGGGAGGCCTCGTTTGAAAGGGGAGAGTCTCCCCTTTCAAATGAGGCGCGCTGCGATCCATGTCCAGGAAACCCCACTAGACACCAGGGATGTCTTTGGGTGAGTCGGCCCTCATGGGAATGGGCAAACCCCCCCGGGGGCATATTTTTTTAATAAATAACTTTTGCTTTCCCTGGGGGGGCGCGATCGCACCCCCTAAATGGAAAGAAAAAGATTAAAAAAAAAAATGGCGGCGAAATTGGCAGGGGGTCGGTCCTCCTGCTAAGTGGCTGACCTCCTGTGGGGGCAATTTATTTTTTTTGTCATGTGCTTTCCGTGGGGGCCACAATCGGCCCCCAGGGAAGCCATAACTATAAAAAAATAGAGAAAGAGAGATCTCTCTTTATATATATATATATATATATATATATATATATATATATCGAGAGAGTCTCTCTTTCTCTCTGTGGATTATATATGTATATATATGTATCTATCTCGATCTCTCCAACCACCACTGCAATCCTTAGGCAAGGACTGGAGCACGGACCACAAATAGGTGCAAACAAATTTCTTTATTTTTCCATCAGCAGATTGTCAGCCATTACGAGTTTCAGCCCCGGAGGGCCTTGATCACATAGATACATATATATACATAAGTCGTCTACAGAGAGAAAGATATTTATATGTATCTATATACATATATATATATTTACAGCGTCCATCAGTGATCAAAGGGTGGAATTCCTTGATGTGGAAGTGTTTGTTAGGGACAATTGCATACAAACCAAACAACATAGAAAAAGTACCGCAGGGAACTCAACCCTTCATGCTACCAGCCAGCATCCTCAACATCTGATACGTAGCATACCGTATGGCGAATTTCTTCGCATACGGCGCATATGTAGTCTCGAATCAGATTTGAAGGTTTGTCAACTTGATGCCTTTAACCGCTTTCTCAGGCGTGGTTACAAACACAGTGATTTACAATTGGCTTTGGACAAAGCCAATAGTCAGACTCGAGACACGTGTCTAGTATCCAAAAATAGACATACTTTGGACTCTGCTATTCGACCCACTATTGTTGACAATAGTGCAGAAAATCCACCTATTAGATTAATTACCACCTATAGCAAACAACAACAACAAATCCGCAGGATCATAAATGCCCAATGGCCTATCGTCCTAACTGACTTGACTTTAAAAACTTTGTTGCCACCTGCTCCTGCCATTACATTCAGACGAGCACCCTCAATGAGGGATGCCCTTGTAAAATCTAGCCCAGAATTAACATCTAAAACTACTTGGCTGTCTAAATCAGGTTTCTATAAATGTACATCATGCCGAGCATGCAAATTTGGTGCCAATCTTACTGAATATATGACAGCTTTCAGTACCATTCCGGTCCCTATTAAAGAGCACTTTACATGTCGGACCGAATTTGCTGTGTATATGTTAGAATGCACTTGCCATCTGAAATACATTGGCAGCACCAAACTTGCTGTGTATAACAGAATTTTGCAGCACTTGCGGGCCATCATCAATTCGGATTCCAATTATCCAGTGGCCCGCCACTTTAAAGCAGTGCATCAGAACAAAATTGATGACCTGAAATATTCAGTACTTGGGGCAGTTCCTGTCTCTATGCGAGGTGGCCACAGAGAGAGGAAGTTGCGACAACTTGAGTCTTTCTTTATCATGACTCTCGACACAAAGATGCCCAACGGGCTCAACACAAGTGAAGACCTACACAACTTTTTGTAGTACTGTCAGTCTTGGTAGGTCTTTTTTCTCTAGTATTCTGTGTTTTAGTCCGGGCTCCTCTAAGATCCAGTGTCTCTTCCTCCTGATCGTTGAATGCTTTACATGTGTATATATATATTGTTTTGGGTTTCTCTGCTATTCATTTTTGTATTCTCTATATTAGCTTTTTTACTTCTATTTATGATGGAATGCTTTATGGTTATTGATATATATCGCACAGGTTTTATAACAATTCAGCACTTGCACTTTTATTACAACCTGTTGGTTGTGTTTCATTGACATTATGCGTCCTTATACAGCCTCTCTTATACTCTGTGTACACTTGGTGGTTTTAGGGTTGGCTTTTTGCACCTGCACATTTTGCACACAGCTTGGATGCACATTGCAAATTAATTGGTTCATCGGTTTTTGTACTTATAGAGTGTACAGCCATTATAATTTTATGATCAGTATGTTTATATCATGCCCACTCAACATATCAGGTATAACGGTACTTATAGATTGGGAGTGTGTTTGTAATTTAGAAACAAACTACTACCTGTACTTGCTGCACTTGCACTTTATTTGATCAGTGACATTTTGCACAGTGTAAATATTATACATATGGTTATACAATTACGATATTTTATCATGTATATACAGGTTTTACATATTTCTTCATCTTCCTATACTTTATCTTAGTACCCGTGTTTTACTTGTTTTAATTGTGGGCGAGGTTTTTACAATATCTAAAAACATACATGTATTGGTCTTATCTATTGCTATTTATATTATACTCTATGTCTGTACTCATCCTGGTTAGTGGCCATTAATTGTGAAATTGTCTTCCAAATTGTAGTCTGTTTTTCATGTCCTTACACTGTCACCCGACCAATCTTATGTTTTTGATTGGCCACACACTGAATATCTACTGTGATTCGTCACCAGAGCATCATGTGAGCAAGATCGCTGTGAGCGATCGAAACGCGTCTGGGCGGACACTGGTCCGATACACTTTGTGGTGTTCATGATGGAATAAAATCTGCGATAAACTTATTGGAGTGCCGGTGTGGTCCGTACCTGTGCTGTGGATACCCTTCTTGGTAGTAAGGGTAACAGGACTGTTCTTTTGGATATATGTATATATGTATATATATATGTATAGAGATACATATATATACATATATGTTGAGATCAGGGGCCAGATGTACGACCCTATTTTGCATGCGCAAACGGGTTTGCGACCCGTTTGCGCATGCAAAATGTGAAAGGGCTATGTACAATTCCTAAATAGCGAGTCGCAATTTATTTGCGACTCGCTATTTAGGAATTACGAGTCGTTATTAGGAAGGGGCTTTCCCTTCCTAATAGCGACCGCAACCCCATGTATGAATGTTTTGCGACCGCAATTGCGGTCGCAAAACACTCGCAAATTACCACCCTCTTCAAGAGGGTGGTAATGCAGTCGCAAATTGGAAGGGGACCCCTTCCACTTTGTGACTGTCTCTAAAAATATTTATTAAGGGCAGGCAGTGGTCCCAGGGACCACTACCTGCCCTTAAAAAATGAAACGAAAACGTTTCATTTTTATTTTCTAAATGCATCCTTTAAGGAAAACGGGCTGCATTTAAAAAAAAAAAAAAATGATTGAAAGGCAGTCCCAGACATGGAGGTCTGCTGAGCCCAGCAGGCCACCATCCCTGTGAGGGCCAGCCATTCCCAATGGGGTCACAAATTGCGACAGGCTCATTAAAATTCATGAGCCTCGCAATTTGCGACCCCATTGGGAATCGCAAACAGTGTTAAACACACTGTTGTACATGGCAAATAGCACCTCGCAAATTGTGAGTCGCAAATGCGACGCAATTTGCGAGGCGCTATTTGTCAGGTCGTACATCTGGCCCCAGATCATATATATATATATATATATATATATATATATCTATATATATATATATATATATTCACTGAAAAAACCATAGGTTTCAGGGACGTTATAGTTACAAATTAGCATTTAAAAAACCTTTGAAATTCACTGAAAAAACCATAGGTTTTAGGGACAGTTATAGTTAGTTGGACATTGCACTCGTACAAAACCCGTGAAATTCCCCGTTATAGTTAGTCCAGCTAACTATAACTCGCGCCCCGCAATGCACTGCTGATGACGTCACATATTACATCACTCATGACATGGTCAGTGACATCACTGATGACATCTCAAATGACATCACTGATGACATCATCCAGTGACTGTGTGTTTCTGTAAAGTTTAAATATTTTTAATATATATAGGAAAAGACGTATTGAAGAATGAGTGGGTGTGTAAGTGTCTGTATGGATGATTTAGTAGGTGCGTGACTGACTCTATAAGTGAGTGATTTAACGTATCTTACTGAATGCATGGGTTAGTGACTAAACTGGGTGAATGTCTGTATCCGTCTGTCTGTTGCTGTGTAAGTGGCTGCATGTGTTTGTGAATAGCTACATGAGTGTCTATATGAGTTATTGAATGCTTGTCTGAGTATCTGTATGGGTGCCTGAGTGTTTGTGTGGGAGGGGTGTGTGCAACTCTGTGCATAGATGTGTGAGTGGGTGATTCACTGGGTGGATGGTTTCAAGAGTGCATCTGTGATAGACTGTATGGGTGGGTAAGTGTGTGTAAGAGTGTGTTAGTGAGTGAATGTATGTCCCAGTGTTACATGTGTGAGTAACTACATATGTGAAAGGCAGTATATATGTGTGTTGGAGTATATAAATAGCTATAAGCGAGAGTGAGTGATTGTGATAGTGGCTGTATGGATGAGTGTGTGCTTGTATCAGTGATTGTATAAGAGCGTAAGAATGTGCTACTATTTGTATGAGTAAGTGAGCTGGTGTGTGTATAACTGTATAGGTGAGTAAATGGTAGTGTGTTTAATTATTTGCATGACTGACTAGGTGTGTGAGTACCTCTATGGATGAGTGGCGGTGTTTGAGTGTCTATATAGTAGTATGAGTGCATATGATAGTCCTGTACTGAGTGACCGTAAGTATGAGTGACTGTACGGGTGAGTGAGTGGATGTGTGCGTAGACCTAAGAATCAGTGAGTGGGTATGTAGTTATTGGTGTTGGATTGTCTATGTTTTTGCGAATGGCAGTCTGTAATTTAGAGTGGGTGTATCAAAGGTTATATTGGGGTGTGAGGAGGTGCATCAGATTATCACGTGGATGATGTCATCAGTGATGTCATTTGAGATGTCATCAGTGATGTCATCAGTGATGTCACTGACCATGTCATGAGTGATGTAATATGTGACGTCATCAGCAGTGCATTGCGGGCGCGAGTTATAGTTAGCTGGACTAACTATAACGGGGGAATTTCACGGGTTTTGTACGAGTGCAATGTCCAACTAACTATAACTGTCCCTAAAACCTATGGTTTTTCAGTGAATTTCAAAGGTTTTTTAAATGCTAATTTGTAACTATAACGTCCCTGAAACCTATGGTTTTTTCAGTGAATTTCAAAGGTTTTTTAAATGCTAATTTGTAACTATAACATGTCTGAAACCTACGGTTTTTTCAGTGAATTTCAAAGGTTTTGTAAATGACAATTTTTAAATGTATTAATTGTTATATAAATTTTTTCATACTGATTTCCAAATTTTTTAGAAACAATTTTTTAAAAATATTTTATTTTTTAAATTACATTGTAATTACATTATACATTACATTACAAAAATACTTTCTCAGAATGAATTACTTTAGTTTAAATACTTTGCACATAGGCAATAGACTTTTAAGTACAGTAGTTACAGTTGTTGCAATGGGCAACACATTTTCAAACACAATGCAACATTCAGCTCAATGTGAATTTCTAGTTAAATGCAATTAGTTACTTTATGGATTACATTTTTATAACCACAGGACTGGATCCTAGATTCAGTCCTGGGACATCTCCTGTAAACAGTTGAGTAAAAGCGTTTTGGTTACAGTCGTGATTTTTAAGGAATATTATTGTACTTTAAAAGTTCACACTTAGAAACTTTTTCTCATAGAATCACCAATGTTATCCTATGGAAGGAAATTCACTTAGAAGTTAAAAACTGTTATCGTTACTTTTTCTTACTCAGTGTTGGATCCTGGATCCAGCACTGGTGCATCTCCTGTAAACAGTTGAAAGAATGCGTTTAAGTCATACAGGCGATTTTTTAGGAATATTTGTAGTTTGTGAAAATCGACACTTTGAAACTTTTCTGCTGAAAACCAGACAATGAATTCCTATGGAAGAAAATATAAGTTACTGGTAAGTACGGTTAAAATTACTTTTCAGGGTCAGTGCTGGGCTAAAAGATGCAGCACTGGGTTCTCTCCTGATAACAGGTGAGTAAATTGGAATTCGTACTTTGGTTGATTTTAGAGGAATATTATAAAGTTCCAAAACTCCACACTTAGAAGAATTTCCAAGTGAAACCAGTCAATGTTAGCCTATGAAGGAAATTCAAGTTACTGGTAAGTACGGTTAAAATTACTTTTCAGGGTCAGTGCTGGGCTAAAAGATGCAGCACTGGGTTCTCTCCTGATAACAGGTGAGTAAATTGGAATTCGTACTTTGGTTGATTTTAGAGGAATATTATAAAGTTCCAAAACTCCACACTTAGAAGAATTTCCAAGTGAAACCAGTCAATGTTAGCCTATGGAAGGAAATTCAAGTTACTGGTAAGTACGGTTAAAATTACTTTTCAGGATTAGTACTGGGCTGAAAGATACAGCACTGAGGTCTCTCCTGATAACAGGTGAGTAAATCGGAATTCGTATTTCGGCTGATTTTAGAGGAATATTTTAAAGTTCCAAAACTCCACACTTAGAAGAATTTCCAAGTGAAAACAGTCAATGTTAGCCTATAGAAGGAAATTCAAGTTACTGGTAAGTACGGTTAAAATTACTTTTCAGGACCAGTACTGGGCTGAAAGATACAGCACTGAGGTCTTTCCTTATAACAGGTGAGTAAATCGGAATTCGTATTTCGGCTGATTTTAGAGGAATATTTGTATGTTTCAAAAATCAACACTTAGAAATTTTTTCAACAAAAAGCAGGCAATGATATCCTATGGAAGGAAATTCAAGTTACTGGTAAGTACGGTTAAAATTACTTTTCAGGACCAGTACTGGGCTGAAAGATGCAGCACTGAGGTCTCTCCTTATAACAGGTGAGTAAATAGGAATTCGTATTTCGGATGATTTTAGAAGAATATTTGCACAATGGTGAAGGGAGGGGCGGGGCCTGAGGTGACATCTGTGCAAACGCGCCCCGTGGCGCGTTTTAAGTTGGGGGATTAAGTCCCCTTGAATCCTGAGGGTCCCTAGGGGCCAACTAGCCCACCAGGAACCTCCAATATGCGCTAGAGGCTGCGTTGCAGAGACGTGTAGAGAGGCCACACCCCTTTTACACCTCTCTGCAACGCAGCTCTGTGGCGCTTTCTGGATGTACCTGTTGGGCTAGTTGGCCCCCAGGGACCCTCAGGATTGAAGGGGATTTAATTCCCCATCTTAAAAGCGCCACGGGGCCTGTTTGCACACATGTCACCTGAAGCCCCGCCCCCTCCCTTCACCACTGTGCAAACGCGCCCCGTGGCGCGTTTTAAGTTGGGGAATTAAGTCCCCTTGAATCCTGAGGGTCCCCGGAGTCCAACTAGCCCACCATATACCTCCAAAAGCGCCACAGAGCTGCGTTGCAGAGAGGTGTAAAAAGGGGCGTGGCCTCTGTACACCTCTCTGCAAGGCAGCCCCTGGCGCATTCTGGAGGTTCCTGGTGGGCTAGTTGGCCCCAGGGACCCCCAGTATTCAAGGGGAATTCGTTCCCCTCTGCAAACGCGCCAGGGGGCGCGTTTGCAGAGTGGTGAAGGAAGGGGGCGGGGCCTGCGGGCCCGATCGTTTTAAAAAAAAAAAATTTTTTTGTCCTCTGAAGGGGGGCTCTGTGGCCCCCTTTCCTTTTCCAGTTTTTATGCCCTGGGGACCCCATCCCCCAGGGCCTTACCCCTTTTTTAATTACAAATTTTAAAAAAAACGGGAAGGGGGCCGCGTGGCCCCCTTCCCTGGGCCTGTATTGGCCCTGGGGACCCCATCCCCCGGGGCATGGCCTCGATTTTTTTTTTTTTCGTAGGGAGGGGTGCTGCGTGGCCCCCCTCCTCAGGCCATTTAAGGCTCCGGGGACCCCATCCCCGGGGCCGGCCTTTCCGTTTTTTTTTACTTTTTATTTTTATTTTTTGGGGAAGGGGCCGCGTGGCCCCCTCCCGGGCCACTACTTGCCCCGGGGACCCCATCCCCGGGGCTGGCCCTCTCGTTGGGGACTGTGGGGGGTCCCCAATCCCCCACATTCCCGCCGGCTCCCCGTGTCCTACGGGAGCCGGCATTGCTTTCCACATGGGGAGCAGCTAACATGCTGCTCCCCATGTGGAAAAGCAATCGGCTTTGGATATTGGAAGAGAGAGCAGGTTTCCTGCTCTCTCTTCCAATATCCAAAGCAGTTTGCAATGACAGGACGGGAGCCGCGAGGCTCCCGTCCTGTCATTACAGAACAGCAGTGTCCCGGGGTAGGCACCCGCGGGACACTGCGAGGAGCCGGCCCTGGGGGTGGTGGTCCCCAGGGCCATCAAGGGCTCCAGGAGGGGGCCGCACGGCCCCCCTCCCATTCAGTTCACAGCCCCGGGGAGGTGGTGGTCCCCGGGGCTCTGGGGTCCGTAACGGACCCCCATATTTAAATGTTTAGTGCCCCGGGAGGTGGCGGTCCCGGGCGTGTGGGGGCTGGAGCCCCCACACAGGTTTTAATTAATAAAAAAAGCCCCGGGAGGTGGTGGTCCCGGGGCTGCGGGAGGGCTCAGAGCCCTCCCGCACCATTTTAAAAAAGCCCCGGGGGTGGCGGTCCTCGGGGCTTGGGGGCCTTTGAGGCCCCCACACATTAAATTATCCCCCCCCACCATGCCCCTGGGACTTGGGCCACCCGGGGGCAAAATACAATCGAAGCGCGGGAGACCGCGCTCCGATTTTTTTTCCGCCAGGATTCGCGCACCCTGAGCGCATCCTGCTGATTTTTTTAAATTTTTTTATTTTTTTTGCCCAGGGGTCCTTGTGGGACCCCTGAGCAAACCTAGGGGTCAGGGTGTTTCTACCCTGCCCCCTTTGTGCGCTTTGCGCACTTGTTTCTGTCCCTCGGTTCTACCGAGGACAAAATGGCTGCCAACATTTCCTGAATCGGAATGTTGACAGCCAGCTGACAGCCAATTAACATGCAGCTCGTGATCGGGAGGGTACGCGGACCCTACTCGGCCATAGATATCACTATCTTTTTACTTTTGATTTTCTCAGCAACTACTGAACGGATTTACACCATTTAACAAAAGGGTTCTTTCTGAACCAAGAACTACCTCTTTGCCAAATTTGGTGTAATTCCGTTCAGCAGTTCGGGCTGTAGCCGTGTCTAAAGTTTCCTATGGAAAATTGCATGGGGAAAACGCGTTTTGGGACCCCCCTTTTTCTCGGCCCCCGCTTGACGAATCCCCGAGACTTTCAGGGTAGGAGCGGACCGGAGCGGGCCACAAAGTTTGAAAATTTTGCGAAGATACGTCAACCGGCAAGAGAGTTATTTCAAATAGAATGTCGCGGATTTCCTATGGATAATAGGTTGTAACTATAACTATCTACTGGCGACCGCCAGTAGATATATATATATATATATATATATATATATATATATATATATATATATATGATCAAGGCTCGCCAAAGCCGAAACGCGTAATGGCTGCATCTGAATAAATAACTTCATGCACTGATTTGGTGGTCCGTGCCCGTTTATAGGAGGAATCCTGAGTGAATAACGGAATCAAAGATATATATATATATATATCTTCAACCTCATCCGGGATACAAAATCCTCAAGCCAGACACGACGCTGCAGTTCCAGTATTCCAGGTAAGTTTTTATTTATTTCATTTCAGGGCTGTAACGCGTTTCGGCAGGATCCCCTGCCTTGTTCACACCTATATATATATATTTACAGAGAGATTTCTCAGTGCTGAAATTATAATTATGAGACTGTGAAAGAACTATAATGAGTCTCTTTGAAGTTACATGAAAGGCAGTAAAGTGTGGTACTGCTGCAGAGTACAAAAACAAAATTCCTGCTTGATAGAGATATCTGACTTTTGTCTAGTGGCAGTTTTGATGCCATAAAGTTATGCAGAGGGCATGCTGGAAAGAACAGATCTGTATTATGTGGATAGCTAAGTGGATTAGTAAAGCCATGCATTAGAAACACTTTTAAACAGATGAAATGTATTAGAGATGGGGGCTATGGAGAGATGAGGGGCACGTTTGCTGGATGGTAGTGAGGGAATCAAAGGAGGTCATAGTGTGCAGTTGTAAAGCACACGTTCACCCGTAGGCATCTTGGCGCTGAATAACAGATATTTATTGAAAGTCATGGGAGGGCGCCAAAATGATTGTCGCACTGGCTTCCACCAACGTTAAAGGCTGCGATGATGGGTATGTGGCAAGGTAAAGTAATACTGTGTCTTTTTCTTCTCTTTCTTAGTCTTTTTGGAGAGCGTACAGATTTCACAAAGGAAAGGTAAGGTGACTTTGTCATTACTGACTGTTAAACACTTCACTCACGCACACACCCACCTACACTTTGAAATCAACAACCTATCTGCCTTCTACGTAGGATAGTGTTTTAAAAGGATAGTTTTAGGCACTAGCAGAGATGGCGTATCGTTGGATGAATGCTGCCCAGGCCCTAAGTCTGGCTCTCGAGTCCAGCTCTGAGGCAGGATCTGAGACTGAGACAGCAGATACTGAGACAGCATCTGAGGGAGAGGACAATGGAGCAGAATCTGGGAGTGATTTTTCAGTTGGCGCAGTTCCATCCGACGACTCATCTTCCAGCGATTCTGAAGGAGACGATGTCAGTCGTGCTGTCCCTTTGCCAGCACAGTCTGTGCAGCGGGACACCAGTAGCAGGTTAGAGCAACCCAGAGAGCAGGCACGTGCGGCCGCAAGCACAGACGGAGCGCTATCTTGGCAGCCTCCCAATTTAGTTCAGCCCCAAATTCTACCTTTCACTGGTGATGCTGGATGTAAAGTTGATACGGCCAATTGACTACGTCAATCTCTTTTTGGATGTTGACTTTCTTGATGAAATTGTGCAGCAAACAAATTTGCATGCCGAACAATTTCTGAGGGAGCATGGAGGCAATCTTGGGCCTCATTCTAGGGCACACAAGTGGACTCCCACTTCTTTAGGGGAGTTGAAGATATTTTTGGGCCTCACGCTTAAAATGGGGGTAGTGCATAAACCAACCTTGCTATCCTATTGGTCTACTCGCACAGTTTGGTTAACCCCCATCTACGCACCACACATGAGCAGAGATCGTTTTTTGCTATTGCAACGCATGCTGCATTTCAATGACAATTCTGCTGCATTGCCCCGGGACCATCCAGACCATGACAGGCTGTTCAAAATTCGGCCTGTCGTGGAACATTTGTCTGCCAGGTTTCCAGAGGTTTATACTCCTGGAAAGAATATAGCCATTGATGAGTCCTTGTTCTTGTAGAAAGGGCGGCTGCTGTTCAGGCAGTACATTCCGAGCAAACACGCTCGCCATGGCATCAAGCTGTACATGCTGTGTGAGAGCTCGACTGGCTATGTGTACAGCTTGAGAGTGTATACAGGGAAGGACACAACTCTTAACCCTGTAGGTTGCCCTCCCACGCTAGGGGTCACAGGAAAGATCGTATGGGAGCTTGTCCAGCAACTCTTTCACAAAGGTTATAAACTTTATGTGGACAATTTCTATACAGGAGTAGAGCTGTTCAGTGAGCTCTACATAGCTGGTACCGTAGCTTGCGGTACGATTCGTTGTCGCCGCAAAGGTTTCCCGCAGGAGCTTGTTTGCAAGAAGCTCCAGAAATCCCAGAACACTGCGTTGCGTTCCAACGAACTGCTCGCAGTCAAGTTCTCAGATAGGCGTGACGTGTACGTGCTCACTACAATTCATGCTGAGAGCACTTCCCCTGTCACGGTTTGGGGTCAGATGGCCGAAGTCCACAAGCCCACCTGTATACTTGATTACAACAAGTACATGGGCGGAGTGGACAAGAATGACCCGGTTCTTCAGCCATACAATGCGAGTCGTAAAACTCGCACTTGGTATAAGAAACTGTTTACTCACCTGATCCAGATGGCAACATACAATGCGTATGTTGTTTATCATCAGACCACTACAGGAAGACTCATGTCTTTCCTTGACTTTCAGTTGTCTGTGATTGAAAGTCTCACTGCTACAGAAGCAGCAGCCTCCACTTCATGTGTTCTGGAGGACGTGGCAAGGCTGCAGGAGCGACACTTTGCTGATAAAATTCCTGCAACACCCAAAAAGGAGCGACCATGTCGTCGTTGTAAAGTGTGCTCGATGCAGGGAAAGAGGCAGGAGACTCGTGTTTACTGTCCCCAGTGCCCAAGTAAGCCTGCCTTCTGTTTTCCTACTTGCTTTATGTTGTATCATACTAAAGCAAAATACTGGGAAATTGACTGAGGTGGAGCTGCCAATAGGTAAACCTTTCAATTGGTGTGAATGGATACTTACTGTCTGCGGGCCACTCCTTCACCATGCAAGCCGCTGCAGAATATTTGTTCCTCTACTTCAGGAAATCATGGACTTCTCAACACCTTTATCTGCTTTCAGAACGTAGTAGTTGTTCTGTTCGCCAATTGACAAGTGCATTATAGTCCCCACGCTGCACATACTGGTGGACAGAACATACGCCACGTTGTCACGGAGTACCCGTGTTTCACATTCAACCGTTCTTCATAGTTTATGATGTTCTCTTTAGAAAGCTTTTGAAAATTTCCTGCATGTTTGCCTTAGTTTCAAAGGTAGATATGCTTGCTCAGCTCGAGGAATGGCTTTGCGGTATACTCGGGCACCCCCAACTTGCACCCACTAACTGGAAGGAGTTGGATTTAGCACAGTGAGAGCATTGATGGCACGTGACAGAAACGTTTTCTCAAGCTTCAAGTAGCTAGAGATGGAAGGCATTAGTATAGGGTCTCTTGACAATTAGACAGGATTAGCCAGGACTCTGATGAGGACAGACATACAAACAGGTTAGAACAGCTTACGGTAGGTGCGCTTTCTGAGGAATATTGCAAAGGTAGAAGGCAGATAGTAAAGGTAGTACAGATACACGTCATGACTTAATCTTCACCCATGCCACTCTTGCACTGAATGTACTATAGTACTTATGGGTCAATGCTGCTTGCCATGTTCATCCTCCGTTAGAACTTAGTAGATGGTCAGTTTGCTGTATGATAAGTGCATTACAGTCACTGCACATAACGGTGGATTGGACATATGCTACGTTGTCACGGACTACCCGTGTTTCACATTCAACCGTTCTTCATAGTTTATGATGTTCTCTTTAGAAAGCTTTTGAAAATTTCCAGCATGTTTGCCTTAGTTTCAAAGGTAGATATGCTTGCTCAGCTCGAGGAATGGCTTTGCGGCATACTCAGGCACCCCCCAACTTGCATCCACAAACTGGAAGGAGTTGGATTTAGCACAGTGAGTGCGCTAAAGGCGCATGAAAGACATGTCTTCCTGAGCCTCATGTGCCTGTCATGGGAGCCATTAGTAAAGGTTTACTCGGCATGCGTTTGGTAAGGTTCAGGAAGAAGGAGGCGGAGACTTGACAGGTGGTAAAATGCAGTCAAACTCATTATGTCTTGTGGCGTATGAATGTGAAGGGCCCTTGCATGGCGGCAGTGTGTTTATGTGAGTTCAAGTGATTTGGTTGATTGGGCCCGTGGCTGGCGGTATGGAAGTCTTGTGTGTGGGCGTGAATGGCGTGTGAATGGACCATAAAGTAGTTGGTGCCGTGAAGTGGCTTCATGGCTCCCCTTCAGAAGGCTTGGCTTCAATATTTATATACTTTGATAAGTATTTGTGCTTTGAAGCCAGTTTTTCTGGAGGTGCTAAAACCAACCAGTGTAAGTGGTGGATTAACTTTAATCAAATTAGTGCCAGATTTATATTTGTGGCGGTTTAATGGCCTTTTGTAAGACCTTTTTTTTGTCAATATGGGTAGCAGGGGACTTTGTGCCCTAGCTCAGTCATCACCTAGGCAAACCTTCACATTTTTGAGTAGTAGACAAGGGGGGAAGTACAAGGGTGAATGACTTTCGTGGCTCTCACTGTTTTCTTTTACCCAACATCCCCTGCAAACCTCAAATTTAGCTCAAATTCAAAATTTCTTCACATTTAAGTTATGGAAAGTTCAGGTATCTACGGCGACCTACAAACTTCCATCTACTTAGCGTTCCCCCAGGTCTTCCGATAAAAATGGTACCTCACTCGTGTGGGTGGCCCAAGTACCCGCGTCAGGCAAGGGCCCAAAACGTATTGAGGAGACATCAAAATTGCCTATCACAAAACAACCTAGTTTTGCAAGGGGGGGTCACCTGGGTTTTTGGCCCCGTGCTCGGTGGCCATCTAGGGAAACCTACCAAACCCATACATTTCTGTAAACTAGACACACCTGGGGAGTGCAGCGAGGTATGGCTTGCGTGGACCCCCCAACGTTTTCCTACCCAGAATCCCCTGCAAACTTCAAGTTTAGCAGAACAAATCACTTTTTTCTCAAATTTCTGTGTGGGAAAGTTGTGGGATCACCGGGCTGACACAAATTTCCTACAACCCAGCGTTCCCCCAGGTCTCCCAATAAAAATGGTACCTCACTCGTGTGGGTGGCCCAAGTACCCGCGACAGGCAAGGGCCCAAAACGTATTGAGGAGACATCAAAATTGCCTATCATAAAACGACCTTGTTTTGCAAGGGGGGTCACCTGGGTTTTTGGCCCCGTGCTCGGCGGCCATCTAGGGAAACCTACCAAACCCACACATTTCTAAAAACTAGACACCCGGGGGAGTCCAGCGAGGTATGGCTTGCGTGGACCCCTCAACGTTTTCTTACCCAGAATCCCCTGCAAACCTCAAATTCAGCTGAACAAATCACTTTTTCCACACATTTTTGTGTGGGGTCACCATGCCGGCACAAATGTTCAACCACCCAGCATTCCCCTTAGTCTCCCAAGTAAAATGATACCTCACTTGTGTGGCTGTCCAATGCAGAATTGGCTAGAAACGTATTTTTAAAAAATATTTAGCGCTTAGAATTCGCTGTGCTATACCCTTAATCCCTATGTTTTTGGCTCTTCCCGGTCACAGGCCCTTGGCCCACCCACACAAGTGAGGTATCATTTTACGGAGTACGAAGTTGAGGCTGCCCGCGTGAGCGGTTGATACCCGACGACCGCAGGCATCAGTGGGTTGCGTGACCAATAGGCACGGGACCCTCATATTGGTTGCAGGTACGAGAGATGACAGCTGATGCCAGCTCAACCTCAGCACATGAAATTTCATCTGTGAGCACTCCGACTGCCTGGTTAAGAAAAGACAGTATCGATTTACCAGCTCTGGGTCTTTTATCAATCCCATTGATGGATTATGCTTTCCTCTTCCCCATAGTATTGCTAATTTACTGACATCAGAATCTATATTACAACGAGGCCTGATGTGAACCAATAAAAGTTTAGATATGGGCTCAGAAACAGGACCCACGAAATACCTGTATGCCAACACTCACCGAATTCAAGCCGGATCACTTTGGAGATGTTAATGGGGGGCCCAGCCTCCTACAGGCGCTGACGGGTGCAGGATGGGCCCGCCATTGGTCTGGCGTGTCCCGTCCGCATCCCGCCTGGCGGGAAACTGAGGAGCGCTTTATTGCGCTTGATGATCCTGCTGCAGTGGAAGCGCCACCTGGCGCAAGGTGACCTGGGGCTTGCAGTCACCACAACACAGCAACAGCAATGTGGTGTCCCGTGCGCTGGGAAACTGAGGAACGCTTTATGGTGCTTGATGATCCTGCCCCCTGCTGCGGTGGAAGCGCCTCCCGGTGCGAGGTGACCTGGGGCTTGCAGTCCCCACAACAACACAGCAACAACAATGCACACTCATATAAATGTTGAGATTACACAGTAAATGCACTTTCTGTATCTGTTCAGGTGCACTACTGATGGAGCAGGAATTCGAGAAAAGAAACCTGATCGAATTAATACCCCCATAATACGTACTAACAGTAAGGGGCCGATTCCGATTCGGGCCGGAAATCTCTCCGACCGAGCAGGACCCGGAGAGATTTCCGACCGAATCGGACCCGTGCAGCCCGACCGAACGAGTACGATTCGCACGTATGCCATCGGACTCGAGTCGGTCGGACTCCCATTGAAGTCAATGGGAGCCTGTCGTACAACGCGTACGCGGGCTCCCATTGACTCAATGGGTGCGAGGCGAACAAGGGCGCCCCCTACAGCGGGTACGCGTCAAAGCGACTCGCGCCGTACACGCACAGGTAGGGGGGACCCATGGGTCCCCCCTGTGTGCGACTCGCATGGCTACGCGTACAGGGGGTCCGACACGGACCCCAAAGTACGTCTCCGACTGCTCTTTGGAGCCGGAGTGCGCGGCTCGGTCGGACTGCTCGCGGCGCGCATCGTACTCACCCGGCCGGGGAACGTCTCCATTGCGCGGTGCGAGTCGAGTCCGAGCAAGTCGGTCGGTGCGGTTAGACCCGGGAACGAGTCGGTCGGAGCGGTCGGGACGCCCGGACGAGTCGGTCGGCGATTTCGCATCGTACTCGCTCGCCCGGATGCGCGTACGAATCGGTCGGGCAATAGGGCTCCGAATCGGATCCGGTTAAGCCGAATCCGATTCGGAGCCCCACCGCCGAGATCGGAATCGGCCCCTAAGTAGTAATAGAAAATTAACGTGCACCTTACATGAACACGAGGGAAAACTGCTTTGCGCATACATGCACTAACGTGAGATAATACATGAAAGAACTAAACTTGTATTTACATTATGCTTTGAAAGAAACGAGAAATAATGCATGACTAGGCCGCATGTGCATTTCGTAGTTTGCATGTTGCAGCTTGCTTTGAAATAATAAATAATGTCGTTTTGCATAAGGCTATGCTAGGAAAAACATTAACAGGGAATAGAACAAAGGTGGGTGGTAAACAGCGAAAATTACATTATCACATAATTAATGAATGTTCATTTTCTATTCGTTATAGTGGGCTGGATGAACTCCATGTTTTCTTATATTGTCCAAAGTGAAGGCGGGTTGGAAAATAGAGTAAATGCTGTTCAGACAAAAGCACGCTGAAGCACTGAGCACAGCAGAGATAAAAGAGAGTGAAGGCTGATGTGATGATTGTCTGCCAAACTACGTGCTGGGTCGTGGGATAGAAGGAGGTTTCCTGAAGACATTGCTCGCAATGTATAAAATTGTAACCTGTAACCAATCATGTGAATGTACAATGTATGAGGTGGTGGGAACGGGCATAAAACAAAGAATAAGCTTAAGAGTGAATGAAGTCATCATGGTGTGACATTCCACCCCCAAAGTCCACCAATCAACTGTCTAGTTACGCTGAATGTTTCAAACTGATGTGGGACGGACATGTCGTTTTAGGGTATAATTGGGGTGCCTTTAGGGGTGTGGTCAGAGTCGTAGGTGGAGAGGCTGAGAGAGGGGAGATGCGTCGCAATCCGTCGGTTCGCAGAGAGGCCTAGCTATTTCCTGTCCTGATCCTGTCCCTGAAATCTTTGTCCCCTGACTCTATTTCGGCGGATCCCCACCACCACTTAGGCCTGAGGGGTGGTTTTCACTACAAATCCGCTGGGTTTGTATTATTCGAACTCGTTTTTGCATAATTTACTTGCGAATGTATTATTGTCTCTGAAAACTTTTCTCTTTATCTATCCACTCCTTCATGCAATATTGTCATTGCTTATTGATGAGTTTGTTTCATTTGATTTGCCAATGTTTCTCTCCCTTTGTGAGTTCATTGTTTGCATTTGTGACCGTATGCATTTGAGCATTTTATTTTATGATTTTGAGATAAACTTTATTAACTCCAACAAGAGTCTGTGGTTATTTAGTTTATAAATGATTAGTTAGATAAAAGAGTATCATTACCATCAACTATTCAACTAATTGGTTCATCGACCAAGTAGAGGAAGAGTTGATTGATGAATCAGATAGGTATTGGGAAAAAATGCCATATATGAACAGATATGAGAAAGAGAATTGAACTTGTATAAAAATTGACCCCAGCGCATCAGGGATTTGGGTGAGTGTGTATGGGCCATTGTTCTGCTATATTATTGAGTATTGATTCCTGATTAGGCATTGGCTGCGCGCTGGATCAGTTTCTTGGTAGCAGAGGACGATTTGATTATCGATTAGTTTGGTAATGATTATTGATTATTGATTATATGTTTTAACTTGAAAAAGTTAGTGTCCTGTTCTATGTTGTCTAGAAGTACAGATACGGAGTTACCTGAGGAATCCCGGGAATGGAATTAGCCTGAAATAGGCAGAAGAAGAGTGTGGTAAAGAAATCACACTGCAGAAGTACTTTGTCTGTTGTGATAATACCGAAGCTACGGAGGACTGAAGGTGTTATATTTAGGGAAATTTCGTATGTGAGTAGAGTGTCTGAAATAGTGAAGGGTCCACTTCCGAAACTCTAGCCTTATCCCCAGGGGAGTACCAAGACCTCTTTTCACACCAAAAAGTCCTCTTGCGAAACTTTGGCCTTATCCCTAGAGGAGTAATAGGTCCACCCGGAGCGTGTTTGAAGAGTAAAATAGCGTTGGACGTTATTAGGACTCGTAGTGAAGAAAACCTCTTGGAAAAAGTGAAAACTATCTCTTTATTTAGTGGAACAGACAAGGTAGCATTGTTTTATGTTGTTACTAATCGAATATTTTGATTAAGAGTGCTTAGAAAAATATTGCCGTATTATTTTGTAAAGGGAGGGTCAGTAGAAGGAGTAATACTGACGTCAGAAAAGCCGCTCTGGTATTGGACAAGCAGCGGGCGTGTACTGAGCTGTGATTGGTTGGTTGGTGTGAGCCGCGCTAGTATTGGTTGAGACTGTGCTTATGTAGTGGTGTTCTGATTGGTTGGTTGGCTTGTGTCGCGCTGGTATAGGACAAGAGCTGACGAATAGAATAAGTAGAATTACGGAAATGTTTCCTTGTTTGTTTTGTTGAAATACGTTAGTGTAAAAAGTCAGGAAACTGAAGTTGTTTGAGAAAATAAAGAAATTCTTCAAGAAGGATAAACCGATTGTGACTAGAGAAGGAATTCTTATTCCCCCTCCAGGGACGCCTGCTTCCTATATGATGTTAGAGCAAGGATATCATACGTGTACATGGTTGGAGAATTGGGCAGAGTATACAAAGGATGATGGTGTTTTAGCTTTTCCACAGCATGGTTCGTTTAATATGAGGATTTTGTAGAATTTGAGAAATAGAATGAATTCATTCATTCATTCATTAAGTCTTTATTTCGATTAAAATAATCATAAAAGACAAAACATACAATGTCATGTTAAAAATTCTTGAAGTAAAACACAGTACTATATATAACAATCATAACAGTGAGACTGGAACAAATATTTATACAAAACAGGGCTCTTATAAAAAATGGCTCTGTTGCCAAAAGCCACATTAAAAACCATAAAAATACAGATACTAAATAAAACCAGATTAACATCACTACTACAGGTTAAATAACAGAGTCTCGCTGAGATGACACCGCAGCTATGGAGCTGTAACTAGGCCCTGGATACTCTTGATTTTTTTACAGCGAATAATCCAAGCCCAACTCAAAAATTTGGCCATAGCTACAACTATAGGGGCCTCAGTGGATGACCGCAAAATCCTTAGCGCCTCCATAGCAGATCTAGTGCCCAAATTCGTACAAATGGGTTTCAGCCATTTACTCCGAGGTAATTTATACGCCGGGCACACTAACAAAAATGGACTATCGATTCCATCGGAGCTAAACATGCAGGGCAATGCTCTGACCCGTGCAAGCGCCATTTGCATGTAAAGGCGTTAATTGGGAGAGAACCAACCCTGAACTGATGATATAATTTCCTATCAACCGGTCTAAGGATGGTATCCCAATATTTTTCGAGCACGAAGTCCTGTTTTTCCGTAAGGAAGTCCCTGGTTAAAGTAGGCCTAGTAGTGGAAGAAAAATAGTTACTCTTAACCATCTCCCAGTATGCAGCCTTAAACTCCCTTTTAGACGGAAATGAACTATCTTCGGGATGCTCCCATAAACCACTCATCCCCATCCCGCACAAGGTGTTTTTTACATTCTGTAGCCATTTAATCTTCCCCGTACAACCGACCCCCCTGAAATCCATAACGGATTTAGCGTATTGGGAGAGCTCGGGCGTAACCCAGAGTCGTCTCCAAAACGCTATCGGTCTGAATCGGGCTAAATCCTCAATACGAGGACATCCCAGATCCATAAAAAGTGGCAGGAGGGGCGTGGATTGAGGAAGGCTTGTAATGGCTCTAACAAATTTATTCTGAGCTTGTGCCAAGGAGGAGATGTTCTCAAAGCCCCATAACTCCGCACCATATAGAATTGAGGAAATAACCTTGGTGTTATAGATCTTAAGAACCGGGGCCATGGGCTTGGTGGACGAGAGCTTGTGTTCTTTTACCAAAGCTCCTGCCAACTGTGCATGTTTCATAGCTAAGAGATCAATCTGGGGCTTCCAGTTAAGTCTCTTACCCAAGGTAATCCCCAGGTATGCAAACGCATTAGTCTGTTCCAATAAAACATTATTCATAGACACACTACTTTTAATGGTCTTATAGTTGTGAAAGACCATAAACTTTGTCTTGTCCACGTTTACCACCAGCTCATGGTCGTGACAAAACACCTCGAACCTAGATAATGCTGCCTGCAGGCCCTTCTGCGTCTTGGATAGGATCAAGGTGTCGTCAGCGAACATGAGCAATGGTATCCTCAGCCCCGCCAAACTAGGGGCATCTGTTTGACATGTAGAATAGTAATGAACCACCCTGTCTATAAACAAGGAGAACAGCGTGGGCGCCAGGACACATCCTTGGCGCACCCCTTTAGAACTGGAAATCTGGCTGTAGCCTCACCATTTGTGCCCCACCGCACCTGCGCATAATTCGAAGTGTGCAGTTTAATTATCAAAGCTAATAGCTCCTGGGGCATCCCTACATCCAAAAGGGCATTCCACAGTTTCTTACGAGGTACCAAATCAAATGCCGACTTAAGGTCAATAAAAGCTGCATATAGCAAACCTCCTCCCATGATAACTACTTTCCAATAAATCATAACAAACCTAAAAACCTGGTCAATGGTGCTAATAAAAGGGCGAAAGCCAGCCTGCAAGTGTGACAAAACATCATTCTCCTCAATCCACACCTGGGTTCTACTGAGGACCAATCTGGCAATAATTTTCTGCATTGTATCAATAAGGCTGATCGGCCTATAATTGCCAGGTGACGAGCGATCCCCTTTTTATATATTGGTAATATAATAGCTCCAGACCATGTATCCGGGATGGGTGAACCACTAGCTATAGCATTAGCAATAAAGGTAATGTATTTGACCCAGTTCGCTTTATCATACTGGAACAAGTCGGCCGGTATACAATCCGGACCAGGGGCCCTCCCTTTCGGCATCAATGAGAGGACCATTTCAACCTCCGAGCTTTCGAACGATAAGGTAGTGGGCATAGGTCCGGGTAAGGCATAAGAATCGACAGCATTAGAAATTGAGAATTGGGCCTCAAAGTACTCGACCCATGAATCTGGCGCTACATGGTTGGCAGGTATATTTGGTGTACCATTACTACCCCACTTAACTATCTGCCAAAATTTAACCATGTCTCTCTCGTTACTAGCTTCGAGGAGGTCTAGCCAACGTTTGTCGTCCCAAATCTTCTTGGCTGATTTTTGGACTGCTTTATACCTAGACCTGGCCAGTCTAACCGCACCCACATTTTTAGATTTAATGGCCTTAGCAAGTTCCCGGTATGCATCTCTACACAACTTATTATACCAAGAAGCCATTTTAACACCTGAAATTTTCTTCTTAGAGTGACGTGTGGTAAAAAAGATTTTAAACTGAGAAATAACTCGTTATGAACACTTAAAACAATACGATTAATTTCCTCCTGTGAAAGACATTTGGTAAGAATAGCAACCGAATGCGCGACCATAGACTTCATCTGTTCCAAGTCCCCCTCTCTTTCGACCAACCTAACCCATCTGACTCTTCTATCATTATTCGAGACAGCTACTTCCACTAGGGGGTGTGCTTCATCCTTATTGACATTGCCTGATGTGCTCAAAGCCATGAGTGATAATACTAAAGGATCATGATCACTTTCGGTCCGCTCAACAACCGACATGTCGTGTAAATGAGCCCAAAATTCCACATTAAGAAGAATATAATCTATACGGCTTGATCTTAAGCCGTTATTGAAAAGTATGCGCACCATTCCGATCCGACTGTGATCTCCCATTAACTGCCCTTACACCCCTCTCCAGACACAACCCCTTGAGCTGCAATGCAGCTTCCGTCCATTTTGTAATTGGACTGAGATCAAGAGGGGGGACGTTCCATTGAGAGTCCTCAACAGTTATTAAATTACCATCCTCAAAACCAAGGGGTTCAAAAGAGCAATTAAAATCCCCGCTATAATTAAATTGTACCCTACTCTCCAACTATCCAAAAAACTGTCAAGGATGGCAACTGTCTCGGAACGCCTCCCACCCGGCTGGCCTCTTGCATAGATGTTAATTAGCAAGAAGCCCCGATCTTGGCCCATACATACACAAAGAGCCATGATATCCGGGCTGTCAATTGAGATTTCCTTAACAGTATAGCTCGATTGCTGTCTCACCCAACATGTTAGCCCACCCGATGGTCTACCCTTACGTCCCCCTTGTGCTGGTTTAGAAAAATTAAGAAACCCGGGGTGATGGACCTGATCCATAGACCAGGTCTCCTGAAATACCCAGATGTCTAGCTGATCAATACAAATGGACCAATCACTGGAATCAGTTTTAGATGGAAGACCCGCAATGTTCCAGGAGCCCACTGTAATACTAGCAGCCCCCGTTAATAGAGGGTTCCTAAGAGTAGACCTATCAGCTGGGTCACTAATAGGGGAACCTAGATCTGATCTCCCAAGCTCCTTATTTTGGCTTGTTGGAGGTGTTACAGGCACACCGCCACAGCTGAGTCAATCATTACTTTCTAGGGTAGAAAGAGCATCAAAGCGGTTACTTACAGGGACAGAATGAACAAAAGTCCCCGATTGATGGAAAAACCCACCCCGGTTAGAACCGCTATGATCGATTTTGGGTCGATAAAAAAAACCCAAAGGTAATACAGAAATAATATCCCCTACATCGCAAGTCCCTGCCCTTGACAGGATAAACTGTACCATGCTTGGTGACCTAAAGCTCAAAACCACACAATCCCCCCTTAAGGTTTTCTGTGACTTCCCCACCCACGGAACCCTTCGCACCATTTTAAATTCAGTGAATAGTTCAGTTGATAGCCCTGTTCTGGAGCTTAGAAAGTGAAGGGCCTTATTACGCAGGGTAGACCAGTGTTCCTGCACCTGTGATTCCAGCTCAGGGACATTCCCCAGGACAACGGTGTAAGGAGTGGCCTCCGGCGGTAAATGAAGGGATGTTGGGGGGTGCAGTTTCTCCGCTAAAGTTTGTTGGAATAATTGCGAACTACCTACTCTCGAGGGCGGGAGGGTATTGCATAGACCTGACCCACCTCCAGTTGGAGGATATGATTGACTGATACCCAAAACTACACTAGGGGGAATGAGAGTAGGGTTTGATAGTCCCTTATTCAATTGGCCCCCGCTAGCCCATTGAGATGCATCCCCCTCCACCCTGTTGAGCTGTAGAGTCAGTCACTGGGATCCTAGGGAGACCCTGCTCTATTTCAGTGAGCCTAGCTTCAATTAAGACCAGTTTCTGCATCAAGGGGTCAATCAAAGAGGAGATTTTCTGCAATAGCTGGGTATTGAAATCTTCCCTACTGCTATTTACTGGATCGGAATCCGGATTAACATCCTCAAGAGAGCAATCACTTGAGGATTGTAAGCGTCCCCACCCCCTTGACTGGGGCCTTCCGACTTTTACCCCTAGTTGGATGGGTATGCGTTTTCCTAAAGCGTGAGCTTTCCTTTTCTTTATAGGGGTTCACCCTCTACTCCCCCACTCCCTGCTTAAGCTGCTTGGCTTTCTTACCCCTAGTTGTAACCGGGGAGGCTCTGTGCAAATTTCCTGGGCTGACTGGAGTGGAGTCTTGTGGGGCAGATAAAGCAGATATAACCTGGCTTGATGGCCCTAACGGAGCAACTACAAGGGCAGCAGGTTGCCTTGGCATAAAAGTGGGGCTGGATTACCTAAATCAATTACTGATAAAGGATCTAACGATAGCCTGCGCTCCGTTAATTGAATCTCATGTATGAGCGCAGACTCAGCCCTAGATAAGAAAGCATCAAGGGTTCCCACTACTCCACTCCCCACTCCGGATTTACGTTTGCCCAAAAGGCTAGCCCCAACAGGTGGCATGATGCAACGATATTACAACTGAACTGACCCCCCTGATGATAAGTCCGGTGTTAATGGGGTGGCCCAGCCCAGTCTCCTCCAGTCTCGGACGGGCTCAGACGGGCCCGCCCTTGGTCCGGGCTTCGTCTGGGCTGCGTCCCGCACGCGTCCCACGTCGCGGGTGGAGAGGCGGCGCTATGAGCGCGGTGACCACGCCTCCCTCTCACTCACGGCAGCTGGTCCAGGTGAAGTGTACTCTGGGGGTCAGAGTCCTCTCCCAGAGGGTGATCGCCAGCGAGGGCCGCAATCAGATGGACCCAGGTACCCCGCAACCACAGCCCTCCGGGGCAGAATCAGCAGCACACAGCGCGGAACAGTCCAGTGGAGGCACGACAAACCAGGCAGGTAGGCAGCAAGAAAGAAAGACCCCGTCGCGGGGGGAGAGGCGGCGCTATGAGCGCGGTGACCACGCCTCCCCCTCACTCACGGCAGCTGTTCCAGGTGAAGTGTACTCTGGGGGTCAGAGTCCTCTCCCAGAGTGTGATCGCCAGCGAGGGCCGCAAGCAGATGGACCCAGGTACCCCGCAACCACAGCCCTCTGGGGCAGAATCAGCAGCACACAGCGCGGAACAGTCCAGTGGAGGCACGACAAAAAAATGAATTCATTAGAGCCGAATCCCAGACCTACACAGTATGAAGCAATAGAGGAATGGGAAATAGAAGCCATGGTGAGAGAGAAATATCGAGGAGGTAGGAGATATAGAAATTTAATGTTGAGGTACCCTTTTGAGAGAAGAGAGGACACAATGAAACGATGGAGGAGAGCTGTGGTAACCGAGGGTTTGTATCCAGTTTTAGTTGCTGATGAACAGACAGGAGGCAAATGTAAAGAGAAAAAGAAAAATATAGAAACCTCAAGTGCAAGAGATGGTGTAAATGATTGTGATGATGAGTTATTAGAGGATATTATGACCAAAAGACCCCCGCCATATCAAGAAAATTCAGTTGAAGTGACTCCAAATGCACCTTTTATGGGAAATCCATTGATTCCACAGATTGCGCACATGGCTAGGATAATGAGAGAAAAAGAGTTTGAGATGCTAAACAAGGCAAATGCAGAGCAGATTCAGAAAATAAATCAGTTAAGTTTAAATGCAGAAGCGTTGACGGTACCGGTTACAATAGGTCCTGTAGTTCCTTTGTTTGGAGAAAACCCAAATACACCTAAAGTACATACATTAGCAGTTCGAATGGGTAATTTCAGGAGCGGAATGGAGACGATAGTCAATAAGAATAGACAGGCTGACACAAATGTTACATTGTTAGATCTTCCAGTTTGTGAAATGATAACAGAAACCCCTAGAAGAGATATACAAATAAATCCAAGGAGAATAGGGACAAATGTCACTCCAATGACAGAGAGTTCAGCAGGTCCTTCATCAGAAGAATTGAATGATTGGATAAAGGAAGGGGGAAAGAAAGAAAAACAACCACAGAGTATAAATGTGAGTCAATTGAAAGTTGGTTTGGAAGAAATGATTATTGGTACGATCAGTCCAGACAGATTAGGGACTTATCGAGATGATGAATTATTGTTCTTGTGTAAAAGCATTACTTGGAGAGGGAAGAATCTTCATGAGAAAATATCTGAAGCTGCCAGTGAGTATGGAATAGACATAGAAAAGTAAACCTGTTGCAGAAAGCGTACAGATTTGCATTTACTGAAAAGGATCTGGAGAGTTTGAATGCGTCTGGAAAAAGGTTACAGATAAAAGAGTTGAAGAACATTTTTAAGAAATGGGGAGATGTAGATCGATGGAGAAATAGATGGGTAAGAAAGAAGGAAGAAACAGCTAGTAAAGGAGTGTCTATGTTCCCTTTAAAGGAAACAGAACAGGTTGAAAGGGCATGTCCGATGAGAGAAGTACCAGGTGGTGGATATGTTCATATTCCGTGGTCAAGACAGGATATATTATCATTTACGAATGATTTCCCCAGACTAAGAGAGAAACCCGTAGAATGGTACAAACAGGTAGAAAGGTTTGTGAAGGTCTCGAAGGTTTTGTTTAAGGATTTAGATGGGTTGTTAGAAATTGTTGTTCAGGCAGACTTGTGGACAGAATGTAAGATCACTGTTGATTGGCCAAAAGAAGAATATCCTAGAGACCCTAAAACAGGAGCACCATCCGAGGAGGTGATTAAAAGGTATAATCAAGTAATCACTTACTTGAAAGGAAAACTTTCCCCTAAAGAAACAGATTGGGTGAAAATAGACCGAACGACTCAAGAACCAAAGGAGTCAGTGCATGCCTAGTATGAAAGGTTGTTACAAGTATTTAAACAATATAGTGGATTTGAAAATATTGGAGACAAGGATATGGGACATTTTGTGTATCGTTTTGTATTTGGATTGAAACCAGAGATTAGTAATATGATTCAACAACATTTGATTTGTTGGCAGAGCAAGACAATAGATGAAATTTTGAGATATGCAAAGTATTGTAGCGATGACATTGAGTCAAGACACAAGAAATTAAAGGAGAAAATGATGTGGGCACAAGTGAAGGTTGGGGAGCAACAAGAGGTAAATGGCAACTCCCAGATAGGTTATCAAATGAATGGTCAGAATCAAAATGGTCAGGTATTGAATGGAAGTAAAGGCAGAGGTAAGATGAGTAAAGAGGAGGCTAAGAAGAAATTTCCTTGTCATGCATGCGGAAAGATTGGACATTGGAAGAATGAGTGTAGATCTGATCAAAAGAATAATGAGGTGAATCAAAATTTAAATCCACAGATGCAGAATGAGGTGGTTGTGAACCAGCAGCAGCAGGTAGTTACCCCACAGTAACAGGTTCCACAAGCTCCTATGCCAAATAATGTGAATGCTCAGGTGCAGAGGTACGGTGTGAACACTGGATTTCACGGAGGTGACCAGATCAGTAAGAATCAAAGTGTGCAGATGATTCCGCAATATTGGTTGCAGTGCAATGAGAATGATTCAGACTCATCTCAATGACTGTGCCTGAGGGGGGAGGAAGAGTGCGAACTTGGCGCATCTTTGGCGGTAGATCAGTCAGGTCCATTTGTCGAAGGAAATTATATTACATTCCTAGTGGACACTGGTGCTACCCATTCTACTGTGAGAGCAGCAGAAATCCCAAACCTACCCCTCTCGGGAGAAACTATCCAAGTTGTAGGAGTTTCAAATAAGCACATTAAAACCCTAGTCACAAATCCAATAGAAGTTCATATTGGAAACTTCAGAGACATGCATCGGTTTGTGGTATGTGACTCAAGTCCAGTAAATCTCATAGGTAGAGATTTGCTATGCAAGATGAATTGTACCATCTATTGTACACCAGATGGTATTGCATTTCAGACTCCTGATGAGGATGTTGAATTCAAAATGATGTTAGCAAAGCAAGGGACAGAAGTGGATGAGTTGTTTTCATTTCTCACAGAAGAGAGTTTGCCTGAAGAATTGAGAATTACAGTGAGGTCGGATGTATGGGATTTTACAGGAAAAGAAATTGGTCTAATGACAAACGTAGACCCAATTCAGGTTACGGTGAAAGAGGGTGCTGTGTATCCAAACACTCCTCAGTATAAAATGAGTCCAGAAGTAATTGCAGGTGTCACTCCTGTGATTGATCAAATGATTGAACAGGGAATTTTGAGAGAAATAATGAGTAGTCCTTGTAATTCACCCATTATAGGAATTAAAAAGCCAAGTGGGAAATATAGAGTAGTACAGGATTTAAGAAAGATGAATAAGATTGTGGTACCTTGCTGTCCCATAGTACCAAATCCAGCAGTCATCCTTTACCAAATTCCATGCGATTCAGAATGGTACACAGTGATTGATCTGTGTCAAGCATTTTTCTCGATTCCCTTGCGTCCGGAGAGCCAATATCTTTTTGCGTTCCGGTTCGGAGACCGTGTCTTGGCATGGTGCCGAGTTCCTCAAGGGTATACCGAGAGTCCCTCAATCTTTAACCAGATTCTAAAAAGATGTCTGGAAACTTTGATCATGCCAGGAAATTCAGTTTTGGTTCAATACATTGATGACCTACTTGTGGCATCAAAGACTCGAGAGGCATGTGTGACAGATACCATTGCCTTACTGAACCATTTGGTAGAAGGAGGACACAAAGTGTCACCAGCAAAATTACAATTTTGTAAACAAGAGGTCCAGTATTTAGGACACAAAATTGAAAAGGGAGTCAGAAAGGTGACACCAGAAAGAATTAGCGTAATCAGACAAATGAGCCCACCTATCACTCAGAAAGAAGTACGAATGTTTTTGGGAACGGTTGGATACTGTAGGCAGTGGATTTGTGGTTTTTCATTGATTGCAAAACCTCTACAGAGGTTGACACGAAAAGATGTGAAAGATCCGATTGTGTTGGATGATGAAAGTATGGAAGCCTTTACTACATTGAGAAACAGTCTTTGTCGAGCACCTGCATTGGGAATGCCAGATTTTACCAAGGAATTTGCATTGTATTGTTGCGAATGAGATGGATGTGCACTTTCAGTCCTAACTTAGAAACATGGAATGGCACAACGTCCAGTAGGATATTTTTCTGCTACTCTGGATTCAGTGGCTGCAGCGTTACCAGGCTGTTTAAAAGCAGTAGCCGCCACTTGTTTTGAGCCTGGAACAAAGCGAAGCGATTGTGATGAGTTATCCAGTCAAAGTGTATGTGTCACATTCTGTTGAGATCCTTTGAACTCGAACCCAGACTCCATATTTAACCTCTAGTCGGCTGACTAAGTATCAGAGAGTGATTCTGGTTGCTGAAAATGTGACTGTGGTAAGGTGCACAACTGTAAACCCGGCAACTTTATTGCCAAGTTCTCAGTGTGAGGAAGTGAGAGGAGAAGCAGATCATGATTGTTTGGACGTGACAGAACTGTGCACCAAACCCAGGTTTGATATAGAGGATGTTCCTCTAGAAGAACCAGACTGTGAAATATTTGTGGATGGTTCATGTCTGAGAAATGAGAAAGGCGAATTATGTACTGCCTATGCTGTTTGCACCATAGCGGGAGTTCTAGAAGCATCCTGTCTAAATGGGGTAAATTCTGCTCAAATTGCTGAATTGATTGCTCTAATTAGGGCTTGCAAAATTTCCAAAAGTCTGAGGGTGACCATATTCACGGATAGCCAATATGGGTTTGGGGTTGTCCATGATTTTGGACAGTTATGGATGCAAAGGGGATTTCTGACTTCTTCAGGTTCTCCTATTCGTAACAGCAAAACTGTAAAAGAATTATTGGATGCTTTGCAATCGCCCAAAAGAATTGCAGTGGTCAAATCTGCCGCACATAAATCAGGAGATGATTATGTGACGAAGGGCAACAGATAGGCTGACCAAATAGCGCGTTTCTGTGCACGAAATGTAATAGCTTTAAACAGATCAATTAAAAGGGAAAATACCGAATGCCATCTTTTGTTCACAAACATATATGAAACTTGGGATGAAGTGAGGCAGATGCAGGAAGAGGCAAGTGATGAGGAAAAAGAAATCTGGAAAAATACTGGTTGTAGAAAGCGAGCAGAAGATGAAGTGTGGGTCTATTTTGATGAAAGACCAGTCCTGCCAGATTCTTTACTTTCCCATATGGCCAGGGTATATCATGGAATTGCATATATTGGAAGAGATGCAATGATCAGACTCTTCAAGCAGTCATGGTATAACCCGAGGTTCAGGGTCATTGCAGAGAGCATTTGCCAGAGGTGCATAGTTTGTCAGAAACAAAATCCAGGCAGGAAGACAGTTGTTAGTTGGGGATGCATTGAAAGAGCAGGAGGACCATTTACACGTCTCCAACTTGATTTTATCGAGCTCCCCCCCTGTAATGGGCTGAGATATGTGCTAGTTATTGTCTGTTTCTTCTCTAGTTGGGTGGAAGCCTATCCGACAAGAAGGAATGACAGCTTAACTGTCGCCAAACTACTTCTGAGAGAACTGATTCCTAGGTTTGGATTTCCAGTCACTTTAGAGACAGATAGAGGAACTCATTTTAATAATGAGATAATTCGGATGATTTGCGCAGCATTGCAAATTGAACAGAAGCTGCATTGTGCCTATCGACCAGAAGCATCTGGAGTGGTTCAGCAATTAAATGGCACAATAAAATCTAGGTTAGGAAAGGTGTGTGCATCCACAACACTGAAATGGCCTGACGCTTTACCCCTTGTACTGATGAGTCTTAGAAGTATTACTGACAAAAAGACGGGTTTGAGTCCACATGAGATCCTAATGGGAAGAGCAATGAGACAAGCATACATACAAGCGAACAAACTGATGAATAGATCTGATGATCTAGTGCTTGACTATTGCAGAGGATTGGCTGATCTGGTGCGTTCTGTGTCTCGCCAGGTTGGAGAAGACGCCACAACAACACAGCCGAATCAAGCTCATGATCTGAGTCCTGGTGAATGGGTACTTATCAAGAAACACGTGAGGAAATCGTGTTTAGAACCCAGGTGGAGCGGTCCTTACCAAGTTATTCTGGTGACGACAACAGCGGTGAAGTGTAGTGGTCTGCCAAATTGGATTCATGCTAGCCCCACCAGACGAGGCCCAAGTCCACTTGAAGGACAAGAGCAGCAACTGGTAAACAAAAGTCAAAGACCAGAGATTGAAGTGTGTGAAGCTGAAGAATCTAGAATAACAGATTCTGAAGAACAAACTGATGATGAACAGCTGAGCACAAGTCAAGTAAAGTGGGCACCAGTTACTGGATCTCGAGAAACTGCTGTAGAACCAGAATAAGGTGAAACTACTATTGAATCAGGAGAAAGTGAGTTTGCTATCGAACAAGGAGTCAGTGAAGTTATTGTTGAAACAGAAGTTGCTGAAGGAGCAGAGAGAAAGACAGATAGAAAAAAGGCCAAATAAAAGAACCTGTGAACAAGATACAGATGGTGAAAAAGTAGTCCAACCTAAGAAAGCAAGAAAAGGTGATAATTGGCCAGGTGGAGTGAAAAGATTGAAATACACTCTTGTAAGGAGAAAATCAAGAAAAAGACCAGAGCAAAGTAATGAGGTCTCAAGTCAGACAGACCAAGAAGAGTCAGGAGAAGAATTAGTGCAAAAAACAAGAAGAGCAAGAATTCCAAGTAGAAAATATACAGCACCAGAATGGACCTACGTGATCTTGGAAGAAATTGAAAGCTCAGATCCAAGTGAAGAAAAAGACAAATCAGACACTGAACATGTGGATGAAAGCAAACTGAGACCACCTTAAAGAACTGTGACAAAAACTAAGGTGCAGCATTTGTCAGTTGGAAAAGGAAATAAAGATTCTGAGGACCTAAAGAAAAGAAAATCAAAGGAAAGGGGCGAAGAAGAAAGCCTGAAGTGTAGGATTACACTATATTTTTCTTAGAATTGTTAGAGTTTTTAGTAAAGCTTAGTGTTTATAGATTTTGAATTTTTATATTTTTGGTAGAATACAAAATGGCTAAAGAAAAGGTGACTGAACATCCAAAATCTAGTCTAAAACGTAGATGTATTAAAGCTTGCTTATGTAGTGTCTTGCTATTAACATTTATGTGGGTATTACTAACTGTCCTTGTACCTATCCTAATGATAACTAATAATGGAAATAATACTAATGATGTGACAAGTGAAAGAGTGAATGATGTTACTAAAAGAATACCAAATTCTAACATAGAACAAATGGATGGAAGCATTTTCCATCATGATAAATCATTAGTGATTTCTCGTTAAATGTGTTTACTAAATTGCTTTATATAATATATAGACACGATGAACGTAAGTGATTGTTATGTGTGCATGCAACTACCTTCGTCTGTCTCATAGGGGGTGACGTATCATCACCTTCCTTTAACATATGGTGTGTCTTGTAGTGTCCTAACCAGTTTGTTTTATGTAACGGGGAAGCTCGAATACCACTACTCTAATATAGATTTAGGGGCATATTAGCAAGACCGGCGATAATGGGCTTGCTAATATGCGTTATTGAATTCCAATAGAAGCCCAGGTTAGATGTCCTGCACATCTAACCTGGGCTTCTATTGGAATTCTATAACGCATATTAGCAAGCCCATTATCGCCGCTTTAGCGGCAGTTTCCTGCCGCTAAAACGGCGATAATTTTATCGCCGGTCTTGCTAATATGCCCTTAGTGTTTTCAGAAATACCTATTATTAAAGAACATAATAAGGTTTTGAGTAGTAAGAATGCACACTATATGGGAGAGTTCTTCCATATTACTAAAGCTTTAGATGTAGAATATGCTTACAAAAATAATTTAACATGTAGTTTGCAGGTTGAAGAAAAGGTATTTATAGAATTAGTAGAAAGTAGAAGAGAACGTTTCCAGAGAAAAGCTGTTGAACAGAAGTCACAAGTTCCACCATGGGCTTTCAGGGAAGGAAATTATGAGAGAGGCGAAGCCTACGTTGCAATGTCTCTGGACTGGCCTCAGAAGGGAAAAATATGTTTGCTTAGAATGAAGACTAATTATATAACAATTATTTCATCGGTACTAGTGAGTGTGAGCATACTTTCCAAATTACTGGAGGTTGGGGATTGAAGGGTGGAACTGATCCTGTGTTTCAGGGAATTTATTATGTGTGTGGTAAGAAAGCCTATTATAGGTTGCCTGCGCATTGGTATGGTAGTTGTTATTTTGTAATTGTTTTTCCTAAGGTCTACCATATGGACCGAAACAGCAACAGACTAAAAGAAATAAATCATGGACTAACACGTAACAAGAGAGCAAGTTTCTCAGAAATAGTAGGTGATATTTTTGGTGCACTGATACCCTCAGTTGGAGTCGTCTTGAATTCGCACAAAATTCGAAAATTGTCCACAGTGGTTGATCGTTTATCAACGGATACTGCTGGTGGGTTCTTAATGATTGACACAGAAATGGTTGCAATCAGATCAATGGTTTTGCAAAATCGACTTGCCCTTGATATTTTATTGGCAAAGGAGGGTGGAGTCTGTGGCATGTTGAAAATCCAACACTGCTGTACTTATATCCCTGATAAAAGTAAAGGAATTGAGGGATATGTAAGAAATATTACGAAATTACATGAAGACTTGACCCAACTGGAGGTTGACGGTGTTTGGGAGAGACTTGGTAAGAGTTTCTCTTCTGTACGTAAATGGTTTTCTACCTTTGGAAGTAGTTTATTAGGAAAAATAATAATGCCACTTATTTCGGTAGCCATAATATTCTTAGTGATAATAACAACATATAAATGTTATAAGTGTAAGAAGGGGAAAAAGGAAATGACAGAATGGGAGACTAAACAAAGAGCGAGAAAGAGAAAAAGAGAGGAAATTGAGCTAGAGGAATACTATAAAATGATGAAAGATATAGATGAAAGTGCCATAAAAAGAGAGAAGATTACAGAGTTTTAGATAAAATGAAGATGGCACTCGGTATTGTAGGTATTTTATGATGGCTCCAGAAAGACATCAAAGGGGGGATTGATGGAGCAGGAATTCAAGAAAAGAAACCTGCTCGAATTAATACCCCCATAATACGTACTAACAGTAAGTAGTAATAGAAAATTAACGTGCACCTTACATGAACACGAGGGAAAACTGCTTTGCGCATGCATGCACTAATGTGAGATAATACATGAAAGAACTAAAATTGTATTTACATTATGCTTTGAAAGAAACGAGAAATAACGCATGACTAGGCCGCATGTGCATTTCGTAGTTTGCATGTTGCAGCTTGCTTTGAAATAATAAATAATGTCGTTTTGCATAAGGCTGTGCAAGAAAAGACATTAACAGGGAATAGAACAAAGGTAGGTGGTAAACAGCGAAAATTACATTATCACATAATTAATGAATGTTCATTTTCTATTCGTTATAGTGGGCTGGATGAACTCCATGTTTTCTTATATTGTCCAAAGTGAAGGCGGATTGGAAAATAGAGTAAATGCTGTTCAGACAAAAGCACGCTGAAGCACTGAGCACAGCAGAGGAGATGAAAGAGGGTGAAGGCCGATGTGATGATCGTCTGCCAAACTACGTGCTGGGTCGTGGGATAGAAGGACGTTTCCTGAAGACATTGCTCGAAATGTATAAAATTGTAACCTGTAACCAATCATGTGAATGTACAATGTATGAGGTGGTGGGAACGGGCATAAAACAAAGAATAAGCTTAAGAGTGAATGAAGTCATCATTAGGCCTGGGCGGTAAATTCCGTTCCGCTCGCGGAATTTGCGGAATTTGGGTAATTTCGCGTTCCGCGGAGAACGCGAAATTGCCAAAAATTCCGCGATCTGCCACTTCGCGGAATTTTTTGCTTGTTCGCGCTTTCAAAATGCGTGTTCGCGAGATATTTCTCCCCGAGCACGCAGACAGCGTTCGCGAACAGGAAAAAAGCATCGCGAACGGGCGGAACAAGCAATTCCGCGTGTTCGCTGAACTTTTGCGTGCTCGCGGAGATTTTTTACCGTTTCGCGGAGCTTTGCGTAGCGCGACTACGCAAATTCCGCCCACCCCTGGTCATCATGGTGTGACATTCCACCCCCAAAGTCCACCAATCAACTGTCTAGTTACGCTGAATGTTTCAAACTGATGTGGGACGGACATGTAGTTTTAGGGTATAATTGGGATGCCTTTAGGGGTGTGGTCAGAGTCGTAGGTGGAGAGGCTGAGAGAGGGGAGATGCGTCGCAGTCCGTCGGTTCGCAGAGAGGCCTAGCTGTTTCCTGTCCTGATCAAGTCCCTGAAATCTTTGTCCCCTGACTCTATTTCGGGGGATCCCCACCACCACTTAGGCCTGAGGGGTGGTTTTCACTACAAATCCGCTGGGTTTGTATTATTCTAACTCGTTTTTGCTTAATTTACTTGCGAATGTATTATTGTCTCTGAAAACTTTAGTCTCTTTATCTATCCACTCCTTCATGCAATATTGTCATTGCTTATTGATGAGTTTGTTTCATTTGATTTGCTGATGTTTCTCTCCCTTTGTGAGTTCATTGTTTGCATTTGTGACCGTATGCATTTGAGCATTTTATTTTACGATTTTGAGATAAACTTTATTAACTCCAACGAGAGTCTGTGGTTATTTAGTTTATAAATGATTAGTTAGATAAAAGAGTATCATTACCATCAACTATTCAACTAATTGGTTCATTGACCAAGTAGAGGAAGAGTTGATTGATGAATCAGATAGGTATTGGGAAAAAATGCCATATATGAACAGATATGAGAAAGAGAATTGAACTTGTATAAAAATTGACCCCAACGCATCAGGGATTTGGGTGAGTGTGTATGGGCCATTGTTCTGCTATATTATTGAGTATTGATCCCTGGTTAGGCATTGGCAGCGCGCTGGATCACTACATTACGTTAATTATATTAAATCACAGAAATACATTAGACCATGTGTACATATATAGTATGATCAAACATAAAAGGGTGGAGCTAAAATTACGCTGCTCCACCCCCAAGTGGAAAATGTGGGTCGAAAGACTGAAACTTTATTTCACAGCCACAGGAGTGGTCCAGGAGCGTAAGAGGCCCTTGTTCCACTACTTGGCCATGATGGACGTTTACAAACTCTCCCACACAGTCCATGGAGCAGAGCCACCCCACACCGACAACACCTTTGTGGGCAGCAATTATAGCGTAATTGGAACCCATGGCAAATCCTGACTATGAGAGACTCGTATTCCAGCAGACCAGGCAAGAGGTAAAAGAGTCTCTCGATGCAATCCATGCATGGCTCAAAGACCTAGCGAGCACAAACACATTAGCTGACGAGGTGGAGGAAATACAGACTCAAATATTACAAGGCTGTGCCTTGTCCAAACTGTGAGACCACATACTCCAAGTGCCACACATGCCCATGAATGACATACTAACACTTGGTGGATCCAAAGAACTGTCCAGAACCAGAGCCTCTCACATTGAGGCAGTGCTATATAAAGCTGTTAAAGTGGAGCCAGTCAATGATGTAGGGCCGAAACGCACACCCAACAAGACCAAACTCCAGACACTCTCGAAGAACCCCTGCGGATATTACAGAGGATCTGCCCATCGTCCCACAGAATGCCCACCATGGAGAAAGACCTGTGCAGCATGCCTCAAACCCAACCACCTTAGAAAGAGTTGCCATGCTGGGAAAGGGCCAAAGAAGATGGGCCAGAAGGCAGTAAATCAAATCAGCGACCATCCACAGTCAAGCGTAGCAGCTGGGGGAATTTGATGATTTGGAAGACAATGACCTGGAAGGGGAGGTACATTCCATGCTGCGAGTAGGCCAAACACATTAGGTCATGCGGATGCCTCCCAAATGCAAACTCCAAGTGGACTTCACCACAATAGCAGACATTATTGATAAAGGATCTTCCATTAATTGCACAAGACGCATTCAAGAAGCTGCACCCTCAGACGCAATTAACAAAAGCGAGGGCAAAAGTATATGGGTATGGCCAATAAGAGCCGCTGGTGCTCAGAAGAGGATTTAAAGCACCTATATTGCAAATCAGCACACTGCTGTGGCTACAATATATGTGCCCCAAGAAGGATCCGGCATGCCGCTAAGCTGCTGGAAAGCAGAAGAACTGCATCTTGTACAGTTTGCCCTATCAATGCATGCAACCAAACTTGAAGGCATCCTCCATGATCTCAACAACCTATTTGATGGCACTGGATACCTTAAAGGGAAGGAAGTCATATTGACCAGTCAGTACAGCCGGTAGTCCTGACACATAGAAGGGTTGCTTTCTATTTTTGGCCAAATGTAGAGGCAGAACTCAGGAAACTGGAGGAGGTGGACATTATTGAAAGGGTCGAGGGACCCACACCATGAGTGTCACCAATAGTGGTGACCAAAAAACCAAATCAGCCAGGGGAGGTCAGACTATGTGTCGACATGAGGCTGACAAATGTGACAATTAAGTTGGAAAGACGTATCACTCCCATGGTGGACGGTATTGTGAGTGAGCTCAGTGGAGCAGGGTAGTTTTCTAAAATGGACCTTTGCTCAGGGTACCATTAGATACTCCTCCATCCTGATTCCAAATACATGACCACCTTTTCAACACACATGGCACTCGTATAAACATCTCTGTTTTGGCCTATCCAGTGCAACAGAAGTCTTCTTAAACGTAATACAGGAGGTGCTAGCGGGACAACCCAGCATGCTGAATGTCACTGATTACATTCTAGTCTACCCTCTTGCCATGGAAGAACACTACCAGTGGCTACAGGCTGTTTTGAGAAGACTACAAAACAACAGCTCACCCTGCATTAAGAGAAATGTGAGCTCAAGCGGAACTCTGTGTGGTTTTTGGATATCAGTTCTCAGCCACGGGTGTGACCCCAGACCCAGTGAAAGTCTATGACGAGAAGAACAGTCCCGCCCTTTTTTGCATCTCCAAGGTGCACAGCTTCTTCGGTATTGTGAATTATTGCAGGAGATTTCATAAAAACCTTACAGCTTTCACTTTACCACTATGAGAATTGACAAACACTCCATGGGAGTGAGGAACGCTGCAAGACAAACCCTTCCAGAGCACCAAGACCCCACTCTCTGTGGAGACCATTCTGGTCTGCGAAAAGAGACTAAGGTAGCTGTGGATGCCAGCCCCACAGGACTGGGAGCTGTGATGTCTTAATGACAAAAACAGGGGAGTGGCTTCATTGGCCTACTCCAATTGAGTGCTGTCCCCAATGAAGCTCAGGTATTCACAAATCGAGTGAGAAGCCATCATTTTACCTTGGGGGTGTCACTACTTCCATTTGTAAGTCTACGGACACCCTATTGTAGTCTGATCTGACCAAAAGTGACTAATCTCACTATTCAGAGGTTCGACGTCGAAACCTCCGCTGAGGATCAAAAAGTGGGTCCTTCAACTGCAGGAACATTTCTTTGCTATTGAATACCAACCCAGCTCACAGAATCCAGCTGATTTCTTCTTGAGAAACTCCTGTGAGGTGACCCACAGGAGGAAAAAAAGCGCTAGCGATGGAGGAGTTTGTGAGATATGTCGTGGATGGAGCGCAAATTTGGCCCCTGCCCCTCAAAGAGACTGTTTTGGCTAGCAACCAAGATGACTGCATCCAAATGGCCCTCACAGCAGTAGAGAATGGGAAGTGGGAGATGTTGAAACCCACTGGGGCACAGGACCAAAGAGTCACGGACGACCCTGGAATCCCTCTACATTGTGCATCATGAAATAACCAGGAGCCCTGAAGGATACTGTTGGACTTGGCCCTTTTTGCAGGGTCATCCCTGAACTTTTTGCCTTCCTCTTAGTCTTTTTTCTGACCTGGCGTTGGTGGTTTTAGGACTCTGGGCACTTTAGCACTGCTGTCCAGTGTAAACTGCGTGCGCTCTCTGTGGTAAACATGGTAAGATTGGTTTACACCTGTTTGGCGTATTTAATTTACCTGTCAGTCCCTTGTAAAGTGGTATCTCAGATACCCAGGGCCAGTAAATTAAATGCTACTGGTGGTCTTGCAGCGCTGCTTGCGCCACCCACCAAAGTAGCCTTTCAAACCTGTCTCAGGCCTCTGCCATTGCAGGGCCTGTGTGCGCAGTTTACTGCCGCTGTGACGTGGCACATAAAGTGGGTGCTACATCTGTGACCCCCATTTTTCTACATATCAGTCACCCCTAATGTAGGCCCTAGCTAGCCCTACGGGCAGGGTGCATTGTAGGTAAAAGGTAGGACATGTACCTTAATTGTGTGACATGTCCTGGTAGTGACAAACAGCCATTTTGGTTTCTCACTGCTGTGAAGCTGCCCTCTCATAGGAATGCATTGGGGATTCCCTGATAAGTGTTTCAGTGGTAATTCCTGATATGAGAGGAGCAGCGTGGTCAAGTTTGGTATGTTTGGAATAGTAATAATAAATGCTGCGTAATGGTGTGCGAAGATTTATTATCACTATTTTAGAAATGCCACTTTTAGAAGTTGGCATTTCTGTGTGCTATGTGTCTTTGCCTGCCTGATGTGTATTGCATGTCTGGCTCTGGAGTGACAGGGGCTGGTGAGGTGTGTGGCTCCAGAGGGGCAGGGTGAGTCAGCGCTAGGCTGAATAGGCAGATCTGCATTTGGAGTAGTGGGAGGAGTAGCCCCTGACCCTGAATAGGTATGTGCCTGCCTTGTTCAAAGCTGGCTCCGCCCCCCTGTGGTGTGTCTGGGGCCAGAGCCTAACCTGACAAAGGAGGATGTGAGCACTGTATAGAAAGTGCTTCACTACCCCCCAGAACCAGTTGGGACTGGTTCCCCAAGCCCTGTGCCAGGGCAGAACAAAGACAAGCATGGTATAAATATTGGGGCTGTGACCCCATGTCGGGGTGCTTTGGTGCTGACTTGTACCTGTTCTGGGGCGAAGGACTGCTGGGTGACAGGAGGAACCGCCGTGGGACCCAGGTGCTGCTTCCTGGGGGTCCCTATGTGCTGGCCTGCCTGTGCCCAGCTCTGCCCCTGATGCCTTTGGACTACGTGTCCTGAAGATGCACTCGGCGTGAGGAGGGCACTGCCCAGACCTGAGGGGAGTGATTGGGGGCGAGCGCGAGCTGAAGCGGTTTCCCTTCTTTACCTTGGAGCCCTAGAAGTGGGCTCAACATTCCTACGTGTGGCGGGCAAGGGCGGAGCTCCCGTGTGGAGGAGAGAGCCCCGTGTGGAGTGCCCCGGAGGAGGCTCGCTCCGTGTTGCCCAAGGAAGAGCCCAGCGGCAGGGAATCCCGGGTGGGGATTGCCCGAGCAACGACGTGGGCAGAAGTCAGGCAAGTGCCTGATCATAGGTGGGGCCGGCGGGAGAAGCCAATCGGGCCCAACGCAGAGCGGAAGTCAGGCAAGAGAAGGTCTGGTTGTGGGCGTGGCCCGCACCCGAGGGTGGGACGACGCCGAGCCGGAGATCCAGGCAGGAGACTACCCCGCATTGGTGAGCATCCTAAAGAGAGACCGGAGCCTCGCGGGCTCCCTGCCGAAGTCCTGCGTGTTGCGGAAGGGACCGGGCGAAGTTAGAAGAGGCCCCGTGAGCGGGGGCCTGCCAGGCACACTGTCGGTGCCTGGATCCTGCACAGAACAGCCCCGGTGAGTGTGGCTGAAATTGAGCATTGTTGGTGCCTGGGAGTGGCACCGGAAGAGCCCCGGTGAAGGGGGCTCTCAAGGCACGTTTGGTGCCATGGCTGATTTTCACAGCTGCACCGCGAGATCGCGGGCAGCTGCAACGACGGGCCATTCCTTTTTGGGCCCACCATAGAAGCCCCGGGGAGGGGGCTGAGAAGGCACTGTGGTTCTGATTTCCCTACAAGCGGAGCCCCGGGGAGAGGGGCTCCCAAGGCACTCTGTTGGTGCCTACTTGTTACACAGCCGCACTGCCTGATTGCGGGCAGCTGCAACATTGAGGGGGCATTCTTTTGGGTCTCAAGAGAGACCAGGGTGAGTTACACCCTCGCGCCCCCATTTCTGGCGCCGGCCTGTTGGGCCTGCACCCTGCTGCAGTGGCAGCTTAGCGCCCTGACTTTGGTGGACATAGGGCATGACGGGGAGTCCCAGAAGTGCCCCCAGAGGAAGGCCAGTTGGCCTGTGAGCACCTGAGGTGCTGGTAGGGCGCAAGGCCCTAATGTGGTGCATAATGTGTTTATGCCTAATGTTCTTTTGCATAATGTGTTTATGCCTAATGTTCTTTTGCATAATGTGTTTATGCCTAAGGTGATGATGCTGAGTACAGTATGTTACCAGTAATTGCTGGTTGTTCTATATTTACTACTTGTGCTTTCTAATGGTTCTGACAGTGGCCCGATTGGCCCCGTCATGTATATAATCCCCTGTAAAGTAATGCCTAGTGCCAGATGGCACAGTGTACATTTGTGATTATGTTCTAATGTGTTTATGGATAATACAAAGGCTATTTTTGATATATCCTTGTGTGGAGTTTCTTTTGTGGTGTGCCTAGTGTGTCGCTGATGTGTGAGTGTGTTGCGCAAACGCTTTACACATTGCCTCTGGGATAAGCCTGACTGCTTGTGCCAAGCTACCAAGGGGGTGAGCAGGGGTTATCTTCAGCGTGTAACTCCCTTGCCCTGACTAGAGTGGTGGTTTCTGCCTGGCTTAGGTGCAAGCCCTAGACAACCAGAAATCCCATTTCTATCAGATACTTTTTAAGGAGCCACGACTTAGTGGTCCCTAGCCGTCGGGTAACTCAGACATTACAACTAGCTCATGAAGAGCATCAGGAGATTGCAAAGACTAAGGGGCTTATTTATTAGCCTCTTGTGCTGCCTTGTAAATATCGTTCCCTTTAACGCAGTTTTCTGAGTTAAAGGGGCATGCAATGGGTGTTGCTGGGGGCGTTCCCAGCAACATCCATGGCTTTTTAACACTGCCCCAGATTTACGAGAAATCGTAACCCTGAGGCAGCACCAAAAACGTACGCCTCCCCACACAACGAGGAGAAATATCTTTATTTCTCCTCGTTTTTCCTTTTTCAATGTTTTTCCTTTTTCAATGCATTCTGCAGCCCACATAGAAAGAGGAAAAACCTCTTGTGATTGTTTTTGTGCAGGAAGGTTTCCCTTCCTGCACAAAAATAATCATCCCTGCAATGCAGGCACCCTTGCACCATGGTCAAAGGTGCCCGCGTTGGTGCACCGCAGCCCATTGTGCACCAGCGCAGTGGAAAAGGACAGGAATGCGCCGTACCTGATAGATATAGCGCATTCCTGCCCTTTTCTTGTGCCATAGGGCAGTGCAGCAGGAAGGCCTGCGGCGCTGCCCTACGGCAAAAACTCATAAATGAGGTTCCTATAGTCACCTCTGCAACAAAGTATGGTTTTCGGCCATGGATGAACTGGTGGAGGCCACCGTGAGGAACTTTGTGATATGCCAGGCAGCCAGGCGGGCAGACTGGCCCACGCCAGAATCATGGAGGAGGGCCCCACCCAGCCGTGGGTGTGTGCCAGCATGAACTTTGGTAGTCTTTTTGATGGGTGGCATATGTTCGTCATGATAGACTACTCTAAATAGCCAGAGACTAAACTGGTCAAAAGCACTTCTGCCCCTGAAGTGATACCCAAACTATAAAAGATAATGGCAACCCATGTTTTGATAAACCATCACGGAACTGACAATGGACCTCCATTCCACAGTCAGGAAGTGGCTAAGTACCTGGCATCTCCCAACATCAAACATATAAAAGTGACTCCCATGTGGAGAGATTCATGCAGAACCTCAATAAATGCATCAGCATTTCTCAGACAAATGTCGCACACCACCATTGTCACGTGGCCAATGGGGACATTGTCGTCTTTCCTAAGTTAGCATGAGCATGCTGCAGACTGTCCATTGCTTTGCACACGTTACTACATGAGTTTATTTTGCAAATGCCTCTTTTGATATTTTCACATGAGAAACTACTGCTGTGTTCACACTTTGCAGGTTCCTGGGATTTAGTCTGAACATTGTGAACAAGGTTGAACAACAATGCCCCTCGTTATTCTGTTCTGGTCAGGCCTTAACACCTAGACAAAACATACAGATGCAGCTGTTGTTTGGGAATTCGTACTTTGGTCTTATTGAAATACATGGATAGGTAGCTCACACTTGGAGAGGGACCTTTCCAGGGAGAAGAGCATGACTGTACCTATGATGTAGATCTATTATCTATAGACCAAGGTACAGGGTCTGCAGATAAGGGCCAGAGATCTTCTAATATATAATCATCCTGCTTCTATGCCAGAGGAGGAAGGTTAGGCTATGCTGTCTTACACTATGACAGCTCCTTTTATGATTTACGGACCACTTGCTATGCTGGCAGTATTTGTGTTATGCATTTCCCTGCTTATTGTGGCACGTATACTGCATATAAGAGCACCTTAGTTAAAATAAATATTTTAAACTTGTTTGTGTCTTTGTCAGATCTTATTGTGGACAAGTACAATAGTTTGAGCGAAATGGTGTGTCTTGCGACCGCGATTCCTGAGAGAGTCAGGAGTGTTGTGTTCTGGGGTATCTAATCATTTGTTTCTCTGTGAGTGAGTAAGAGGGCAAGTGAGACACTATAGTTAGTCGGTCCTGGGCTCATGGGCACTAAGGTGGTAGGATGACTCAGTCCCTATATACTAAGGTCCCATAATCCTACGCATAGTTCTGTGTTTACGCAGAATCCCTGCAACACCATGGGGGTGGCTCCATGCCTCTCTTGTTGGGGCCAGGTAATTAAACACATCATTCCGCATCATTGCAGTTTGGTCCCCGACAGCATCGACTCCAAGCAAACTTTGGAACGCCAACGCCAAAGAAACCACAATTACAATAGCCGTCGACATGCCAAGAGGTCACCTATCATGGTAGGCGATGTCTTACTGGTGAAGGACCAGCATCCAGTGAACAAATTCAGGCTGCCTTTTGAACTGGAGCCCTGGCAGATAATACACCGTTGAGGAACTATGGTCACAACCATGAGAGGGGGCGGGATCATCAGAAAAATATTTTGTTCTTCAAATGGTGCCTGGCTGGGGTTCGGCCAGAGACCGACAACCCCAAGGATAAGGCCGTTGATAACAGAAGCCTAAAGGGGAGTAGGAGGGATTTCCCAGGTCGATGGATCGGCAGAAAGAGCCAGTGTCCAGAACGGCCCCCAGAAGCCCCAAGAGCCCCAGAGAAGAGGAGAGAATGCCATCATGCCTGAGAAGTGGTGCATCTCAGCAACAGCTGAGAGTCAACCTGGCTCCTTCGAGTAGGCTGTGAGACTTTATGATAGAAATATAAAGGCCTTAGTGTGTCACAGCAGACACTAAAGGCCTAATTACGAGTTTGGCGGTCCAACCGCCTGAATGCCGCAGCTGTCAGTAGACCATAGCACAGGCAGTCTTCAGACCTCCGTATTTACGAGTTTGCCACGGTGCCGGCATCGTAGCTGCGGAGATCTTGTGGCGGGATTGATTATTTTTCCATATGTATCAATTCCTGTGTGTACATTTCGACTGTATATGTGTCATATGCACACATATGCATGATACATGTGGAAAAATACCATCTACCCATTGCCAGAGTCTGGCCCATATGTGGGTAGTCCAGGCAATGGGTACATGGCACAAAAAGGGCTCACCTGTATATCGCTGCAAAGAGGGTCGTAATCCTCGGGGAGAAGATGCTGCTGTGAAGGGGGGACCTAGAGAAAGGGATCCACGTTGAACTCTGATGGGAAGAACAGGAAAGGGGTGAGTATGCGCCTCAAATCCTTCGTTTCTGCTGACTTGAAGCTGGTGTCCCCACAGCCACGGTTGGCTCATCGGAAAGCCAACTCGTAATATGGACGGCGGTGAAACTGCTCTGTACTGCCCTATAGCAGCTGCTTTTCCCTGATTGCGACCCCTGTGGTCTGCGGTGTGCTGGCAGTGACGGCGGTTCAGCCGCGGTCTTTCCAATAGCAATCCGCCAAACTCGTAATACTTGAATCATAGCAGATACCCCTCAGTGAATTATTTACCTTCTGATTTACATTTTTGAAGGTTTTAACCAGAGTGTGTTATATTTCCTCTCAATAAAACAATGAGTTGTCACTATAAGACAGCATCATGGATTGAAATTGATGGCCTATTATATGGAGGCTAGTGAAGTAGCAGTAATGAAGGTGAGCGCTCCTACTTCTTTATTTGGAGTAAATATTACCAATATTTTACCATGTTCACATAATAGTCAATTTGAATACATATTTCTTTTAATGTATTTGTATCTTTTAAAACGGCTTCATTATGATTGGATCTATACTTTATCCACTCTATAATCAACAGCGCAATAATATTGAAGACTAACAGCTCAGTGTCAACTGATATTTTAACATATACTGGAAAGAATGGCAGTAATCAGTATGACAAAGTAAAAATAGTTAATTATACTTCAATATTTTTGTAGTTTTATAAAGTAGGAACTGGGTCCAAGGACATTGGAGTGCTTTCCATGAGCGCCATGTTATATTAGACAAGGTCAGATTTTAATTTTCATATCAAAAAAGGATAGTAATCACATATACCACTTTTGTTTGTTGACACCAGAATGAATGACGCAGAGCCTTATTGTGACTACTGCAGTCCATCGGACTGCCGTAGCCACGGTGGCAGTGAGGGTACTGCCGCACTGGCAGTACAACTTGGGCGATTGGACCACATTAGCACCATCGCAACTGCCAGGGATCAGAGATCCTGGTCGGTGTTGCGGTAGTCTTGAGGCTACAATATGCCTGGCAGGGCTGCTGTGGTGCCTGTTACGGCTCTCCTATGAGCCTTTAAACAGGCACCTCCATGGGCCAGCTACCGCAGCACCGCCCGACCTGGATTCTAGTCGGAATCCAGTGGGCGGTCTAATTAAGGATTTGGCGGTGCGGGGCACTGGCGTGGCGGCCCGCTTCCGCACCGCCAAAGCCATAATAAGGCCCTGAATAATCACGTTTCACAATACCAGTAATTCCATTCATGGCTAAAGGAGGCTAACATTTAAAATAATGGATGTTATTTTGTCTGCATTTACCAATCTGGTTTCTTATGTTGTTTTCTTACATAATAATAGTTTTAGTTCAGTTATGTTGTATTAATAGTTTTAGCATTTTGTTTGTGACTGCAACAGTATTATGATTCAAGTCATTGGCAATTGTACCAATAAGAATGGATTAGCACTTTACTGTCTGATGCAGTTATCATGACAGCCCAAAAGCATATGAGAGTAAACATGGGAATGTACAGAATCTGGTGGCAATGTCTGATTAGTGCCTGGTCCAGGGTATTTATTTTTTTACTATTTATGTATACTGTTTTATATAGCACGTACTAAACACAAGGATCTGAAAGCATGTTGTATGAGACAGGTTAATCACATTTGAAAGTGTAGAAGAATAACCTTATATATTGAGGCTGATTGTATAACAACAGCCTGTATGGGGAACAGGGTCAAGACTGATTTGCATATGGCTGGGTTCTAAACTGGAATGGTGTGGCGTGCAAAAAACCAATGGATTTAACCCAGATCTGTCAATGGGGGTGAATGTTTGATTGATTCAGCATTACGTCCATCATCCGTTCTTTTTGCATTTGTAGGAAAATGTACAACTGTGCTTATCAACAGTTGTGCAGTCCATTTCCCAGCCTGTCGTAACAAAGGCCCTCATTACGATTGTGGTCGGTCGGACTGCCGGCGAGCATGCGGGCGATCAGACTGCTGCATTCCGATGTGACCACCGGGCTGGCGGTCGGAAAAGCATCAGGCCCACGGTGGGGGCATGCTGCAGCCATGGGAAAGGGCTGCAACACATTCCTCCACTGTGCAGCACCTCCTCCACGTTCGTGGACCATGTGCCATGCACCATGTGGTGCATGGCATACGGTGCACGGAGGTGAATGGGGGCACTACATGTGCCCCCAGGGCCACTTATCAGTGGCCCGCGACAGACGAGGCCCTGTTTGGGACCCTCAATATCTCTTTTTGACAACCTTTTCTTAGCCGTGTTCCCACCATGAAAATGCTGTAGGCACGGGCTATTGTAATCCCAACGGCGGTGCCTGCCTCAGCACTGCCGCCATGCCATTGATGATGCTCTAACTGGTGCTCCGTCGGGATCTCTGATCTTGGCAGAAGCAGCGGTCTGTCGTCCGACAGCTGTGGGTCCGACCGCCAGCATCGTAATGGGGTGGTCGGACCGAAGCGATGTCGGCAGTCAGACCCAATATCGTAATGAGGGCTAAAGTATCAAATTATTTTAGCTGTGCACTTCTCCGTGTTGCACACAATCAATGACAAGCATTGCTAAAGCCAATAGGTTTTATGTTTGTATGTAGAGTGGGGTGTTTCAGAAATGTCGCCAACAGGAATATTGTAAAAATATCGACATAGAAAATATTGTATATAATCTTGTTTGTAAGTGTTAATACGTAATTTATTGTAGTGTTTTTGATTGTATATCTTTATGAATTTTTTATTTGTTTTTTTAGAAAGATACTTTAATAGTTATTTAATTTTTTTGAAAAGCGTATTATTTGTTTTTTTAATGTATATAAATAAAGGGTTTACACTTTTTTCGAGTAGCGGGATATTGGGTTTTTATGGAATAAGGATGGAGAGATTTTTAAAAAGTGCATATTTTAAAGTAAAATTTATGGAAATAATTCTAATGAAATGCAAATTAATATTTTACATTGTTTTAGTTTCTTTTCTTACAATCATGTTTTTAATACACTTTAATTCAATATTAATTTCAATATATATTAATGGTATTACATTTAAAAGATGTGTTAAATATAAAAAATGTAATTAATAAATTAATTTAAAAAACAAAAATATTTTAATAAACTAAAATAATTTGGAATTCTTTTTATATATAAATTTTAACATTTTAAATCATTTTTAATCTACAAATATTTAAATTATTTTGTTATTTGAATATTTTTAAAACATTTTTATTTAATACAAAATAAAAAAATAGTAATAGTATTACATTTAAAAAACATTTTTAAATATAAAAATGTAAAATAATTCAATAATTAAAAAATAAAAATATTGAAAAAAATATGTTAATGAAGTAAAATAATTACAAACTTTTAAAATGTTATAATTTTTCTGAAAAATATTTTTAAGCAATACAAATATTTTACATTTATTTTGTTTTAAAATGAAAATTTTATATTAAAATTATATTTTCATTTTTTAAATAAAACATTGTTTTTAATTAATCTATATTTTTTAGATTGCTAATTGTGGATTTTTTTCATATGGTATAAAGTTTAGAAATGTAGCAAATATTTTTATAATTATATTAATTATTAATTGTAATATTGTTTTTAATATTTTTATGTTAAAATATGTTTATATAGGTTTGAAATTTTGGATAGTGTGTTTTTTAGATTAAATGTTAGTGTTGATTGTGTATATAAAATGTTTAATTTGTATTACCTTCTTAAAAATGTTTTAGATTCAAGTGTATATAGTAAGTTTAATGTCTTTAACGTCTAACACTTTCTTCAAATAGCCTTAGTTTGGAGTGGGAATAATAAGTGTAACCCCTTTAGTGTCTAGCAGTTTCCCCCAATAAGGTTATATTGGAGTGGGAATAGTAAATGCCATCCTTTTAGTGTCAAGCACCTTCCCCCAACAGGGTTAGTCTGGAGTGGGAATAGTAAATATCATCCATTTAGGGGCCGATTCCGATGTCGGACGGACTCAGGTCCGTCCGACATCGGTCAGGAGCCGTAACCGACCAACCTGCTGTCGTTGGTTATGGCCCTGCAAGTACGATGCGACCGAACCCTGTTCGGTCGCACTCGTATACTTCACAATGGGAGCATGCATTCCGAGCGGAATGCATGCTTGCATTGTGAAAAGCAGGGGTGCAGTTCATCCCTGCACCCTGTGGCCGGCACCCCAAGGTGCCTGCCACCGGGTGCAGGGATCCACAGAGGGGCACCATAGGTGCCCTCAGGCCGCCATTCGGCGGCCTCGCACCCATGGGGGCCCTACTGGGGGCCCCCAAAGACAGTTTCTGACTGCCTTTTCATGCCGGAAAGACCGGCATGAAAAGGCAGTGAAAAACTGCCATCGTACTCCCTCAGTCGTAAAGAGGCGGCCGGGGGAGTGCTGAAGGATTTCCGGACGGCGGACGGGCTCTCCGAACCCGTCGGAAGCCATCCGGAAATCCGAGTCAGATTCCTTCCCAACCGAGCCCATCGGAATGGCTCGGTCGGAAAGGAATCCGGCCGGCACGTTCCGATTCGGGCGGAAGGGCTCTGACCATCGTTCGGAGCCCTTCCGTCCGAAATCGGAATCAGCCCCTTAGTGTCCAACGTCTTTCCCAAATTGGTTTAGATTATAGTGGAAATAGTAAATGTCACCCCTTTAGTGTCCAACACTTTCCCCCAGTATGGTTAGATTGGAGTGGGAATAGTAATTGTCATCCCTATAGTGTCCAACCCCTTCTCCCAATATGGTTAGATTGGAGATGCATTGGTAAATGTCACTCCTTTAGTGTCCAACACCTTCCCCCAATATGTTTAGATTGTTCTGGGAATAGTAAATGCCACCCCTTTAGTGTCCAACCCCTTCTCCCAATATGGTTAGATTGGAGATGCATTTGTAAATGTCACTCCTTTAGTGTCCAACACCTTCCCCCAATATGTTTAAATTGGACTGGGAATAGTAAATGTCACCCCTTTAGTGTGCAACACTTCCCCCAGTATGTTTAGATTGGAGTGAGAATAGTAAATGTCACTCCTTTAGTGTCCAACACCTTCACCAAATAGTCTGATCCGATACCATGGGAAGCATGAATGCCTTCCTAGAGTTGACAGAAAGTCTCTATTACAGTAAAGAGTTTGTATTATTTTGCAGTGAGAGGAAGGGCTGCACTTTCTCAGTTCTTACACAAACACATGGTGAATGTTAAAGACCTGTTGGATACTTTTCATTTACACTTGACTCTAGCCGCTGGACTGCCAGGCTGCCTAAAAGCCATTGCAATAGTTGGTGCAGGCATCGAGCATAGTGAGAATATAGTTATGGACTATCCTCTTATAGGGATGGTTTCTCACTCTGTAGACATATTTCTCAATCGCATCAAGATCCAACACCTGACCAGTAGCAGACTGACAAAATATAAGCAACATATTGAGGGGGTTGATAACATAACACTGAGGCGCTGCTGCACTCTAGATCCTGCCACGTTGATGCCATTGTCTGAGGCTCGGGGAGGTTGAGCACAACTTCTGATGTGATTGAACTATGCACCAGGGCAAGACCTGATATTAAAGGTGAACCCTTTGCAGAGCCTGGTTATGTATTGTTCATGGATGCCTTCTACTTGAGAGACAAGGAGGGAAATCTGAGAACTGCATATGCTGTTTGTACCCTTATATGTGTAGTGGAAGCCTAATGGCTCTGTGATGTAACTTTTACCCTAGCGGCCAAATAGGTCGCTCTTACTACAGCTTGCTGTGTCTCAGACCAATTGAAAGTTACCATTTTTATTGATTGTCAGTATGGCTTTGGTGTTGGTCATGTTTTTGGACAGCTGTGGTCATAAAAAGGGTTCATGACCTCTTTTGGGCCACCTATATGTAATAGAAATTATGTAATCGGACTGTTGGAGCATGACAGATGCCTCAAGAAGGTGCTGTAGTTAAATGTGATTTGCTTATTTGCTATGATGAAGGGATTTAAGTATTTGAGGACCAAAGACAACTATGTAGCGGAAGGAAGGGTTACCAAGTGCAGGAAAGAAGAAGTTGATTTGGAAGATGAGCAGTGTAAAATTTATGATGAATTGAAGGAGCCGGAGAACTCTAAATGATAGCAGCAAAAGAGAACTATTTAAAAAAAATTATTTTTATTGCAAACAGCGCAACAGCAGTACATCAATGATACCATTGTCTTACATATAATCCGACCAGTGAGTTTACAGTTGCCTTTTATCAATCGTAGAGGATACAACACCAATGATAAGTGACCTTCATGGTCTGTCTAATACCCCCCTCACAGCCCTCGGTAAGCTTGTCACTGCCCCCAAATATTTTCCCATTTCTTCGGGCAGCCTTGGCTTTGGTAAATAGTACGTTCGGCCAACCAACACCAGTCTAAATCCGTCTGCCAGTCCCCAAACCTTGATAAAGCCCGAACTCCTCAGCACCTGGCTAGATTGCGTTTTGCCACCACCACTGCCAATTCCAGCCAGATCTTAGTATACCTGTGCCATGCTTCTTCCCCTGAAATCATTAACAGGAACCATTTTGGCTCCAAGGGGATCTCGACTCCTGTCACCTGCGCCATAATTCTCCCAATTGTACCCCAGAATGTCTGTGTCTCCGGGCATTCCCATAAAAGATGGTAAAAATGTCCTCCTGGCTGCAACCCCTGTGACACATTAATGATTCCACCCTGCCTAAGGGATGCAGTAGCCTCCGGGAGCAATATGTACTGTGTAAGACCTTCAACTGGATTAGACGGAACCAGGAACTGATCGCCACCTCCCTGGGTCCCTGTATAGCCTCTATCAAGTCTTCATCCTCTATTGGGCTAATATCTCAAACCCACACGGCCCTCGGCGGTCCCAGGGGGTCTGTTGTGTCATTTACCAATTTTATGTATATGAATGATATTGCCTTCCCCTCCAAAGGGTCTGGCAGGAGTCTATCCTCCAGTGGGGAGGCCTCGGCCAGGTCTTCACCCTCACAAATGTGACCCCGGAGGGCATGGACCATTAGCAGGTATCGCAGCCATTCCCCTGGACCCAGTTGGTACTCTTGTTGGAGGGTCACAAACTTCACAAATACATGGTTCCTCCAGACATCAAGTTTTTCCAGGCCCAGCAGTTCCCACTTACCAAAGCCCTTCAGCCTGCCCACTTTGTCTAGTTGATTGCTGGCCCACAGGGGGGTCATTGCTGTCAATCTGCACCCCCAAACCAGGTATTTTGTTGCTGCTTGCCGGGATTTAATTACTGCCTGTGTGTGTGCCGGCAGCCCCGACTCATCCTCCTATCATAGATTAGGTGTGTATAGCCCCTGGCCCCCATATATGCCCTGTCCAGCCTACAGGCTGGTTCAGTCCGGTCCCCAAATGCCAAATCATTCACCGTGACCAACTGGGCGGCCCAGTAATACAACTTCACGTCTGGAATAAAAAATCCCCCGTCATAAATACCCCTCTGGAATTTATGTAATGCTATACGTGCTGCTCCTCCACTCGATAACAGGGATCGCAACTCTGTCTCAATCGCTCAGAAGAACGATGTCGGAATCGTATATGGGGCATTTTGTAAGATGTAGGGTAGGCATGGAAGGGTCATCATTTTAAATAGGGTAGCATGGCCCAATAAAGTTAAAGGCAGCGACCTCCAGTGCTGGGCGTCCCTCTTGAATCTATCCAATTGGGGTAGCAGGTTTCTTTCATAAAACCTCTGGTGGTTCCTCGTTATATTGATCCTTAAGTATTTAAACCCCTCCAACTCCAGTGGGACCTCACACCTTTACGCGAATTTAGAAGTCCCCCCAGGTAATGAAAACAACAGGGATTTATCCCAGTTAATACAATATCCTGAGTAATCTCCAAATATACGGAAGATTTGTAGAATTCTGTCAATGGATTGCCTGGGACGCTGGCCATATAACAGAATGTCATCAGCATATAGGGAGAAGCGCTCTTCCCACTCGTCACCTACTGGGATACCCCATATCAGTGGGTCCTGACGAACCCATGCCACCAGAGGCTCCAGTGCCAGGGTGAACAAAATCGGAGATAAGGGGCACCCCTGTCTTGTCCCCTTCTGGAGGGGAAACTCGCGGGATACAGTTGTGTTGTCCCGCACTCTCGCCAGTGGCTGCTCATGTAATAACTTTATCCAGCTAATAAACTTTGGTCCAATCCCCATGCACGCCTGGACCGCCCACAAGTAATTCCATTCTACACTATCAAAAGCCATCCTGGCATCTTGGGACAGGAGAGCCGAAGGCGGCGAGGGGTCTGGCTCTGTGACATGTAGGACCCCAAACAATCTACGCAAATTGAGCCTGGTACCCCTGTGTGGCATGAAGCCCGATTGATCCCGGTGTACTAGGGAGTGGATCACCATCCTCAGGTGCAAGGCGAGGATCTTCGCCAGAACCTTAACCTCAAAATTCAAGAGGGATATCGGTCTATTCGACCCACAGCTCGTCAGAGGCATACGCTCTTTAGGTATCACTGAAATCACCGCCAAGCGTTGATCTGTCGGTAGAACCCCAGTCTGGCTTGCTTCTTGAAGCATTGTAAGGAGGTGAGGGGCCGTTTTATTCAGCAAACATTTAAACAGCTCCGGTGGGAGACCATTTCCCAGACTGCAGAGCACGGACCGCCGTGCTAATCTCCTCCACCGTCAAGTCTCCCTCAACCCGTCCCTTTCCTCAGTGGTCAGACCCGCTAGGTTAATGTCGCTAAGGAAGTCAATGCAGTCCGACTCAGCATACCCAGAGGTAGATGTATACAGCCTTTCATAATGAGAAGCAAATGCCTCTGTAATCTTGTGCCCCATCACATGTCTCACCCCAGGTCGTCTAATATCTCCGGGACCCATCGCATCAAAGTCTCCCGCTTGTCCAGCCACGCCAGAAGTTTACTGGCCTTGTCGCCTATCTCATATATTCTGTACTGGGAGGCCCAGGCTAATGCCCTGGCCCCTTCCTCCAGAAGCTCCCTCAACTCCTTTTGTTGTAGGTGAAGGCAGCTGGTCAGCTCCCCAGATATTTCCTCTTCCCTCTCTGCTCGGGCTTCAACTCCAGAATCTATCTCTCCAGAGCATGTATTTCAGTGCCTTTTCTTTTTTGGAGGCCCCTATCAATGCTTTGACGTGACCCTTAAGTACTTGTCTTAAAAGCCTCCCCAGAGTATCATCCACTGACCTCATGTTCTCTGTGAAGAAGTGATCGTGCAATCCCTGACACTGGACCTAAAGTGTGAGTCTCGGAGGTACCATGGGTCCACCCTTGGGGGCAGGACGTACACCTACGGAGGCCCCGCTAGGGTGGCCTCCACCGGTGAGTGATCGGATAGCCCCCGGGCTATGTGCTTAGCCTCCTTGAACTGGTCCATGCACTTTGTGTGAACAGGTAGTCGAGCTGCACGAGGCACCCATGTGCAGCGGACATGTGGGTATATTGTCTGAGATTAGGGTTATGACCCTGCCAGATGTCACCAAGTTCCATGGAGGAAAGAAAATCATCTAGGGCCCCGGCTCTCCTCCCCAGGACCCCCTTGCCCAGAACGTCCAGCTCCACCAAAAGCACATCATTCATGTCACCCCCCCATAATCAATCTCCCTTGCGGGAGTTCAAGTAGTAGAGAGCCCAGCACGTTCTAGAGTGGGGGCCTGCAATCTGGGTGGGGGCATACCGAACAAAAGTTAATGATCATGCCCTCCCATTGTCCCCTCAGGGCACATATCTCTCCAGAGGGTCCGACCATGATTTGCCTAGAATAAAGGGAAACGCCTTTCTGCCTAACACTCCCACCCCTCTGGAGCCCATAGTATAACCGGCATACGCCAGCAGGGCATAGCCATATCTAGCAAGGGCCTTAAGTGGTGTCCTCGGAGGTGGGTTTCTTGTAATAGGATATATCTGGTGCATGTTTCTTAATGAATTGCATGGCCACTGTACGTTTCACCTTACCATTTAGGCCATTTACATTCCATGGCCAGACCCTCATTGAGTGTGTCTGGTAGTTAGGCATTGGTGCTGAATTCTTGTTTCCCCCCCATATGGATCCGGAAGGCTATGATAGGGTGTTCCCTCCCACCCCAGTCCCTTCCCATTACACTGTAGAACCTTTTCCCGCCCACTACGGTATCATCAAGATGACTGCAATTAACTAGTGAAAAACAACCCTCTTGTCCCCAACATTGTCCTGCCTCTCCCCTCCCTGCTAATCTGTGACTATGGTTGTGGAGTCCACAACTATCCAACCTGCAAAACACCTGTTGCCCGTTAAATAACATGTCAAACTTCAACTAGGGCTGACTTGGCCTTCACAGACCAAAGAAGAGTTCTCCCGATCCTCGCTGCCTCCCCGATGAGCCCTTCCTCGGACTATAGTCCCCTTGTGTCGTTGTTTTCCCCCCTCTGCAACAAAGTCCAATTTTCGGAGGAGTCTGTTTAAAGTGTCCCGGCCATGAGGGCCACAAATAAAGCTCCTCTCCGGAGCATTACCAGGCCCCACATACTCTTACCTACAAAATAGCCCATTGTATTCATGCCTCCTCGCCCCTGTCGTTTGTCCGCGGGCTTGTTGACTGTGTCCTCGCAGATTGCTGGCCCAGCAAGCCACTCTCTTCAGACTCTCCTTTGGTTGCCCCTCGATTGTGTTTAGAGCTTTTGCCTTTGTTCTGGCTAACAGTACGCCAGCCCTTCAGCCACTCCCAGGCCTCCTCCGGGGTCGTGAAGTGCCAGGTTTTGCAATCGGCAGGGAAAATCATCATGTATTTAATGTCTCTCCCTCTCTAAGCTCCCTTTTCACTGGTTCAAAACTTTTCCTTTGACACTGTACTTGCAGGGTAAAGTACAGAAAGAAGCGGACTAGGGTGTTCTCAACAGGCACTTCTCCATTCAGTCTAGCCGCCTGAAAAATTGCATTTCTGTCCAGGGAAGTTAAATATTTTTGCGATAATCGTATGTGGGGGAGCCCCCGGCTTAGGTGGCAACACTAGAGCACTATGCCCTCTTTCGATTGAAAATAATTTTGACAGTCTTTTGGGTTGCAGCTTGTTCACAATTAAATCTTCCAGGAGAAGGTCAACACTGGGGCCCTCTGGCCCCGCTGGGACCCCCACCACTTGAATGTTATTTCTCCTCGCTTTCCCTTCTTGGTCATCTACTCTTGCTGCCATATGTGCAGCCTGCTGTGTCAGTGAGAACCTGAGACGTGAGGCGTTTTGTTGTGGATTACAGCTGGGCGATGTTATTTTCGGCCATTGAGACTTTATCACTGAACTAGGAAAGGTCCGCTCTGATTAATGTAACGTCTACAGATAGTGAATCTATTTTTGGCTCCAGCGCACCCTTCACATCCCTTATTGCCGCCATTATGGCCATTAGGAAGGGCTCTTCCGCCATCTCCCTGTCCGGAACTTTGGTAGGCCTGGGGACAGCGTAGTTGTCCATTTTGTTAGCTTGAGGGGACCTGATCCCTTTGGTTTCACTATCCTTTCTTTTCCTTGTCTCTAGGACTGGAGAGGACACTTCCCAGATTCACGTGTGCAGGAATGCGAACAACAGGAAGGCAGTTGCTCATGGGCCGCGCTGAGTCCCAACACAGGTGGACGGTTCCACTGACCCTCTCCGGACCACTACTGTCTGTCACCTTTTTACGGAGCCCTCAGCCGACCAGGCCCCCGTGGCATATCCTGCCTAGTTTAAAATGTCCCACAGGGGGCCTCACTCCCCCTTGCCCATCGACCCGGGTAACTTGTCGGGGGGATGCAGCAATCCTGAGGGTGAGGAGGGAGGGACACCCCCGCTGATTCCAGAGCTGGGCCCCTGGTCTTGGTCACTGTAGCAACACCGAGAGGGCTGGCCCAGCTCATCTCGATCTACACTCTCCCTCCTTATGTTGGGCCAAATCCCATTCCTGCGGTACTTGTCTGCTGCCCGGATCGTCCTGGCACTCCCCCTCCGGCCTCAGCCCCTCTTACCTCCAGCCTGTGGCCTCTCGGCGGGGTAGGGCAACATCGTCCTGAAGGCTTCACTCGTGGTGGGCCCACGCAGTATTCCTTCTCCCACAGCTGCGACCGCAGCAGCCCTGGCCCGGCCTCACAGCCGGCCAACGGCCTGTGCTTCTTGAGTGGGGCGGGAGGGAAAGGAGGACAACTTTTTTTTAAGCTGGTCTCAGAAATGTTTATTATTTTGTGTGACAGATATCCAAGCCATCAGAGGGGGTAATGGAGCCCTGTAATTTAGTGTTCCATACATTTATATATTAAGCATACACATTGTGTAATAACCTTATTAATTTGTGCGCATCTTGTTAACCCAGTGACAGTAGGTGGCTGTATTTACACGTAATGAGAGCCACATGTATAGCCAATTATAATTCATGTATTTCTCATGTTAATTGCACCCGATTGTCTGACATCTTTTTCCCTTGCAGCTGACACGACTTGTGCCTAGGGAATATGCCTCCTTACATCGCATGCCTTTTCTCCGCATGCAATTACAACGGGGTCGTTACAACTACCACGTTGTAGCAACGCATACTATTACCCCGCAAGTCGTAACAACGACTTGCTCTAGGGGGGCGCTGGATGTTGGAATAGTATAATTTACTATTCCAACTCCAGTATGTGCAACAGTAGGGAAGGTGTTGGATTTTAAATCCAACATCTTCTGCCTCCTCCGCAAGTCGTTGTTGCGACTTGCGGGGTAATGGTATGCGTTGTTACAACGCAGTCGTTGTAACGACCGCGTTGTAATTATATGCGTTGAAAAGGATTCGTGGTAAGCGCTGTTCACAGTGCCTAGGCCTCAGCCACTCGAATTATTTCTTTAATTAATGCATTGCAAGTTTCATGTTTTCTCTCCTTTGCAGGTGCGTTATCGAGGAGTGCTTGTTAGTTAGAATAAGGTCGTTGTTTATTGTGGAGAAGTTTTAGATTAAGCTTAGACATGCAGTGTGTAGGGATAGGAAACAGTCTCCTGTACCAGGCTGACCAAACTGTCGCTAACTTCAAAGCTGCACAGCTGTACATTCTTTGTTCAACGCTGGGAACCTGGGGAGTCTACCTGCTCCCGGAGAACATCGTCTTCTGATTGGACTGTCCACAGGGAGTTGGTGGCATGGAGCTTCCAGAACCTTTTGCTGCGTATTAATTGTATGTTTCGGAGAATAATTTAGCGGACCCTGTTGTGACTTTGCGGAGAGAAGATCTCTTTTCAAACTCTGCTGATTCTCTTTCCCCAGGGTGTTCAGCTTTATGCATGGATACCCGAGCTTAACCCCCGAACCTTAATTTGGTTCTTCTGATTCTGACATCTTCCTCTTTGAATTTCCCCTTGCCACATTCTTGCTTTGTATTCTGTGCTTTGTACCCTGTCATGTTTTGAAACTTCTTCTTTATAATATTCTGGCAACTTAATTATATTAACATATACATATTTTGGTTACACTGCTTTACTGGCCAGTGGGCACTTTAAAAACTGTACTCCAATTCCCATCCCGGGATTTTGCGCCTTCCTTTTCCTCCTCTTTCAGAGACAGATTTTAAAATTACCAATGCCTGCTGATTTTTCTATGGATTAAAGATGCAACGTGTTACATGGTGAAGGAATGGAGACATTACACCAGGTGATAGGCACAACAATTTAAACACTGTTAGTATGCACATCCTTTGCCAAATATCGGCAATCTTTATGTTTTCTCCATCCATAAATGGGGAATTTTAACATTCCTTTTTTATGATTAGTCAGTCTGTATGTTTTTGATCCACACACCACATGATGTGGATAAGGAGTATGTTTTTCCTTATAACAGCAGTAGTGTGTTCCCAATCTTTTTTTTATTCTTTTTGTTTTGATATAATTTGAACAAATACTCTGGAAGCATCCCTGAACGCTTTAAATTCTGGGCCCCGGCCAACCCCGGTCTAGTTTCAAGTTCGGTAGACACGCCCACAGCGCTGGGACATCTGAAGTCATACGCACATTGAGAGCACCAGAAATCTGTCAGAACAACATTGCCCCCTCTAGTTGCAGGCTCTAACGGGGTTAGCGTTGTGACGCAGTGACACAGGTATAGCACGTCTCACTGCTCCGCGTCGCTCCCAGAAGATGCTTATTAAGCCCTCAACTGCATGTAAGAGTTAACATGCAGAACTTAAAGGACACCAGCCAGGTTAGTAGAGGGCGCAACGCCTTAATGAAGTAAGTCCCGGGGGAATGGGGCTTCTTACAGATAGCTTAATTTCTCCATATGAGACACATGTGATTTAAATAAAGATCTTAATCCATATACCCCATTTCCAGTGTGTGACTACAGGCTCTGCCCTCCTCCAAGTATCTAAGATACTATGGACAGTTCCATTTAATGTAGATCAATTGGCCTGGCTTTTCTGAGTTTTGTTGTGTGAAATGCATGTACTACATCACTAATGATGAATGCTAAGGTCACTGGCAAACTGTAATTTCCCCCTTTTTTTTAATCAAATGGTAGTAGACTGCATAAACTGAGTGAGGTTATTACCGACAAAACTTTACACCTCATGTGTATGTCTACCAATGAATACTTTAATTACATGTATAACTATGTCCTTTTACCTTGATCATTACAGATGAACCCACAGGGTTATATCCTGTGTTAAATATAATGATGATCGTAAATTACAGCATAATTTTATGAGCGCACAATCAATAGTATGCATGTGTACACTAGTGTTTGATAAGCACAATATAAAAGGGATGTTTTTGTTCTGATGAAGGTGATATTGACCCGTGGTGGCATATATTTTAACATGGCTGAAACATGTGGACTGAGATGCGGGAGACCATGAGAGTCTCAGTTCACATCTACCATTTTTTTAACCTTACCCAAGGTTACCATAATTAAATATTCCTTTTTGGTAGGGTTTCTTTGAGGTAATTTTAATAATCTTGATCCCTGAAAAAAACAACCTGCTCCGCTGTAAGACAGGCATCGTAGCACACCCAAATGCACTAGGCGTCTCGGGTGAGAACCCTATGATGAAGCATGTCACGAACAAATGTTAGTGTGTGAGGGTTCTTCTAAAAACTAATTAGTCCCCATTGTACTGATTAAGGGTTATTTAGGACACAAATAGTGGTCTTTCTCTCGTTGTTTGGTTAATAAAGATAGGGAAGTGGAGGCAGCCCTTACGCTTCTCACTCTCCTTGTGATAATGATGTTTGACAGTAATCTGAAAGACATGCTCGTCCTTATCCAAGCCTACATGTCTAGTACTTACCTGAAATGGAATGCTACTACGATCAAGCAGCCAGTCAACCAATCATGCCATTAATCAATGAATTAATCAAACAGTGGAGCAGCACTCTCTGGAAAATTAGTTGTCAAGAGAACTACTTGTAGTAACGAAGGTCCACGCAGGTAGGTTAACTTAAAGGTGATTTATTCAAGCAGGTAACATGTAGTATAACAAGTAGTTAAGTTCAGAAGGAGAGCCCCACCAGGAGCAGCCTGTCTGCTGCTCAGCCCATGCCTAACTGTCACTTCACCTCTCTGTGTCCCAACATTCCGAGGCTCATGAAGACTCCAACATTCTAATGAGTCAGAGCACAGGCACTGGCTGAACAGGGGTGGTAAAATACATTACATAACAAATGCAGGATACTACACTACTCTATATTCTTTTCAAGAGAGAGTTGTTATTCAATTGCGTGTTTGGCGAGTGGAAGCCTCTTTGTTTCAGGGACTGCGGCTCTCTGTCTCAAAGGTCGGTCCAGGAGGTGTATCATATAAAATGATATCTTATGTCGTATCCTGAAAATCTGCCATTGATTCAGGCCTCATAGACCAGCATAGGACACCTATATTGGACACTCCTGGACTAAAGGAAGCATGGTTGTCGTTCCCAGGATCTTTCTCTGTCGATCTTTTGCCTCCCTGTCAGCTGAATAATCTTAGTGTAGTTTAAAGGCGCATCTGCTGTTGCATTCCCTATTGTGTGCAAAAGAATAGCAAGGAAATGCTAAAAATACAATCTCAAGGAGGAGCTCTGATCCTCCCTGGAAAAAATATAAACTGAGAAAGTTGTAATTGTAGTTAGCTATGCAAATCTGTAGACCAACATCATAAATGTAAGAAAAACAGGCTCAAACAATTTAAAGCAGGCCCTTTAAGATGATCTTTAAATTCACTTGCAAATTCACTGGTAACTGTAACATCAAACTCTGGTGTGAAAGGAACTGTTATAAATGAGCACCTCCAGCTGCTCCATATTATTCGCAGTCACTTTTAAAGTCACTTTAGAAGGATTAGTACTCAGCTCGCTATGCAAATGTGGTATTTGTCACTGCCTCCATCTGCTTTGTGTCGGGATTTTGCTATTTTCCACACTATTATAGCCTGCATGTGGAATACCTTACTGCCAGGGGTGTAACGTGCACCCCCACAGCCCCGGCAGTCCGGGGGGGGAGGGTAGTCTTCAGTGCTTGAAGGGCGCCCCCTCTAGTGTCTCTCTGAAGCAACCGTCGCGAGCAACATGCTCTCAGTTGACACCTGCAGACCCAAAATTGTTATGTTGTTTCTCTTTCAGGCAGTGTCTGCAAGGCCCATTTTCAAATAGGATGGGGTCCCCTCAGACAGAGGATCTTTCATCTAGCACTGTTCATTTGAGAGGTGAAAAGGTAGCACTGTGCTAAGGAGAGCCGTAATGTAGGTCTGCAGCCCCTCAGGGTCAGAGGGGCCCACAACCCTTCAGGGATTTCCAATCCATCATAGGGCCCCCATTGTGCCCCAAGTTCAATTAATAGTTGTGATGTATGGGAGACTCAGAGGCCCCTCTTCACATTCTGCAGGGGGGCTTTATTTTTGTTACGCTGCTGCCTAATGCTTTTAGTTCTTTACGATTACCTGAAACCAACAGAGGTTTGTACAACATACTTTGTTGGTGGTGTTTCAAAGAAAGCATGCAAGCGAACAACATTGGTGCAGTTTTTGACAAAATGGCCTCGAAAATGATATTCTCGTCTAAATATATGGTATATATGGCCATCGGTTAGGTCCTTGGACCTGGGTATAGGAAGTGGGCTAAGAAAATGTAAACAATGGAAATATGAATTTAAAGATGAAAATGTGGAACATCGAGGATCTCTTAGGGGTGGAATCAGCTCATTTCCTATATTATACACATATTGGAAAAGCAAAAAACATTAAGTTGCCTGTTAGTACAAAGTTTGGGACTAGGATGCAATCCTGAACATGCAATAGTAATAGGGACAACCAGTGCTTAATTTGAGCCGGTGGTTTCCGGTGCTCGTCACCGGCACTTGATTGTTAAAACCGGCGCTTGTGACTGTCTGCTACAAGATGACGCTTCTGGCTAATTTTGGGATAACCACAACAACAGTTAATTATTAATTCAATATACATTAAAAATTACTATTGCTTGCCGCCCAAGAAATTCTTATTACTTTGGGAGCCTGAAATTGTTAGAATTGTCACACTTGTAGGAGTGTGATGGTTCATTGTTGTGTAGTTACTAACACTGGCAGTGGGACAGGGGCAATTTGTGGTGAAAGCTGAAGTGGCCTCCTGACAATAGCCCTGGCACTTATTTTTAAACAAATTTAGCACTGGCGGGTACCCCCTGTCCATTACAGAACTTTGTGCTTGTTCAGTAGTCATTAGGGCATCCCCTCTTCATTACAAAACTCTGTATTTGCTCTTAACAGTAATAACCATAGTTGTGGGTAATTTTTGGAAAATATTTCTTGAAGCCTTTTGCTGCTAGACTGAGAATGCAGAAACAACAGTCTGATTATTTGATCAATTTTGTAAAGTCCATGCCATGCAGGAATGGGGGTTGCAGAAAGACAAGGGGGCACACCATGTGCCCCCCTGCATGCACCCTCATGCACCGGGGCACCAGGGGACTCTACAGGGCCCCTAGGTTTCCTCACCACCACCCTTCTCATGGCGGGCTCACCGCCATGAAAACGAGGGCAGTGAAGAAACTCATAATATGCTTGGCATTGCAGCAGCTGCACCGCCAGCATATTGTGGCCTCAGACTGCTGCAAAACAGCCAGGGATTGCGGATCCCTGGTGCTAGCAGCGATCCTATGGCGGTCCGACCGCCAAAGTCCTAATATGGCGTTCGGACTGCTGGAGCGGGGGTTGCTGCACCGCCACCGTGGATTTGGCGGTTCATTGGACCGCCAAACTCATAATCAGGTCCTCAGTCTGTGTCAACAAGATTTTCTTAACTGGCAGACCTTATGGGGTTTCCTCCCACCCATCTATTCTGGACATTGTGTGGCCCTTTTTTTTCAAGTGGCAGCTGGGGAGCAGAGCCAACAAACTGTGTGAATGGATGTAATCCCAGGCAGAAATGTGTATGCCTCTTGGAGTTCATCTCAGCTGAGTTCATGCAGAATATATTTATTTTATCAAGATTACTGTAAGAAATAGGTAACAGGGACTCAATTTCACCTATGGTCTTTTCAGACCAGATTTACCTGTAGAATGAGAAATTGGATTTAATACAGCTTTTAAACTAAAATGCAAATTACAGCCCTAATTCTGAATTGCACAGTACTAGTGGAGAGTTAAATTTGTATGCACATTTACTGTCACTGTGTAGTACTTGTACAATGCATTTACAAGTTATTCACCATGCTATATGGCATTGCCGTGTGGAATTTACCAGTTGCAAAACCACACGAATTTCCAATTCCTAGGGGATTAATGCATACATTTACCACCTGATCTGAGAATGTGGTGAATGTATGCTTCTGCCTTAGGGTTGGGCGTGGGTGGAAAGAAAGAGAGATGTCAAGAGTAACAGAAACAAGCATTTGCAATGCATTCAGTCTCGCCTTTGGGACCTTATATGTATTTAGCTATGCAGCACATTAGCCTGGGTGCTGAAACATCTACTGTTCTTTAACATGGAGGGAAAGTAAGCACCAAACTGCGTGACACGACCAGGTATGGGAACACATGGAGAGAAATATTGCCTTTCAGCGGGAAATGGTATAGTCCAAAGCTCTGTTTTTAATATAAAAGCAGGGCCTTCGGTGGTGATATCACTGAAAATACAAGATTTGAAAAAAAATATTATTGTCTACAAGTGCTCGTGGAAGACAATTTCTATGGACTGGAATCTAGAGAATGCTAAAGTGATTCTGGTATTTTACTAACCTCTGCTGATCGTTTTCTATCAAGAAAGTTAAATAGAGGCAGTTGCCAGAAAAATAAAAAAAAGAAAGTCCCTCAGCAGAAAGCAATTCTGGTATTTTACTGACCTCTGCTGGTCATTTTCTATCAAGACAGTTACATAGAGGCAGTTGAACAGAAAAAAAAGTCCCTAAGCGGAAGCAGACAAGTCCTAGGGCTGATCTCCAGAGCCCACAAAGTACATACACATATAAGTATATACTAAAGTATATACTAAAGTATATATACTAAAGTATATACTAAAGTATATACAAGAGGTCTCGAATGCTCAACCTAAAAAGGGAAAGGTATATTCCGGTGGGGGGAGCATTGTAGGCCCCCCGCCAGAAATACAAAACAGGGAATGAGGCTTGGTTACTGCTGCAGACAAGACCCCATGTGATTTTTCAAGACAAAATTACGACCTGGAAAAATCAGGTATTGTGTTCCCACACATGGGAAAGCAGGGCATAGGAACACTGACCCACTCTGAATCGGGAGGGTGAAATTCCATAAGGTAATTCTGCTCCCCCTGACTTATAATCAGACTCCTAATGTCCCACTGCATCTTATATGGCAGCAGAGAGGTTCTGCAGAGTCTGCTAGGAAAAGTTACAATCCACAATCATCTTAAGTTTAGGAGCTCTTTACATAGTTACATTGGTGAATAATAACAACAGGGGCAAACAAATGTATAAGATAGCAAGGGCAGAAAAACATAGAGCACAAAGTAAGATCAACAAGACAGTATACATGCGCAAGGTAGCAGTAACAAACCCACAAGGATGAGCGACAAGTAATACCAGCTGGTGTTGGTGGGCCACGTGGGAAATGTCAAAACAATTACAGCAGACTCTGAAGGGAAGTAAAAATTTGCAATGATGTTAAAGTATGAGAATTGTCAACTCATTTTTCAATTCTCCATAATGGTTATTGGTTCAGACAGCTAGGATGGAGTACCATATATTGGGTTCCGCTTCTGAGAAGGCTTGCTTGAGAGTCTTTTTTCTTAAATTTTTTGTTTCAAGAAAGGCGTTATCAGTGCTCTACATGAAGTGTGGTCCCTTGAGATGAGACTGCGGGACAGGTATTGTAGGGTTTTTGGAGATTAGAGATTTTTAAATGATACAGGCCAGTTTAAATCGACTCCTTGCTTCAAAGTGGATCCATTTAGGGGTGACCAGAACTAGTGTGATCCAATCTGATCTTCTTGTTCCTGAAACTATGGAGGGTATGGCGGGCAGAATTTGTGGGGGTGGGGAGTAAGTTTCTTTTCTGGATACTACCTAGTACTGCTCCCTTCTTGGCAATTTTTAAAGCTAAGATTGCTGTTTATTTATTTAATCAAAGCTCATCTGAAGCTTACCCGAGGAGCTCATCAAATGGCTTGACCTGGCACAGCGTACATGTTTTAGGCAATTTTATTATTTACTATTGTCGGGCTCTGGCCCTCTCTTTTTCCAGTGCATGACAGGCAGCCGCGGCTCGCACAGGTAAATGCTGTGTGGCGGTGAGGCGGGGTGGGGGCGGGGCGGGTGGGGTGGGGGGTAGTGGAATACGACATATGACGGCAATGTGAAAACTAACAAAATAAAAAATAAAAGAACTTACCTTACACTTGCCACATCACGTGATGCGGCGAGCGCAAGGTAAGTGCTTTTATTTATTTATTTTGTTAGTTTTCACATTGATGTCGCATGTCGGATTCCACTATGCCCCATCCCGCCCCGCCCCGCTCTGCCTCATCGCCCCACAACATTTTCCTGTGTGATCCGTGGCTAATGACATTTGACTGTCAGACTGAGCAAAGGTCAACTGACAGACACTGATCATGTCAGGATCATGAAGCCAAGCACATCACATGCACTAATGAGCAGGTGTTACACAACCTGAATCTGCTGCGATGAAGATTTCACAGCCCTGAGGGCTGTGACATCATCAACCTGACAAAGCATGGTGAGGATCCTTCCGCTGATGATGATGGGCAGTGTCACTGATAAAGTCAGCCTTGGGCACTTTAGGTTTAACCCCTGAACTGCTCAGGCCTGCCTGCCAAGTGAAGCCTCACAGCACCCTTTTCCTACTAGTCACAGAGTGAGGTTGGATCAGCAAGTCTCAGTGATACAACCTTGTGACGAGGTAGGAAATGTCTTCTTAACAATTGGCTGACACATTACAAGGTTACCCAATGAGAAGAGATGGCAGGATCTTCTGGTTTCTACTACCTAAGGCTGCCTAAAGTACCCTACCAAGCCATCATACTTCCAACCTCCTATCACCTGCTGGTGTGGCTGCCTTCTTTTTGGAGCCCTTACTGCTGCCATGGCCCGCAAGGTAAGTGGTTCATTGAACGTTTGAGTGCATGTGTGTATGTATGTATGAATGCCTGTGTGTGTATTGGCACACATACTTGTGAATTGGTAGTAGGTGTAAGTTACATGTGTATCTTGTGAGCAGGTGGTTGTGACTTTGTGCACATATCTGTGCTTGTGGGTGGATGGGTAGGTGTGAGCGTGGGTGAATATGCAGTTATTAAAACACCTCACCACCCCACAATTTTAAAAAACAGCCACCTCTGCCTAATGGTTCTGTGTGGTTCTAATTTCGATTAGTGGTAAAAGATAAGGCTTTGGAGGTTAATTTTCTTTTACTTATGGCCTGAAAGCCAGATGTCTCCTTTGGTGTTTATAAAATTCTTTTTACAGGCTGAAATATCTTTACTGGAAGAGTCAAGATATTTGCATATGGCTCTATAAAGTCTTGCAGTGCAAGCCAACTGGAATGTCAGCCACCCCCTCCTTTCATTTAAGAACTTTTTAACTGGTTGACTAAAATTAACAATAAGGGTTATTTGTATTTTACTAAGAAAAATGCTCATGAATACTCTTAGATTCATACAGAGGGGCTTTGAGACACAAATATATCTTTGACTCATTGCGATTATCATTGAAGTCTAATTTCTTATGGTTACACTTCTAGGAAACGTGACTGCAAAAGTTTAGGCAGGGCTAGAAAACTTTTTAATGGAGTAAAACAGGCATATTATGTGATTATCAAAATTAATTCTTCTTACACATACCATTTGCTTCCTAGATTATCAGGAACTACGGAAACCTCTCTTTTTACCTCTGGGTTTTAGCACCTTTTGACCAGCTCTTTTATATTGTGTTTGGGGGCACAACTGATGACCAGAGTTCTTAAATAAATGGATTTTGCTTTTAAAAAATTGCAAATTTTTAGTAAATCTATGACTCCACCTTTTAGTAAAATAATTTTAGTTTTTGTAAATGTAAAACATTGGGTTACTGGTTGACTGGGGTATGAGCCCTGGTCAAGCAGCAACCACAATCCTAGTCAGGGCAAGGCATAAGCAAACCCACCTGTGCTCAACCCCCTGGCAGCTTGGCACAGATCAGTCAGGCTTAACTTAGAGGCAATGTGTAAAGGATTTGTGCAACACTTCAAACAATAATACAGTGAAAACACCACACACGAAGAATCCCAATCCAGGTCAGAAAATTAGTGCTTAATTTAATAAAGAGAACAAGACCAAAATGAGAAAAATCCAATCAATAGAACCATAGTTATGAATAAAAAAAATAAAATGTAAAATAGCACCTAAAAGCAGCAACCATCCACGGCTAACTGGTCACACTAGACCGGGTCAAAGTCAAAAGTTCAAGCCAACCACTATGGAGCACGGTTTGGATACAGCCTCAGAATAATCCTGCTGAAGGTTTACCTCCTCAAGTTTTGTCCCAGGAGTCCTGTTTGCATTGGAGAGAGTCACGGGGAGCATGGAGAGCATCCCGGCTGTTGGTCGGCGTGGCGAAAAGAACAGGGTGATTCACGTTGGCAGTCCCTCACAGGCGATGGTTGCTGTGTGAAGAGATGGACTGGTGGCGGCTCACTCTGAATTTCAATACAAGTGGTGCGATATTGGTGCGAACAGGCCCATTGATTTAGGAGCCTGCTTAGCCACACCAAGGGCCCAGGACCTGAAGTGCACCACTTGGGGGTCAGGAACTCGCTGAAGACAGGTTCAGGAGCTGTTGTTTTTTTTTTTTATGTCCCTGAGGCTCAGATCAGGAGGCCAGCAGATTAGCCCTTTGAGTCACTCTGGGGTCCTGGGTTCAAGATGGGTTGCAGGTCCAGCTCTTCATCTCCAGGCAAGAAGTCAGCAGGTAGAAGATCAGCACAGCAGGGAAATAGCTCCTTCAGGGTAGCAGTCCAGCAGCCTGGCTGTCCTTTCAGCAGCTCAGCAGTCCTTATCCCTGGCAGAGTATCCACAGGTCCAGAAGTATACTGAAGAGTTGGTGTCTCAGGTCCTTTTTTTATACCCTGGTGCCTTGGTTCTGGTAGGTGGTAAAAGCTTCTAGACAGTGGCTTTGAAGTGCATGGAATTTGCTGCCTCTCCTATCCAAGCTGGTTGAAGTTACAATGCAGGGTCGTTAGGCTCTTTGTGTTAAGGCAGATCACAGGATATTTAGGTATAAGTGGGGCTGTTCTTAGTTCTGCCCCACATCCTGCTAGCAGATGGCCCACTCAGGGACACCTAATACCTCTATTGTGTGACTGTCTGAGAGAAATTCACGAAGTCCAACTGTCAGTTACACCCAGTCATGTGACTCAGGCAAGGCTATTGACACAAAGACTAAGGTCTGAAAAATGCAAACTTCCTAAAAGTGCTATTTTTTAATTGTGATCAAAAACCCAACGACACAACTAAATAGGGCTTTTCACCCTATTTCCAAAGACACCAAACATGACTGGTTATCTCTTCCCATTTGGAAATTACTCTTATAAAATGTAATGTCAACTCCAGTGTTATCCCATGAGAGAGATAGGCCTTGCGTTAATGAAAAATGAATGTAAGAGTTTTTCACTACCAGGACATGTAAAACTTAAAGGTCCATCTCCTACCTTTTAAATACACTGCACTCTGCCCTCTGGACTGTCCGGGGCCTACCCTCAGAACTGGACTGGGGACCCAAAGCAGCCCTGGCAAATTTTGTCAGACCAGCTCCCACACGGTGCATAGCAAGCAAGCGCAGTGAACCTGACCACTACAAGGGGTTTCTCCCCCCAATAACATTTGGGAAAAAGATTGCAAAAATTATGCGTACTACAACACAATTTTCATTAAACGCTCACTTGTATTAGTTTTTAAAGAATAGTAAATGATGACCTTACAGTGCACCAGGATAATGTAATCTTTATTGGGGCTCTTCAATGATTCCCTCACTATCACCCTACAACAGTGCACTACCTTTAGATGATTTAAAACTGCCACTGACAAAACTCTGACCAGCAGGTACATTAAACACCAGAGTTATCTTGGCACTTTTATTGTTGCCTGAAAACTGTTGGATATACAAGGAACTCTACAGTGCTTTTAAAACTGCTGCGCTGCTACAAAACCGGCCACTAGTAACAAAACCAGCCCCTCACCCTTCCAGCCTCCCGGGGAAACGCCAGATGCCTGGTACAGCCAGTTTGCCCTTGCCTACCCTAAGGGTGACATATATGTATAAAAAAAGGAAGGTATCGGCCAGGTAAAAGGTTTATTTTGACAAAATAATTGAATAATTTTCATAACTCTTGTCTATTAGGCAGTGCGACTTGCAGCTGGTGCATGTCTACGCGCCACCAGTTATGGAGTTACATATCTGTACAATTGGGGCAGAGCACAAGATAAGTTTGTACACCAAAACTTTGCCATTAGCATCCTCGAAATGTGTGGACTTTGAGTACAATAAGGTGTGCATTCTATCATTTGTTTTGAAATTTCTATTTTGCCAGGTTGAAATGGCAGCTTAAACTGTACACACAGGCTCTGCAGTGGCAGGCCTGGGATGTTTAAAGGGCTACTTAAGTGTGTGGCACACTCAGTTCTGCAGGCCCTCTAGTAGCATTTAATTTACAGGCCCTGGGTACATGTAGTGCCACTTTACTAGGGACGTATAAGTAAATTAAATATGCCATTTGGGTTTAAACCAATTCTACCATGTTTTAAGGAGAGAGCACACACACCTTATTTATTTATTTTATTTATTTATAAAGTTTTATATAGCGCGAACATGATCCCGAGGGATATCAGAGCGCTTTACAGTTACGGATGGTCAAGGTTAGGCAGGCGTCAAATACATTCCAAAGGAAACAGTTACAAAGGGTGCAACACATCATCACCATAATAGTGTAGATCCAACGCTGCTAAACGCAAAACTCGAGGTCGTATTGCTTGGTGGATGCGGAGGCGCACCGGAGGACTCCTGAAGACAACGCGCTGCGGTGCAAACAGCCGGTCGGTTGGCTTGCACGCCGCAACCTAAGATGGCGCCGGTCGGCCGGGACCGCCGAAACTGTCCGGGAGCCCGGGAATAGTGCCGCACCGGAGTGCTGAGGAGGCCCGAGGTGGTGGATGCGGCCGGGAGCAGTGAAAGAGGCGTTCCGGTGAGCAAGTGCAGTGAGAAGTGCTGCGGGAGACGCGACCACCACCAGACACACGGGAAAGCAGCCCCGAGGTGGTGAGTAGACTGTTGTGGCCCCTCGGGTCACGTCAGCTGTGGGCTCCCACCAGCCAAGTGAAAGGGGGCAAGGAAAACGACCACGGGGGGGAAAGCTCCTGTCTCGGCCTGCCTGACTTCAAAATGGTGGCCTGGACCCCCCTAACGAGAGATCACGCAGGTGGCACCCCCGCAGCAGGGGGGGGAGACTGGAGAGAGTCATTGAGGCACCTTGACAGGGCTTAAGACAAGGAACAGATGGCCCAGGCACAGTGAGACACGGAAACACCCAGCACATGCCTGACCTTAAGATGGCCGACATGAGTCATCTCGAGGAGACCCACCATTTCAGGGGCTAAGAAGGACCTGGGCACATATCAGGGACAACTCTCTATGGACGCGTCCGTTCCCCGCAACACAAAGAGGGGACCCCCAGAGATAAGAGGGGCCCGGGACTACCTGGCGGAGGGCAGCGATCGCATCTATGCCACCTAAAAAAGCAGTGACGAAGGTGTAAAACTACGTCGGCTGATTTTAACTCCTAGGTCAGAATCCCTTGCCTGACCCCAAGATGCCAGCCACAGTGGTCCCTACCGTTGTATTCTCCCTCCTACCCCTTTACTCCACCCCCTTTCTCCTTTACGCTCCATTTATCCCTCCTCTTTGCTCTTTAATTGTTTTCCCGTTGAGACCTAGCTGTTTGGCTGATGCCCGGTGGAGCTACCTGATAGCTAAAGAGGAGATGGGCTGTGGACTTCCCCCTCATCCGTCACCTACCCAGCCGGACTTTGGGCAGACTCTCCTTCGTCTCTCCATCCTATCTCCCTCCTACCCCTTTACCCCACCCCCTTACCCTTCTAAGCTCCATTTATTTTGTCTTCTACGCTCTTGAAATGTTTTTCTAGTAACTGATGTAACTTGTAACTGATGTAATTTTGTAATTTTGTGGAACCTTATGCAAAGCGCTCTGATACCTCCGGGTCTAGCCAGCGCTATATAAAACTCAAATAAATAAATAAATAAATAAAACAGTAGTTGAAAAGAAAAAAAAAAATCGGGACTAGGAGGGGAAGAAAAGATTAGGTAAGTGGCTATAATACATCAGTACAATGGATGAGGGTGTAGGTCCAGTATCTTCAAACAATTGATCGGAGCCCAATTAGGGTAAGAACTTGCACATAAGGAATCATTTTACTTCCATTTTGAAGGCAACCGTGGAGGTGAGTCTGCGAATTTTAGGAGGGAGAGAGTTCCAGATCCGTGGAGCGGAGCCGGAGGAAGCTCTTTGACAAGTTCTCTTTTTTCGAAATATCTGTGGTTTCAGAAGGAAGGTGTTAGCGCTTCTTGAGGGTCTACCACCTCCAGATAGTTCTAGCTTTTGGCATAGGTACTTGGGGGTTTTGAGATGGAGAGCTTTGTGAGTCAGGCAGGTGATCTTTAGCTGTATTCTTGCTTCAAAAGGCAGCCAATTTAGAGATTTTTGGACTGGGGAAATGTGTGCAGATCTTTTAGTGCCCGTGGTCAGTCTAGCCGTCGCATTCAATACAGCTTTAAGTGGCACCAAGGTATATTTCGGGAGGCCACATAGTGTTGCACTGCCATAGTCTAGCCTCGGCAAAACCAGTGCTTGAACGACCTGCTTGAAGTCAGCTTGTGGGAGGAAAGGTTTGAGATTCCTGAGTAGTCTCATCTGGTGATTCGCTCCCTTGCAAACCTTACTAATGTGGTTCTTCAAATTTAAGTGTTTGTCCAGGGTGATTCCGAGCGATTTGGCTGAATCAATGATGGCAGGGGGCAGTTGAAAGCAGTGAGATGGTTCATCCAGAGGTCTACCTTGGGGGTATGATTCGGAGGAGAAATGAGCAAGAATTCGGTTTTGGAAGTGTTGAGTAGGAGGTGGTTCTCCGTTAGCCAGTTTTGAGTGTTCATGAGGGTAGTGTTGAGTGATGTGAGATTGTCAGGGGAGGAGATTTTCAGGTAAACTTGCGTGTCATCTGCGTACATGTGGAAGAGAATGTTCATTGAGTTCATTTGCAAGTGGTTCCAAGAATAGGTTGAATAGTATGGGGGATAAGGCGGACCCTTGTGGGACACCCATAGATACAGGCGTGGGCTGGGATAGGGAGTGGTTCACCTTTATTTTTTGGGATCTGTGGTGGAGGAAGGACGAGAACCATTGCAGCACCCGACCAGAGAGGCCCACCCTGTGTTCCAGAACTGATAGTAGGTTGTCGTGATTTACAGTGTCAAATGCAGAGGAAAGGTCAAGGAGGATCAGGAGGCAGGATTCGTTGTGGTCGAGCATTTTTAGAATGTCATCGAAAACATGAATGAGAGCCGATTCAGTGCTGTGTCCGCTCCGAAAGCCAGATTGGTGATGGTCTAGGAGTTGGAAATTTTCAATGTGAGCACAAAGTTGAGATTGGACACATTTTTCAAGGAGTTTGGCCAGAGTAGTGATGTTGGAGATAGGGCGGAAGTTGTTAAGGTCTGCACTATCAGCATTAGGTTTTTTAAGATAGGGAAACCTGAGCTGCTCTTAGGCAGTCAGGGATCGTACCTTGAGACAGAGAGGCATTGACAATCTTTGTCCAGAGGGGGGTGAGGACTTCCTTGATTTCTTTGAAGACGGAGGGTGGTAGCGGGTCATTAAAGTGATTGGATTGGTTGATATTCTGAATAATTTTGTTGATGTCTCTTTCGCTAAAAGTGGTGAAAGTGTCCCAAGAGGCATTGTTTTTGGTGCTAAGACTAACTGGATCGGGCAGTTCAGCGGGGGATGGGGGGTGCGCAAGGCAATAGGATGGTAAAGAGGCCTTTTTAGATTCCAGTTCGATATTGATGAGTCTCGATTTCTCAGAGAAAAACGTAGCCAAAGCGTCGCAAGAGGGTGGGCTGTGTCCTGGGTCAGACTGAGTGGGTGCGTCACACGATTGTTGTTTAACAATTTCAAAAAGTTTCCTGGGGCGATTAGAGGCTTGGTTAAGTTGAGATCTGAGGTAGTCGGCCTTGGCGCTCTTGATTTGTTTGTTATAGGAGCTCCTTACCGTTCTGAGGACTTTTAGCTGATCCGAGGAAGGGTTGGATTTCCAAGATCGTTCAGTTGCTCTTAGGTTGCGTCGTTCGGAGTTTAAGTTGTCGTTAAACCATGGTTTCGGGATTTTTGTTGATGCATTTTTTTGTTGGATCGGTGCAACAGAGTCCATGATACTTGAGATAGTAGAGTTGTAAAAGTCCGTGAGTAAGTGAACCTCTGGCTTGCCAACTTGGGCGGAAAGGGCAAGTTTACATTGGGTTGCTAGTTCAGCTGTATTGATATGTCTAAGGTCCCTTTTCCATACCTTTAGCTTCTTCGATTGAGGCTTCCTCGCGGACACCTCCTGGTTAATGTAAAAGAGGATGATGTGATGGTCAGACCAGTCGCAAGGGGAGATGTTATCCAGAGATATGGTGTTTCCTTTGGAGATAATGAGATCCAGGATTTCTCCTTTATTATGTGTTGGTCTGTCGCAGTATTGGGTCAGCTCGTGATCATCTAAGAAGGATTTAAGGCATGTAGCAGCTTGGTCATTGGGGTTAGACCAATGAAGGTTGAAATCACCGAAGAAGATTTGGGGAACTGCGGAATCGACATTACCGGAGATGATTTCTAGTAATTGTTCGATGAAGGATAGATTGTCCCCCGGGGGGTGATAGAAAGTGTGTAATTTGCATATCGGGATGTGATTACTTAAAATGTTGAGACAGAGGTATTCACTGGAGGAGGGCGCAGAGGTCTCAGAGTGAGAGACCGAGAGAGTGCTCTGATGAATACAAGCTAGGCCACCGCCCTGCTTTTTCGCTCTGTCTAGACGAATTATGTCATGGGAAGGAGGCACTAGGAGGTCTAGGATAGGAGAGGAGGCGGAATTCAACCAAGTTTCGGTAAGGATGATGATGTCTATCTCCTGGTATTGAATGAGGTCGCAGATATCCGAGGCATGTTTACTGGCTGATCTGCAGTTGAGAAGTGTGCATTTGAGTCATTCCTGTGAGTGGGGGGGAGGCGTCTGTGTGATGTTCACTCTTTTGAGGTTGTCGTTATTTATGACTCTGAGGTTGAGTAGGGGTTCTCTGTTCGGGTTTGGGTGAATGGCTTGAATTCGACCGAGAGGAGTCTTGCTGGTGGCCAGAAAAAGGGAGTAAAAGGAGAGTAGGTCCTTGATGTCTTTATATGCAAGATCGGTCTTCGTCCTTCTTGGCCGGGAGTCTGTGTTAGGAAGGGGTAAGGTATTAAATGTGCGGAGGAGAGGATATTGGACAGGGCCGGATACCACGCTAGAGGGGCCTACGGGCAAATTTAGGAGGGAGAGGAGGGAGTTGATCGAGGGGAGATGCTCGATTGTCAAGGCTTTCAAGACCTGAAGTTCGGCAGTAAGAAGGTGCAACTGAAGAGATAGATCATCAAGGCGCGCCATTAGGTCTAAGGGTTGGGTGAGGGTTAATGGAGATGTAGAGGGATCAGGTAGAGGGGTGAGTCCACGAGGGGAGCCCGAGAGGTCTAAGGTGGTACTATTAAGATTCGGGGGGGGAGGTTGGTCATTGCGAATTTGGAATGATTCTGAGAGCTTGGAAAGAGGGGCAGGGAAATGTGTAAGGACAGGCGGGCTAGTAGCCTGTGTGTCGGGGGAGATCAAATGAGGGTAGGAAGGGTTTGACTGTTCAGGATCTGAGGAGGACATATGCCAGGTCTCAGGCCTGGCGGGTGAGGTGGTTGTAGGGATGAAGGAGGGGGATCGCCTGTCAGGAGTAAGGACGAGAGGGCATGAGGGGGTCTCTCGGCTCGAGAGTCATCTTGTATCAGACAAGTGGTTGGCAGGGAGAGTGGGTTTGGTTGAACTGGAACCAAGGAGGACCGTTGCGCCATCTTCTGTTAATAGAATAGACGGTATGGCGTGAGGGAGCCTCTCAGCTCGAGAATCATCCTGTATCAGACTGACGGTCGGCGAGGGGCTTGAGACCATAGGTCCGCCAGCCGGCTGAGGAGGTGTTCTAGTGGGTTGATATAATCCGATCGGGGACGTGGAGGCTCTGGGATCAACTAAAGGAGGAGAAGGGTTTAGAGAGAGAGGGGTACTCTCAGCTGTTAGAGTGGGAGTACTGGTTAGGTCCAGCGAAGATGTGGTGGATGAGTCGGGGCCTGTGGAGTTGGCGTTCACCGCTTTTCTGAGTGTGGGGTAAATAGTGGCCATCTTGGCTAGGTTGATGCTAGAGGCTTGGATTAAGATGATACCATTATTGTAGAGGGTGATAGTGACGATGGCTTTGAGGGTGGCCGAGGGAGATGTTGTAAGTTTGAGACCATGAGGTGTTTTCTTAGAACCTGTTATTTGAAGCATAGAGTAAAACACAGATCACCAGCAAGCCCGTTTTCTGGTGTAGAAGATGAGGTCATTAACAGCACTGGTTGGCAGTGGTAAAGTGCACAGGGTCCAAATGCAAACAAAATTAATTAAGCAAAAAGTAGTAGGAGGAAGGCAAAATGTTTGGAGGTGACCCTGTAGAGATGGCCAGGTCCAACAGTAAACAAATAGGACCAACTGGTATGATGTTTTAACAGGGTGTTTTAAACAGCTTTTATTCAATAAATGTATTTGTATGTATTTAATTAACTAATAACTAAATATATTTTAACATTTCTATTATCTATTCTGGATAGCATTTGGGATTGCCCTAAACATTTTAAATCATCCTCAAAAATAAAAAGTTTCAGTCATTGGAGAGGTCACATTTGATAATGAGCACTTTGACTAGAGAGTTTACATGAGAATGAAGGTTTGGTTTGTTGTCCATCTACAACTCAAGAGAGATTGTGCATCCACTGATGGCTTGCATTTAAGGGAGGGAGTTGAGCTACAATTGCATAATAATGGCACAATAAACAGGGAAATCTGGAGGAACTGGATTGAAGCAGGGTTCACCTGGGCCATGGAAGAGATGTTGTCAGGCAAAGAGACTCATGTAGAATGTCATCAGCTTAGAGATGGTAGGAAATGTTGCTGGGCCTGATTCACAAAGGCACTTACATTTCTGCGTACTTTACACTTCTGAGTAAGCTCACTACTTTTTGGTTATTCTGAAAATCCGAGTGTAAATTTACTCTAACAGTGTAACTTACACTTGAATTTTGAGAATAGGCAAAAAGTAGTAAACTTACACAAAAGTGTAGGTTACTCAAAAGTGTACAGCACCCTGGCTCTTCACTTCAGGGGAGGCATGTAAGTTACACTTTTGAAGTAAATTTCCACTCAGATTTTGCGAATAGCCAAAAAGTAGTAAACTTACTCAAAAGTGTAAGCTACCTTTGTGAATCTGGCCCTCAAATTCTTAGGTATGCACTTATGATTTTTGTAGAAATTAAACAGGGAGGAGCATTAGATGAAGACCTGTGTGGCACTCTGAGAAAAGGGAGAGGGGTTAGTAAGGGCGTTAGGCATTTTTATTATTTGGGTAATGTTATGTAGATAGGAGGGAAAATACCTGAAAACTCACTCATTTTCAAGGATGTTTGGTAGGGTGGAGTGATTAGAAGGGAAATAGACGGCAGGGTTAGCCCTTATAAAGGATGTGTAGACCATCAGCCATTATTTGAAGGACCACAGCTTCTGTGCTGCAGCCAGATCTAAAAAAAGCCTGATTGGAAATGCTCTGGGCCGTTCCTTCCAATTTGACGCTGGTCAATAGACCTTTTTAGTAGCCTGAGAGGAAAAGAGGTTAACAACAATTTAAATCTTAAGCTATACAGTGTGGCCATTTGGACCACACAATAAAAGTCTGAGTCAGTAACTTGAATTTAGAAGGTGTATTACAAAGTCAGACTAATATAAATCAATCTCAAGAACATACTATAAAAATACAAGACTTTCCAAGAAAGACCAATGCGGCATACAATATTGGTCTTCAACAGCAAGGAGTATTTTATGAATTTCTGTGGCAGCTATGCAGAAAATAAGGAATAGGATTTGATGACTAGACGAATGGTTTCAATCCTTCTCCCCATACATGAAAAAGATTCACAACATGTACTAAACCCTACACTAAACTAAGGATAGGGGAAACCCTATTGAATTAAGAAAGCAAGAAAGGTGTCAGCATCAGAACCTCTGTAGAAGTTCTATGGGTAAGGAGTCATGTATAGCATGAAGCCACTCATTCAGAGATGACAAGAGAGATCGGAACCTCTCTAAGTCTAAAGGGAATCTGACCAAACCCAAAGTGGGTTTACTAAATCAAATGCACAAAGAACATTTGAGAAACATGGCCTCATATGCATCATAGTATTTTTCCAGATTTTAAGAAAGAACATGGCACCTTGAACACTACTCCCATATTCCAGTCTCCACTTCCAAAGCGTCTGTGGATTCCTCCCTTCGTCCGATAGTACCAACTGGTAACACTACCTTTGTTCTTCATTAAAATAATTTGACCTTGCCAGTTCTTCCTCTCATCACTATCTCTGAAATACAATGTGCTTTTTAATTACTCATGAAGGCCTTTGGTCTGCACCTACAGAGGAGAAAACATGCAGAAAAACAAATTTCATGTTAGTATTAAATGTCTCGACTGTAAGCTTAAGACCCACAATCACGGTAACTTAACAGTTTCTTCAAATGAATATTAGTTCTACAACCTTCAAATAATACAATAAATGAAATCTTTACTAAAGAAGTCAAGCTATTTTATACTGTACTAATACATGTGGCACACTGAACTAATTAATTTTTTATTAAACAAAAACGACAACTGGTCACAATTTATAAAGAAAGCATTGAACACACATGATTATTTCTCACGAATCACTGACAAATGCACTGCATGAAGTGCATTTTAGTGCACCACCTTACAATCTAAACCTATAGAAGAATAATATCAGCAATCCACATGTGGAAAAGGGAAAACGTTAATGTTCACGCACATGTATGTCTCAAACACACAATAAATTCACCTTCTATACCTTTAGTGCACTATATCTCGTTGGTATTATTGCAACACCTGAGTACATAAGGCCAACGGTAAATATATATATATATGGCCTAGCCAAATGTAAAAGGATGGAGCCAAAATTATGCTACTCCAAGCTTTGGTGAGAAAGCGTAGGTTGGATATTATTCTGAACACTTTTCTTGTGGCCTTGCGACTGACAAGCTTAGATGTCTGCCAAAGACAACATTGTGACCAATACTTAGCATATATTTAGAGCGGGCTTTGAGTCTTCCCCTTGAGCATGATTGGATGACTTGCTTGCCTATTTCAGTTCCATGCTGCTGATTGTATGGCGTTCCTGCCTTTTCTTCGGTTGTCCTGCCCAGAGAAACATTTTGGTCCCACCCTGTTTTGATTAGACTTGAGTGTCTGTCCACTGCTCACATAAGGGTTCATGAGGGGAGGTGTGTCTGCTCCTCACTGCCCCTCACTGTCTTTGCTCTATTAAAAAACTCCCTCCCTCCACTCCCACTTCCTTATAGTGTGCTCCTGCTCGGTGTCTCCCCTGCTGGTGTCTATCCTTGCATCTTACGTCTCTGCTTTTCTCTCACTGTGTCTCTCTTCCTGCCTGCCTCCCCACTCTATGGTCCCTCCCCTTCCACTCCATCCCACTGCCTGCCTCTTACTTCATGATGTCTTTCTCGCTTCATTGTCTGTCTTTTTCTCTCCTTTTTAAATGATTGCTTTAGTAGTGGTACCACCCGAATCTTTTTTAGGTAGTCAGGGGCTTCTTCTAGTTTGAGGCAGGAGTTGATCATTTTTTACCAATGGGGTGCATGAGAGGTGCTGGAAGCTTTCAGAAATCTAGCAGCGATAAAGTCTAGAAAATGAGAGGAAGGGTGGAGCTTTGCAATCATTGTCAATATGCACCGACTGATCATTTTCCTGAAGGATAAGCAGGTTTCTGCATAGGTGCTGGGAGTGGCGGTGCTGAAGCACCCTCAAAACACCATGCTGGAGTTCAGAAGGTGAATGAGCATTAGAGTTCCCTCTCATTTTTAGGTCTCGCCTAGCGTTGCAGCGCGAATGCGCTGCCATCGCTTTGCGAGGCATGCAGTATGCACTATAGCGGGGAAGCTTCTTGGAAGCTCCGCCCACTTTCCGCCCATGTTTTTGATTGGCTTACATCATAAATGCTGCATTCTGATTGGTTTTTGGCTTGTTAGTCCCGCCTCCTGACGGCCATGTCGTCATTTTTGTCCTTCCGTGGCTATCAGCCCCTTTACTTTAAAAACAGTTTTGTTCCCCTGCCTCTCCCCGTTCCCTCCCGCAGTCCGTGACTTCTTGGACCACCCCCACCCGTTCGTGCCTTCTTTGACGCCCGCACTTCCGTTGAAAATGCAATAGGTCTCGCGTAAATACGAGTCCTATTGCATTTTCAATGCTTGTTTGTCGTGTGATTGGTGGGTGAATTCGCACTCTTTGTCTCGCATGCGCGCGATGCCTTACGTCGTACGCATGCACGACAAAACAGTGGTGTTTTCCCAATTCACGGCGGGAGGCAGAGACAGCACAAGCAGCGAAGCAGGACGAGGTGAAGCGCGGCGGGTTCCACTCCCTCCTCCTCACCCGCAGATCACCCGCCTGACTAGCCCCTCCCCCGTAGACCATGCCTTCTCGCCCCCCTGCTGCCGGCCCGCACTCTTAAAGTATAGCTACCTAGGAGCCCACCGCTGCTGCTCGCACCGGTTACAGATACAACTATCGGACTTGAGATCTCTAGTTAAATTTCTGCAGCATCTGTCACATAGTTATCTTTGGTGTCCAGTCTTCAGAGCCACCCGGTTCTATCGGTGTGATCGTCGGCACTTTTCCCAAAGCTGTCAGCCACTTGTTCACATATCGTTTCGCCTGTGCAGGTTTTGTTCTCTGTGGTCCACTAGTTCTTCCACACAACGGGGCAGTCTTAATGCCATCTACGAGCAGCCCCTTTATGTGCAACACTGCGCTTTCCTTATCTGATACAGGTGATTTTCAGAGTTCGCTGTGTATTGGTCTCTTCCTGTCCTGTGCGTTTCTAGGCTGGGCCGATCTCCCATAGCCCGCACTGTTCTGTTCATCTCTGGAGACACATTGCGGTTTCACTCATGTGAGGTAGTTCTGAATCTGTGCGTGCTAGTTCAGTCCATCTGCAGGGAGGATCTGGGCAGTTCTTTCCCGGCCCTACCCGAGAAAGTTCTTTCCCTCAAAGAGAAGTTTCTTTACAAGTGGAAGACAGCTTTTTCCTTGCGTGGCACAGGTAATTTATGTGAGCATCAATTCTTCCCAGGTTCCAAGCTGAACCTTTGTGTCCGTGCTGGTGGTACTTTCCGGTCTCGGGGCAGTTCCGTCCATGTGAGAAAAGGCTCTCTCCTTGTGCAGCTCTTTTTGTGTTTGGTTCAGTTCTGTCTCTAGGTGGGTCTGCCCCCGCACTGATTGCTTCGTCCATTGTCCGAGGTAGTTCTGTCTCAATTCCAGTCAGCGTTGTCACTGCAGATTAGTTGTAAGCACTTTGCTGTTCGGTTATATACTCAGTGGGTTGTTCGTTTTTTTTTGCCGTTTTATGCAGCGCAAACTTGGCCCAAGGGCATTGGAGCGCTTTATTGGAATACCAGGTTCACTTTTTGTCTGTGTGTATGTTTTCAGTCCTTCTTCAAAATAAGGCCCTGTAAAACCGAAATTAGTTTGGGATTGCTCGTGTTCCCATTCATAGAGGACACGCCTAGAAGTTCCAAATGGAGTGTTCTAACCGGAGCAGGACGCAAACTGGGATTGCCTATGGTTGGTCAGTGAGTAAAAAGTGATGGACTATTAATTTTCATCATAAGGCTTTCATCCAGCACAAAAGAGAGAAAGGCGCAAAAGTAAGGAAGAGAAAACGGGAGAACAGTGACAAAGGAACAAAGCAAGGGCAAAAAAGAACTTGCAAGAGTGAGATACAGATAGTAAGTGTAGAGCAGTGGAGGAAAGGTGCATGAGGTGGATCCAAGGCTATTCAGCCTTAGTATTTGGCAACCGTCACATTCAGTAGTGCTGCAACAGGCTCCTAAGAAAACTTTGGGCTCCTGCAGTTATTTGTTTTACAAATTAAGCAATGGTATTCAGTGTACGATGAAGGATGTATCATGTTCTTTTGCTATGTTGGTAGAATGAAGACCATGTGGTAAATTTTGTTTGCATAGGGGTTGTTGAGCAAGACGAGTGTTTGATAAGCGTGATGTTATTTTTCAATGCAATCTCTCCGATGAGGCTGTGTGTTTACTATTGCATAAATTATCTATGCTGGTTAGTATGAGGAGTGTGAATTCTTTTTATGGATTCACTGGATTGGGTATAAAATGTTTTTGTAGGTATTTTGGTGTGTGTCTTTATTTTTTTTAGTAAGGGTGGGTACTTCATCTTTATTGTGAGTTAGAGGAATGTGTCACTATTTTAGGGTGCATTGACTGAATTCATGTGAATGTTGAGAATTTGATGGGTAACTTTATTTTCATGTGCATTCACTGTGCTGCATTGTGAGTATTTGGTGCATACTGACTGTGATGCGTGTCTAGAGTGTCTAATGCAATTATGTCTGTGGTGGGGGTTTGCTGCTGAAACTGTGCGGAGTGCATTGTTTTTATTGCAAGTTTCAGGTATGTGACTTTATTTGGGAGTAGATTAGCAGCACTTGGGATTTGACTGAGTTTGTAGTCACTTGTAGTCACTACCCCTGGGTATTTAGTGGTGAAGCATGTGGCGGTACACCAGTTATTTTTCAAAACTTTCTATAGAGTATTCATGAAATGCAAGGTGCAAGCGAATTCACCGCTTCCTACAGGGAATTAGAATGGTTTAATGTGTATTTTTTTTCCCAGCCAGCATATTACTCTTGTCTCCTCTCCCTCATAACCTATCTCCCATTTTCTGGTTCTCCGGCGCCGCGAGGTGATATGAAAGAGGAATCTGTATATACTCTATAGCCCGTTACAGATTAGCAACATATTCGGAAGATACACTGTTAGCGGCAGACACCTCTTTTCCCTCATTTTCACTGTTTTCTCCTTGATTTTTCCCCAGTTTTTGATTGCCTTCTCCTTGCTTGCCCCACGTTTTCATTGATTGAACTGATCACCACGAAGCAGTTAGCAACTCCAGCGCTTTGAGACGCTTCTTACACGTGCCAAATCGGACTGATGGCAATGCCTAAAACAGCAGAACTCCCCAAACGCTTGGCTGATTGTTGCCTGCTCACCCACACATCTGTTCGGCCCCCCCATGCTGCTTCCCGGACCTTCGCAGACCCAGAGTCCTGGAGCCGGGCCTGCTACCTCCCCAACACTCTCTGCTCCCTTGCAAAGGCGGCCAAGGATGGGTCTCCTGGCAAAAGCCCAGCTGTGAACTCAGAGCAGCTTGGAATACACTCCCTAACCCCAGCCCTCCTGCGAACAGAGGAGCAAGGAGCTAGCACAGTGCGGCATGCAAAGCGCAGCACCAGAAGGGGGTGGGGGTAATACTGGGCAGTCGCCCAGGGCGCCACCAGCAAAGAGCGCCACTGCCACAGGAGCGACGAGGGAGGTAAGCAGAAAGGGTGTATGAGTGAAGGTTCATCACTACATCTAGGAAAGCAGTAGTGGGTACCTGACCAGGCGCAGCCAGCCAGGGGCACCAATGGCAGCGAGCAACAAGAAGACATTACAAGTCAGAAGAAGGTGTGGGGGAAGGAGCAGGGCCAGTGATGGGAGACACGGAGCAGACGCCAGCAGCAGGAGGCGTCACAGCCAGGGAGCAGCGCGCACAGAGGAGGAGGAGGACGCACTGTGCAAGCACGCAACACGAAGGCCTCGAACTGGAGACTCTGGGCAGCCAGGCCTGGCCAGAGCCAGGAAACGGAGCAGTAAAATACACTTCCTAAGGCTTCACCCTGCACTTGTAGAAGGACCGTGACCAGAGACAACAAAATAACAAGCATTTGCAATGCAATAGGTCTCGCATTTACGCAAGTTTAAGCTATTGGCATTGTAATTAACAATGCCTTTTATTTATGTTTTAAAAAACAAAAATAATAGGCATTGTCATTTACAATGCCAATAGCTTAAACTCTCGTAAATGCGAGACCTAATGCATTGCAAATGCTTGTTTTTAATCTTGTTACATTTGTTGGGCCTTCGAAGACAGAGGTCAAATGTCATGGTATTTCTTCTGCCAAATTGCTGCCTATTCTTTTACCATGGAGATTAGTGTTTACATTTCTTTCTCTGACTGCAAATATAGAGGATTTTGTAAAGTGAATTATCTGACAGGCTTTTTGGAGTACAGAGGAGTGTGAAAGGAAAGGCTTTATTTAGGGTGTTAGTTTGTTTCTAACATACAACAACCTTTAAATACCTGTAAATTAACTGTAGAAATATTTAAAAACATCAGCAGTCAGAAAAGCACAAGTGAAGCTCATTTTTTCTGCAGTTCTGAAAAGTGATGGAAACAAAGTTTTTATAGGATCAAAAGAAATCAAGATACTTTTCTTGGTGATGGTCAAATGATAAATATTTGCTCACCTCGATTTCTACACGTTATCATTTTGTGTGCTACATAGTTTTATCAGTGAAACTACCTGATAGTGTCAGTGGTCAAAGTGCTGTCTGTACATGTCAGTGCGCTACCACACCATGTTTTAGTAATATATTTGCCACACTGTGCTCCTAAATGCACCGCGGGCTACATACCACACCTCTACTACTCTCCTGCTAAATGGGTGTGGCTCGTTTACGATACTCGTTCTTGTTTGACAAGGATTGTTTGCACAATCTCATGACTTCAGTGATGTAATATTGACGGCTGCTCCCCCACACTGAAAATTGTTTCAGCACCACTGGATTTCTCAGGTGTAAAAATTCGTGCAAGATTGGATGAGCATAAGCGTGATGTTTTTAGCATATTGTTAGAAAAATGGGAGAAGTGATCACCTTTTTAATTTGACTTGGGGCTCTGGGGAGGTGTGGTGCGAGAGGAGGAGTTCCGTTTCATGACCTCAAGCAGCTTTTTGGGTTGGTTTCTAGCTCAGTTAATTTCAGACCTGGAGAAAGATGATTTTGCCTCAAAAATATATCTTTCACTCTTACTTCCCATAGCTTCACAGAGTTGCCTTAGCAGAGTGACAGTAATGGAAAAGGCACTTATACTTGATAAAAGATGGAGAAAACACAAACCTGAGATCAGCATAATCTTTAACAGCCACAGTCGTTTGTAATATATATTATATTGTGTATTTCAGGATTCTTAAAAATATTTCTTTACAGAACTACTTGTTGTGACATATATATATATTTTTGAAAAATGTACATTATTTTTCTTCACTTCAATTCCGTAGTCTGCCTCTATTCACCAGCAGAAAACCAGTAAAATAAATGAGAAAAGCTAAGTTTCCTCAATAATTCTGCTATTTCTTTGACTTTTGCAATAAAACAGCTCCTGTTGCAGATTCGTGCCCAGCAATGTGTTGTTTTTCCCTTGAGAACAAGCAATCCCGCAATAGTTTCTCTAAAGTGACTGCTTTCTTTCTCTATTAGACATGTGTCCAACTGCTTCTCCAAAGTCATAAATGCTCGACTGCGGCGATTAAATAAAGCCGTCGCATCTGCATAATATTTTACTCGCTCCCATTAGGTAGCTTTATCTGCTTCCTCCGAGATGGCAGTGCTTTATCAAAACTAATGGACGGGTATCATAAGGAAAGTGCAGACAGCATGCAAGCCCAGCAAGAAATGCGCAATCCTGCACGCCACACTCTCCTGCAATTTATTACAGGCACACAAGAGGAGCAGCAAGGGTGTTCACAAGTGCAGGGCTAAAGTATGGATCCAGTTTCCTTTCAGTTATCTGCTGACGTCTCTCTTGCCTAGGCTTACATTATGCTTTTGTAAATGTACAGTGACCCTTTGATATTCGCCATGTATGTTACTGGGCAGGAATGCCTCCCAAAAAACCAGCCCTAGCAAAAATGTTAAAATCAGCCGAGCTTACTTCTTTTCTAGCTCTCTCGGTCTTTCTCTCTCTATTTGCCTGCTTTGTCTCACACATGTATCTCTCTTTTCCTCTATCTCTCTGTCTCTCTCTTTTTATGCTCCCTGCTGTGGCTACTGCAATTAAGTCCAGGGTGCTGGAGAGGGTAACAAAGGCACCAACAGTGGCCCTGGGCTTTCAAAAACAAGCCTGCAGTGTCTCCATTTCCACAGGGAAAATGCCCAGTATTAGAAATGGGGGTCTCTAGTTGGCAATGGTATGCACCCTGTCCAAGTAGGGTCCATTCCTTCTAGTCAGGGTAAGGGGATCACACAGCTAAGATAACCCATGCTCAACCCATTGGTAGTTTGGCATGAGCAGTCAGGCTTATCTCAGACACAATGTGTAAAGCATTTGACTATAACAGACAGTAACTCAGTGAAAACACTACGAATGGACACCACACCAGTTTAGAAAAATAAAGTATCTTTATCTAAACCAAACAAGACCAAAACGCCAAAAATCCAACATACAGATATCAAAATATGACTTTTAAAAGGTAAAAACAGTTCTGTTCATAGAAAACTATTGATGCGTCACTTTTAGAACAAAGTACATTGGATGCCTCAAAATTTCAGGACGAAAACAGGTGCAGGGAAGGTGATGTGTCGGTTCCTTACTCGCAGGGAAGGTGATGCGTTGGTTCCTTGCTCCAGGGGAGGTGATGTGTTGGTTCCTTACTGCCACGCAGGGAGGTGATGCGTCGGTTCCTTACTGGAGAGGAGGTGATGCGTTGGTTTCTAACTGCGAGGGAGGTTATGCGTCGGTTTCTTACTGAAAGTCCGGTGTCGATGTAGATTTGGCGAACAGGTGCGATGCGTGAGAAAATCCAAGCGCTACAGGTCGATGCAGCGGCAATCCATGTGCTGCGTCGATTTCTGCAGCCGCAGACAGGTGATGCACCGATTATTCGAGGCGCACTGCAGGGCCTTCGTTGGAGTTGGAGCAGGAGTTTCAAGCTTCAGAAACTCGGTGCTAGGGACTCAGGCTGCGGCGGTTTCTTCAGCTGCTGACAGGTGCTGCGTCAATATTTTCGGCCGCACTGCTGCGATGCGCGTGTTTTTCAACCGCACGGCAGCTTGCGGCAGGAAAAACTGCACTGGAAGGGCGATGCGTGGGTTTTCAGCAACAGGAGCAGCAAAACAACCTCCAAGGGCCCAGAACTGGAGTTGGCACTACAAGGCAGGTCAGAACCCCGAGCAGTAGAGTTCAGGGATGCTGCAGGTGAAGTATTTGTGTCCCTGAGATTTCTTACTAGGAGGCAAACTCTACATCAAGCCCTTGGAGAATCTTCTCAAGCAGGATATACAGCAAATTCCAGTCCCAGTCTTTGTCCTCCCCAAAGCAGAAGCAACAACTGTAGGCCAACTCAGCAAAGCAACACACAGCAAAGGGGCAGTGCTCCTTCTCACAGCTCTTCAGGTCTTCTCCTTCACAGATGTTCCTCTTGGTCCAGAAGTGTTCTAAGGTTCTGGGGTTTTAGGTCTAATACTTATACCCCTTTTTCCCTTTGAAGTCTTTGTCAGAAAGTTTCTCTTGCTCAGTAAAACCAGTTCTGTCCTCCCTGGTCCAGCGACACTACAGGGGTTAGAGACAGCATTGTGAGAGGCCAGACACAGCCCTATTCAGGTGCAGGTGACAGCTCCTCCCACCACTGTAGCTCAGGAAGGCCCATCAGCCTGGTAATGGGCCGTCAGGATATGCAGGGCACACCTCAACTCCCTTTGTGTGAGTGTCTGGAGTGAATACACAAACAGCCCCTGTCAGTCTAAACCCAGATGGTGAATCCGCAAGCAGGGAGAGGCACGCAAGATGGTAAAATAAGAAAATACCCACTTTAGAAAGTAGCATTTTTTACTGCACAATTTAAAAACCATCTTTACTAAAAGATGTTTTCTTAAATTCTGGGCTCAGAGAGCCCAAACTCCAAATCACTAGCTGTTCGAAATTGAAAGTTATACTTGTAAAAGGTTACAAGGCAGCTCCAATGATAGACTATGGGAGAGCTAGTCCTTGCAATAGTGAAAAACGAAATTGGAAGTATTTAACTATTAAGACATATAAAAAACACCAGTCCCTATCCTACCTTTCACATATACTGCATGCTGTCTATGAGAGTACATTATGCCTACCTTAGGGGTGCCTTACATGTAGTAAATGGTAAGGTTTGGACCTGCCAGGTCAACATGGCAGTTTAAAACTGCACTCACAGACACTGCAATGGCAGTCTTGAGACACGTTTACAGGGCTACTCATGTCGGTGGCACAGCCAGTCCTGCAGGCCAACTAGTAGCATTTACAGGCCCTGGGCACATACAGTACACTTTACTTGGGACTTATCAGTAAATCAAATATGTAAATCATGGAGAACCAATCAGAATTACAATTTACACAGAGAGCACATGCACTTTAGCACTGATCAGCATTAGTAAAGTGCCCAGAGCCCTATAGCCAACATAACCAGGGTCAGGCAAATAGGAGGCAAAAAGTTTGGGAAGAAACCTTCAAAAAGGGCCAGGTCCAACACCCAGTGAGATAGATGGCCAGTCCGGCCATTTCTATGCACAGCTACTGATTAACCAACCATTGGCAAACCAATAGATCTGTGTTTTAAAATATCAAACTAGTGGCTTTGCTGGTGCTTTTTTTTCATTGACAGAAGCCTGCAACAGTATGCACAAGGCATTCGCACAACGTCTTGCCATCAATCTCAATTCTATTAAAGATAACCCATTCCAAGATTTCCGCCAGTGTCCACATATGTCATGATGAACACATGCATGTGTTATGAGTGATGCAGTGGTGTAACAAAACCTTAGGACCGCCCCCCCACGCTAAGCTTTGAGGGGGGGCCATACCAAACCATTGGAACATGCTCTGCAGATGTACCTCACCTCTATTGTCTAGGCAGTCAACGAATAATACATCTGCAGGCATTTTTGTGACATGAGCTAACTCTGATCTTGAAAATGGTTGCTTTGGTGGATTTACATGCACTCTGGTAATTCACAGCACGCCAGTTTGAAAACCAAATACGGTGTTCCTCATTTTCACAAAATGGAGAGTAAGGGTTGACTGTGCAAGTTACTTGCCTCACAGAAACTTAAAGGCAGCCATTAAGGAAAGTGTATCTAAGGGATATGTTTGCACGGGGTGTGAAGATGCAAAACAGTCAACTCCTAAGAGGTGAAGACTAAGGCCCTAATTATGAGTCGAACAAGGCAGGACTTCTGGAATCCCTGAGGTCAAAATTACCTGCATCATTCAATTCTGAGTTTCCGTCCATGGAGTAACATGCGAAACTCGAAATTACCAGTCTCTTCACCTTATACGGAGTTCAGAATTCAGGCCTCTGTGCATACTGCTCCAGCCAACCCACAATCAACACATAGATTCCCTACATCACCACTGCCACCCCAGTGATTACATACATTGTAGTTGTGACCTGTCTTTACTTTTACTTTTATACAACAGTAGTACAATTGGAGCTGTACTATGGGAGTAGCCATAAATATAAAATACTGCCCACTTTCAGATGAACACCTATTGCACAGAACTAGTGAAGTAAAAAAGGCAGCCTGTCCCCACTGCCCCCCTCCAGTGAGTGGCGAGGTAGTTCTCCCCCTGAATACATTTTGAACAAAATGAGAGAAATATTGCTTTTTACATCACAATGTTTAAACAAACAGGCTAAGAAGTTACAAGCATAGCCTACTGAAGCTGATCCTCTATAGGAGTTTGATGAAGTCATATCTGCCTAAGAAATTTTTTCAAAGAATTGAGCCAAACTGTACATTTTAAAGCACCACTTTCCAAATAAATATTCAAAAAGTCATAGCATATCATTTAGAATTTGCCAGACAAGGTACCTCTCCACAAATATAGTGAAGTACCCCGTCTGCCACATTGATTGATTATGGCATTTATAGAGCGCAAACTGTCGCTCCGAAAGGAGCATCCTGGCGCTGGTTGGAGGAAAGGTGAGATGAGGCGAGATGAGGCACCGGGGATCTTAAATGAGGGAAAGGCAAAATTCATCTGAGGATCCAAAGATCCATGTTTTCAGTGCCTTCCTAAACTGTGTCTCTATTTTTAGCATTCTCAGATGGGTTGTCAAAAGGTTCCAGGCTTTGGTTCCCATAGCGGCTACTGTTTTTCCTCCCTTTGTTTTGCATCTAAAACAGGGGGGTTTGAGAAAGTTTGCTGACGGGGACCTAAGGGTCCTGGTCGTGATGTATGGGGTGAATCTGGCTGAGAGGTACTTTGGTCCCTGTTTAAGTGAGGCTAGGAAAGTGATTAAGAGGATCTTAAATAGTACTCTCTTGTGCAGTGGCAGCCAATGAAGGGTTTTTAGTGCTGCGGACGCGGAGGATATACGTGGTAGTTTTAGTACTAAGCGGGCCACAGCATGTTGGACAACTTGTAATCTTTTTAGTGTTTGTTTATTGGCTCCCGCCAGGAGGCTGTTGCAGTAGTCCGCGTGAGAGGATCAGTGCCACCACAACTGATTTCCTTGCAGTGAAGGGGATAAGATCAAAGAATTTTTTTAAGACTTGATAAGGTTAAAGCAGGTCCTTGCTACTGTCAATGCATGTAGTTGGAAGGAGAGAGTGGTGTCAAACTGCACTCCTACGTTTTTTGCTACCCTCACCGTGGTGGCAGGTGGTGTTGCACCCTCTGGCCACCACTCACTCGGCTGAAAGGGGTTTTCTTTCCCTATCGGTAGAATCTCTGTTTTGTCTGTGTTACACCTGAGGTGGTTGTCCTTCATCCACTGGATGGCCTCGGTTAGGCATCGTTTGGAATTGAGTTCGGCATAAGTGGAATCGTTGTCCAAGGATAGAATCAGTTGAGTGTCGTCTGCGTAGGACGTTACTTCTATCTCAAATGAGGCTATCAGGGAGATAAGTGGGGTCATGTATATGTTGAACAACAGCGGGCTGAGGGATGATACCTGTGGAACTCATGTTGTGATGGTGCGTTCTACAGAGAGGAACATTCCGAGGGATACTGCTTGTCTGCGATTAGTGAGAAAGGAATCGATCCATGCCAATACGGTATTTGAAATACCGCTGGATTTGAGCCTTGTCAGGAGAATACTATGTGAAATAGTATCAAACGCGGCTGACAGGTCGAGTAAAATCAAAACGGCCTTCCTGCCTTTGTCTGCTATCATTTTTAAAGTGTCTGATATTTCCAGGAGAGCGGATTCTGTGGAGTGCTTGGGGCGGAAGCCAGATTGCCGAGGGTGGAGAATATTGGCGGCTTCGATGAATTTAGTTAGTTCTTTATGGACTAGTTTTTCTGTGATTTTTCCCAGTATCGGAAGCGCGATATGGGGCGGAGGTTGGAGAGTATGGATGAGTCCATGTTTTGTTTATTTCTCAATGGTTTTACTATAGCTAGCTTCCATTAATCTGGCACTGTGCCTGTAATTAGTGAAGAATTGACTATCTGGTTGATTATTGGGTTGACAGTGTCTATGATTTGGTGGAGAATCATGGGGGGTGCCGCCTGCTGTATTTACAACTGGACAGACTGCCATGCTTCCATTGGCAGTGCCCTTGCTGACGCTGCTGGCAGAAACCTTACACAGATGACCTGAAGGACATAGGGCCATTGGTGCAAGTACCTCAGACCATCCACCCTCTTTGTGGCAGACATTCTGATGTACATTTTTTCAGTTTGGGATAGCCAGGAATATCCTGGCAGTCCAGAGCTGAAATAAAGAAAATAGCCCTTAAACCCAGTGCAGGCTTTCCTCATACAGAACAGGCAAAGCTTGGGCAATAGAAGTGCAAATGTCCCCCATGCGGAACAGTAACACCACTCAAAGTAACTGCGCAAGCCTCCCTCACAAAAAACTGGTACAGCACAGGCAGTAGTTGAACAAGTCTCTTTTACAAAATATAGGAGGTAGTGGTGCAAACCTTGTCACATAACAGGTAGAAATGTGATTGTCTACCTTAAAAAACAGTTATTTAATGGTAGGGAAGTGGAAGCGCAAGTCTCTCTGACACTAAATGGGAACAGCATAGACAGCATTTGTGCAAACAATTGTCAGAAGAAAGGTAACCCTCAGGATGTCTTCACAAAGTACATATTAACAGAGAGCAGAAGTGCATGACTTCTTAAACAACGTAAAAATGGGTGCAAGCGCTCAAAACAGATAGAGTATGACAGGAGTTGTGTATGCCTTCATCACGAAACGTCTTATAAAGGCAATTGTGGGGTATGCTTTCATCAATCCTTGACAGCTGCAGACATCACAGGACACTACAAAGCACTCTGAAAGGGCGAGCAGAAGCACTCCCTGTTCTATTTGATCTGTTGTCTGTGTACTACAGATGTGTCAGGTTGTAAAGCGAGCAACCAAAGTTTTATTAGAATGCCATGGCATTATATTATTTGGGGCTATTTAGTATTGGATCGAGAAACTCATTTTGGGTTTGCCCCCACTCTGTTTCTCATGCGTTCTCCTACTAGTCTTCTGTTTGTCTCATCCCTGAGTTTGCCTTTAATTACCCCACAGCTCTGACCATTCTTTTTTTCTTCTTCACCTCTCTCACTCCTCCATTTCTTTTATCTTTTCTTTTACACCCTTTCTTTTTCCCTTATATCTTTCTGTCCTCGTGTCAGTCTGGCCCAAAAATTGAATAGTCGATTATATTATAGTTATTTTCGTAGATTTATGTTGGTGAAATCGTAACCTCCACTTACAGCCTCTTGAAAACACGTGGACATGTATTACATACAGTGCCCCAAGGGCACAGGCGCATGTGAGCCCATTTTCTATGCCTCCAAGGCACCGTAGTATTATAGAAGTGGCCACAGACCCTGGTGCGTCCAGTTCTGCAATACAGATAGCATCGGCACACATAAAGCACCAGTGCAAACCTAAGGGCCATTCCCTCTCTTGCTTTGGAAAGATGCAGAGAAAAAGAGGGAAAGATGTTGAGTGGAGGAGAGAAAGAGAAGACAATAGACAGAATGAAGAGAGTGAGGAATAGAGGAAGAAAGGGAGGAGGAAGAGAAATACAGCGAAAGTCAATTCTCGACTTGACCTATGATAGATAGATCACAAACATTTCACCTACTTAAATGCAAGCCATGTTCCTTCCTCTCAAAAGGTAATAATGTGAAACATGCATAATCAGGCGCTATCTTAACAATAATAACAATTGCAGCAGACTCCTGTAGAAAGTAATCTTTTCAAGAGGTGTCTCACTCGCTCTGTCAAGAGGTCTACTCCACACTCAGACCCAGGTCTCTTGAAAATGAAAGTAACAACATATTGTTTTATTTCCGTCCAAGAATGAGTTGAAGAGGGTTACCTCTTCCCTGTCTCTTCATCCCTCTGGTAACTGATTTCTTCTCCCATCAGTGGGGTAGCCATTGTATCATGGACCCTAGTGCAAGAAGCTAAATGGGCCCACTGGCTGCTGTTTGATCTATGAAATACAGCAATACTCAGGGTTCAGTAGGCCCCTCAGGCTTCTGGGCCCTGGTGCCAATGCGCCTGCTACACCAATGGTGGCAGTGCCCCTGCTCTCCTTTACCTCTAGCACCTACCTATCTCTGTTGTCCCTTAATCACCCGTCGCTGTTGCTTTATCTCTGACTACCTTTTCTCTCCTTACTCCCCTTTCTTTCCCTTTCTCCAGCTCGTCGGTCTGCCTATCCATCCACTGTCATTGCTCACAGCTAGAACTCTCAGGGAAAGGGGAGACATGGTGCCTGTCCTTTTCGCTGGGGCTCCGACTGGCAAACTCTAGCAATACACATTTAATTTATTTTCTGTTGTTCCTGCAATGCAAGACTGCTGCACTTAATTTTTTTGGGCCTTTTTACCACCTCTTCCAGCATTAGAGGTGTCTGGGGAGGGCCCCTCTAGGATGGGGAAGCCTAGGGGCCCCACTGCACTTCGGGTCCTGCAGGTCCTTGCGTTACGCTCCTGCAGTGATTCATGTGCATGCGTGGATCTTGATGCAAGAGTGGGCATGCTTTGTGATACCCGGCGGCCACTGTGACATTTTAAAATAATTTTTCTAACAAGGCAAACAGCAGTGTTACAGCCCAGTTATTGTTATTGCTGGGCCTTTACAAATAAATATTTACAACAGGTTTAGGTGAGGGAGTAAAAAGAGTGTGGGTGAGTGGGGGAAGAGGAACAAGCTGAGTAAGAGCAAGGAAACATGCACTCACAAAAATTGCACTTCCCAGGTGTGCTGAATAAAAGAAACCAGCATTGGCAGATCCAATAGGCCTAGCTTATAACTGAAAGTACCTGGATGCTTCCTTGCTTGCACTCACTTACCCATCAATCCAAGACGTCATTCATCCACCTATGGAATCACTCATCATCCATCCATTCATCTTTTCACAGATGCATCTTTTTATCTACCCAGTGACTCATCCTTGCATTTATTCACTTACCCATCCACAGTACCACAAACTCACCATTCAATTAAGAGGTACTTTCAGTTATTTCAAGTTCAAATGATTTTATTGATTTTTATAAGGTACATGAACATTGAGATAGACAAAAAATAGCAGTCAAATTGTGGTTAACAATATTGTAATACATATGATAAGTAACTATATGCTAACAACAATGACTGAAAATATTTGAAGAATCCTAAAATAAAAAATAAATTATAGGAACATATATGGGCTGTACATTCAGTATTGAGTAACAAAATGAAATGACAAAAACATTTGCATCTAGCAGTTAGAAATATATTTATCCAAAGTATTCCATATTAGTAATTTGATTGGAGATGTTGCTTTGGACTGGCAGCTAAAAGAGGATTCAACTCCTTTCCATAATTACAAAATCCAATCCCTCCATATTTGTACAGGTAAAACATGAGCTGATTTCCAATGCATAGTAATCGATTTAATAGCATATGAGATTAAAAGATCAAATAATTTCATATCTATAAATATTAAAAGAGAAGGTAGGGTGGAGGATTTACAAACAACAATTTCATAGGTTAAGGGAATGACAATGTGGAAGATTAATGAGATTTTATCCCAAAAATGAGACCAAAATTGGGAAATAATCAGACAGTCAAAGAGCATATGTTTCAAAGTACCAGATTCCAACTTACAATACCAATATTCTGAGTTGTCACATAAATGTGCATCATATAACTTGACAGGAGACCAATAGCTATTCTTTAATATAAATGAGTTAGATTGACAAATAGATGAAGGTAGCCAGCTGGAAATATTACAAAGCCAAATTTTCTTCATTTGTAGAGGAGTATACTCAGTATTAAAATTGGATTCCAAAATTCGCACAATTTCAATAGTTGTGCAGAGTTATTAAATATAATTTTTTTATACATTTTAAAGGCAATATGGCCAGAAAAGCTATGAATAAGAAGAGTTCCTTATCCGAGCAGTAAGGGGGAGGAATTGAGGAATCATAAGCATTTAGTATTGCATTGCATAGTATAACATTTTTATGGTAATGAGAATTAAGAACATGACATTTTGCTTGGATATCTGAAAAAGACAAAAATACATTGGCATGACAGATGTCAGAAATATCAAATATTCCCACCTCTGTCCAATTATTCCAATCAGATACAGGTGTATGCCGTTAGGTTTTGGAGTTATACGATAATGAAACATGTTTAGAGGACACAAACTTGTTATTAAATATGGAATCAATAGCAGCTAAGGCAAGTTTCATTGCATTAAGAATTGGAGAATGAGAGCTTAGTTTAGGAAGGTCCATGGTAAGGATTGCTGGTAAAGGGAAAGGTACAGCAATATTCCTCTCTATAAGAACCTATTTGGGAATTAAATGTGGTTCTTAGCTTGAAAACCAATAAACCCCTTGTGTAGTTAAAAAGGAGATGTGATATTTCTGAAAGTTGGGAATACCAAAACCTCCGTCCAATTTAGAGAGTTGTAATATTCTATAAGAGTTCTGTGGAGGTTTGCCATTCTAGAGAAATTTAGTGAGAATTTTATTAATATGTTTAAAAAAGGTTACTGGAAATGATACAGGTAACATTGACAGTACACAAAAGTTTGTGGAGTTATTACCATTTTTATAGCTTCAAGTTGACCCCACCAAGACAAATGTAAGGATGACCATCTGTCTAATTTTTACAATTCATATCAACAGTATCTTCAAGAAGTTTAAGTATAATGGGTATGGAAGTGACAGGATCTCTAACATATAGTAGGATATAATCTTCATAAGCCACAGGTTTAATAGTTGTGTTAGGAATAATGAAACCTTTGTTTTCTACTGAGTTACGAATGTGACATAGTAAAGGTTCAATAGCTAAAAAAAATAATAGAGGAGACAAAGGAGAATCTTGTCTTGTGCCTTTAAATCAAGAAAAAGATGTAGAATCAATGCCATTAACATATACAGTTGCCTTGGGAGAAGAATATAATGCTTTAACCATTGAAATAAATATGGTACTAAAACAAAACATTTCCATAGTTTTGAACAAAAACTTCCAATTAACTTTATCAAATGCTTTCTCAGCATCTAATGCTAGGAGAACACTAGGATTGTTAATGTTACGGAGAGAAGCAATAGCGTGACAAACAAGTCTAGTATTGTGTGCTGGAAGTCGTCCTTTCATAAAGCTTGTTTGGTCTGCTTGAATAATAGTATTTAGTATAGGAGATAATCTAGTTGCAAGAATCTTGGCATATACTTTACAATCTTGGTTGATAAGTGAAATGGGACCGTAGTTTTGAAGTAGTTTGTGATCTTTATCTGGCTTAGGGAGAACAATAGTTGTTGCATCTTTAAAAGATCCTTCAACAGAAGCATTGGCAGCAAAATCCCGAAATAAGGATCAAAGCATTGGAGACAATTGGCCAATGAAAGTTTTCTAGAAATCTGCTGGAATAGCATCAGGTCCTGAAGATTTTTTTAAATGTAAGGATTTAATAGCAGAGCGTACTTTCTCTCGAGTTAAAGGGGCATCAAGGGGTAGGTCTGTCAATGAGCAACAATGTTGGTAAATTGCAATTGTGAAGAAAGTTATCTATTGTTGCATCTTGAGCATCCTGAGATTTGCTATAGAGATCTGAATAAAACTTTTGAAATTGTTTAGCGATCTTTATGATGGATAGTAGCAATTGTCCTGTGGAGTTACGAATAGCATGGATCTGATTTGCAGCTTTTTTAATTAGTAAATAATTAGCACATATACAACTAGTTTTATTAGCATTAAATTGGAACTTGACTTTTTGTTTACAGAGATAAAGGCCTGCTTGCTTTCTAAGCAAAGTATTGTATTCATATCGAAGATTTTATAATTGTGTTTTAAATTGCATATCTGAGGACATTATAAAATGTTTCTCAGCCATAACAATTTGCTGTTCTAACGATGATAATTTGGCATTAAATGCCTTATTCTCATGTGCCATTGTAGAAATAGTAACACCTCTTATATATGCATTAAAAGCATCCCAATGTATAATTTTGAATGTATCTTCAGTTCTATTGTTACGGAAATAATCATTGATAGCAGATAATAGTTTATGTTGATTTGAATCAGAGAGTGCAATATCAGCATTCATTCTCCATCTCTGTGTTGGTTGAGGAATGTCAGCTAAAATTAGGGAGAACGGGATTAGAGCATGGTCTGATATTGTAATAGGTTTTATTCTGGGATTAGAAATCATGTGAGTTAAGTTTCGGGAAGATAATAGTAAATCTATACGTGACTATGTAGAGTGTGCATTAGAAAAGAATGGGAAATCTTTATCAGTAGGGTGTGTACATCTCCAATGATCCACTAATTTAGTATTTGATATAAAAGCTTTAAATAGAGAGTAGGATTTTGAGGGGCGACAGTTAACTGGAAATTCTATCCCAAAGTGGGTCAGTAAACATATTAAAATCTCCTGCTATGATAGTAGGAGCAGTTCCTATAGCTAGTATCTCGGAGGGCATACATTTCCAAAACTTGGGATCATCATGTGTAGGTGAATAGATATTAACTAAATGAAGAGAATGTTTATCAGTTTGGATATGAGCATGAATGTACCAACCATCTGAGTCCGAATTACGATTTAAAATGGTAAATGGCAATTTATGAGAGACTAAAATAGCCACACCATTTTTGCGACCCTTTGCTGGTGAAGAAACTACTTTCCCCACCCAGGATTTTTGTCATAGAGGCCGAAATGTTGTCATCAATATGTGTTTTTGTAGAAAGCAAATGTCAGCTTTACATTTATGTAAATAATCTAGAATTTTCCACCTTTTTACGGGATGACGCATCTTTTAACATTTAGTGCTGCAACATTTATCTTACAACTATTAGTCATGATAAAGTTTAGTGAACAGATAGATTAGAATAGAATAGGAGAAAAATATAGGCCAGTAAAACTGAGTGAACTAGAATTGAAAAATAGTCCATATAGAAGGACAAACAAACGAACAAGACAAACAAAACACATATAACCTCTAAAAGAGGAACACATTATAGAAAATAGTGAAACTATGAAGGAACAATCCATGAATTAGATGGAACACCATATTGCCTGCTGTAGGAAAAAAGAGGAACAATAGTAACTATTCAGCCTGACTAATCAAGTATTAATTATAGAGGAGTGTGAATCCATAGGCACTGGAGCATGAAGATCAAGATATGTAATTAGATCTGCAGGTGAAGTGAAAGATTTAGTTACATAATTTTTACATGCGCATAGCTGCAGGGTCAAACAGACTATATTTGTTTCCAGCTTCTTTCAGACTGGGGCGTAAGTCTGACAATTGCTTACGAATGGCGACTGTTTCTTTTGCGAAGTCCTGATGAATGTAAATTTTGTGTCCTTCCACCATCAGTGCTGGAATCTCTTTAACAGCCTTCAGGATAAGTATCGAATGATGATGGTGCAGTACTTCAAAGATTATTTGTGTAGGCTTAGAGTGATGTGGATTGCGATAAGAAGGTACACGATGGCCCTTGTCAAGCTAACATTTTTCAGGAAATGTTATTTTTAGTAGTGAAGGCATAAGGTTTTCCAAAAGGGACCTACAATTATGACCTTCAGTATTTTCTGGCAAGTTGAAAATACGCAAATGATATTGACGATTTCTATTTTCGAGGTCCAAAAACTGTTTCTTCATAGGGGCTATTAGGTTAACTTGAGGTGTTAACGCGTCAATCACAGCTTTATTGTCTTGATTTTGATGGTATTATCAGATATTTTCATAGTGAGGTCTGCCATATCCCTCTGAATATGCTTAATGTCACAACATATAGCATCGTGTTATTGTGTATTGCATGAATCACTTTCAATAATTTTGCCATTGAGTCAACATGTGAATCCATTATTTTAGATTTTGCAGGCGGATGAGAAGGTGCTTGCTTTCGTTTATTAGGAGGATTCTGGGGTAATTTAACATCCATTTTGAATATGATAGAGAGAACCCTTTTAGATGAAGTACAACGCAGTTAAAGAAGCAAGCGTAGAACTAATACATATACTCCAAGTAATGGTAACTGAAAGGAGTAAGCAGCAGAAAGTATCAAATATGAGGAAAAAGATATTTCTTCATGAATTTGCTGGGCACCAAAGTCTGCAGACCTCCCCTTTAAGAAAAGTTGTTAAAATAGTGGGGACAGTACCTTTAAGATGAAGTAAGTAGGTTGAGAGAACCGCCTCTCTACAGCCTGCCCTCCTCAGGCAGTCCACAGCTGTGCAGTCTCCACATAGAAATGACCTCCACATAGAAAGTGAGTCTTCAAACGCTCAGAAACATCCCCAAAGCTGACAGAGTCATGCCAAGGTATTTAAAAGGCGATATATGGGCAAAAATGTGTAAAAAAACGCTGCAATTCGACATACAAAATTGTCATTAATGACAGGCTATGATGGAGCTCAAAGCACATCCACCATCTTGGATTGCGCGCCCTCCCGCAGTCCAAGAGGTATTTTGAGTTATTAGCCATATGCATTGGCTTTGCTGCCAGTCTAAGAGTGAGAGCTCTTTTAGTACTGTAAGACTGATAGCCCGTGCTGTATGTAGAGTGATTGCTACTCTGTGAGCGATGTGAGTGTGTGGTTAGTAGTGACTGTACGGGGTCTGAGAGTGCTAGTCTGTGAAGAGCCTGAGAGTACATTTAGTAATGTTAGAATGTTCGTGTATGAGAGGTGTTAGCATGATGACATAGTATGAGATTCCTTTTCTTTGAAAGGTATAACAGTGCTGTTAATAAGTAAACTGACAGCCTACGATGGGTTTGAGAATGCTGTTTGTAGTGTGACACCTACTCTATGAGGCAGTTGAGAGTGCTGTTTGTAGGGATTGTAACTCTGTGAAGGCTGTGAGAATACTAGTCTATAAGGGGGTGAGAGTGCTTTCAGTAGTGCAAGATTGCATATGTGAGACTGCTAGCAGTCTAGATTTGCTAGAATGAGAGAAATGAGCTTGCTGTCTGTAGTGTAAGACTGCCAGTCTGTGAGGGTTGAAAGAGGGCTGTCAATGCTAGACTGCTATTGTCTGAGGAGTGTGAGTGCTGTTGGTAGAGAGTGATTATTAGACAAACCGGTTTTGATAGTCTAAGAAGGGTTCTAATCGATAAGGGATGTGAAAGTGCTCTTGTTGGTGAGACTGAAACTCTTTGACGGTGGTCTTGGACTGGCATCCTGTGGGAGATCTGATTGTTGTGCTTGTGTGGTGTTACTACTAGTCCTTGACAAGTGTGAGAGCAGAAAACTATGAGAGGTGTGAGTGCTGTCAATGGTTTGATTGCTACTGGTTTGAAATGGTGATGCCATTACATCAAATGTACTTTTCCCCTCCCTAATAATATTGACTATGCAGAAGGGCTGTGACTTTAAAGAATCTGTCCCTTCATTCTTTTGTGCATGACCATTGATAAGAGGGAAGCTCCGTGAGGGGTGGAGGTGCTAGGTCATCTTCAGATCTAATGGATGAGTCACAGGGAACAAAAACAACTACCCATAAAGAGCTCTATTGCTTTCGCATTAGCACCAGAAGTGGTACCTCTTCTGCTTCCCGATTACTTATGTTATATTTTTGGGAAAAGATGTGGTCTAACGGCCAGAGCTGCCGAGTGAGCAACTGGGGATCTAGGTTTTGGGTCCTGATGTATGCTCACCATCCTGTGATTCTGGACAAATTATTTAATCTCCCAGTGAATAAAAAAAAATCTGACCTTGTGTAATGTATTCTGGTACTCACGTAAAGTGTTTTAATGCCCTTGAGCCAAGTGCGTGTTATATAGAACTGCAAAAAAATGTTTTTTTAAAATTATCCTTGATTCACAGGTTTGACCAAATTGGTTAAACTTGAGCCCTATTATTCCGAGTCACTGATTCTCCTACCTCTAACAGAACTCATTAACATCCTGGGGCACTTTTCGCCATTTTTTCATGATAAGCTTTGGTTTGATATTTCTCTGCATTCTTATTTTGGGCATGGTTAATCGATCTCTTTTGAAGGCATAAAACTGGGAGAGAGACCACTCCACACACTTTATTGGAAGAAAGCAGAGCTACTACATATAACATTCAGCTTAGGTGTACACTCTACTCCCTAACAATTGCTCTAACAAAGAGCTTGTACCCATCACCCCACCACTAAACATTGTCTATTCCTCAAAGTCATCTACCCTCCCACTTGATAATGTTTAATCTTCAACATTTTAACATTTCCTTTTGTGTCCTTGCCGCATCGTCCTCTTCTTCATCCGCCTGCCTGCACTCAGTCCAGACAACCACACTCTTGAGTAGCTATGATATGTCTATTTCCATTCCTCTTAAACTTGTCATTTGTTTTCCTTCCTTGCTCTGAGCTCTCTTACATTGTGACCAAAAATACCTTCCCACAAGGTGTTATTTCTGTCCCCCCAGCTCGACTACCATATTTTTCTCCCATGACTGCAACTTTTCTTCCAACACTTTCACCACCTTAGCCAGCTATGTCTTATTCTCCAGCACCGGCCGATGAACCCCTTCCAGACAAAAAAATATTGCCAATCTGTATGTGATATCCACATGCCTCACTACTCCTATTCCCCTTGCCTTACAAATACTGGACTCTTCTCTGTTTACCTACTTCCTTGCTTTCTCAATAGTTGACAATTTCCTTGCTCTCCTCCATACTCTCCTGGGCAGTTACTGGGTTCATATCACGTCTGTTGTTTCCCGCCTGTCCTTTACTATTGATAAATCCCCTTTCACCATCCTCAACAATTCTATCCCAGACACTTGTACCAAGTCATTCTCCCCCAAATCTACTAGCACCACATCCATTAGTGTTCTGCGGTTCCTTAAATCTCACAACATGGGAACCAACTGGTTCCATCTCATACCCTAAATTCCTTTCCATATCTCCCCTACCTTCTTGCCATCTTCCTCCAAATGCTGGCCACTGCATTGCTTCAGTGTGTTTTCTCCTGTCCACTTCACTATGGAGTGGCTGCTGTTTGATACTTCTATTTTCTTCCCCACTGCCAACTTCATTCCTGTGGAAAAGACACAATCAATATATTGTTACTACTTCTCCAGGCCCTCTGGCCGCACATAACCCCACATCCTCTGCGAGATCCACCTATCTATCCTTCACATTCCCTCCATTCCCCATCCCATCCTGAATGCTTCTAGCACCCCCTATCTCCCATGTGAAAGGGTGAGCTCCATACTGTTGCTCCGGCCTACCATCAAGCCTCAGCCACTTCCTCAGTACTCCCAAAACCTGTCCATTCATTAGCCTTTTCCCACCTTCATGCCGAAACAATGGCCCGACCTTCACCCATTAACAAAAGATATTCCTTCACCACACAGATACTGCTGTCACCTGACCTGTCAATCTTCACTTATGACCCATGGCCTTTCTGGTCAATTTTATCTCTCACAACCTGTATCCGCAGGTTATCCCTTGATAATCTCACATCGCTCTGTTACACACACCAACAGTGCTGGGTTCCCACCACTTCAGAAACCCTGAATGCACCACAAAACATCACCACAAATGTGGCTCTGAAAAAGCCCTACCTCCGAGGCAGATGCATATGCAACTCTTGCGTGAGTCATGATGCCCTCCAAAACCTTCACCGCGATCGCCCTATGTTCATCTCTCCTTGTCCCCCCTTCCCATGCCTATCCTTCTAAAATTCTGTTCACAAATTCACCCACTTTTGGTTCGTACCCCCAGAAACATTTCCCAAAGATTACCACTCCTTCCAGTTTCCCCAAATGGCCACTGGCGAGCTGCCTTTTTCCACCATCGACATCACAAACTGCTTCACATCGGATTTCCTCTTCTCCATCCCCACCATGTCACTCCCCCTCTTGTTTGACCTGCTGTAAGAAATTGGGTTATTGGTTGAGGGGGAGGAGGCCCCACTCAGACAACAACCACAATCCTTATCAGGAGGAACCAGAAAACTCACTAAACTAACCTGTGCTTAGCACTCTGGTAGCTTGGCACCAAAGCAATCTGACTTAACTTAGACGCAATGTGTAAAGTCTGCAGCACACACACTGCAATAAAGTGAAAACACAATACAAGAAAATAAAAACAATTTCAGAAAAATACAGAACATTGTAATGAATAAAATGATACCAGAAAGTCAAAAATTCAATCAGTAGAACCAGAGATATGCAATTTTCAAGCTTTAGGTAGATATAGAGCCTAAAAGCACAAAGCGCCACTAGAAGTCATCTAGTCATGCTAGACAGGGGAAAGCCATAAGTTCAGGCCAATGGAGCATGGGCTGGATACAGGGGCAAGGTTAGTCCCACTGAAAAAGTTACCTTCTCAGAGTTTGGTGCAAAGAGTTCTGTTTGTGGTGGAGGAGGCCACAAGAACAGAGAGAGCATCGCCGATGGTTGTTGCTGCAGCACGAAGAGCATTTCTCATGTTGCCAGTTGTCTCTGTAGGTTGCTGTAGTACAAAAATTCAGGTTCACTAGAGCTTTGTGTTGGCTGTTGGCGTGGACTGCAAGGTCTCGGCGTGAACTGGCCCGTTCGCGGTTATGAAGAATCCAAAACTTCAGGACTTCTCCTTTCTTCACAGGAGGAGCTCAACTGATGCCAGCCAAGGGTCCAGAAGCTGGAGTGGCACCTCTTGGGTATTAGGAACTCACTCCAGCATAGACCAGCAAGGCTCAGGCAGGTCCAGGCTTGTCCAGTGCAGTAGGTTAGCTGGGACGTGGCAGGGTGGCCTCTGGAGCTTGTTGTGTCCATGTAGCTCAGACAGGAGGTCAAGAACTGACCCTTGGAGTCACTCAGGTTAGCCTTGGATGAGGGTATCAGGTGCATTCTTCCTTCTCAGAGAGCAAAGCAGTCCTCAAGCAGCAGGGCAGTCCTCTGGTAGCATCAGTAGAGTCCTCTGAGGTTGGGGGCCTTCTTCTGTGATGTTCACAGGTCCAGGAGTGTACTGAAAAGTGGCTCTGGATGTTCAATATTTATACCTGGTGGCAGCCTTTGAAGTGGGGACATTCCTTGTACTACCCCCACATCTGGTTCTGGAAAGTCCTTCCTTCTCCTATTATGTCTCCAAAACTTCTGGGGTGACAAAAAACTAGTGTCTAGTTCCTTTTTGTGTGCTGGAGGAAAAGCAGTTTGAAATATAAGTGGGGCTGGGTACAGCTCCCCCAATCATCCTGGCAGATGGCCCATCCTGTCCACGCCTAATCCCCCTTGTGTCACTGTCTGGATGGAATACACAAACCCCAAACAGCAGAGCCATTCATAGTCATGTGATCCAGAATGGTGGTAAAAAGAACAAATGGTTAGGACAAGAAAAGGCCAACTTTCTAAAATTGGTATTTTCAGAATTGTGACTTAAAACCTGACTTTACCATTAAAGTTAATTTGATTTAAAATTGCATTGATTGGAGCCTAAACACTATATTTCTGTCTGCTACCAATCCAAAGTTATCACTTATTAAATGAAATAAGGTAACCCAGTATTAGTCAATGGAGGAGCTAGGCCTTAAGTACTGAAACACAACTTTAGGAGTTTTTCACTATCTGGACATGTAAAACGTAAGTACACATATCCCACTTTTTAAATATAATACACACTTCTCTATGAGCCTTTTGGTTCTACCTTAGGGATGACCTATAATTATTGAAAAGGAAGGTTAGGTCTGGTAAAAGGTTTACTTTGCCCATTCGAAATAGCTGTTTAAAATTTCACTACAGGCTGCAGACATGTATGAAAAGGCTACTTTATTGGGTGGCACAATGAGTTCACTAGTAGCATTTAAGTTACAGACCCTGGGTACATGTAGTATCATTTACCAGGGAATTACAAGTAAATTAAATGCACCAATCAGGTGTAGGTCAATTTTACCATATTTTAGGGAGAGAGCACAAGCACCTTACCACTGGTTAGCTGGGATAAAGTGCACAGAGTCCTGATGCCAACAGAAACGGGTTCAGCAACAGAAGGCGAAAATATGGGGAAGCCACTGTAAAAAGGGTCAGGTCCAGCACTTACTCTTCACAAACTCAGTCCAGGCCTTTTTATATGACTTCCTCGTGGAGACTGCTAGCGAACCTAGTGTCAATTGACACACTCTCATCTCCAACTTTCCCACAGTTCTTCTGACAACTTCTCTCCTTCTTACGCTGCATCCAGTGCCAAACCATGGAACCACGACCACTGAAATCGAGAGAAACCATCTCCTAACTTGTTTTCAGGCTTGGGTATGTGTCTCACTTTGAACAGCACTTTCCACGGCAGACATCTCAACAGCATCTCTCTCAGCAATCTCAGCACCCAATGGTCAACTGCAGACAGCATGTTAATCACATCCACAATGGCTGCATTGTCAATCATACACAATACTTACATATTTGCCAGTTCCGCTCCCCACAGGCTCAATGACCAGCAATACTGGGAAGAACTCCAGGAATGCAATGCTACGTCTGCGGCATACCCATTTCTTCAGCTATCTGTCAGCACAGCATTGCCTCTCCCAGTGTAATCCAAACCATTTTACTTCAAATACATTGAGATTATCCTGATATTTTACCAACATATCTCTAGGGAAATCCACCTTGTCATACCATTATACTCATCGAAGAATCTAAGCCAGATTCCCAGGTCCTGCTTCACTCCACTGATTTTATTGCATGCTTCATGGCCAGGGCCATGTGCCTGCAGGATGTCTGTACCGTTAGCACCACCCAGGATACAAAGTTCGGTTTTACTAAAGCCTGCTCCAGTTTCCAAAGCTTGCACTTCGGCTTGGATACCACCTCGCGCAACATCATCCTCAGTGCCATCAATTTGTCTAATGGTAACCAAGACATCATGATTTGAATTTCACCTCTATGCCTAGAAAAGTCGGGGTCATCGCAGGGCCTTCTGTTTTCTCTTCTGCTAAGGGCACCTCCTGCATGATTGCCATCAACCTGGCGCATTCCCCCTGCCCACCTGCCCGGTTCACAAAGAAAAAGTAATCTAGATAGTGAATCGCTTGCTCAAAGCCCACCCTTGTTCTGATCACCTATTCTAGGAACATGCTAAAGCCATCAAGGGCTGTACAGGCCACTGAGCACCCCATATCCACATAGTTGTGACCTCATAACCATATCCACATAGTTGTGACCTCCGAACTTGATCCCCAGCAGCAAGAAATCCTTTGGGTGAACTTGCAGTAAGTGGAATGCTAACTGTATGCCATGTAATTAAGTGATCCTGGGCAACCATGTTTACATCACTTTACATCACATTAGTTTATAGTCCTTAATGATGCCATTCAGTGTAGAGAAAGAAATCAATTTTCTTTACCCAGTCCTGCATAACTAGGAATTACCAACAATTGGCAGCAGTAAGAAAATACCTCTTTTTGCATGATCACCCCCATTTTTATGGACTGATGCTGTTGGTTTTTGCACTCTGCTTACTGGGACCCTGCTAACCAGGTCCCAGTGCATGTACTCTGATCTGGTCGAATTAGTAAAAATACTGTTTGGCACATTTAAGTTACATACACATCCCTTGAATATGGTACATTGTGTACGCAGGGCCTGTAAGTTAAATGTCACTAGTGTTCTGCAGTACTTATTGTACCACCGCTAAAGTGACCATGTGAAACATTACTCTAGGGCCATAGCAGCCTCTCAGGGCAGCTTAAAAACTGCTATTTCGACCTATTAAAATCACCCTTTTACAAGGGCCTATATGTTCCTTTTAAATAGTAGTAAGTCACCCCTAAAGTAGGCCTTACTAACCCTAAAGCAGGGTGCATAGTATTTTAAAGTAGGACATATGTATTTATTGTTTTCACATGTATTTACAGTGAAGAAGGCCCCAAACCCATTTTTCACTGTAGCAAGGCTGGCTGTGCCATACGAAAACAATGGGTTACTTTACTACACTTAATAAAGTTAGCTTTAAATTGGCACTAGCTAGAAAAATAATTCAAACACTCATTTTTATAGTTCACGCGTAATACCAAAGTCTAATTTTGTCTAACTGTTTCAGAAATAGTTACTTTAGAAAGTCACTATTTTTCTGCCTAAAGCCTCTGGCAGTCTTTTCAGAGTTAATCCCCAACTGTCACCTGCCAGCCTGCTGTCCCCCTACAAGGGGATGTGAATGTCTCCCAGTAAAGGGAACAAACGGACCTTCTGCGAGAGGAGCTGTGACCTTCTCCTGACAGGATACCCTGGGGGATGTGCCCACCAACTGCACATGGTTTAAAAGGGGCATTCATTGTGACAGGCAGATGTAACTCACACCTGAGCCTGTCCTTTCCATTGTCTAGGTAGTAAGGATGGCACCAATGATAGTGGCAGGAAAACTTGTTTCAGAACCGTTTCGCGGGGGTGTTTATTTTCCCTAGACAGGCCTTAGGGGTGTACCCAGGGTTCTGTCCAGGGAAGGAAAGGTTCTACCATATTGGATATTGGCAGAGCAGTGTACTGTGGGATTTCATAGGGTCAAACCCCAGGAAGTGATGTCAGGATGCCCTGGGGGATGTGCCCACCAACTGCACATGCTTGGGCATTCATTGTGACAGGCAGATGTAACTCACACCTGAGCCTGTCCTTTCCATTGTCTAGGTAGTAAGGATGGCACCAATCCTAGTGGCAGGAAAACTTGTTTCAGAACCGTTTCGCGGGGGTGTGTTTATTTTCCCTAGACAGGCCTTAGGGGTGTACCCAGAGTTCTGTCCAGGGAAGGAAAGGTTCTACCATATTGGATATTGGCAGAGCAGTGTACTGTGGGATTTCATAGGGTCAAACCCCAGGAAGTGATGTCAAAGTGGGTAGGGTTGCTCCTGGGAATCTTTTCCCTATTGGTCAGGGAGTTTCCTCCACCCACAAGCTGGTGCCAGGCATACATGTAGCATCCCTGGCTATCTTCTTCAGATCTGGGCCTGTGGAGATAGAAGAAGGACTGCACCTGTTGTTGAACCTGTGGAGAGAGACTCCAAGGGCCTGAGTTGCTCCGAGGACAAAAAATGGACTCCAGTGGTCAGTTGGCTGACCTCCTGTTAAGCTACAAGAATATGAACGGAGCTATTCTGTCATATAACCAAATAAAAAGGGACTCGAGGGTGGGCTCTTGAGCGTATAGCGCCAACTACAGAACCGACCCCTAACAACAATTAATGTATACACTGCTATCACAGAGCAAGGTAAATTCCTGAAGGGGAGTCCTGGAGAAGTTAGTGAGCACAAACATGGGAGGATTTTACTGGGAGACGATATGAATGTTGTGTGGAACACAGACCTGGACAGGAGTGGAGTGAGAAGGCCAACCATTGGTGCACTATCTGGGACCATCCGGAGTAAGATTAAAGAGCTTGGTCTTGAAGACACATGGAGAACCCTCCTCTTTTGGTGGAGGGATTACACCTTATACCCAGTGGGTAGGGGTAGGGAGATGCAACCCAGGTGATCCCAGACATTAAATATGGGTCTGTCATACCCAGCAGAGAAGATTGAAATAAATGGATAAATAGAAGTGTTCTTTAGGATGAATGGGGAAGACGACACTTCCCTGCCAACTGGCTGGGACACACTGAATGTGACTATAAGGGCTGTAACAATGGTGCTATCAGCAAGACAAACAACAAATAAACATTTTTTGGAGAGTAAATTGACGTAAGAAGCAAAGTCCTTAAAAAAATGGATAAAGCTCACTCCACCCACACTACGCTAAGGCAGCTCACCATCCAGAGAGACCACATATGCCAAGGAGGAGCTGCCTTTACTGAAAGTGAAACACATGGTCTGTGAGAAGGATAACAAGGTGGGCCCCATGTTACACCGAAAGGTTTGCACACAGGGAGGAAGAGGGCACATCAGGTGAGTTAGAAACCCAGTGAGGAGATGGGTGCATAAGGATCGCGAGAAACAACCCCTTCTTAAAGTCTAGTTTCAGCTACATTATGATAATGAGCACATGATTTGGGGCACAACAATGCCTTCCTTCAATCCTCTAGGAACCCCTCTCCCTATGGTGTGGGTGAGTGTTCTTAATCCATCGACCACTGGAGCAGAGATTCTCTTGGTCCTAAACAATATGAGCCCCTATAGGTCAACAGGCCCACAAGCATACTTTTGAGCTTTATAAACTGGTCCTCCCACAGCTGAGTGAAGAGATGATGAGGCTATGTAACTTGTTTGCAGAGGGATAGCGAGTGACACAGTTGATGCAAGAAGAATACATAGCTTTAGTCCCCAAACCAGGTAAAGACATGGAAGAATGTGCAACTTTTAGGACAAAGTCCCTTCTGAATAAGATGTCAAAATCTTCACTAAAATTATGACCAACAAATTAGGCATTCTAATGCCTTTTTCTTGGACTCTAATCAAGGGGGTTTCATCAAGTGCAAGCAGGGGAGCAATAGCATTGAGAGAGTAGCTCATCTCATGGAGAAAGCTAAGAGCAAAGGAATCCCAATGCTTTTGACAGCCATCGATCCCAAGAAGGCATTTGATTGAGTTAGCTGGCCTTATCTAGTTGCCATCTTTTGGTAGATAGGTCTAGAACCCAGGATGATTTCCTTTCCCTTAGTGTGAGGACACAGCAGGGGTACCCGTTGTCTCCCCTGCTATTTGCCATGGTGGTAGAACCACTGACTAGAGCAATTAGGAACCACCCACATATAAGGGAGCTTGAATTTGGTGAAGAGACAAACAAATTCTGTTTTTTACCTGATGATGTGTTACAATAACAGAGCAGGCAGAATCAATAGGAAATGGCACCTTCCTGCACAAAAACAATCCTTTGAGGGATTTTCCTCTTTCTAAGTGTGCTGCAGAATACAGCACACTTAGAAAGAGGAAGAAACAAGGAGAAATAAAGATAATTCTCCTTGTTGCACCTCTGGTAGGGAGGCGTAAAATTCTGACGCATTCTCAGGTTTACCAGTTGTGGTAAATCTGAGAATGTGTCAAAATGCATGGGTGTGTGCTTGGGGACACCCACTCTCCACCCATGGCACACCTCCTCTACTCAGAGTAATGCAAGTCAGTGATTTTGCGCTGCCTTGTTACTCTAGATTTATCAAGTCATGCAGTGCCACGCAAGGTGGCCTTGCATTGCTTGATAAATCCCATTTACACTTGCGTGGTGCAAGGGTGACGCAAAACCTTGATAAATATGGCCCTCAATGCTCCACAGCTGTTGTGAGCGATAATTACAATGTGCTTGGCTCTGCCTGTACAAGTCCATCACAAACGTTTCATAGGCTACACCGATCTCACAATGCGGTGCGTGGTGCTAAGCGATACAGTGACCCACAGCTAAAATGAGATTCATTTATAAAAAGTTAAATTAAAGACGCTGTTCGCCAGTGGACTTTTGGCACCAATTTGTATGAAAACCTTTCAAAAGCACTTCTCGGGTGAGAGCAATAAACCTGAGTAGTTTATATTACAACTTGTGGAAAAATAAAGAAGGAAATCGTAAAACAGAATATTTTTAGTACAGGAAAGAACTGTACCATCAAAAGACAGAAAACCTTTCAAAATAGGCAATATAAAATATTAAAAGGTAAAGCGTCTGTCATGCTATGTCAGTTATAAGAGAATTCTGCTTAAATTGAACAGTGCTGTGTGCCAGATGACTGCAGCTGAAATTTACAGCTGGATTTCACAATAGCTTTCTGGGAGACTGTGGAAGTAAAAGAGGACCTACTTATTGTATAGTCATTATCTCAAACTTATTTTTGGTGGAAATTACTTCCAAATACCTAGGTTTCAATGCATTTTGTGTTTAAATTTTGTGAACAAAAAATTGTAAGTAAGGTCCGAATGAAGCACTAGATTACGCAAGTCTCAAGGTCCCATTTTCCATTATTTGCCACTCATGATATGCACGTGCAGATTACATGTGCAAATTCACAGACAATACATGACCTAAAATACAGTGACGGGGCTACCCAGCAAAATGTTATCCATAGCATGGGAGATTACTGCACTTTACAGAAATGCAAACGGTTTGGGTTGAAAGGGAGCAACCTGAAAGAGGCGTCATTAGGTCCATGAAAAGTGTATTATAAATTACATAGCTGCTAGAAGAGGAGCCTTGAGGCAAAAGGTGGTCCTCTACTCACACAGTGCCTCTATGTGTCTGACATCATTGGCACTCTTCGCCATCCTGTGAAGAACCGTTATCCCAAGCTGGACTTTAATGAACACTAAACGATTTTCTACAGAGTGGGTTTCCAGCTTGTGTGTGAGCAGCTATGTGTGCTCAAATAGTTGATTCTTTGTTCGCCAATAGTCCCAAGACACATGGGGAGATTGCAGCCTTAGCAACAAATTGGCAAACAGCCCTACTCTTGCCTGCCGTTCTCTCTCTCTCGCTCTCTCTCTCTTTCTCTCTTGCTCCCTCTGTTGCTCCCTCTCTACCACCCTTATGTTACTGCTGAGCCTGCTACAATAAACCCCCTGGAGCTAGAGAATCTTTGGAAGGCCACGTGGCAGCCCCTGGCCTTCAAAAACCAGCTACGAAAGGCACAAAACCCTCAAAGGCCATGTGGGTTAAATGGCCAGTCCGGCCCTGCCAGGCCTTGGTATGAGTCTTCCAAAATATTTTGTTTGCATTTTTGTGGTGTCTCAAATGCCCAGGCAGTGCTGATGCACCACAGTTTCGCCCCTTCCCAGGACCTCCCTCCGAGGTCCTGCCTGCTCATCGCCACGGTAGTATCACACACTGGAAATTATTCACAGGTTGGCTGGTATGACCGTTATGTCAAGGTTCCAGGAAGAAAGTGTTTGACATGTTGACATTGATACGTTTCGCAAGTTTTCTTGTAAACACAGCCCAATGGATCCTTCTTGTCCCTCAGGGAAGCTCAGCTATGTATCAACTTACCAGCTTTATTAGAAGGAACAGACAGGCTGTGATCCACACATCTCCCACAACTTTCTTGAAATATTATGTATTGTGTGAACAATCAGTGACCGTATGTATGCATGTATTTCTTTAGTGTGTACTTAGCGAGAAAGCAGCGGAACGCTGTACAGAGCAAAATACAAGCATAAAGTCAGGAAAGGTAGCTAGTTTGTCGGCTAGTAATGCATTGTGATGTAGCGTTCTTTATAGAGGTGCGTCTTCAACACTTTCCTAAATTGGACCAGTGTTAGGGCAGTACTGATGTATAAGGACATATTGCTCCAGAACCTTGGAACACAGATGGAAATGGCCTGCTCCCTTGTTTTTTCTTATGCACTTCCTTGTCTGCAGTCTGATGGTGTCCACTGGCTGGGGGTGTGCTGAGAACCACCTGAGCTGGTGATCTTGTCCGCAGGGGTGCTGGTTGTGATGACTAATGGAGTTCAATAAGGATGGGGGTGATGTGATCATATTTCCTCATGCCTTGGATTAGATGTCCTACGTTATGCAGGCTGCCCTTAAGTGGTGCCAGTGTGGAGTCTGAGGGTCTGTGGAGGAGGGAGTAACCGCCATCTAGATGGAAGAATATAAGGGCATGAACTGCAGTTCTGAAGTCCATTTCTGGAAGAAATGTTTTCACTTTCTTTAGAAGAGACTGTCAGGATTACATTTATATGTATTAGGTAGGTTGCTGACACTCTTCCTCCAATGATGCACAAGCACAAAAAAATCCACGCTGCCATTTTTAATGGCTTAATTAAAATATTAAAGCTCCGTTTTAGTGCAGAATGTATGTAAAGGCATAATGAAGATATAAAAATGATAGTGACTAATATAAAGTTACACATCTGAACACTATGAAAATGACAGCATAATACGTGGCAGTCTTTGATGGAGTCCCTTCTTTCCTATTACTAACAAATGTTCACATTAGCATCAAAATTGCGGAAAATTATGACTTTCCCCAATGGCAAGCGTGAAAACCTCTATATTGCTTACATTTTTCCAGTCGGTTGCCTCCCCTTGCCAGTCTTCATCTCTGTTATGTCACTTTTTCCAAAGAGCATGACCTTGGCAGAGATCATATGTTAAATTTGTTCTTTCTGAAACGTTGGGGGCTCCTCTTTTGTTAAGAGGCTTGTGCACATGCTTATATTACATTTTCCAACCTTATTTTGGGAAAAATTAACCACCTTGTGATCTTTGATATAAGGTGGGATTAAAAGTGTGTAAATACCCTTGCATATTCACTGCAAGAAATTGGGCTACTGGTTCAGGGAGATAAAACCCTTCTCAAGCAGCAACCACAATTCTTCTTGGGGTGAAGTCACAAGCAAAGCCTAAATTAAACTGTGCTCAATCATCGGGTAACTTGGCATAGAGGAGTCAGGCTTAACTCAGAAGCAATGTGTAAAGTATTTGTGCAACACTTCTAACAGTAACACAATGAAAACACACCACAAAAGGATCCCACGCCAGTTTAGAAAAATAGAGTAGGTTTTAATAAATAAAACAAGATCAAAACAACAAAAAAACAATCAGTGGAATCGTAGATATGAAATCTTTAGAGATTTTAGTAAATATAGCAACAAAAGGCACAAAGCACCAAATGTGAATATCTCGCCGTGCCAGACCGGGAAAAAGTCATAAGTTCAGGCCAACTGCGATGGAGTGGGGTCTGCCTACAGGGACTCAGTTAGGCCTGCTGAACAGAGCACCTTAAATCATGGTTTGCCGAGAATTGTGAGGGTCCACGTCAAAGATGCATTGCACAGCCAAAGCGATGCATCGGTTCCGAGATGTGGTGAGGCTGTGGTGCGAGGTCCTGCATCATCATCAGGGAGCCTGTCGAAGAGGGCTTGCAAGGCACAGTCCGGCATCGGGGATGAATTGCTTCCAAGGAGCTGTGAAGCTGCGATGAGGAGTCTGGCGTTGTTGTTGAAGCTGCCTTCAACGAGGGATGCGAGGGCCTGCTCAAAGGATGTGTCGTGAAGCTTTGATTCCAATGAGGCGGCAGGCTGCGATGAGGGTCTTTGTAACGGTTCTGATCCACACAGCAGTGGCAATGCGTCGGTTCGGCTTGGGGTTGCACCGTTCAGCAGAGGAGATGCATTGGTTCTGCTGGATCCACAGAGGCTGGCAGAGCACCTTAGGTCCATTTTCAAAGGTCCAGGACTGGTGTGTCACCACTTGGCAGAATAGACTCACAGATGGCAGACTCCAGGTGCTGGGTTCAAGGTTGTTGGAGCCTTCTGTTCCTGAATCTCTGGTCAGGAGGCCATCCAACCTGGCCTTGGAGTCACTTTGGGGTCCTGGGTTTAACAGATGCAGGTCCAGTCCTTCTCACCCAGGCAAAAGGGCAGCAGGCCAGCACAGCAGGGCAGCAGTCCTTCAGAACAGCGGTTCAGCACAGTGGCAGTCCTTCCAATAGCACAGCAGTCCTTTTACCTGGCAGAGTAGCCACAGGTCCAGAGGTGTACTGAAAATGTGGTATCTGAGGTCTAGTATTTATAGCCTGTTGTGCCTTTGAAGTGGGAAGATGCTTCTAGAGGCTTCCCTTTGAAGTCCCCAGGCATCCTTCCTTCCCTGTCCTGACTCCAAACTAACTACATGGGGAATGCAGCCCTTTGTGTGGAAGCAGGACACAGTCTATTCAAGTGTATGTAGGGCAGTGTTCCGCTCTGCTCTCCCATCCTGCCAGTGATGGCTCATCCAGGCACACCTAAGCTCTCTATTGTCTGTGGCAGTCTAGGAGGAATACACAAAGCCCAACTGTCAGCTACACTCAGTCATGTGACCCAGAGACAGGATACATGCACTAAATGGCGAAGGCAGGAAAATGGCAATTTTCTAAAAGTGGCATTTTCAAAATTGTAATTTAAAATCCAACTTTACCATAAGAGAGGATTTCTCATTACAGTTCCAAAGACAACAAACATGAACTGGTTACTGCCCCCATTTGGAAATAATTATTGCTCATTACATTGAATAAGGTAACCCCAATGTTATCCTACTGGAGAGGTAGGCCTTGCAGAAGTGAAAAACAACTTTAAGAGCTTTTGAATACCAGGACATGTAAAACCTAAAGTTCCTACTACTGTTTAGATACATTGCTCCCTGGCCTTAGGGCTGTTAGGGCCTACCCTATGGGTGACTTATATGTATTAAAAAGGAAGGCTTGGGACTGGCAAGAGGTTTAGTTTCCGGGGCACGGCAGATGGAGCTAGCACAAGTCTCTGGGAAGACGTCTCAGGGAGAGAGTCTTTCTCCGCCCGTCCCCCGACGGAGCTGACTTGCAACACAACAGAGTTACAGGTACAACTCACCTATAACCAGTCATTGTGCTATTTAGCGCACGTAAGAAGAAGGGTAAGTGCATCACTTACCTACACACGTTACGAAACAGTAAACGTCCAACCACTTGGTCCTGAAGAAAGCCCAACGACCTGACTGGGCACACAGAGGCTGAAACATGTCGACCACTCACGTTTTTTAAGCAGGTGCTATAGAACAGTGACTCTTCTATTCACGCACCATCTCCCTTTTTAGCTTTACCCCATCATCAACACAATAAAAACTTAATAGATGGAGGTAATTTTAAAAGCACTTCACTCTCACCCTCACCATCTCTGATCACTACTGTGAATACCAGTTGGTCTCCCTCCAGGTGGAGGAAAGCATAAAAAAGACCCGATGATGATGCTTTTCACGTAACAATCCTTGCGGAAAACCAAGATATACCGCACTTACGGATTTCATGTGAATGAGGGTTTTTAAAGACGGTAAGAACCCCAGACCCTGGCTATAAACAGGATGAGTGATTCATTCTCCTTTGAGTACTTGCTTATCGGATGGAAGCCGAATGAATCTCAGCTTCGCTCTCCCTCATTTGATTGTAAGAAAGAGGTTTAGTTTGCCAGGTCAAAGTGGCAGTTTACAAACAGCACACACAGGCTGCAATGGCAGGCCTGAGACATGTTTAAAGGGGCTACTTAAGTGGGTGACACTATCAGTGCTGAAGACCGACCAGTAGCATTTAATTTACAGGCCCTGAGCACATATAATGCCACTTTACTAGGAACTTATAAGTAAATTAAATATGCCAATTGGGAATAAGCCAATGTTTCCATGTTTTAGTGAGTGAGCACATGCACTTTAACACTGATCAGCAGTGGTAAAGTCTGCAGAGTCCTAAGGCCAGCAAAAACGAGATCAGCTAAAATAGAGGAGGAAGGCAAAAAGTTTAGGAGAAGACCACCCTGAGGCTGGCAGGTCTAACACTCACCAAAGCCACTGAGCTTTTCTACTAATGTCACACTTTAAGACTTTATCACATAGTAACTAGAAATACACTATCAAAACATAATAAAATATGATTTTACAGCAAGCATGTAAATGAAACAACAAACACCAGTTATACATTGCAAAAAATATGTGCGGCCTTAGGTAATGATAAACATAACAAGCAAATTTAATTTATGTGGGTGCTTAGAGGCAGAAATAAGGCAAAACATACAACGTGGAAGACGAAGTACAATTGCTATGCTGGGTAAGGAGTAAAAACCTTTCATCTGCATTGCAAAAGTCTTATACAATCGTATTAGTGAGTGGGCAGAAGAGAACTCGGTCCTACATTCCTGTCAATATGGTTTCAGGAGCAGAATTGGCACTGTTGAACAATGTTAAAATTTGTCCATGATTATTGGGAAGTACAAACTCGCACGTCAGTCACCCAAATATTTAGCCTTTTTGGATCTGTCCTAAGCATTTGACTGCATAAATTGCTCAAAGCTCTGGTCCATTCTTTTGGCACAGGGGTTGGATGATACATTGGTACACATCCTAGCCTACCTGCATTCAGATATGAAGGCTAAAGTTAGGACCACCGCCGAGGGTGCAGTATCGTCAACAATAGATGTCTTTCGTGGGGTGAGGCAAGGGTGCGTGCTGGCCCCCTTTTATTAATTTTTTACATTACTAACCTTTAAACATTTTTAAAGTATCAAACCCCTGATGTCCCAATAACCAATGACTCTCCCTTACTGATACTTCTGTATGCGGATGATGTCGTCTTGATGGCGCATACGCCAAGAGCACTGCGGCGGCTTGTGCATGGTTTTGTTGATTTTATGGCCACCTTGGATTTGTATATGAATTTAAAAAAAATCTTTTATAATGGCTTGTGTACCTAAGAAACATCGTATGTCCTCTCTTTTGCTAGGCAAAACTGTTTGAACAAATGTTAGCACTTTTTCTTATTTGGGTCTAACATTTACAGCTACTGGCTCATGAGCCCACAAGTTGTGCAAAGCAGGCTAATACTATAAAAATCTATTGGCACTTTAATTTGCCTACCACAACCGGGGGGGCAGGGGGCCGCTTTTGACACTACTGCAAATATATAAAAAACAATGTTTGCCTACATCAACGTATGGCACAGAAGTGTGGGGCGTCCAGAATAGAAACCCTGTACAAGCCGAGGAAAATAGGTTTTGCAGACAGGCTCTTATGGCACCTATTTCTTCTTCTACTTTTATTTGCCACAGAGAATTGGAAATTCCTTATATCGAGGCCAACATCAAAGCCCGACCGTCTCTACTATGGCTATCCATCTGGAAAAATGATAAGTCTTGTTTAACCAGAGATATCATCCTGGATTGCCTTAGTTGTGAAATTGTACTGAGATTTCATGGCTTTGCAGTGTCGGATCCAGCCTTTGCTCTGTCAACCTAGAACAGGTTTTTACTGACCCAACCAGTAATTTACACATCAGTAAAAAATAGTTTCGGAAGTTATGGTTCTATATGATCAGGCTGTTTCTGAAAGATTGTGTTTGGAGAGACAAAAGGTGAGTGTGGCAACCTACATGCTAGCAGCTCCTGTAGATAAAATCGCATGGTATCTGACTAGAGTCAGGAATCAATGGTAACGGAGTCTTCTGTTCCGGTATAGGGCAGGCACAGTCAAATATTTGCTGAGCTTCCCAATGGGTCTTAACACCGATCTGGATTCTTTACCTTGTCCTTGCAACAGAAACTCAGGGCAAACAAGGTTGCATTTTATGTTTTTCTGTGTTTTTTTTGTACTATGTATCCAAAGCATTTTCTGATTCCCTTTTTAAAGAAACGATGTATTAAGAATTTGAGGGATCTATTACATATGCTTTTTAATTTGGTGGATGAGGAGGAAATTATTCATTTCTGTGCTTTTTTAAAAGCAGCTGTTAGAGCTCGCCACACAATGAACACTTTATGAATCTGCCGCTTGGTTTTAAATACGGGATTTTATGCTTTATATACTTTTGATGGGGAGTGAAATGTTTAATGATTGAATGCTTTTTATGTATTTGTTTTTAGCATTTTAAACTCTTATTGTATGTGTTTAACTGTTTGGCACTGCACTTTCATGAGTACAACTCGTTTTTTTTAAAACAAACTTTATTGGGTTTTTCCGGTTTACAAAACTCTTCACCGTTATACATTTGTTATACAAAGAGCGTCTGCTTGTTATTCCTTCCTCTATATTACAGTGTCGCTCCAGTGATGCAGTCTAGCATAAAGTCTCCAACATAATACACATTATTGCATTCAAATATATCAATGACATAAATGACAACATTCCAATTGCAACCCGTTAAACTCCCCCCTACCCCCTATGCACTCCCCTCCCTCCCCTGGGCTCAGATTTTAATAACTCGTGAGTCATATTTGCGTCTCTCCCAACAACCTGAGTGAGGCTAGCCCCGCTCCCCCGATCATCATGCTATAGTCCTGATTGTCTGTGGTTTGTATGCACTCATTGCGATTGTGGAACATCCGATACACCCTCTGGGCTACTTCCTTTGAAGGCCTCCAGTATTACATCCCACTCTAACGATATTGGGTTTTTCCGGAGCCCCCTGGCTTCCTCCCTACGCAGGGATGCACTTTCCGCCCCCGCCCATCTAACCATTTCGTTATGCCATGTGTGTAATGAAGGAGCCTTAGCCGATTTCCAACGCATGGTGATGGATATTTTGGCTAGCAATAACGCCAGGTCCATAAAGCGCAACTGAACTTTTTGCAATGGTCTGCGTCTACGGAGACCAAGTAAACACACTAACGCCGAATCCCCTATATCAAGGTGGGTAACCGTCTCAAGTGTTTGTATCACCCTTCCCCAAAAAGCTCTCAATCCCGGGCATGCCCACAGCATATGGAGTAAGTCAGCCTCCAACAGTTGACATCTAGGGCAGCGATGGGTAGTGGACGGATACATCTTCTGCAATCTGTGTGGTGGCAGGTAAGCTCGGTGTAGTATCATGCATTGTATAAATTTAAACTTTGCATTTCGTGGGATCTTCCTGGGGTAATCTAAGATTCCTGCCCATTCTTTATCCGTGAACTCTCTTCCCATATCCATCACCCAGTGTGCTCGGAGAGCTTCGAGGGGAAGCCTCACATGTGCGCGAACACTCAAATATAACCATTTAATAAGGTGGCTGCCCCGGCCCATAAGATAAAGTGCTTTAACTAGTTCATGTGTCTGAGGTTCCACCCGGTCGGGGGACCACTGCTTCTTGACATAGTGTATTAGCGCAGCATGTGTAACGTACAGGGTACCGGGAGCCCCGATTTCTTGTATAAAATTGTCATGGTCCATAAGTGTCTCACCTCCGAATAGCGACCCAATCGTGTCCACCCCCGCTTCCAACCACGGACCAAGCGCCTGTTTCGTCAGTCTGCCGCTCGTTAGCGGAATCCCCACCAGCGGAATGTTACCTGCATATGGACTGCAGTTAGACGTATATTTCAAGGCCTTCTTCCAGCAGTCCAGTGCCATTTTCAACAGTGGCGGCAAGGCCGGGGGGGTTTTGCTGTGCGGTAGTAACAGAGTGTGTAAAAGCCCCTGTTCGAGGTGGTTCGTGGTATAGCCAATCTCCTGTAAATTAAGTCCTGCCGTCAAGTAGGATAGCCACTGCAGTTGGCAGGAGAAATAATAGGCTTTAAAGTCCGGTGCACCCAGGCCACCCCCTCGCGTGTCAATCTGTAGTTTCTTAAGGCTTATTCTGTGACGTCCCGTACCCCATATAAGGTCCAACAGAATAGTATCCAAAGTGTTAAAAATAGATGGGGGCACCACCAGCGGTAGATTCGCGAAGTAGTATAATAGACGTGGAAGCACCACCATCTTAGATATAGCTATTCTACCCATGACCGAGAGAGGTAGTGTAGTCCAAAACGCCACCTGAGATCTTATTCCTCTAATAGCTTTGCTTAGATTACCCTCTAGCATGTCCGCGTGGGAACGATATACATTAATGCCCAAGTATTTGAAAGTGTGTGCAGCCGTATGTAAGGTCAATCTCCCAAAAGGAACAGTGTTTGGATGGGACTGATCATGAAAAAAGAAAACGTTTGATTTGGATTCATTAATTGCTAATCCAGAGACCCTCTCGAAGTCAGCAAATATTCTCGGCATGGGGTCTAAGCCTCCCAAGAGGTCCATCACATAAAGAATTAAATCGTCTGCATACGCCGACACCAAATGTATGGATGTGTCGAGCGGGATACCGCACTGAGATGCCTCTGCTCGCAACCTCAGTGCCAGTAGCTCCAGCGCCAACACAAATAGTATTGGGGACAAGGGGCTGCCCTGTCGTGTGCCTCTATAGACACGATATTCTCGCGAATGAGTACAACTCGTATTCGAATAAAGTATATTATATATATATATATATATATATATATATATATATATATATACATAGGCATTGCAAAGGTCTAAAAAAGTGACCTATTGCTGGTGTTTGCAGACTTGTAAGAAGCAAAGAACAACAGAATCCCTCTGCCAGAGGAAAAGCTATCACTCGCCAGAGAATCAATGCCTTCACAACAAACCTGCCCATGCCTTCTTCCTTCCTGCATCATGGCAGTCCTGACTCACCTGTCTGCCCCCTCCCCTGGCAAATCCCTAATGCCCTGACGGTAGCCATAGGCCATCTTAAATTATGCTGGTGATTGCAGCTGGTGAACACTGGCACTCACTTGGAGACTGGCACATATTTTTCTTTATCAAGCTTTGTGCCAGAGAAAAACATAGAAAAGTAGGAAAAAAATAAAGAAGGAGGAAGGAAAAGATACGAAGAGAGTGACAAAGGGAGAGTCATGGATGAAAAAAGAGCCTGTTAGAGTTTGATAAAGAGACAGGAAATGAACGGATGAGGAAGAAGGAATCATTAAATGGAATCAAGAATAAGCAGCTTTCGTATTCCTCAACTCCAGCAATCAGCAGTGTTGGCAGCTGAGGAAATATTTGGGCCCTTGCATGTATCTATCTTTTTATTTTTACAAATTAAGCACTGGGTAAACAAACTCACATGCACCTTTCTCCTCTCCACGTCCCACCTTTACACCTAGAGAAGATCCAAAGATCTTCATGCACCAAGAGACAGCCCAAGAAACTCCACGTCCTTCCATGGAAGCAGATTAAGCCCCTCACAAGCTCCACCAGGTTGGATGCTGTGCCTGGTTGTAAACTGCTGGAGTGCTCCCTTGACCACAGGCAGTAGTATGGACTGCATTGTGCAAAAGGTTCAGTGAATACATCTTCGAGTGCCATAGCCCATCATTTCCTGTTTTTTTTACTGTAATCATCCACAGGATCTGTAGGGTAGATAGCCACCAGGCTCCTAATATGTTAACTAGTTCTCTCTGCCTCCCTCTGTTCTCATTTCTAGAGTATTTCATACAAATTGCTTTCAGACTGGATACATTGTGTGCACTGGAGATGTTTTCTCAACTGGGCATGACAAAGTTTGCCATAGGTACATTTGTTTGTAAATCGCATTATGGTATGAGGTGTTATGGTATGGGGATGCTCTCATTCATATCCTGCTCCTTGTGTTATGCTATTTAGAATGTATTGGCATTCTCTTATGTTCTTCTTTGTGCAGCAGTCCTTCCTATCTAACTGAAATGTATTATTAAACATGGACTGGAAAACCTTCTCCACCCCTTGCAGTCAATCACCTGGGAAAACACTAAGGCCTGCTGATACAAAATGTTCTGTTTAAATTGCCTTGCTGATTTGCAATATGCCCTATGCATCTAAAATGTCATTCTGTACAAAAAGTGAAATTTAATAATGTAAACAGGTGCAATACTTTTAAATAATGGAGTAATAATAAATTTGTATTTTTGACAGACAATCACCAATAAACAATAACAACTAAATCAGCTAATTATAGTACCTGAGTGGTACATTTTGTCTCTTTCAATCAGGATATTCAAAGATCCTGACTTGATATAGCCAAGATGTTCCCACTAGCGGGTTGTAGGGAGAATTTATAGATTTGTTTACAAACAGCATTAGATATCTTGTCAACAAGTCTTTAAAAAAGTAGTTTGAAGAAATACAGATTCTAGGATTTGTGTCAGCCAGTGTCTTTCTTGTGTTCTCAGTGGTTTGCCATTCCATGGATGAGCCGTCCACAAAGCCCGTGATTTTTTGTTGATGTAGAATTTTATGTACCATTTTGCAAAAAAGCTGATACAAAATATGTATCAGTCCCAGGATGCAACCACCTCCGTATAAGATGACGGAATCATCGTAAACCAGAAATTAATCAGTTTCAACCATTTTGATCCTTAATCTTCATTTTATTGAAATGTAAAAGCAGTGATCCAGATTTTCAAGTGCATGTATAATGCCTCCTGGCCTTTAATACAGCATGTCAAAATCACCAGTTTCATGAACAATGCGAAGTTTTTGACCCAATGCATTTTGGGCTGTATCGCCCTTCTTCAGGGGTAACTACAATACAGGAAAGAACAGTATGTCAAAAGCGTTTTTTAAATACCCAATAACTGCCAGTTTATATGAACCTTTAAATGTTTGATATCCCATGACCCCCGTAATCATGCCATTTATCCACCCTGCAAACACCCTTCGCCTTACTCATACTAAATTATACAAAATTAAGAATAAAAAGTACTAATACACCCGTGTCATGGCTTAAATTTAAACACATTTACAAGCGTGCTGGAAAGCGTGCGCTCCAATTATCTCAACACCCCCTACCTTCAACGTTCAGACCGATCGTGCAGAGCGGCCGCTTTGTGAGTTGTTCGTGCTTAAACGTAGCCGTGCCCCCACTGCCATTTATACCTTAACGTACCGCCCATTTTGAAACACGTTTCCCCGCTGTGTACAACCATTGAAATGAAAAAAATACACAGAAGTAACCACTATTGTAAAAAACATCGTGCTTACGTAATCAAATACAAATCCATATACAAATTTCAGCACTCACATAAAAACCTGTGCATTAACACCTCGTGTTATCGGCATTGTATTATGACTGTTTCAACAATTTTAAAATCGCTCTTGATGAATGTTGTTTCAACCAACAAAGACCTTAATTTGACAAATGTCCATGATTATGCAATCCACTTATCTCAATGTTAGTGTAATTCTCGGGTGCTGGGTATCCGGTGGGACGGATGCATAAACTGTGTAAGGCAAGTCTGTAACCCGCACACCTGTTTTTCTCCAAGTTTGTCAGGTTCATCAAGGTATTCATTTCGGGGTGCTATCCTAGTGTGTGCTTCTTCCCAAAGCACCAGGGAACATTCAGTGAAAAAGCTGATACAAAATATGTATCAGTCCCAGGATGCAACCACCTCCATATAAGATGACGGAATCATCGTAAACCAGAAATTAATCAGTTTCAACCATTTTGATCCTTAATCTTCATTTTATTGAAATGTAAAAGCAGTGATCCCGATTTTCAAGTGCATGTATAATGCCTCCTGGCCTTTAATACAGCATGTCAAAATCACCAGTTTCATGAACAATGCGAAGTTTTTGACCCAATGCATTTTGGGCTGTATCGCCCTTCTTCAGGGGTAACTACAATACAGGAAAGAACAGTATGTCAAAAGCGTTTTTTAAATACCCAATAACTGCCAGTTTATATGAACCTTTAAATGTTTGATATCCCATGACCCCCGTAATCATGCCATTTATCCACCCTGCAAACACCCTTCGCCTTACTCATACTAAATTATACAAAATTAAGAATAAAAAGTACTAATACACCCGTGTCATGGCTTAAATTTAAACACATTTACAAGCGTGCTGGAAAGCGTGCGCTCCAATTATCTCAACATCCCCTACCTTCAACGTTCAGACCGATCGTGCAGAGCGGCCGCTTTGTGAGTTGTTCGTGCTTAAACGTAGCCTTGCCCCCACTGCCGTTTATACCTAAACGTACCGCCCATTTTGAAACACGTCTCCCGGCTGTGTACAACCATTGAAATGAAAAAAATACACAGAAGTAACCACTATTGTAAAAAACATCGTGCCTACATAATCAAATACAAATCCATATACAAATTTCAGCGCTCACATAAAAAACCTGTGCATTAACACCTCGTGTTATCGGCATTGTATTATGACTGTTTCAACAATTTTAAAATCGCTCTTGATGAATGTTGTTTCAACCAACAAAGTCCTTAATTTGACAAATGTCCATGATTATGCAATCCACTTCTCTCAATGTTAGTGCAATTCTCAGGTGCTGGGTATCCGGTGGGACGGATGCATAAACTGTGTAAGACAAGTCTGTAACCCGCACACCTGTTTTTCTCCATGTTTGTCAAGTTCATCAAGGTATTCATTTCGGGGTGCTATCCTGGTGTGTGCTCCTTCCCAAAGCACCAGGGAACATTCAGTGAAAAAGCTGATTCAAAATATGTATCAGTCCCAGGATGCAACCACCTCCGTATAAGATGACGGAATCATCGTAAACCAGAAATTAATCAGTTTCAACCATTTTGATCCTTAATCTTCATTTTATTGAAATGTAAAAGCAGTGATCCCGATTTTCAAGTGCATGTATAATGCCTCCTGGCCTTTAATACAGCATGTCAAAATCCCCAGTTTCATGATTAATGCAAAGTTTTTGACCCAATGCATTTCGGGCTGTATCGCCCTTCTTCAGGGGTAACTATAATACAGGAAAGAACAGTATGTCAAAAGCGGTTTTTAAGTACACAACAATTGACAGTTTATATGAACCTTTAAATGTTTAATATCCCATGACCCCCGTAATCATGCCATTTAGCCACCCGCAAACACCCTTCGCCTTACTCATACTAAATTACAAAAAATTAAGCCACATTCCAGGAGATCATACTGACCTCACCCCCTACCTGGATACTGGGTTGGGTGAAATGGCTGATATAGGCTCATCCCCTTGACGTCCTGTCCGGTGGATCGGGTTGGCGTGCTCTATAGTGTGGACGACGTTCCCACCCTGCCTTTCCCTTCTAGGCATAGCAACCTGCTTATGGGGTCCAGTCACTGTTGCCTGTCCTGGGCTATGTCCTAGGCTGTGTTCAGTGCCCACCGCCTGTCAATCCAGGTCGTTAAGATCCGACAAAGTGGCATAGGTATTCGGTGCCAACTCCCATCCCTCCCACATGTGTGCACCCCCCTCCAGCTCCCTGGAATTATTAGTTGTTCGGTTAATAAGACCTGGCCTGTAGAAAAAACCTAGTGGCAGTGGTTTGATATCTGAAGCGTAAAACGGGAACTCGGAATCTGAAAGTAACAATCACGGCATCGCCATTGAAGGATTTCCTGGATTTTCCAATCCAAGCGACCCGTCTAGCCATCAGGATATTAGAATGGTCCCTTGTGTTAAATCTACTGTGTTTCCCTAACCAGTGAGATACTTTATTAATAAGATTGTCTGTGGCTTCCTCCGTACCCACTCCCAGACTGTGCACCCTCACCAGAACTACAGCATAGGGGCAATATGCCGGGGGCAGATCGATTACTGGTAGATCTGGTCCATAAGTGTTTTTTGGTCTTGCACCCCCCATTTTCATGCTCCCGTAATAGGGAATGTCAGTCTCTTGCGCCCTGGCCTCCTCTCTCCATACCACGTGATTGAAAATTAAACCTGTTACCAATCTCCTTCTCCTGAGCCCCTAGTTCACTCTGTGGCCCATTCCCCAGTGGATTGTTAGCGTTTGGTGGCCGGTCCCCTGGCTTGTGTTGCCCCTGCAAACCAGCTACCTGTGGCTCGGCCCTACTCTGGGGCGAATCATTAACAACATTAGTGACATTCGGAATAGATTTCAACATGTTCTCCACATTCCCTAGTGTCTCTCTGGCATCTGATAAACCTTTGTCCAATTTGTCCCAAAGTTTAGAAAATAGGTCGGTCATTAGGTTCGTAAGGAGTCCCCTCAAGGTGTTCCAGAAGTCCCCCATGTCTGTTGGGCCAAACGGTAGATTTAGAGTCTCATCTCCCCTTATGGTCTCAATTTTCTTTTTAACTCTACGCACTCTCCTGGGTGCTGGAGACGCTTCCCTCTCCAAACCCTTATTTTTGAGGCCTGGGGGGACCCTTTTACCCTCACCCGTTACAACTGGCCGATGAGGCACTTATACCAGGGTTGCCTTTCTTTGACACCACCCCCCCTGTGCTGGTAGCCTGCATGCTATCCATCATCTCAGCCAGGGGGCTTGTGGTAGTTACTTCCACTGCTTCAGCCCGCAACGGATCAGACACGAGGGGGCCAGCGAAGCCCATAGACAGTCTCCTCTCTGCCTTATCAATCTCCTGGGAGATAGCCCCCACCGCCTTGGCTAGATAAGAGTCAATAGTAGCCCTATTGTTATTAGACAAATGGTCGGGATTAGTGGCTTTCCTCTTCCCCATGATCGATAAAGCTAACCGCCACCTATACTTGTCAGAACCTTAGGTCGTCCACGATTAACTCAGTAATACAATTCACACGTGCTCACCCCCACTGCTTACCGCACTACTGGGCTTCCACCGGCTTAACTCAAGTGTGGTCCAGCTCAGATGTTGGTATACTGTATCCTGAGCTGCCTCTAGTCCAAAACCGACCAGCCAAGAGGGTGGGCCCAGCCCAGCCTTGTTTGGCCGCGGACGGGCATTGGCCCGGGCACGCCCGTGCGCGTCCCTTGATCTGGGGCCCAACCGCTGAATTTATGCGCCTCCGGGCACAGAGTAGAGGCGGCGACGGCCGCAGGGACTGCTGGGGCGCACAGTCCTGGCTGCCCCCTCCTTCACCACTCCACACGGGCTCCCACAACCAAATTTTACCACTTTCTCTAACAAAAAACCAGACCTACTGGCTTTGCCAATGCTTTTTTCAATCTGTGTTTAATAGAACAATATCTGGTGCTATCTGCGGGAAATGGTAGGGTGTCGTTAGTCAGACCTAGGGAGCATATGAAATACAAAACACACTCCCTCTCTATGAGACCCAGCCACGGAAATTGCTCTAAGCCCATTTAGTTAGGCCCCGTATTTCTGGTAACTCCTTCTACAGCATAAGCCACTCCCATAATGGAAATCTGAGTTTTGCAGTCATTACGGCATCTGCAAGTATTCCCTTCAGCTTCCAGCCTTTCCTCAACCACAAATACTCACATATCCCAATCACACACACTTCACTGGTCACTACCTGCTCACATTTACATACATATGGACCCACCAACAAGAATATATAGTGCCACAAGATCATAAATCATATTTTTTTTTAAATTGTATTTAATAAAAGCAGGCATACTTTTATAAACAGTTCCAAGGTCAATCTATTACAGAAGCATAAAAGCAATTTAACAATGACTAATCTAAAAATTAATACACCACAGTAAAAAGGTTTTATACGTGAGTATTTGTGGTTGAGGAAAAGCTGGAAGCTGAAGAGAATACTTGCAGATTTGATAATCTAATACGGAGCCCTGTCCATTTGGTCATTAGGGCCCCTCTAATACTATATCTTTTGTCATTACTTCATCCCCATCCATTTTTGCCCTGTAAATTTTGGCAGGTTAATCTTCCTGATATTTAGTATGCAAAACTTTCCTGTAAATAGATATTCATGTAAAAACACAGGGCCCGAATCACAAATGTAAACTTATACCTGAAGTCTAAGTTTAGACCTGAAGTCTAAGTTTAGATGTGAAGTCTAAGGGCTCAATTCACAAGAGTAAACTTAGGGCCCTTAGACTTCAGGTCTACACTTAGACTTCAGGTCTAAGCTTAGGATTCAGGTCTAAACTCAAACTTCAGGTCCAAGTTTACCTTTGTGAATTGTGTCCACATAATTCTGCATGTTATTCCTCATTTACCGACTATCAACTCAAAATATGTTAAATTTTCTGCATCTGGCAAATACGTTTCCCAGCTATGTTATTATTTAATGGGTGATGTAAATACTCCACCAACATCCGCCCCACTCGGAATCAGGGTTCCTATGTTCCTCTTCTGCGATAGTAACTCTTCTGAGTAACTCTTCTGTGCTTTTCTTTTTTTATTTGGTGTGTGCGTTGTCACTACTCGTTTACTCGTCACAATACAAGTCTCAATCAATGGATGAGCATTTCAGGATATCAGGTCTTGAAGCATAATCTCTGTGGCCTTGTGGACGTTATTCTAATTTCACACAAAGGGATCATAATTCTTCTATGAAAACATCAGATTTTGGTCCAAACTCCCTCACACTGCAGTGTAGTGGACTCTCGAACATTTACATTTTTGCTTCTCATAAACACATTGGACTTTTGTGTGTGGAAAGAAAACTCCAGTCCTCCTGGAGGTCCTGGGCCTAAACTGTTGAGTGCATATATTTTATTTAGGTTTTTAATGGAGCAACATTCTTGCGAAAACGACCACCGAGCACTGTATAATAACTAATATTTATTAGAATATTGCATATAAAGTGAAAAAAGATGAATTCGGCAGACACCATATGTAAAACAAAACAAGATGTTGAACAAAATAGAACACAATAGATGAGGTACCTACAATCGTTACTCGCACTACTTGGGGTAAATCCCTTATTTCACCATAGTTATATTGTTTACATACTGATACTGATGATTTTCCCCTTTCCGCTCACATGCTAAGAAGGTACAATTACAAGTCTCAGAACAAAATAACTGGATAACCCTCTCAAGACTAACACAGGGGGGCCTGATATGTGACTTGTGCGCCATCCGACATCTAGGTCAATGATTTAATGGCATGGTATTTTCTGCAAAGGGAGTTTCAATGACTTAGAGAAAATAATACAAGTTATACAAATGCCCTGGAAGAAAATTGTGAGTGCATCAGCACCATTGTGCTATTTGCTTTCCAATAATAAACTTCTGGTTTGGAATTTGTTATAGTAAAATAAATTTTTTTTGCTAAGCAGGCACATAAAAAATGTCGCACGCTAAGCAAAGAGCCTGAAATGAAGTCACTGCAGTGCTAGCTGCATAGAAGGCACAGAGATCTGCACCAGGCCAGTGCAGAGCTCTAATGCTGATGAGCAGCCCTGTACCAGGACTGTAGAGACTATAGCCTCCACTGACTTGGTGGACTGCCGTCCTGTCAGCCAGACTCTACATACCCTCCTTAGTACCTTTTCATACCCTCAAAACTTACCAATGTTTTCCTTTGCTGTTAAGTGGATGACAAATGCACAGCTTCTTTCTCTCCCTCTCCTTTCAAGCCAAGTCCCTTACTTTCATCCTTGACCCACCTCTCACTTCAATTCTTCATATCATCCAAAAAGCCAAATTGACATGCTTGTATCTCCACAGTAGCATGAACATAGTACATCTCCTCACACCAACCAATCTGACAACATGGGTGCAACAATGTGTCATTGTTTGCCTGTCCTACTCGTAGGCATCTTGCAGACATAAAATGCTGCCCATAAGGTGGTCATACATTCAGCAGTTGGGCTCATCTCCTTCAAAAGGATAATGAGACTAGCAGGCTGTATTGAGAGAGCTTCATTGATTACCATTTGACGCTGGAATCAATTTTGAGATCGGTTGCTTGATGCGCAAAGCTGTCCATCTAAACAAACAATCCTACCTCGCCAAACTTCTAACCATGCCAGATGCCTCAAGAAATCTAAGAGTCTAACTATCACTCTATCATAACTCTCTAAAACTTAACACCACCCAGGACCCTTACCAATTCTTCTGAGGTGTAGCAACTGCCTGCTGGAATTCTCTCTCCTGTGAGCTTGTATCTGTCTTTGATTGAAAAGACTATTCTGGAGGGATATGATACAACAATATCAAACCAATATCAATATTGCCACCACATAATTTACGTAATTTTAGATTTGCTATGCCCATATTGCCCTGTAGTTTCTCGTCTTCTGTTTTGCTCTCAGAGGAGGGCTGGATATCTTTTGTTTCTGAGCTTCTATTTCATTTGCATCAGTACCTTTCATCTTTGATCTCCCCACCCATGACTTGCCACTGCTCTCTTACTCAGCACTAGCTGTGAGCAAGGGACTTTGGTTTCATATACAACTTAATGTACACCTTACTAGTATGACAGCCTGGGATGCTTTCAGGGGCATCTGAATGTGCCTGACTAACTGAGGTCTGAGGTCCCTTGCTTCTTCGTTGGCCACAGTGAGTCAACAACTCAGCCTGTTCCTGTTGTATGTTCTGCTGTATCTTCTCCAACACACTGTGAATGTCATGCAAAGTCCAGTCCAGTAACATCTTTTTTTGAGCCCTGGATAACGTCCCTGCAAATTTGTATCTGGGACAATGAGGTTGAACAATTATATGGCTTACCTTGGACTGCATCCAGTCCACCATCCACCTACTCAGCACACCACCATTTGCTTCACCCGCATGGAACGTCATTTCCCACTGGGTCAAAATAAACACAGCACCCTCTACAGATACACTTTGAACAGCAACAGTACCCTGAGCATTGATTTCTAGATAATGTTCCCATGGTATGATCCCCATTTTGCCCTATGCTGTTAAATGCCTCAAATGTCAGACAATTCTAGAGCAGTTCAGAAAATACTTTATTCGACTCTTGAAAGAGCCATAAAAGATTGCACATACATGTTTACAATTTAAAACTTTAAAAGTCAACAGGTCCTTATACACAGAGTTTATACATTTATAGACAATAATTAATTTTTACTACGGATCTTAAAAGAGGTAAAAAGATAGTTTAAGAGACAGTATATAATTTCAGTTGTTTCTAATGAGAGTAAGTATTCCATTGCCAGTTCATGGTTGCTGGTCCCCGCAGCAAGTAAGAGTGGGCAAATAAAACGCTTCCTCTGGGGAGTATACAGACTACAGAATAAAATAAAGTGCATAGTGCTTTGACATGATCGACTATCACAGGGGCATAATGGAAGTGATGCAAACCATGTTCCTCGAGTGGAGAAAACGACTAGGTAATGAATTGTTTTTAACCGCAGCCTAGTCAGCAGAAATTTCCGCCTTTCATTTTGATCAATTTGTAGATAGAGTGCGGGTTCTCTTTGTCGCTGGGGGAAGGGTTCTAGTTGATTAGCCATGTTATAAGTAGTATCTATCCGCTGAAGGCTTTGGTAGAAAAGAGATTTATTAGAAACAAGTGAAACATTTTTAAGGGTGTCAGGATTTGTGTAATATTCTGAGACACCCATTTTAGTAAGCTTCATTTTGACGTATCTTAACCAAGGTATATCTAGGCTCTTATCCAGCCCCATACAATCGGTCAATATTGTCCTACACAAGGTAGCCTCAGGATTTTTCCAAATGTTTAACCAAAGCAACAGCGGTTGTAATGCAATATTGTCTTTCAGGTAACTCATTCCTACTTCATCATGGCTAAAAGCAACAGGGGAACTCTGGGGCACTGATAGAAGTCTCCTTAAAAGCATATTTTCCATTATTTGTAATGATTTGCAATTCATATGTCCCCAGACCCCCGCCCCAAAGGTTACCACTGAGAGGCTCTTGCTCTTATAGATACATAAAATCTCCTTGGTTGGTTTGTGGCCCAGTCTTTTAGCAAATCTAAAAATAGCATCATTGGACTTCTGGAATTGCATCATTCTAATGTTTAAAACGTGTTTCCAATTGAAATCAGCATCAAATGGTACCCCCAGATATGTAAAATGCGAAACCTTTTTAATTTCTTCACCCCCAGTAAAAATGTCCTCGTTTTAGAATTTTTTTGGTCCGCATTTCATTATAAAAGATTTTGTGCGATTAACTTTTAAGCCCAAATCATTCATAAAAGCATTAAAAGAATCAAGCAGTGTTTGTAGGCCATTTGCTGTCCTGGCTATCAGGACAGCATCATCAGCGTATAATAATACAGGGATTTTACACATATTTAGTCTTGGAATATCCTTCCCCACCGCACAGAGTTGTTCTCCCAGTCCATTTATATATAATAAAAAGAGGAAAGGGGCCAGGACACACCCCTGCCTTACCCCTATGTCGGAGGGGAATTCTTCTGTTAGATCTCCTCCGGTACTATAGCGTACTGAGGCTGAGGTGCGTTTGTGGAGCCTGCTTAGCAAAGTAATAATTGCACCATCAATCCCCATTTTTGACAATATGGACCATGATTTGCAGCGGATTACTGTGTCAAATGCACAGGTTAAGTCCATAAATGCTAAATGGATACTGCCCCTTTGGGCTTTTGTGTACTTTTGGACAATTAGTGCCAAGTTTAGTGTTTGTTCCACGGTACTCAGCCCGGGCCGAATCCCGGACTGGTATATCGAAAGTGCTTGGTGCTCGAGCGCCCATAGTTCCAATTTGGCCAAGATCACCCTGCCCAAGATCTTGACTGAACTATCTAGCAAAGAAATTGGGCGGTAACAGTGAGGCTGGGATTTATCCCCCTTTTTAAAAATTGGAACTATGATAGCTTCCTGCCAGGTCTTAACTAGTGGGCCTACTATTGCTGTCTTAAGGACATTTGTTATCACCGGGGCCCAGAAGTCTGGTCAATACTTGTATAAATCAACAGGGATCCTATCCGGACCTGGGGCTTTCGCTGGGCGACTATTCTCTATTGCCAACTTAACATCCCCCACCTCTATTGAGTCACTTAAAGCCTTAGCAGATCTCCTATCATAAACGATTTCTGATGCAGAGGGATCCTTTAATAATCCTAGCTTTGGTGAAAAAATAACCGAAAAATGATTAACCCAGTGTGGTATCCTTTTCCTTCCTCTGTCTAGTTCTCTCTTTGTGTCCTGTTCTCTGCTGCTCAGCCAGTCTTAGTGATGTCATAGAATGTTCCCTGTGTGTATGTTTGAGTGTATTTGTCAGTTGCTGTATGTAGGCTGAGCAGCAGGGATGCTGCTCCCGGTGGGGCTGATTAAGCTGATTATCCTGAATATCCTGTTTCTACTCCTGTAACTACTTTGACCTGCTTATCCTCAACTGTTCCTGTCCTAATGTAATCCCAAGAATAAATCTAATTCTGGATACAACTACTTCTGAGTCTACCTCCTTTCAGAATTTCACACTGGCGATGAGCGGAAAAGGACCTACTTTGGAGAAAAGGCAATTACTGAAGATAAAGAGGAATCATCATTTCTGCAACAGGGGAGGTTAGACATTAAGTGGACTTTCAAGATTACTTGTTCTTGGCTGTTAAGAGGATTTGTGCCTGGGTGCCCCACCGGTGTCTGTTACCATCAGACAGCCTTAGACCAGGGCATTTGAGCAGTCACACATCTCTTTGGAGCCATTCTCTAAGGCCTTATTTGGAACTAATACCAGCATATAACTACGTTGAATTATCTTCTGTGGACTAAGGGGCCGATTCCGATCTCGGGCGGATCGCCACCGAACGGGATTCGCCCAGAAAAAATACGAGCCGTGCGCGTTTTCTCCGACCGACTCGTACAGCTGTCTGAACGAGCTAGTACGATGCGAGTGTACGCGTTGTTTCCGACCGACTCGTTTCCGGATCCCAACCGCTCCGACCGACTCGTACGGACACGAATCGCACCACGCAATGGAGACGTTCTCCGACCGAGCGAGTACGATGGACGCGTCGGACAGCCGGATCGAGTCGGAGCGTCCAGCTCGAAAAAGCTCCCGGAGCCAGACTTGGGGGGTCCGTGCCGGACCCCCCTGCACCCGTAGCCGTACGAGTCGAACACAGGGGGGACCCAAGGGTCCCCCCTAAACATGCATGTACGGTGCGAGTTGCACCGACGCGTACACACTGTAGGGGGCGCACTTGTTTGCGACGTACCCATTCAGTCGATGGGAGCCCATGTACGCGTTGTACGACCGGCTCCCATTGACTTCAAGGAGTCCGACCGAATCGAGTCCAGCAGCATGCAGCCGCATCGTACTCGCTCGGTCGGACTGTAGGAGTCCGGCTCGGTCGGAAATCTCTCCGGATCCGGCACTGTCGGAGAGTTTTCCGACCCAGATCGGAATCGGCCCCTAAGTGTGAGGTTTCTACAGCACTTTTATTATTGGAATTGTCTTTCAACTTCTTAAGCCTACATTTGAAGAGGGCCGAGGACAATTTAATGTGCTTCTAATGCTGTGTGCACTAGATGGATTTTCAGCTGCCAACTTTACATGTCTTGCAAACTTTCTGGAAATTTGATATTAATGCCAGTGGTACCAGCGGTGAGTTTTCAAGAGCCGAAATTGAATTTTAGGCTTCGGCTGGGACTACAGTTTCTAATTTAGTCATTTCGTCACCGGTCATGGGGGATGAATTTACCACCTCCCAGAATGCACGTGAGTCTTTGAGGCTTGAGGCAGTTTTTAAGTCTTCCCAGGCCTTGTCCTTCAAAAACTATTTCCTTTCCCCGATAACCCTCTTGTAATCTTTCCTAGCTTTTGCTATTTCCTCTTGGTTCCTTGGGGTCTTTTTTAAGGCAGACCATAGGGTCCTGTGGGCTTCAGAGCAGTTCTTATTAAACCATCTTTGGTTATCAGGGGCTTTTTTGCTGGGCTTAGTTAATTCATCTGACATAATAACATTTCCATTTGTAAAAGCCTCTATAACATTTTTGGGGGAAGCAGAGTCTGAGAGCACTATCTCAATGTCGTATTTATTGTTTTTCATAAGGTCTATTAGAAAAGACTTTTTGTCAACTTTTTCCCATTTAAAGTTAATCCCCTTATTTCTGTTATATTCTGCACCAGGCTTTATTTCCTTATCCTTTTTTGTGTTCACAGAGAGATTTAAAGTTAGAACAATGGGATTATGATCACTCACACAGCTTGCCTTAACTATAAAGTCCTTGCAAGATTGTGACAGTTCTTCACTAATTAAAATGTGGTCAATAGTCGAAACAGATGTAGGGCCCACATATGTTGGAATCTGGGGGATACTTGCCACTATCATATCTACAACAATTCTAATAATAATTAACATATAACTAAAACAGTTTTTTCCAGGTTCAGGTTCAGGTCCATGACAGTGTCAACTCAATGCGATCTTCACCAGCTTTTGAAATAGACGCTTCCTCTACCTAGTCTATGCTTGCCTGCTGTACGTAGTAACCATTTGATACTACATTCATTTTCTAATCACTTATGGCCTAATATTGAGAATGTGCACTAGCATTATGTTGCCTGATTTGGAGTTAGGAAATACTGGAAAAACATTTCTGAATTGTGGAGGAAGTGTGCTTACCGCTTCCTCAAAAATCAATGAAAATTCTCTTACTGGCCATTTCTAAACAAGCATTGGTTAAGCCAATATGCCTGACTTTAATGTGCCAATCATCTGTAAACACAGGAAGGCACAGATGTGTTTACATGCAATGCATGCACAAATGCTGTTTATACCATTATAGTTTACCCTATTGTCCGTGCCGATGCTGGGAAACAAGTAGCCAAAAGGATTGCTTTCTGTATAGAACACATATAGGAGATAAATAATTCAATGTAACTAACCACGTGATGATTTGGTGTACTTTTCAAATTTAAAAAGTCCCTCATGCATTCCAATGAAGCACGTCTTAAAAGGCGAACGATACACCAAATAGCCACTAGCATGAGGTGAACGGGGAATACTACTGAAGGTGAAGCTAAAGCCTATTCTTTGTATTTTTCAGAAACACTATCACACTACGTCTTGCAGACAGATGTGCTGTCAAAACAGGCCTAAAAGGGCCTAAATTAATTTTGTAAAAATGTCACACATTGCCGATAAAGCAAAAGAAATACCTAACCCTTATTGACAAAAGGCAAAGAAACACAGTATATAGGGCCTGATGTAGAAAATGTTTGCAATGTGTCAAGATTCAAAAAGCAGTGGTAGGGATTATTCTCCATAAATTGAATTTCCAAAAGAGAATTCTCCAGGTAAGCAATCATCACTGCCATGCTGGAGAGAATCCTCCGATTGATGTTACACTAATGGAGGAAATTACGTTATTACTGCTTTTGAGATAACTATACATTTCCAACTATAACTAAATCAGACCATTGGTCTTTAGCACAGACAGTTTTTAGTGGCAAGAAATAAGTACCAGTATAGCACACTTCTCCCAAGGAATCCACCTGATAGCATCCATTTAAAGGGCATTGAAAGTGATCTCCAACTGTAGTTTGTACCACTCAGCAATATCGAGTTCACCGACTAAAGTGATGGTTCCTACCAACCTCTTGGGATTGCAATGATCGATAGTTTGTTATTATTTTTACAGTGCTTTATCTGTGCCTCCTAATCATGTCTAAATGGCAGCCTTTTGCTCAGCCTGGTACCACAAAGCAAGGAATGGTTGTTGCAAAATGCCATTGTTTTCGATTCCTGATGAATATCACCATCTAATTTGGCAGTTTGGGGCAATACAAGTATGGTCAGCTCTTTTCTCTTTCACGCTTAGGGTAAAAAAATCATGACACATATTAACCAAAAATCATAAATGGAAGAGTACTCCCTGCAGTTTTAATTCCTCAGGGAGTCCTTCAGCAGACCAGGCCGCCCTAACACTGTGAAGGGAGATGGAGGAGCAACTTGTGCTGGGTCGGCAAAATAAAAGAACAATTTGGTACGTGGCCATGTGATACCTGCATATGTGTTTTATCCTGATCATGTGAGAGTTTCTACATCTCTCTTCCCCCTCGACAAACATCTCATACTTGAGGAGGCTTTACACTTACCTGAACGCAACACAGATCAACATTCATTGGTCTGATCACAGTATTTTCAATTTCAAATTATGTTAATTTCACAGCAATACACTGACCTGCCCCCTAGTACCTCATTTTCTTAACATTCATCTTGGGGGAAGAGACTGAGGAATAAGTTGTGCAGGCAGTGGCATAATATCAGGACTCAATGTGCAACCTCACAGTGGGCACGCATATTGGGTGGGACTCGAAAGCAGGCAATCTAAGGGCTGGAGTTTGTAAAGCATAATTATTAAGCAATCTAGCATATTCTAACAACTTGTTATTATAGCAAAGTAATCATTTGAAATTGGAAGGATTTGTCAAGAACTGTCCCATCGCTATGTGAGTCTCACTGAGTTAAAAGTATCTGATATCTTTGATATAGCTTTCAAGAAAGATCTTGAAACATGGTCTGTGGGACGTTCAAAATCCATTTTGTATTTTGGATATATTAACACAAAAAACCACTCTATACCATATGGTGAGCAGCGGAGGAGATGTTATGATTATTTCTAGAACACATTTTCTGCTATAAAAGATACCAACTGAAGTAGAGACCAGTTTTGAATTTCTGCATGAACAATTTAAGCTCAATGATTCATCTTGCTTAAAATTATAAATGTATGTCAAAATTCAGGAGTATTGGAGCTTTTCATGGCACATTATGCTAACTTTTTAAGAATACAGCTTTGGCCTCAGAGTTGGTAGTGTTAGATAGGGTTACTAATAACTGGCCAGATGACAACTCTTTGGCTAGCAAAACATAATTCAATTCAATGATAGATGCAGTTCCTTACACTTGGAATGTAACAATAACTCATAAACCCATACTAAAGGTAATTTTTTTTCATGCGATCTTCAAATGTGTAACTAATTTAGGATGTTCAGTTATGTCCAGTGAACCGGGCACATCATTTATTGGCATTTTTTAGATTAGCTGTTCCAGGATTGGTTAAGCTAAGCAAATAAATTTAGCCTATGTAGTTCACAATGCTGGAGCTCTTAACCTTGAACGTTTTAACCTCTTTGTGTACCTAGTGCATTTTAAAACAAAGCCATTTGAAGGAGGCATAGATCTCTGTAATACAATTTTTATAATTATTTTTATTCAATGAGTTTAAATTAAAATGATTATTTTTTCCAGTCGCTCATATCACAATCATGGTTACATAGTAGGGTTAACCTTTGTATTTTAACTCACTGATGTTCCATCTGTTGTAACAAAACTTCAGTCAATAATTCAAAAAATATTTAAAAAACAGTAAAACAGGACATTTTAAAAACGATATACTTTCTTCAGGATTCAAATTTAAAAAGAAAGTCTACAGTTTGAATCTTATGACATCCATCTTCAAGATTGTTTGCAGTATCTACAAATATGCATTCACTTTAGTTCAAATGTATAACTTCATTTAATTCTAAATTACACCTCAGACAGGTTTAGTAGCAGCTCTTACCTATTTGATTCAACTAGCTCTTGTCATTGTTCTGAACACCTATAAATTATACATGCTATTTTATATAAATTATATCTCTTAAATCCAATAAAAAGTTCATATTAATGAGTATTATACACGTAATGATCTGAATGGCTTAGTGCAAACTGATTTTTACTTACTAGAGATGTAATTGAGATCTTAAGAAGCTAGGTCAGGGCATGATTTAGTGTTTGGCCAACAGACAGGGTACTCCATCGCTAACGCAATGGTGTACCCTCTCCACCAAATTCTTAATCCACCCACTCATTTATAGATAGGCAGACCGTAAGCTTACGATCGATGGAGCTCCCATTGGCTCAGTCAACAGAAAGCTTCCTCCAAGGGTCCTATGCAGTATGTATGGGCCGTTGGAGAAAGGACATTACATCACCAGCCATATTGAGGGTGGATAGCATAATGTTATTTTTTCTGTCTGTCACTTCCAGGAACAATCTGGCAGGGAGAGACAGAAAAAAATAATGACCCCACAACACAGTAGGATAAAACTCCTAGGTTGTAGAGGTTGTTAGTTATTTGTTTTAAGAAACAAACTCCCACTTTGGGAGTTTGATTTTGAAAAACAAAAATCTTAATGGTTTGGTGGGTGTCTCTAAAAACCAATAGTGGCCATCCACCAAACATTTTGGACCTTGAAGGGAACCGTCTTGAAAGTTGTTCCTCTGTTGAATGTGATACGTACAGGGCATCATTGTTGCCTAGTAACAATAAGTGCCAAGGTTTGTTAAGAATCTGGTGTGATTGGCAGCTTTCTTGACAATAATGTGTGATAACCCTTACTGGTTGGTATTATGATCTTTTAGAGATACTTTTCTTATGTTTATAAAACAGATCTTGTCTATGTATAGTGGATGATTTCGTTGCAGCTCTTCATATTACATTTCTAGCATAGCCTCTCTCTATTAATCACTCTCAATGTGATTAACTTCAGAGTTCGGTTTGGGAAGCAGAGTGCATGTACACCCAAGTTCCCAATCAGAAAGGGAGTGAGACAGGGCTGTGTGCTCGCCCCTTTCCTTTTTACTTTATATATAAATGGCCTGGGCCAATTTTTAATAGATAATTGTCAGGATATTCCGAATATTAATAATTGTCCAGTTCCTGTTTTACTTTATGCAGATGATGCGGTTTTAATGGCACAAACTCTATTGGGGCTTCAACGAATTGTTACTAGTTTTGTCACTTTTATGAATTCCAGGGGTTTGAGTGTGAATATCACTAAAACCTATATTATGAGATATGGCAAGAAGTGTGCCAAATGTCGCGACATTTTTAACAATAAGAATAAAATTGAAAGTACTAATAAGTTTTCGTACCTAGGGATTAATTTTGACGATAAAGGGACTTGGTATCCTGCAGTACAGGCTAGGAAATTGATGTTTTCAAGGGCCATAGGCGCAGTGATTAATTTTGCAAGAAAACTAGGCCGCAGACCAGTCCCAGAATTGTTACAAATTTACAAATCAAAGTGTCTTTCGACTGCCTTATATGGCTCAGGAATTTGGGGCTTTATGGATGTACAGCAATTACAAGTGATTGAAAACGCCTTCTTTTGATATTGGTTAGCTGTTCCTAATCCTACTGCTAATTTTATTTGCCATTCAGAGCTGGGTATGTCTTTTATTTTGGACTTGATTAAAATTGACCCCATATTGTTATGGCATAAGGTTTGGGTAACACACGAGACTACTTTCAACCGTGATATTATCGAGGATTGCTTAAGGCTTGAGAAGGCCTCTCTCATTCCCTGGTTTAGGTATATTAAGCAATTATCGAGTAAAATGGGTCACCCGAAATACTATGAGAGACCAGATAGTTTGGGAGCCATTTCGAGAAAGTTACTGAAAATAGACTGTCTTGCATTTTTACAATCTAAGAGATGGGACATGGAGAGTGCCAAACCAACTGTTATGGCTAATCAGTTGACACTGTCGTGTTATGGCATACAACCATACTTGGTTCAAGTGCTGGGAAGTTATGATCGAATGCTATTGACAGTCTTTCGTTTGGGGATATTTCACAGACTCACTAGCTTCCCAGTTCTGAATGATTGGTGTAGGAATCTCGAATCATGCCCCTGTGATGATGTATCAAGCCAGTCTACGTTGCATATACTTTTATTTTGTAAATTTTATTCTAACCCCAGAAAAAGGTTTATACTACCCATTTTAAAAATTCTGGGTCTAAGACAATGTCGCGCAGCTTTTCTGATTCTACAAATCCTGGATAATGAAATGTTTATAAAGCCTGTTGTAACTTTTTTGAAAAATGTTATAAAGTTCAGGAAATCTATGTGTAACTAATATGCTGGTTTCCAATTTTATGATCTGTTGTATTTATTTTAAGGTCATGTTCAATTGATTTTTAATGTTTTTATGTAACTGTGTATTACATATGTGCTTTTATGGTTTATTTTTTAAATCGAATAAAGCAACTTTTTGACTTTGATTAACTTCAGTGTTATAATCAGTGCCTAAAGTTCATAATCTTCTGGTTTGTAAATATTCAGGGGCATATTAGCAAGACCGGCGATAAAATTATCGCCGTTTTAGCGGCAGGAAACTGCCGCTAAAACGGCGATAATGGGCTTGCTAATATGCGTTATAGAATTCCAATAGAAGCCCAGGTTAGATGTCCTGCACATCTAACCTGGGCTTCTATTGGAATTCTATAACGCATATTAGCAAGCCCATTATCGCTGCTTTAGCGGCAGTTTCCTGCCTCTAAAGCGGCGATAATTTTATCGGGCTTCTTGCTAATATGGCCCTCAGTTTATTGGATGTTGTTGACCTGGTGCTTTGGATGAGTGGAAGATGATTGTAAGAAGCTATTTATAACGTTGATTATTTGTAAAGTTGTAAGACAATATGTCCAACCTTTGGAAAAACAGGAATCAAGTACAATATCAACTCACAGAGGGCTGGAGGGGTCCTTAAGGGCGTGGTCGAAGGTGACAGGTATCTCATTTGATCTGGAACAGGCGTTTGATATGCTGAGCTGGGACTATATGCTGGCAATATTGAAACAAACACTATGGGCTCGGCCCCCGGATGCTGCAGTGGATTCAATTGCTGTACTATTCCTCCTCACCAGGGTCAAGACTGGGCGCCACATCTCTAAAGCATAGGCTATTGCCCATAGATCCAGACAGGGGTGCTCCCTCTCCCCACTTTTATTCGTCCTCACGGTAGAGCCTTTGGCAATCAAATTACGAGGGATGGGGGAGACTGGGGAATACCACTGGGGGAATACCCTACACGCTGTCTCCTTGTACGCAGACGATATGTTGTTGTTTGTACGTTCCTTTCACATGGATCTCGAACCCCTGGTGCATACACAAGACACTTTTCACACCCTCTTTAGCCTTAAAGTCAACTCTACAAAAACATTCCTTTTTGCACTCTGGCAAGGCGCAACTCAACACAAACTTGATCTTGGACCAGAACCTTTTCACTGGTGTCTCACTTCTTCAAATACTTGGGTATTAAAATTTTGCATACGCCTAGGGACTTACTGAAGGGCAACCTTGGTACTACGATACCGGCACTTTGATCCCAAATTGCTTTTTGCAACACCCTGCCGATAAGGGTAATGAGACATATAGCCCCACAAGCTCCAGAGCTGAAAAATAAAATGGTAATAAAGTTTAATTATTACCATTTTATTTTTCAGCAACCCGTCCTGATCTAAGTGTCAGGGCAGGGCCAGTGCTGCCGAGTGGCAGCAGCAGGGAGCTGTGCGCTTTAAAATGTGCATGTCTCTTTGGTCGGCCGTTTTGGGACGGCCAGCCAGACGTGTGCATTTTAAAGTTCTCTAACCTAGATGTCTTAGACAGTTGGGTTAGAGAAAGCGCAGGCCTTCAGTACTCTTAGGAGCGCTGAACGAGCCTGCTCTATCCAATGCTGGCGCTACTCTAATGCTGTGAGAGCAGTGCCAGGATTGAGTAATGCAGTTTCCTGCTTCCGGTGCTTCCAGCAGACACCCAAGGGAGGAGGACGTCGCTCTGCATGTTAGGAAGGTAAGTATAACTTTATATATATATTTTTTGTGCCCCCGCCTCGCAACCCTAGGTACAAGCCAGCCGCCACTCCTACTGGCGTGTGATTCCTAGCACAGATGCTGGTCAGTTTTTGCCACACTCACTTCTAGTGCTTTACGTGCTTGACTGGGCAAAATTTTGTCCTAAGACCCTATTTATGAGTTTGCCGATACATTTTGGCAGGTCAAACCTGCTGATGTTTATTAGGAAAAAGGTCCCATAAATACCAGGACATGCAGATTTTAGTACAGTAAGCTTCAAAATCTGTATGTTATGCCCCATTTTGGTGACAATAGTTTCTAATTATTGCACCAAATAAATAATCTATCTAATGGTATCTTTATTTAGCATGTGATAAATATCGCATCTAACGCAGGGCAACACGTAAAGAGGGCCTTTGAGTTCTTTTGACCGAATGGGGCTTTGGGGGGGCGGCCGACCGGCAGGGAGGCTCGCACCCCTGGGGTTTTTGGGCCGGGTGGTGCGGCCCGAGCCCAATTGGGCTCGCGTTTGGGCTATGTTTGGGCTGCGGGTGGGGGGTATATAAACGGCCATTTTGGTGGTCGTGTCACCATTTTGGAAGGTGACTCGGCTGCCGATCGGGCATCAGTTAGGGAAAGTTTTTGGTAGCTAACAGGCGGTCAGGTTTTATTGCTGGTCTTTCGCGATACCGCTGCAGCATGTCCAGGGACGATGCGAGGGTCCAGGAGGCCATGAGGCTCCTGGCTGAAGCCGGCCGCATGGACCTCGTGAGAGGCCCAGTTGAGAGCGCGGCCCGGCGTGTTCGCTGCTGCGAGGCGGCAGCAAGAAAAAAGGCACTGAGGTACGTGGGGCGGGCCGCAGGGCGAAGGCGGCCCCCGCAAATTGGGTAAAACGAGGGAGGAGCGCTACGAAGCGCCCCCCTTTGACCTTTATGGAGGGGAAGGGTGGAGCAGTGCGCAAAGGAATGCGCCATGAGGGCACCGCGACCTTTGGGGCCGCGGGTGCCATGAAGGGTGTTGACTCTGCCTGGGAGCTTGGGGGGTCGGGGCCAGTGGGAGGTGCACCTGACGTGAGAGAGCTGGGGAGTTTGGGGGGAAGGTGGGGAGGGCTGGGAAGGCAGCCCCTGAGCGGGAGGAGGGGGGCTGGTGAGGCCCAGTGTCGAGGATGGGCAGGTGGCAGCTCGGGTGGGGGGGTCTGGGGTGCAACGGGTGCCTTTGGGGGAGGAGGGGGCCCAGGGTGGCTGCAGTGGCGGCACTGGACATCAGAGGGTGGTTGGACAGGGCCCCCTGGGGGTGAGGGACAAGTGGTCGTGGAGGGGGTGGGTGCAGGGGCCCCGGGGGGAGGAGGGGTGCCTGGAAAAGGGGGGAGGCCGGCAGAGGGGTAAGAGGCCAGTTTCCCTGTTAGAATGGAGCGAGGGGGAGGAGGAGGGGCCGGGGAGGGTGCGAGAGATTTCCCCGCCGGCCTGGGGGTACTGGGGCAGTAGTGTCAGGGGGGGGTGGGCCCAGCGAAAAGGGGGGGTCACTCGGCGGGGCCCGGCAGAGGCGGGGTCGGAGTGGGGTTTGGGTGGGAGGACGCAGGGGGTTTTCCTGAGGCACAGCCAAGGGCTGTAGGTATGGGGGTATTGGCAGTGGTGCCCGGAGCGGGGGCAGGTAGGGACAGACAGGGACTCTAACCACGGCATGCCGGACCTTCCATTTGCTTTACAGGAACAGCATGTGCGGGGCACATACATGGCGGGCAAGTTGCATGCGGCTCCTCGCTACCGGGAAGAAGTGAAGGCAGGGTCCAGGGTGGCCAGCTGGAGCACGGCGAGGGACCACGGTGGCAAAGTTGAACGGAGGTCTGCATCGGTCACGGCATGGCGACAGCCCAGTGGGGCGCAGGTGCCCACTAGGGCGGCGGTGGCAAGGAAGGGACAAAAAGGGCAGGCTGCAGCGGGCAGCCCGACGCCCGATCTGGTAATGAAAAAGGTGGTGCACGATGACATGGTCACGAATGGGCGACAGCCTGGAGGGGCAGGGCCCTCCAGGGCGACAGTGACAGAGTACGGGCAGAAGCGGAAGGCTGAAGCCACGATAGACAGGTTGTTGGAGGAGGCCAGGCACACGTGGGTAACGAGAATAGAGGAGGAGGGGGGATGGGAGGACATCCCACTGGATTTTGATGAGGGTAGTTTGGAAGAAGGGGAGATAGTGGACGAAGAAGGGAGGACCAGTAATTTTGTGCCTAGTCTGTTACAGGAGGCGAGACTGGATGCGGAGTGCACGGCGAAGCTCGGAGGTCTCCACCCTCTGCGACACTGGTTAGGCGGTTGGATCCGGTGAGGACACCGACCTTGACGCCAGGTAAGAAAGAAGGGCGGGGCGGCACGGATAACACTAAACAGAGGGTGTCCACAGCGACGGATGCAACGGGGGATGAGGGGGACAGAGGGCTCAAACTATGCAAGGGTAGGTACGTTAGAGACACGGGGGTGGGTACTGACGGGCAGACGATGGTCAAGGAGGCAGGAAAAGGGGGGTAGGGGGACGACGGACAAAATGGCACAGAAGGACGCAGAAGCGGTTAAGTGTACAGGTGACAAAAGCGAAGGGGGGGCTGGTCAGGTGGCGGAAGGTAAGGAAAGCAAGGAGATCAGATTGCCAAAATTGCCGCACATGGGGGTGACGAAACCGTTGGGTGCACACCTCATGTTAGCCACGAAGGAAAAAATATGGAAGGGCGAATATGTAGATATGTTGAAGTTGCTGCATAGGGAATTACGATCCAAGGAGGGATCAAAAGAAGATGAGCTGGAGTTATCTCGGCGACCCAGGGTACCCATGACTATAGAGAACCGGACGGCAGCCTTTTTAATTTTTGCCAGTGTGTACTGTGAGAAGTACCCAGATAGGTCAGTGGCTTTGTTTAAATACATGGATGTGGTTAGGAGGGCACATCTGACGTACGGGGGCTACACGTGGTCACACTATGACGAAGAAATTCATGCTAGGCTCGCTTGGGACCCGGAGGCAAACTGGGGGGAGATCGATTCCGATCTCTACCAGCAGACAATGAGGGCGGTGAAGTTTGGAAAGACAACGTACACGGCCAGCGGGTTTCCGTTGGTCTATCGCCCTTTCAGAACCGTCCCACCCGGGGGGGGGGGGGGGATACACGCCAAAACCCGCAGGGGGAGGTCCGGGGGCCTGTTGGGACTACAACAAGGGCACATGCGCATGAGACTACTGCAGATTTCGGCACAAGTGCTCAAAATCGCGGGAAGACACCCCCTGGTGCAGTGCTTTGGACCAGGATACACAGGACAAGGTCACCCCGGGGGGCAAGGGCTGCACCAGCAGAATGCCAGCAGTGGGCAGCAGGGGATGGGAGTCAGAGGAGGTAGAGGGGCCAGGCGCGGTTGGTGGTAGGAGTGCCGGTCGGGCGGTGATGTGGGGCGGTGGAGGGGCAGGGTGGGGGGTAGTAAACTACGGATTAAGGCCTAATACAGGTAAGTAAACATTTAAATAAGTAAAACGAATTTCGTTGTGAGCGCTGCATCGCCAAATGCAATGCAGTGCGCGCAACGAAATTCGTTTTACTTATTTAAATGTTTACTTACCTGTATTAGGCCTTAATCCGTAGTTTACTATCCCCCACCCTGCCCCTCCCCCGCCCCACGTCACCGCCCGACCGGCACTCCTACCACCGACCGCGCCTGAGAGGGGCGTAGGGCTATATGGGCAAAGGCTCATACACCCATTAAACTAGATTGCTTAGAGGCCTGGCTCGCACATTACCCAAACAAGCTGGACGCGCAGCTTCTCAGTGCAGGTTTCAGAGAGGGTTTTCGATTGGGTTACGAAGGACCAAGGTTAGCACGATGGGCGGAGAACCTGAAATCAGTGGCAGCTCACAAACCAGTCGTTTGGGAGAAATTGCAAAAAGAGGTGTGGGAGGGGCGCATGGAGGGGCCATTTGCAATCAGCCCTATCAGGGATTTGATTATTTCCCCGGTCGGGGTGGTTCCAAAAAAGGAAAGAGGACAGTATCGTCTGATCCAACACTTGTCATGGCCGCAAGGGGGGTCAGTAAACGATTTCATTCCTGATGACTTGACGTCAGTCTCGTACTCTTCAGTGGACGTAGCCAGGGCCCTGGTGGAAAGGGCGGGAAACGGGGCGGAAATGGCAAAATGCGATATTAAGGCCGCTTTCCGGCTCTTGCCAGTACACCCGGAGGACTTCCAGTTGCTGGGCATTCAAGTCGGCGGCAACATTTTTGTGGATAAGGCTTTACCCATGGGGTGCTCCATATCATGTGCGCTGTTTGAGAAGTTCAGTTCATTCTTGCAGTGGGTTTTCTGTTGGAAAACGGGAAAAGATACGGTGACACACTATCTTGACGACTTCTTCCTGGTGGGCCGGCCTGGTTCGACAGACTGCCAGCAGCAGCTGGACAGTTTCCAGATGCTCATGGGGACACTGGGTGTCCCTTTGGCACCAGAGAAGATGCAAGGTCCAAGCACGGTTTTGTCATTTCTGGGGATTGAGCTGGATTCTGTGGCCATGGAGGCCAGTTTGCTGGAGGATAAAAAGCTGCACATGAGGCTGTTGATCGATGACATGCTGGCCAGGAAGAAAGTGACAGTAAGAATGGTCCAAGTATTGCTGGGGCATTTGAATTTTGCATGCAGGGTGGTGAGAGCGGGCCGGACATTTTGCAGGAGACTGAGCAGGTCATTGGCCGGCCTCACGCTGCCACACCATCATATTCGTTTGTCGGCAGGGACGAAGGAAGACCTGAGAATGTGGTGCAGGTTTTTGGAGGATTTCAATGGGATACCCATGGCAGTTACAGAAGAGTGGGATTGGGATGCTCAGATATTCTCTGACGCAGCAGGATCAGGAGGTTTTGGTTTGTACTGGCAGGGAAAATGGTGTGCTGAAGAGTGGCCGAATCATTGGAAAAATGGAGGCAGGAGCATTGCTTTCCTTGAAGTTTTCCCGCTTGTGGTTGCGGTCACCCTCTGGGGTGGAGCCTGGCGCACAAAAAGGTGACTTTCAGGGTAGACAACATGGCAGTGGTGCAGGTAGTTAACAGGCAGTCCGTGAGGGACGAGCAGGTCTTAAAGCTACTGCGCATATTCATGTTGGGTTGCTTGCAGTAGGACATTCAGTTCAGGGCAACGTATTTGCGTTGACAATGACATTGCGGATGCTTTGTCTCGTTTGCAGTGGGAGAGGTTCCATGGGCTGGCCACGGAGGCGGAAACTCACAAGATGCCGGTGCCCGACGGGATGTGGTCCGTAGGAGAAAAAGGATGCTGCAACTGATGGTAGGGTCTTTAGCACTTTCCACGAGGAAGGCCTATGTGCTCGCGTGGCAGGAATTTCTGCAGGGAGGTGCGAAGAGGAGAAGTGGGACGTGGGCCAGGGAAGAGGACGTCGTTCAGTTCATTTTGGACTTGATTGGAAAAGGTTTGTCAAAGGTTACCATAGCGGCGAATCTGGCAGGGATATCTTTCATGGGCAAGCTGCTGTGGGGTTATCCTCCAACGGCAGGTGAGCTGGGGAAGAGGTTGATAGAGGGTTGGGCCAGGGAGTCGGGTAGAAGACAGCGGGTTAGGTTACCTGTGACTAATGTGTTGTTGGGCAGATTGATAGCAGTTTTGCCAAAGGTGTGCTGCGACTGGCAGGAGGTGATTTTGTTTTCGACGTTAATGTCTTGGCTTTACGGTGGAGCTTTCCGCGTGTCAGAACTGCTGGGAAGGAAAGGGGTCCCAGGGCTGCAATGGAATGAAGTACAGGGGTGCGAAACAGGTAGTGATGCAGTCCCCATCTTCCTGAGGCGCTCGAAGACAGATCAAAGGGGGACTGGGAGGTCTGTGACACTGTGGGCTAGAGAGGATCCTATGACCTGCCCGGTGAGATGGGGGTGCCTTTTGCGGGGAGGTGCAATGAGGGAGGTGGGGCCAGTTTTCTATAGGTCATCAGGGCGGGAAGTTACGGCGGCACAGCTTCTGTGGGTGATGAGGCGGGCGTTACACTTAGTAGGGGAGGTGCCTGAGGCTTTTGGCACTCACTCTTTCAGGATTGGGGTGACTTCAGACGCGGCAGGTTTAGGGTGGGGCTCAGAGAGGTTGAAGCAGCTGGGTCGTTGGTCGTCAGATTGTTATAAACGCTATATCAAAGTGGGGAGGGGGAGGGGGGGTGGAGAAGAAGAAGGGCATGTAACATTTTTCTCACGCATGTGTCTTTTCAGGTGCAGTAGCTGGTCCCGAGTCGGAGGCAATCGCCATTTGGATTGTTGGGCATTCCTTTGTAAAATGGGCGGAAAGACACGAATGTAACAAAGGAAAAGGAGTAAATTTGGGTTTGGACCCGGGATTGTTTCGAGTTAGTTGGCACGGGAAGGGAGGAATGCGATGGCACGAGCTTTTCCCCCTTTTAAATAAATTGCTGCACCGTCACATTTGCCCAGATGTACTGGTTCTTCACTTGGGGGAAAATGATTTGGTGGTTTGTAAAGGGTTGTCTCTGTTGAAGCAGATGAAGAGGGATTTGAGGGAGATCAAGAGGCAATGGTCTGGGTGCTTTGTAGTTTGGAATGAGTTTATTCCCAGGAGGCATTGGAGAGGAGTTGAGCGGCCGGTGGCCATTGATAAGGCCAGGAGGAAGATCAACAGAGAGATGAGGGTGTTTTGTAGAGAGGCAGGTTTTGGCAGGGTGGAGCACCCAGAGTTGAAATATGTGGCGGTGGATTATCCGGAGCAAAAAGTTTTGGGCGAAACATTTTTTCAGGGATGATGGAGTACATTTGTCTCGCTTCGGAATGGAGTTATATTTGATTCAGATAAAGGAAGTTTTAGATTCGGCACTGGACATCAGGCGTTATCCTAGACAAGGCCTAGAGGTGGGGGGGGGTCAGAAATGTTGTAAGGACTATTTCTGAGTGGCGTTGGTTACCTATTTTTGGCCAGTTTGTTACTGTTTCATTTTTGGTTGGGGACAGATAGGTAATGAGGTGAAGATAGGGTATACTTAGTTAGAGAAGAGGTTACAGGGTTTAAGGGTTAACAGTTATTGATCGAGTAGGTAGATATTTAGATAGGTTGAGAAGCAGGTTACAAAGTTTTAAAAGGGCGAAAGTTATTGATTAAATTGGGGATGTTAAATAAATTGCAATTGTGTTTGGGAAAACATTAGGGGTGGGGGGAGGTGGATACGTAGATGTATTTTGTATAGTTAGCTATAGTTTTGTAAGGCAAAGGCCAAGGTTATGTTGTGTAAGGTGCACCTGTTTTCAATAAAAGCGGCCTTTTTCACACTTATGGTGAGTCAATTGTGGTTCGTTCCGTACACTTCGGCCCAATGGGGCTTTGGGGGGCAGCCGACCGGCAGGGAGGCTCGCACCCCCGGGGTTTTTGGGCCGGGTGGTGCGGCCCGAGCCCAATTGGGCTCGCGTTTGGGCTATGTTTGGGCTGCGGGTGGGGGGTATATAGATGACCATTTTGGTAGCCGTGTCACCATTTTGGAAGGTGACACAGCTGCCGATCGGACATCAGTTAGGGAAAGTTTTTGCCCTCCCTCCCAATTTTTTATGGGAAGAGGGGTTTGTTGGTTTTTCTTTTGGTTTATATTTTCTTGGCACGTTTTCATTGGGTACAGGTGCATCAGGGGGACGAATTATATGTATTTCGGTTGTCGCTTGAAGCAGGTGCGTGGCGTCGGTTACCTATTTTTGGCCAGTTTGTTACTGTTTCATTTTTGGTTGGGGACAGGTAGGTAATGAGGTGAAGATAGGGTATACTTAGTTAGAGAAGAGGTTACAGGGTTTAAGGGTTAACAGTTATTGATCGAGTAGGTAGCTATTTAGATAGGTTGAGAAGCAGGTTACAAAGTTTTAAAAGGCCGAAAGTTATTGATTAAGTTGGGGATGTTAAATAAATTGCAATTGTGTTTGGGAAAACATTAGGGGTGGGGGGAGGTGGATACATAGATGTATTTTGAATAGTTAGCTATAGTTTTGTAAGGCAAAGGCCAAGGTTATGTTGTGTAAGGTGCACCTGTTTTCAATAAAAGCGGCCTTTTTCACACTTATGGTGAGTCAATTGTGGTTTGTTCCGTACACTTCGGCCCAAATACAGAGATCTATCAGTTTCAAAGAGTTTCGCTGAGGTAGGTATATCACAATATTTACATATTGTATTGTATTGTAATTGTAATTGCATTTATATAGCGCTTACTACCCAATACGAGGCGTCGAAGCGCTTTTTCGGCGAGTAGCACGCTACTCCGGGACCCATAGAGGATTAGTGTTGAATTAGTATAGTGAAACATGCAAGTACATTTTAAGTGGTGGATAGGTTAGTCAGTTATTTGGATTTGGAATGATAGCAGAAGGATAGAGGAGGAAAAAAGGTTTGTATTTATATAGCGCTTGTTACCCCTGATGGGGTGTTGAAGCACGCTACTCCGGAAGCCCATAAAGGATTAGTGGTGAATTAATATGGTGAAATATGAAAGTAATTTCAGTGGTGGATATTAGTCAGTTATTTGGAGTGAGAAGGATAGCGGAGGGATAAAAAGGGAAGAAAGGTTTGCATTCATATAGCACTTGTTACCCCTGATGGGTGTTGAAGCGCTTTTCTGGCGAGTAGCACGCCACTCCGGAACCCATTAGGATTAGTGTTGAAAATTAGTATAGTAAAATATGAAGTAATTTGAGTAGTGGATATGTTATTCAGTTATTTGGGTAGAGAAGGGTAGGTGGCGGGATAGAAGAGGGAAAGAGGTTTGCATTTATATAGCGCTTGCTACCCCTGATGGGGTTTTGAAGCGCAAGTAGCACGCTACTCTGGAATCCATAAGTATTAGTGTAGTAGAGAGAGTAGAGTAGAGTAGTAGAGAGAGGTTTGAGATGAGTCAGAAGGTTGGGCTAGAAGATATATTGAGAGAAATATAGGCTGAGAAATAGGGTAGTGCCTTGGAAATGCTAAATTAGAAGAAAGTGATAAATATATAGATCCATAAGTACATTGAAAGTATATAGATACATAAAGGAGGTAAGTATATGTAGATTAAAGATATTGATAGAGGCACAGGATGAGAAATAGGGTAGTGCATTGGATATGCTTTTTCAGGAGAAAAGTAACAGAGACACAGATCCAAGTACATGGAAGGTACATAGATGCACAATGGAAGTAAGTACATGTAGACCAAGGATGATTTTTATTTATTTATTTATTATTATTTTTCCCCCTCTCAACAACATAATTATTCTACATGTTTATACAAAGCAATACACAAAGATAGGTACATGTCTATAGTGAAAACAAATGCTTATATACAGAGGGATATGCTGTAAATTTCTGTTTGCGTATGGTGCTTATGTGGGGAAGAGCCAATTCTTGAGTAGTTTTCTGAAGATAAGGTGGTTGTCGGTGGATCTTATGTTGGGGGTAAAGAGTTCCATAGTTTGGCTGCTTGAACAGAGAAGGATGTGCCACCCATGTTTTTTTCTTGTAGCTTGGGATTTTGAGGCGAGATGCTCCTTTAGAGCGGAGGTTCCTCTGTTGAATGTGTTTGGTGATTTTATTCCTGATGAAGAGCGGTCCCATTCCATGTATTGCTTTGTGGGTGATACAAAGCAGCTTGAACGGGGATCTTCTGGCAATCGGTAACCAATGCAGGGCTTTCAAGGCAGGGGAGATGTGGTCTCGCGGTTTGATATGCAAGAGTAGTCTGGCAGCCGAGTTCTGAATCCGTTGTAGTCTTTTCATGGTTGTTAAAGGTGATCCGTGGTAGAGGCTATTGGCGTAATCGAGTTTGGACAGAACAAGGGAGATGGTAGCTTGGACCTTGTGCGGAAATCCCAAATGAGGGAAAATTCGTCGCAGCGTTTTTATAGTGACAAAGCTTGATCCTGCTAGTTTGTCCACTTGGGCATTCATCGACAGCTTGGAGTCCATGGTCATTCCGAGGTTTCTTACTTCCTTCGATACTTTAGGTGGTGATCCCAGTTCATTAGGCCATGCGGCAAGCGGGTTGTAATGTTTCCAATCGCCACACGTGAGTATTTCCGTTTTTTGAAGTATTCAATTTGAGATGGCTCCAAGTCATCCACTGATCCACGGCTCTGAGACAGCTGAAAATTGGTGATTTTCCAATGTCTTTGGGGCATTCCAGTTGAAGGAGTATTTGCGTGTCATCTGCATAGTTATAGCACGTGAGGTGAAATTGATTGATCAGTACTGGTAATGACTTCATGTAAATGTTGAAAAGCATGGGCGAGATGATAGAACCTTGAGAGACCCCTGCTTTTGTGGAGTACGGTTTGGACGAGAAAGGTGGGGTATGGATGACATTAGTTCTGTTTCGAAGGTAGGACGCGATCCAGTCTAGAGCAGTTCCCTCTATGCCGGCTTCATAGAGTCTTTGTTTCAGAGTGTCATGGTCAACCGTGTCAAAGGCAGCCGAGGGGTCCAAGAGGAGTAGCGCAGCAACTCCGTTGCGGTCAACTGTATTTTTCAGGTCATCCCAGATGGCAAATGGCAAGGAGGGCAGATTCAGTGCCTCTTCCCGGACGGAATCCTGTTTGGAAGTCTGAGAGTACGTCATTCTCTTCAATGAATTGTGACATCTGGGTGAACGCTGCTCTTTCTATCAGTTTGCCCAGGAAAGGTCCATTTGTAATGGTTCTGTAGTTGTCAGGGTTCAGCGGGTCCGAGTTTGTTTTCTTCAGTAAAGGGCGTATGTGTGATTTTTTTAGTTCTTCTGGAAATATTCCGGTAGTTAAGGAATCGTTGATGATTCTTCTTACTGGAGTGGCAGCAGAGGTTGTTAAAAGAATTGTCTTGAAAGTTTGTGGTGGACAGGGGTCAGAAGGGCTGCCGGCAGGCCTGCTTGCTTTGACCAGGTCCATAAATTCATCGTGTGAGATGTGTTGGAAGGAACGGAGAGGCTTGGTTAGAGTATTCTTGGATTGTTGTTTTGTACAAGGGTTAGTGCTGGTGCTTTGTTTCTGTTTTAAGTACGAGTCCAACGTGTCTGCTTTGTCCGTGTAATGATTTGCCAGTTTGTCTGTGAAATCTTGAGTAACAGGATGAGTTCCTTCTAGGCAATTTGGTTTGCGAAATTCATTGAGTATTTTATAGAATTCATTATTTGCACATTTAGCGTTTTGAATTCTGTCTGAATAGTACCTTTTCTTAGCTTTTTTGATAGCCGACTTGTATAATCTGTTAATTTTTTGTAGGTGAAGTTTGTCTTGTTTGGCGTTTGTTTTGAGCCAGGTACGTTGCAGCTTTCTAATTTGTTGTTTTATGTCTTTTATTTCTATGTTTCTCCAAGGTGCTTTTTTTCTTTTGTTCTGTTGTGTGGTTTTGAGTGGTATCAGGATGTCAAAAGCTTCTTGTAGCCACTCATATAGTTTTTGAACAGAATTTATTGTTTCCAGATTTGTACTTGATGTTAGTTGTGTTTCTAAATGTTCCAAATTGAGTTTGTTCCACGGCCGATAGGTGGATGGATGTAAGGTAGTTTTAGGTGAGTCGCTTAGTGTTGTTTTATGTTGGAAAGCAAGCAAGTGGTGGTCTGACCATGTGACTGGAGTTATAGTTTGAAAGGTAACTAGTTCAGTATTAGCAAAAATGACATCTAGGCTATGTCCAGCGGTGTGTGTCGGTTTGTGGACAATCTGATGGAGGTTCAGTGCGTCTAGGCCAGTGATTATTGTTTTTGGATGGGTCATATTGGGTTTGTCAAACCAAATGTTGAGGTCACCCAGAACGCATAGGTTGGAGTGTATTGTTATCAGGTTTGAAACTGTGTCTAGAAGTGCGTCTGGGAATGTCGCCTTGCTAGGTGGAGGTCTGTAAAGGAGCAGGAAGTTACAGGAGGAAGACGGTGTAGGATTGCATCTTGTTAGAAGAGCCTCACAATTCTTTATTGGAGATGTTGTCAATTTTAGTGATATGTATTGTTTGCCTGAATACAACAGCTCCAGCTAATTGACTTATTTGTGCTTTTCATTTGTTTCCTTATCTTCCATTCTGTGTCCAAGAAAGCTGGCTTTAGAGTCTGTATGGCGGCACCTGCAACTAGTTAACCAGCTTACAGTTTTATGGAATAAAATAATTTTGCATCTTTTTGCTGACAAAGTCTCTGAATTACAATCACGAAATGTGAAGCACCTATTGGAGACATTTTCAGACGACTATTACAAAAGATGCGTAGCTGAGGGCAGAAGATTGCCTCAGCCTCGTTTTGCAAGCCCAGCATTTGACTAGCATTTGCCTTGCTGAAACAACTTTCACTCTTTAGCTGTTCAATTGATCTAAGTTTTTTTTTATTAAGCATTCGGAGGGGTTATGAATAAATAAGAAACAGCAAGAGCAGTAATTGAGGTAGCGTTGCTGCCTTTTGTACTGCATGCAATCCTCAGCTTCGCTGCACCGCGTAACCTTTCCCGCCTCTGAGCTCTCCCAGCACTTCGACGCTGCCAGAAGCAGCCATGTCGACTGCAAGCTTCACAAGTTAGCATTAAAATGAATACTTTTTAATTTCTGCGGATGAGATGGGCCCAGGGCTCTGGGACAATGCTGATGGATGGCGTTTTAATGCAGCCGAAATGTTATTTTTACTGAACCAGGGAAAACGATAAATTGTGCTTCATTGCCACTGATGCCTCTATGCATAAAGCTACGGTGGCGCCCAGCGCCCATGAATAATCGCCTCCGCGTGGCAGATGTTACTTTGCGGGAAAGCAATTCTTATGCCCGAAGAATTGTGGGAAGATTAATTGTCTACAGCTGTTTCGTGGCCCACAGCAATCTTGATACGTTTATGATAAGTTTAAGAGCCCGCTAGAGGAAGGTTCTATTCCCTCTTGCGAGGAGGGGGAGGAGGGGCTTCACTTTGACACCTGGATTCATAGAATCTGTCAGCTCCATTACTGGCTTCATTGAAAGAAGCTGCTGCCAGCGGTTCAGAGTGATTGTGAGCAAGGTAAGAGGCAGGAATTAGATGTACGTTTGTAAAGAAAAGGGGACTCGGAAGATTTATTCAAATGTGTGCAAATGAATTGCTTCCATCTTTTTTCTGCCTCTGCCAAGTGGAAATTGAACGTGACCTGCTCTGACCTCCCTCTATTAAGTGCTGCAAATTGCAGTAAATGCAGAGTTCTGAGTGCCCTAATGAGACAGAGCTCCAGCAATGCCTCATTAATAAGGGAAGTTTGACCTTGCTGGTCAGCCCTTCATTCGATATTGAAAAGAAATGCGAAAAGAAGACGAAATGACCCGCGGTAAATTCTGAACAATGCACTCGATGTCGTTTGCATATATACTCCGTGCCAGGCAGTTCTCTGCCTTTATTTTTCTGTCACAAAAGAGAGGTGAAGGCTTGTATTTACAGTGTTGGATGCCTTCCGAGTACAGTTATGGGGTTGAGGGTGACTGCTCCGGCCATAGACACAAAGGGCCTAATTTATCATATGCTTGGGGTAGCACAAAAGCAGCCACGTAAGCGAACAAAAGTCTCTGCCTTACAGAAGACTCTTCAGTGGAAATATAAAGACCGTTTTAATCATGACAGTAATCATTGGATTGGCGTAAAACACTATTTTGGCCTATTGATAACTTCAAAGACATGCTCTTCCGGGACACATTCTTACATCAATCCTGTGACCTCCTCCTGCATTTGACCCTGGAATGCTAAAACACTCTGTCCACCAATAGATTCCTTGTACCTTTAGACAACATCTTGTGTCGAAGAATATCCCCAATCCTATTTTGTTATATTCCCGAGTTAGGCCCATGTTGCGGAGCAGCTTATTTCTTACATTGCCCTAGAAAATAACAATTCAGCTGTGAACTTTTGCACACATTTGCATGCACGACAATGTTGGATTAGTTTCTCTGAAACTACTTTGTTTACACATCCAGCTTCGCACAACATTATCACGACGCCTTGAACATCATGTACTAGGCCTCTCTATGAACTGGGTACAAAAGTTGCCCTATCTTTATCCACGAGGCGACAATGCTATCTACATATCCATAACATCACTAATCTAATGCACACATCGCCAGGCCGCCTTTTATTATAAATTATAGGCATTCCAATAGATTGGTAGAAGAGGTACTTCCGCTGACACTGAGGGTCCGTGCATGCTGAGAATCCACCACGCACCGGTCTGACATTCCGTGAGGGGTGTCCAACTCGAGACCAAGACAGGGTCCTTCATTCTATCCCATCCTTGGGGGGATTTATGGCTCTACACCTACACACACTCTAGGTAAACTTAGAGTAGGGTTCGCATAGTAGGAGTACGCTAGATTACTGTCTTGTTTATATGCCTGAATATATACAATTGTTTAGCACCATGGTAGAACTATATCTACTATTTACGCTCTTGGTGCTCCTAATCACGTTTATCTGCTTCTGTCTACTAATCATTGCAGCACAGTATTGTATGCCAGAATAATGTTGGTTCAATAAATATTATTGAAAATGTCCCACTGTGTATTCTCTGTATATTTCTCTGAGAATAAGTGAGCACAAGTGACTGAGTAAAAGGTTCTGCACTGTTTCACGATTCCTGAGGAATCAGGATTGTCATGTTTAGTTGTTGCCAGAAACCATTTGCTCATTGATAGGTTAGGGGGGCTTACGGTGGCACTGTGAGCTAGCTAGGTCTATAGGTCAACATATCCTGCGAGGATGTCTGGAATCAGTCTTGACACCAAGCCCTTAGTTTTTGCTGTCCAAACAATGCGCAGGTCCTACGGATTGGTAGGAACTACATGACAAATTTAAACTTCTAAAGCACAAATGACAAGATAGACAGACTAAGAGCTCATTCCTTCCAGCACCAGAGCAATATTTTGTGACACATGCAATTGCTCTTCCTGCCTCAGGCATGAGGCGGCCCGTCTCCCAGATAGTCCTTCCTGCATCACAATTCTTTCTCTCTTTTTTTTTACACCATTTGGGAGACTCCATATAAGGGAGTCTCGCCTTCTGCCCATCCTGGTTAACATACTGAGGCCAATAGCAGAAGCTACACACCAAGGGAGGGAGAGACACTACTAAGGCCCAGGAGAAAGAAGGGAGATCAGTAACAGCAATAGGATTACCATACGTAGTCAAATAATTACCTCCTCATCGCCCTTCCTGGTCAACGTCCTTAGATATGAGGATATATCCAGGCATCAGTTTTTGAACTGCACCTTAAATGGTATGTGCACATAACAGAGTTCAGCTATTCAGTGCCCTTTGGGTGTTGCACTCTGCAGTACTGTTCGGATAAACACATCATGGGACACAGATGACAACACACCAACACCAAAAGACACATGGTCCCAACAGTCCACATTATGTTGATAATGTAGATTTCCTTAGTAATTTATGAAGGAAAGACTTAATGTTATTAAAGACATGGAGGCAAGTATTATGCCTTCTAATCTTGCATTATTTTAAACAACAGCAACCAAGATATCCTGAAATAACTACAAATCCCATAAGGTTCAGAAAATGCAGCCAATGGGATAAAGAACGTAGTACAAGTAAACAACTAATAGCAAAGTAGCCACACCTATAATATCTAGCCTGACTGCGAACAGCCTTCTTTTCTTGGCGAGAGACTAACAAGTATTGAATAATGGAACAAGAGAAAACACAATAGCATGTGCCATGATCATGGAAAAAAGTTCTTGGCAAAAGTTCAAAAATTCAGGTCCCAGGAAAACAGATAATGCCATAGGAGATGCAGCATCACCACAGAGGTCCAGAGTTGATGAAGATTGCAGGGAAGAAACCAGATGAGATGAAGAGGCTTAAGAGGAAGAAGACAGCTGAGTTGGAGCCACTGTCAGGGAGGGAAAGAATCATGATGTTAAGTAGTGTTGAGGCAGATAATACTCACCTCCATGTCTTTAATAAAATGAAGACTTTCCTTCATAAATTACTAAGAAAATCTACATTTTATTTTAAGACCGTAGGCTCCTATTATGATTGTTTAAAGCATGTTAAGAACAACAAAAGAATACGTATGTACAAGTTTGCAATAGAACATTATGAACACGTTATCATTAGACCAGTCAGCTGATCTCAGAATGTCGTCGAGACGAGAGCCGGCCCAAAATGCTTTGGAGGCCATGGCCCCTCTGGAAGAATAGGAACCAAAGATGTAAGTATCAATGCCGCCAAGGATATAACCCACTTAACCCAACGAGCAAGGGTAGGGGAAGAGACCGGTTTGTGGGGTTCTCTGAAAGAGATAAGGAGTTGGGTGTCTGAGGACATTCTCAGAACAATTGTAGTCTGCTCATGTATTTGGAGGCATTGCCCAAAACATAGTTTTGGGATAATCCGGAAAGTAGGGATAAAACACAGAGGTCAAATTTGTCTTAGTGCGTCTACGGACTGTAAACTGTCGGCGTAAACTGGTGGGAGGAAATAACTAATGCTCTAACATCAGACAAACGTTTGATGGAAATCAGACATTATAGCATAGTACGTTTAGATGACAACATTTTTAGAAAAAGATCAACATTATCAGGCCATGAGAGAAACAATTTCAACACCACATTCACATCCCACTAAGTACTATACTTAGTAATAGGAGGATTGCAAAATGTTACTCCCTTCAACAGTCGACAGACGAGTGGATGTTCTCTCACCGGTTTTCCATTAATGTAGGGACGATGGGTAGATATGGCAGATCGGTTCAAGTTGATAGTACTTTAAATCTTTCTTCTGCTAGCCTATGCAGTTAGAAAGTTAACAATGTAAGTTATATCCATTGAAAAGGGATTGATATGTTTTCCCACACACCAGCTTGCCCATAAAGACCAAGCTGATTTGTAAGCCATTGTAGTTCGTGGGGTCCAGGATTTATAGATGCACTCTGAAGCTTCTGGCAAAGTGAGAGGGACAGATTGGGGGATCCTGTTATCTTCCAGACTGAAAGAGAGAGGGAGTTGTCTAGTACCAGATTGTGTGGAAGGCCTGAGGGGTCCAGGAGAAGATCAGGAAAATAAAGAAGAACTGAAAAGTCCATTGTCAATTCCAGGAGGGGGGGAACCACACCTGCGATTGCCAGATTGCAGCCACCAAAACAAGAATTGCTTGTTGACGCCTGACCTGTGCTAATACCCTGTTTATCATCAGACACTATGGAAAAGCGTAATTGAGGTAGAGCAGTCCTGAAGAAAAGCATCTGAAGCTACGGCCAGGGGGTCTGGATGCCAACTGAAGAATTGAGGAAGTTGGCAGTTCAATCGGAAAGCGAACAAGTCTATCTGAAAAGGACCCCATTTGCGATGTAAAGAAGCGAACACTGAAAGATGGAGTTTCCAATTGCTGGAATATCAAATATAACAGGAGTACCAATATGCTACAGAGTTGAGATTTCCTGGCAAGCAATTTGCTGTTTGATGTTTAACAGGCAGAATTTCCCAAATCACTTTTCCAGTTCCACCAGTGGTCTCAACCTGGTACAGCCTAGATGATTGATGTAATGGACGGCAGAAATTTTATTTATTCGACGGAGAATGGAGCAATGAATTCTGTTCTTTGCTAAGCTTCTGATTGCAAAGGAACCTGCAAACATTTCTAAACAGTTGATATGCAATCTGGCTCCTCTAGTGACCATGTACCCCCAGTCAAGATTGGACCACATTGGGCGCCCCAGCCGGTGCAACTTGCATCTGATTCTAACACAAGATCAGCGGCTGATGTGAAGATACTATTGCCGTTCCAGGCGTTTAAATGGTCTATCCACCACTGAAGTTCCAGAAACCTTTCCGTGTTGATGAGAAAACCCAGGTCTGATAAAAGGGAACATGTTAGCTGGTCTTGATTCTGTAAATAGATCAGGCTTTGGCTCATTAGCAGAATGTCACCTAAGTATATGATTAGTCTGACACCTTGGGCCCTGATATAGGCTACTACTGGTTTCATAAGTTTGGTAAAGCACCATAATGCTGAAGAAAGACTGAAAGGTAAAGATGAGAAATGATAGGTTTTACCCAGCCATTGTAACTGGAGATACTTCCTGTGATCCAATAGGGACCGTAAGGGAGGCATTCTGTAAATACAAACGTACCATCCAGTTCTGCTGGAGTAAGGAATCTCTGAGGTGAATAATAGTTTCCATTTTGAAATGGTGGTAAATGACAAATTGGTTGAACTGTCTTAGATTGAAGACTGGCCTCGTTTTCTTGTTTTTCTTTTGTAACAGAAAAAGGGAATTGGGAAGGGCAAGCTGAATTGTTAGACATTTCGGCGGAAAAATGTGGGGGCAAGGGAACACCTTGGAAAGTGTTTAGTACCCATGGATCAGATGTTATGGAATGCCATTTTGGTACAAATAAACGAAGACGGCCTCCAACAGAAGGAAGGCCAGAAGGGAGACATACCGGATTGATTGTTGAATCTGGCACCTTTGTGTCCACGTCTGCAAAAGCCTCTACCTCTTTGAGGGTAGAATTAAGGCATGTAGTCTTGGGAGGAACAGTTGAAGGAGCCTCTGAAACCTTGGTTATGGTAGGTACGGCAGGTAAAGTGGCTCCTGCCTCAACCAGCCCATCCAAAAACACGCTGGGAGAATACCTTCTTTAGAGATTGTTGAGCCTTGTCAACGGATGCAAAAGTGGACACATAGGGGCATATTTACAATGTAATGACGGAGTGTGGCGTTAGCCTTCCTGGCTTAACGCCGTACTCTGCCACTTCAAAAACCCAGGGCTGCACCATATTAACAACAATATGGTGCAGCCCTGCATTTCCCCCTGTGCTGGCGCTAAACTTAGCAGCCTCGCGCCAACGCAGGCACCCTTGGACCATAGTGCAAGGGTGTCTGCGTTGAGGGGAAGATTGTTTATGTGCAGGAAGGTCTCCCTTCCTGTACATAATCTTTAAATGACGTTTTGTAACTTTTATGTGTGCTGCTTAATGCAGCACACATAAAAGTTGCAAAACGCTCATTTTATTTTGATTGTTTATGTGCAGGAAGTGTCACCATCCTGCACATAAACAATCAATGGCAATTTGCTGTTTCTATGTGTGCTGCACCATGCAGCACACATGGAAACAGCAAAAACGAGGAGAAATAAAGCATTTCTCCTTGTTTCGCCTATTTAAGACCAGGTTTTCCCTGGACTTAATTTTGGCACTGCCTCCTATTTACGCCACTCTTGTAAATAGGGGGCAGTGTCAAAATAAATGGGTGTTGCGGTGGAACGCTCACCACAACACCACAACACCCATTGCTCTCCCCTTTCACGCTAAGTACAGCGTGAAAGGGTGCCTTATTTACAAGGCAACGTAAAGTGGCTTAACGCTGCCTTGTAAATAAGGCAAAGCCCCTATCGCCACCACAACGTCACTAAAAGTGACGTTGAGGTGGCGATAGGGGCTTGTAAATATGCCCCATAGTTACTGAGCTCCTTTATGAAACAGTTCCCAAAAAGAAGACCTTCCGCCTTTATTCCAGGATCCATGGTAGCGAGGTTCAACAGCTTTGGGTCCAGTTTTGACAACAGTCCTTTCCTCTGTTCATGTACTTTGGCCGAGTAAGCATTGCCTGGAAGACAGAAGGCTCTCTGGACCCACAGGGAGAGGATTTTGGGGTCAATGAAGGAGTTATCAATTCTGGCAGCTTCCGCTATGTCGAAAATTCGAGTTAAAGGACCGACAATATCCAAGGCCCCCCTTGGGGCCTTCACAAACTTTGAAAAGAATGTAAGCATTGATGGGTCAATGGCAGCTTTCACTGTGATTTTAGAAGGAAGAGAAGGATGAGGACACTCCAATTTTAATTTGCCTCTTGTCTGTTTGTCCAGCGGCAAATGTAGTCTAGAAGCAACATAGCCACCCACATGTTCTGCCGGAAACCACTGTGAGGAATTGGGGTGATGAATTAGGATGGGGTCAAACATGGGAACTCCTTCAGAGTCCAGTACTGTTTCAGCCTTGAATGGGTCGTGAGCAGCGGAGGTCAATTTAGTTTTCTTAGGGGAATGAGCGGAAACGGGATCTACGTCCCCAACATCATCTTTTATCATGATCTGAAATCAAAGTGCCCATATCATCATCTGTATCATTAATCTGTGATATTATAATAGGAGACGACTGTACATTAATACGTTTTAATTTAGATTTACATTTGGTGTTGTGATTATTGTTGCTTTTAGCGTTAACTTTATTCCCCTCCTTAAAAGGAGGCCTAGGAGGAACCACGCCTCTGACAGGAGTGAGGAAACCTCACCGGTCCAAAGAGCAGCAGTTTTTAAAAAATTGGGTTTAAGATTAGACTGTAAAGGGAAACCCAGTGCTTGCGCTTTCTGCTTTCCCCCACAGAATGGGCCCAAATCGTCTTGGACATTAAATTTATCACAGAGGTTTCAATGTTCTTAGTTACTTTGTCCTTAGAGGCTGCCACAGCCTGTTCAACAGAAGCCGGTATAAAATCATCTAAATTGCCTATAAGGGACTCCTCAGCTTCATTATTGTTATTCAAGAAAGGAGAGCTATCAATCTCCATGTTCCAATATGGGCCAAACAGAGAAATGTAGAAACTGGTTCACCAAGGGTTAACAGAGCAATATTGCACCGTGAGAGAAGAGCTAACCACTCCTTATGGGCGTGCACGAGGCTGCAAAGCCAAAGGAAATGAGGGAAAATGAAGTGGGAAAACCACGCCTCTGGGCGGAGAAGAGTCTTGTCTCAGAGCAGAAAAACAACCGGAGCCTAGGAGGGGGGTCGCAATGGCCAGGGAGGGGAAATTTGGTCAAAATACCAGCAAACGAGTCGAGTAGGAGACAGACTTCTATGTCTCAGACTGCAAGCACAAAGGCGACCGCGGTCTGAGGTGTGGCGTGTAGGGGGAACGGAGCGTGAGGATGAGAACGCTCAGGCAGTGCGGTAAGGTGCCGACAGGGACCAATAAAACATTACAATATCAAGCAATAGCATTAACAGTAGGTAAAAAATGAATACTCATAAACCGAGTGCAATCATGTAAGTAATGAGTAGAAAAATACTTATCTTGACTGTGAGCAACAAGAAAAGAGGGCTGTTCGCAGTCAAGCTAGGTATTATAGGTATGGCTACTTTGCTATTGGTTGTTTACTTGTACTACATTCTTTATCCCATTGGCTGCATTTTTTTTTAGCCTTATGGGATATTTAGTTATTTAAGGATATCTTAACTGCTGCTGTTTAAAATAAAGCAAGATTAGAAGGCATAATAGGAGCCTCCTGTCTTGCAATAAAATGTGATACAAAAGCTGAAGAAGTAGCCAAGTAGCAGACTGGTGACCAGTAGTAATGCATACATCTTTAACCCCTGGTTGAAAGACCTTTGATCGGATCTGGCAGAATCCTACCAACAATGTCATAATGCAATGAAATGGTGGATTTGACCCAACAGCTCCGAGTATCAGAAGAAGGCTTTAGACTTTTCCCAGAAGCACCAAACTTCAGAAAAAGATTGTCACATTGACTGAGGATACCGTCCTCTCAAGGTAAATAGAAACAGCCCTGGAACATCCAATGAATGTGAAGTCACCTCTTCTGGGAACTGATGGTCAGGAAAAGAGACAGGAAGCACAATTTCTAATTTCATGTGAAGTCTAGAAGCAATGGTGGTGTCAGGACAATTCATCCGTTTTAATTGAAATAGACCCAGCACCTTGGGGGCCTATACCATGATGGAGAGTGCTTCCAGCCTAAATGAGGGCTGGGAGTGTTCCAGTAATAGTTTGTTTATCCTGTCCATTGTAGTATTTTTTATGTTACATATTTCATTTGGTATTTGCATTGCACACATTTGCCATTGAGAAGATTTATAATAGGATTTCCACCTAATTGCAAGCCCAATGGTATGTATCACTGGTTTGTGACCACAGTTGCTGTTGTAAACCTTTCATCAGCTACCAACACCTCAAAGGAGATAGTAACTGATTGCAAAGGAAATATGTTCTTGTTGAACACAGTCCTCTTTGAGAATCCTATTAGGTGACCTAAGGGAGAGCAGAAAGTGGTGCTCCTCCCAATGTTTTGCGAAAAGGGAAGCTTTTTTTCCAGTCCTTTATGGAACACAAGCTGTTTTAAAATAAGTTTCCAACTTGGGAATACAAACACAGGGATGGTGGTCTTCTGTTTCTTTCAGGCCACCATCCCTGTGTTTGTAGCCAACCATGGAGAGTCACAAATAACAAATACTGTACTACCTAATTAATATTCAATATTCAAGATGTTTTACAACCACTTGCAACTACAACTGAACATTTGTTATGCAAAATTTTAGTTCATAGGTCACATCGTAAAATCAACAGGTAGCAAAATATTGGTGCAATTTTTGACTACTTTTTGTGATCTGTCTTTTTGCAGCCCTATACCATTCCAAATCACTTTTTTTCTTCCTCACCTGTCTCTTGTGCTACCATCTCCCTCTTCCCTTTCCTGACTTTATCCCTCTTTACCTATCTCTATACTTTTCTGTCTACCTCCCTATAACTTTCTTTTCAACTTAGCTCTGTCTACCATGCCTCTCTATCGCTCACCTCCCCTTCTACCCACCTTTGTATGCTTTACCTCTCTACCTTTCTCTTACTGAATCCCTGTCCTTCTCTTTGCTTACCTCTATATCACCTTTCTCAACCACACTCTAATTCTCGTTCAGCACCTAGCCTATCTTTGTCTTATGTTTCTCACCTTCATTTACCTCATCTTTTCTACCCTAATGTCAATTTAACAGCATCTTTATCTACCTACCCCCTCTGTTTCAACTCTCTTTCTGACTCACTTCAGTTAACCTCACCCCTCTCTCAAATATACATCTCTTTACCTTACCTCTTTCTTACAACCTGACGGCTAGTGATGCAGTTCTTACCTGGTGAACTTGCGCCGTGGCATTGCAGAGACGATAGGGACCCACCTCCTAGTGCCTTACCTGTTCTTCAAGGTCTAATAAATATTCTCCTGAAATTATAGGTAAAGCTGGAGGAGGAGAGTTTTTGGATTGTCTTCTAGGATTTGTCTTTCCTGCTGTTGACATTTTGAAGAAAGGAATCGATTTCCCTTACTAGGGTATTTAATTGTGTGATATTAGCGCAACCCCCACCCTCCGTGATCTGTGCATTCATCTGAGGCGTACCTTCATTAAACTGGAAAACCGTCACTAGAAGAAATAGATAACTCCTCTGAGTTCTTCTTGATTGGGAAGGTTTTTAAATTCATGAGGAATCACATACAACATTTATAACCAGTACACATTGCTTAGATACCAACACCAGTTAAGTTCACAAGTTTTAGGAAACCACTTACAACTAAAATCATGTGGTTGAACCTTATCGCATAAGCTGATGTTTATTCACACCTGCTGGGTGTGCTCTAAGCATGACTGCCACGATGGTTTCATGAACAGTCACTATTCTGGTTGCAGTATTAAGAAATGTTGCGATGCCTTGCCAAACGTTTCTTGTGTAAACAACTGTTGCTATGTTTGATCTAAGCCACTTATTTGTAGAAAGACTTTTTTATGCTTTATCATTAGTACAAAATTTGCTTGTATCGATGTTTGTCTGAGTGTTGGTAAGCACATACTCTTTCTTTGCCTTGTTTCTTTTCCCCTCAAGAAATCGTGAAAGATGGAGCCGGGGTGCTGCGGATGATGGAGCCAAACTCTGGATGTCCTGGACTGTGTAGCAGAATTTCTGATGCGGTGAGAAGCAGCTTACAGGTGGGATCATCAAAGGATCGCAACCTGAATGCAGGTAGATGTTCCCTCCTGAAGAATCTCCAACACAAAACATGTATTGGTACTGAGGCACGGTTTAAATAGGCCCCATCCAAGATGGCTGCTGAGATGTGCCAAAGATCTTGCAGGACTCCAGCAAATCTCGCAGCAACGGTCAGGAAGTGACAACATACTGCATGCTTGCTGTCAATGCCCAGAAATCCACAAAGCTTGATCATATTGTGCTGGGGGGCTGAGATTTGGCTAATAAAACCTGGTAGCATGAATGTGCAAAACAAAGATGCATTACATGTTGCAGTAATGGGGGCTGAGATATATTACATTTGGTTACCGACATTGCGTGTCGCAGTGTCGGGCCTGAGATATATTATCTTTGGTACCAACATTGTGTGTCACAGTGCCGGGGGCTGAGATACATTATATTTGGTCACTAAAACACAGTAGTGTTGATGGCTGACAACTACATCCCTGACAGTAATCCCCCCCAACAGGGCCACCAAAGTAGAGTGGATGGGAGGAGGCTGATCACAAAAGCAATGATGAGAGGCTTGTAGCAATCGAGGAGTGTTTGCAACAAGCGAGGTAGGCTCCCAAGAGCAATTTTCTAACCTATAGCCCTCCCAATCAACTAGATAATGTAGTTTCCATCCAATCAGTTTAGAGCCTAGAATGGCACGTACCACGTATTCCCAGTGCCCATCCACTTCTACAGGGGTGGTGGTGGTTAGGGTTATTCTAGTATCTTGATGCCCATGTTTGACAATGAAATATGCAACAATGGGTGTATCTTTAACGTTGGTGACAGTTTCAATTTTATTGCTACTGGATTCACTACATGAGACACTTCAAATGGACCAATGAATTTAGGTAGCAATTTCTTCTTGCCCTGTAAAGGAATGTATTTGGTTGAGAGCCAGACCTTGTCTTCCAACTTGTACATGGGTTCTGGGCTGCAATGTTTTTCTGCTGTTAATTTGTAGGCTTCTTTTGCTTGGACCAAATGGAAACAAGCTTTTTCTAGGAGATTGCACAAATGGGTGCGATACTCCTGCACTGTGAAGTACCTTGCATTGTTGCACGTCATTCTAAGGAGTTATTCTGGGGTGATATCCCAGGAGACAGAAAACTGAGACATTCCTAGAGAGGCATGATCTGAATTGTTGCACACAAAATCCACTGCTGACAACAGATCTGAGCAATCGCCTCAAATGCTCAATAGTCTGGTTTGTCCTCTCGACTTGCCCATCAGTTTGGGCATGGTAACTGGAGGACAACCGCACATCTATATCCAATGACTTGCACAAGGTAGTCCAAAATTTGGAAATGAATTGGGACCCATGGTCTGTGATGAGCACCGAAGGCAAACCATGCAACCTCATAATATTAGTCATAAAAATAGATTCTAATTCAACTGCTGTGGGGAGACGTTTTAGTAGAATAAGATGCGCCTTCTTAAAAAGATGATCTAAGATGGTCAATACAGTAGTGTTACCAGTGGTGGTCTTCTGGAGTTTTCACCACAAGTTCCAAAAATACAGTGTTGCATGGTTTGGGCGGCAATGGAATTGGCCATAAAAGACCGATGGGGAACCATGGCGACTCTTGCTTTGGGTGCATATAGCGCAGATGTCGGCATACTGTTGTGTGTCATTGGACGTTGACAGCCACCAAAAGTTCTTGACTAGTTCTAGAGTCTTTAGGACCCTTGGGTGTCCTGCCAATACTGTGTCATGACAAAGTTGCAATGCTTGTGTTTGTAATGGTTTACTAGAAATGTAAGGCAGCCATCATATTCCAAAAGCCCATCCTTGTTCTACTGCAGCTTCCCAGAGTGTTCTAAAGAACAACTAGAGCGCTAACAGTCTTACTTATGACAAAAGTATGGCACACCTGAAGCCATCTTGATTGGAATAAACTGGTAACACTTAAAACATTTAATTTAAAAAGGAACAAAATGAGGGGGTTCATTTTGCCATAGAAATTATGGTTAGTGCTGTAGAAAGAAAAATTAGGACATGTTTCAAGTGAGATCTCAAATATCTTCCTGTTATATTTCAACAGGAGCAGCCTGTCAGTTGATGCCTTTGTGTTCTACTGCAGCTTCCCAGAGTGTTCTAAAGAACAACTAGAGCGCTAACAGCCTTACTAATGACAAAAGTATGGCACACCTGAAGCCATCTTGATTGGAATAAACTGGTAACACTTAAAACATTTAATTTAAAAAGGAACAAAATGAGGGGGTTCATTTTGCCATAGAAATTATGGTTAGTGCTGCAAAAAGAAAATTTAGTGCATGTTTTAAGTGAGATCTCAAATCCTCTTCTATTTCATTAGAAAATTCTGACATGCAGACTGAAACAATCACTTTCAATACCAGCAGTAGACTTCCAGTTAACTCCTTGGTGAGCAGTAGCTTTACTACAGTGATCTAATGAACAACTAGAGTAATAACATTCTGAATTTATGGCAAATGTGTGACACATCTGAATGCCTTCTTGATGGAATGAAAGTAAAAAACTGAAAGCATTTCCTACTGAGGAGACTGCAGTAAATGAGGAAATTAGGAAACTTCATAACAAAGAAGTCTTCCAAGATGGCCACCAGTGAAAAAAGAGCCCAAATGTAGCACAAATATTACCCAGATGTAGCCCACATATAGCCCAATGACAAAAGTGTGCAAAACACTTTATTTTTAGTTTTTTTTGCAGTTTTATGTAGTGCAGACTGGTCAGGTATTGGAGCGTTGCATCTTAAAACATGACCCCCTACACTACAAAAACACCACTGCACTACCCTAAACCCTAAAACACTTCCCCAGCATGACCCCCTACACTACACAAGCACCACTGCACTATCCTAAACCCTAAAACACTACCCCCAGCATGACCCCCTACACTACACAAACACCACTGCACTACCCTAAACCCTAAAACACTACCCCAACACCACTGCACTACCCTAAAACATGACCCCCTACACTACACAAACACCACTGCACTACCCTAAACCCTAAAACACTACCCCCAGCATGACCCCCTACACTACACAAGCACCACTGCACTACCCTAAACCCTAAAACACTACCCCCAGCACGACCCCCTACACTACACAAACACCACTGCACTACCTTAAACCCTAAAACACTACCCCCAGCACGACCCCCTACACTACCCAAACACCACTGCACTAACCTAAATCCTAAAACACTACCCCCAGCACGACCCCCTATACTACCCAAACACCACTGCACTACCCTAAAACATGACCCCTACACTACACAAACACCACTGCACTACCCTAAACCCTAAAACACTACCCCCAGCACGACCCCCTACACTACACAAGCACCACTGCACTACCCTAAACCCTAAAACACTACCCCCAGCACGACCCCCTACACTGCCCGAACACCACTGCACTGCCCTAAACCCTAAAACACCAGCCCCTGCACGACCCCCTACACTGCCCGAACACCACTGCACTGCCCTAAACCCTGAAACACATACCCTAGCCCGACCCCCTACACTGCCCGAACACCACTGCACTGCCCTAAACCCTGAAACACCACCCCCTTCACGACCCCCTACACTGCCCGAACACCACTGCACTGCCCTAAACCCTGAAACACCACCCCCAGCATGACCCCTACACTGCCCGAACACCACTGCACTGCCCTAAACCCTGAAACACTACCCCCAGCAAGACCTCCTACACTGCCCGAACACCACTGCACTGCCCTAAACCCTGAAACATCACCCCCAGCAAGACCCCCTACACTGCCCGAACACCACTGCCCTAAACCCTGAAACACCACCCCCAGCACGACCCCCTACACTGCCCGAACACCACTGCACTGCCCTAAACCCTGAAACACCACCCCCAGCACGACCCCCTACACTGCCCGAACACCACTGCACTGCCCTAAACCCTGAAACACCACCCCCTGCACGACCCCCTACACTGCCCGAACACCACTGCACTGCCCTAAACGCTGAAACACCATCCCCAGCACAACCCCCTACACTGCACGAACACCATTGCACTGCCCTAAACCCTGAAACACTACCCCCAGCAAGACCCCTACACTGCCCGAACACCACTGCACTGCCCTAAACCCTGAAACATCACCCCCAGCAAGACCCCTACACTGCCCGAACACCACTGCCCTAAACCCTGAAACACCACCCCCAGCAAGACCCCCTACACTGCCCGAACACCACTGCACTGCCCTAAACCCTGAAACACCAGCCCCAGCACGACCCCTACACTGCCCGAACACCACTGCACTGCCCTAAACCCTGAAACACCACCCCCTGCACGACCCCCTACACTGCCCGAACACCACTGCACTGCCCTAAACCCTGAAACACCACCCCCGGCACGATCCCCTACACTGCCCGAACACTACTGCACTGCCCTAAACCCTGAAACACCACCCCCAGCACGACCCCCTACACTGACCGAACACCTCTGCACTGCCCTAAACCCCGAAACACTACCCCCAGCAAGACCCCCTACACTGCCCGAACACCACTGCCCTAAACCCTGAAACACCACCCCCAGCAAGACCCCTACACTGCCCGTACACCACTGCACTGCCCTAAACCCTGAAACACCACCCCCAGCACGACCCCCTAAACTGCCCGAACACCACTGCACTGCCCTAAACCATGAAACACCAGCCCCAGCACGACCCCTACACTGCCCGAACACCACTGCACTGCCCTAAACCCTGAAACACCACCCCCAGCACGACCCCCTACACTGCCCGAACACCACTGCACTGCCCTAAACCCTGAAACACCAGCCCCAGCACAACCCCGTACACTGCCCGAACACCACTGCACTGCCCTAAACCCTGAAACACCAGCCCCAGCACGACCGCCTACACTGCCCAAAAACCACTGCACTGCCCTAAACCCTGAAACACCAGCACCAGCACGACCCCCTACACTGCCCGAACACCACTGCACTACCCTAAACCCTCAAACACCAGCCCCAGCACGACCCCCTACACTGCCCGAACACCACTGCACTGCCCTAAACCCTGAAACACCAGCCCCAGCAAGACCCCTACATTGCCCGAACACCACTGCACTGCCCTAAACCCTGAAACACCACCCCCAGCAAGACCCCTACACTGCCCGAACACCACTGCACTAAAGCCTGAAACACCACCCCCAGCAAGACCACCTACACTGGCCGAACACCACTGCACTGCCCTAAACCCTGAAACACCACCCCCTGCACGACCCCCTACACTGCCCAAACACCACTGCACTGCCCTAAACCCTGAAACACCACCCCTGCACGACCCCTACACTGCCCGAACACCACTGCACTGCCCTAAACCCTGAAACACCACCCCTCAGCACGACACCCTACACTGCCCGAACACCACTGCACTGCCCTAAACCCTGAAACACCACCCCCAGCACGACCCCCTACACTGCCCGAACACCACTGCACTGCCCTAAACCCTGAAACACCACCCCCTGCACGACCTCCTACACTGCCGGAACACCACTGCACTGCCCTAAACCCTGAAACACCAGCCCCAGCAAGACCCCTACACTGCCCGAACACCACTGCACTGCCCTAGACTCTGAAACACCAGCCCCAGCAAGACCCCTACACTGCCCGAACACCACTGCACTGCCCTAAACCCTGAAACACCAGCCCCAGCACGACCCCCTACACTGCCCGAACACCACTGCACTGCCCTAAACCCTGAAACACCAGCCCCAGCACGACCCCCTACACTGCCCGAACACCACTGTACTGCCCTAAACCCTGAAACACCAGCACGACCCCCTACACTACCCGAACACCACTGCACTGCCCTCAACCCTGAAACACCACCCCCTGCATGACCCCCTACACTGCCCGAACACCACTGCACTGCCCTAAACCCTGAAACACCACCCCCTGCAGCACCCCCTACACTGCCCGAACACCACTGCACTGCCCTAAACCCTGAAACACCACCCCTGCACCGCTCCCTACACTGCCCGAACACCACTGCACTGCCCTAAACCCTGAAACACCAACCCCAGCACGACCCCTTTACTGCTCGAACACCACTGCACTGCCCCAAACCCTGAAACACCACCCCCAGCACGACCCCCTACACTACAGGAACACCACTGCCCTAAACCCTGAAACACCACCCCCTGCACGACCCCCTACACTGCCCGAACACCACTGCACTGCCCTAAACCCTGAAACACCACCCCCTACACTGCCCGAACACCACTGCACTACCCTAAACCCTAAAATACTACCCCCAGCACAACCCCCTACACTACCTGAACACGACTGCACTGCCCTAAACCCTCAAACACTGCCCCCAGCACGACCCCCAACACTACCCGAACACCACTGCACTGCCCTAAACCCTAAAACACTCCCCCCAGCACGACCCCCTACACTACCCAAACACCACTGCACTGCCCTAAACCCTAAAACACTCCCCCAGCACGACCCCCTACACTACCCGAACACCACTGCACTGCCCTAAACCCTAAAACACTCCCCCAGCACGACCCCCTACACTACCCAAACACCATTGCACTGCCCTAAACCCTAAAACACTACCCCCGCATGACCCCTACACTACCCAAACACCAATGCACTACCCTAATCCCTAAAACACTACCCCCGCATGACCCCCTACACTACCCTAAACCCTAAAACACTACCCCCGCACGACTCCCTACACTACCCAAAGACCACTGCACTACCCTAAACCCTAAAACACGACCTCCTACACTACACAAACACCACTGCACTACCCTAAACCCTAAAACACTACCCCCTACACTACACAAACACCACTGCACTACCCTAAACCCTAAAAACTACCCCCAGTACGAACCACTACACTACCCAAACACCACTGCACTACCCTAAACCCTAAAAGACTACCCCCAGCAGTATCCCTACACTACCCAAACACCACTGCACTACCCTAAACCCTAAAACACTACCCCCAACAGTACCCCCTACACTACCCAAACACCACTACACTACCCAAACCCCTAAAACACTCCCCCCAGCACGACTCCCTACACTACCCAAACACCACTGCACTACCCTAAACCCTAAATCTACCCCCAGCATGACCCCTACACTACACAAACACCACTGCACTACCCTAAACCCTAAAACACTACCCCCAGCACGACCCTCTTCACTACCTAAACACAACTGCACAATTTGTTACAGGCGTTGCAACGCAGGCCTGTGGTGCTTACTGGAAGTACCTAGTGGGCTAGTTGGGCCCCAGGGACCCTCAGGATTCAAGGTGACCTAATCCCCCAACTTAAAACGCACCACGGGGCGCGTTTGCACAGTGGTGAAGGGAGGGGGCGGGGCCTCAGGTGACATGTGTGCAAACACGCCCTGTGGTGCGTTTTAAGTTGGGGAATTAATTCCCTTTGAATCCTGAGGGACCCTGGGGGCCAACTAGCCCACCAGGTACCTTCAGTAAGCACAACAGAGTTGCGTTGCAGAGAGGTGAAAAAGGTGCGTGGCCTCGGAACGCCTCTCTGCAACTCAGCTCTGTGGTCCTAACTGTAGGTACCTGGGGGCTAGTTGGGCCCCAGGGACCCTCAGAATTCAAGGGGACTTAATCCAGCAACTTAAACGCGCCACGAGGTGCGTTTGCACACATGTCACCTCAGGCCCCCTCCCTTCACCACTGTGCAAACGCGCCCTGTAGCGCGTTTTAAGAGGTAGTTTTAATCCCCTGCCCTATTATGTACTAGGGACTTGCAGAGGAGGTCATGCTAATCACAGGGGTACCCCAACGCATAGTGTTCCCAAGTGTATGTAGGTGTTTTCACTGTATTCTAAGTGTCTTTTAGCATAGCACTGGCTCTGGTTAGTCAGAGTCAGTTACCACCAGTACCCGTCTGAAAAAGTTGTGGGCACAGGATGATTTTGCAACAAGGCCTCTTTCTGCTCCTCTGTTGGTTCTTTCTGCACATCTTTTGCTTCTTTCTGTGCGTTTTTTCTTCTTTCTTCACATGTCCTACCTCTGTAGGCATAGTTAGAAACTAGCATTTAAAAAACCTTTGAAATTCACTTAAAAAATCATAGGTTTCAGGCACGTTATAGTTAGAAATTAGCATTTAAAAAACCTTTGAAATTCACTGAAAAAACCATAGGTTTCAGACACGTTATAGTTAGAAATTAGCATTTAAAAACCTTTGAAATTCACTGAAAAAACCATAGGTTTTAGGGACAGTTATAGTTAGTTGGACATTTCACTCGTACAAAACCATAGAAATTCCCCGTTATAGTTAGTTCAGCTAACTATAACTTGCGCCCTGCAATGCACTGCTGATGACGTCACATATTACATCACTCATGACATGGTCAGTGACATCACTGATGACATCTCATATGACATCACTGATGACATCATCCATGTGATAATTTCATGCATCTTCTCACACCCTAATATAACTTTTGATACACCCACTCTAAATTACAGACTGCCATTCTCAAAACCATAGACACTCCAACACCAAAACTACATACCCACTCACTGATTCTTAGGTCTACACACACATCCACTCACTCACCCGTACAGTCACTCATACTTAGTCACTCAGTACAGGACTATCATATGCACTCATACACCTATATAAACACTCACACACCGCCACTCATCCATAGAGGTACTCACACACCTAGTCAGTCATGCAAAAAACTTAATCACACACCCATTTACTCACCTATACAGTTATACACACACCAGCTCACTTACTCATACAAATACTAGCACATTCTTACGCTCTTATACAATCACTGATACAAGTACACACTCATCCATACAGCCACTCTCACAATCACACACTCTCACTTATAGCCATTTATATACTCCAACACACATATATACTGCCTTTCACATATGTAGTTACTCACACATGTACCACTGAGATATACATTCAATCACTAACACACCCATACACACACTCACCCACCCATACAGTCCATCACAGATGCACTCTTGAAACCATGCACCCATGAATCACCAACTCACACATCTATGCACAGAGTCACACACACCCCACCCACACAAACACTCAGGCACCCATACAGATACTCAGACAATCAATCAATAACCCATGTAGACACTCATGTAGCTATTCAGAAAGCCATGCAGCCGCTTACAAACCAACAGACAGACGGATACAGACATTCACACAGTTTAGTCACTAACCCATGCATTCAGTAAGATACATTTAATCACTCACTTGTACAGTCAGTCACTCACGTACTAAATCATCCATTCAGACACTTATACACCCACTCATTCTTCAATACGCCTTTCCCTATATATATTAAACATATTTAAACTTTACAGAAACACACAGTCACTGGATGATGTCATCAGTGATGTCATTTGAGATGTCATCAGTGATGTCATCAGTGATGTCACTGACCATGTCATGAGTGATGTAATATGTGACGTCATCAGCAGTGCATTGCGGGGCGCGAGTTATAGTTAGCTGAACTAACTATAACGGGGAATTTCTATGGTTTTGTACGAGTGAAATGTCCAACTAACTATAACTGTCCCTAAAACCTATGGTTTTTTCAGTGAATATATAGATACATATATATAATTATATGTAAGGATAAAATCTTCTATGTATATGTATATATAAATGTGTCTGTGTGTGTGTATATATATATATATATTCACTGAAAAAACCATAGGTTTTAGGGACAGTTATAGTTAGTTGGACATTTCACTCGTACAAAACCCGTGAAATTCCCCGTTATAGTTAGTTCAGCTAACTATAACTCGCGCCCCGCAATGCACTGCTGATGACGTCACATATTACATCACTCATGACATGGTCAGTGACATCACTGATGACATCACTGATGACATCTCAAATGGCATCACTGATGACATCATGCAGTGACTGTGTGTTTCTCTAAAGTTTAAATATTTTTAATATATATCGGAAAAGACGTATTGAAGAATGAGTGGGTGTATAAGTGTCTGTATGGATGATTTAGTAGGTGCGTGACTGACTCTATAAGTGAGTGATTTAACGTATCTTACTGAATGCATGGGTTAGTGACTAAACTGGGTGAATGTCTGTATCCGTCTGTCTGTTGCTGTGTAAGTGACTGCATGTGTTTGTGAATAGCTACATGAGTGTGTATATGAGTTATTAAATGGTTGTCTGAGTATCTGTATGGGTGCCTGAGTGTTTGTGTGGGAGGGTGTGTGCGACTCTGTGCATAGATGTGTGAGTGGGTGATTCACTGGGTGGATGGTTTCAAGAGTGCATCTGTGATAGACTGTATGGGTGGGTAAGTGTGTGTAAGAGTGTGTTAGTGAGTGAATGTATGTCCCAGTGGTACATGTGTGAGTAACTACATATGTGAAAGGCAGTATATATGTGTGTTGGAGTATATAAATAGCTATAAGCGAGAGTGAGTGATTGTGATAGTGGCTGTATGGATGAGTGTGTGCTTGTATCAGTGATTGTATAAGAGCGTAACAATGTGCTAGTATTTGTATGATTAAGTGAGCTGGTGTGTGTATAACTGTATAGGTGAGTAAATGGCAGTGTGTTTAATTATTTGCATGACTGACTAGGTGTGTGAGCTCCTCTATGGATGAATGGCGGTGTTTGAGTGTCTATATAGGAGTAAGAGTGCATATGATAGTCCTGTACTGAGTGACCATAAGTATGAGTGACTGTACGGGTGAGTGAGTGGATGTGTGTGTGTAGACCTAAGAATCAGTGAGTGGGTATGTAGTTATTGGTGTTGGAGTGTCTATGGTTTCGCGAATGGCAGTCTGTAATTTAGAGTGGGTGTATCAAAGGTTATATTAGGGTGTGAGGAGGTGCATCAGATTATCACGTGGATGATGTCATCAGTGATGTCATCAGTGATGTCATTTGAGATGTCATCAGTGATGTCATCAGTGATGTCACTGACCATGTCATGAGTGATGTAATATGTGACGTCATCAGCAGTGCATTGCGAGGCGCGAGTTATAGTTAGCTGAACTAACTATAACGGGGGAATTTCACGGGTTTTGTACGAGTGAAATGTCCAACTAACTATAACTGTCCCTAAAACCTATGGTTTTTTCAGTGAATTTCAAAGGTTTTATAAATGCTAATTTCTAACAATAACGTGTCTGAAACCTATGGTTTTTTCAGTGAATTTCAAAGGTTTTTTAAATGCTAATTTCTAACTATAACGTGCCTGAAACCTATGGTTTTTTCAGTGAATTTCAAAGTTTTTTTAAATGCTAATTTCTAACTATAACGTGCCTGAAACCTATGGTTTTTCAGTGAATTTCAAAGGTTTTTTAAATGCTAATTTCTAACTATAACGCCCCTAAAACCTATGGTTTTTTCAGTGAATTTCAAAGGTTTTGTAAATGACAATTTTTAAATGTATTAATTGTTATATTTATTTTTTTGATACTGATTTACTACATTTTTAAAACTATTTATTTTTAGATATTTTATTTTTTAAATTACATTGTAATTACATTATACATTACATTACAAAATATACTTTCTCAGAATGAATTACTTTAGTTTAAATACTTTGTAAATAGGCAATAGAGTTTTAAGTACAGTAGTTACAGTTGTTGCAATGGGCAACACAATTTCAAACACAATGCAACATTGAGCTCAATGTGAATTTCTAGTTAAATGCAATTAGTTACTTTATGGATTACTTTTCTAACCACAGGACTGGATCCTAGATTCAGTCCTGGGACATCTCCTGTAAACAGTTGAGTAAAAGCGTTTTGGTTACAGTAGTGATTTTTAAGGAATATTATTGTATTTTAAAAGTTGACACTTAGAAACTTTTTCACATAGAATCACCAATGTTATCCTATGGGAGGAAATTCACTTATCAGGTAAGTAGTGTTATCGTTACTTTTTCTTACTCAGTGTTGGATCCTGGATCCAGCACTGGTGCATCTCCTGTAAACAGTTGAAAGAATGCGTTTAAGTCATACAGGCGATTTTTAAGGAATATTTGTAGTTTGTGAAAATCGACACTGAAACTTTTCTGCTGAAAACCAGACAATGGATTCCTATGGAAGGAAATATAAGTTACTGGTAAGTACGGTTAGAATTACTTTTCAGGGTCAGTGCTGGGCTAAAAGATGCAGCACTGGGTTCTCTCCTGATAACAGGTGAGTAAATCGGAATTCGTAGTTCGGTTGATTTTAGAGGAATATTATAAAGTTCCAAAACTCCACACTTAGAAGAATTTCCAAGTGAAACCAGTCAATGTTAGCCTATGGAAGGAAATTCAAGTTGCTGGTAAGTACGGTTAAAATTACTTTTCAGGATCAGTACTGGGCTGAAAGATGCAGCACTGAGGTCTCTCCTGATAACAGGTGAGTAAATCGGAATCCGTATTTCGGCTGATTTTAGAGGAATATTATAAAGTTCCAAATCTGCACACTTAGAAGAATTTCCAAGTGAAACCAGTCAATGTTAGCCTATGGAAGGAAATTCAAATTACTGGTAAGTACGGTTAGAATTACTTTTCAGGACCAGTACTGGGCTGAAAGATGCAGCACTGAGGTCTCTCCTGATAACAGGTGAGTAAATCGGAATTCGTATTTCGGCTGATTTTAGAGGAATATTTGCACAATGGTGAAGGGAGGGGCGGGGCCTGAGGTGACATCTGTGCAAACGCGCCCCGTGGCGCGTTTTAAGTTGGGGGATTAAGTCCCCTTGAATCATGAGGGTCCCTGGGGGCCAACTAGCCCACCAGGAACCTCCAGTATGCGCCAGGGGCTGCGTTGCAGAGACGTGTACAGAGGCCACACCCTTTTACACCTCTCTGCAACGCAGCTCGGTGGTGCTTTCTGGACATACCTGTTGGGCTAGTTGGCCCCAGGGACCCTCAGGATTGAAGGGGATTTAATTCCCCATCTTAAAACACGCCACGGGGCCTGTTTGCACACATGTCACCTGAAGACCCGTCCCCTCCCTTTACCACTGTGCAAACGTGCCCCGTGGCGCGTTTTAAGTTGGGGGATTAAGTCCCCTTGAATCCTGAGGGTCCCTGGAGTCCAACTAGCCCACCATGTACTTCCAAAACGCGCCACAGAGCTGCGTTGCAGAGAGGTGTAAAAAGGGGCGTGGCATCTGTACACCTCTCTGCCCCCTGGCGCATACTGGAGGTTCCTGGTGGGTTAGAGTTGTATCTAATAAATAAATAAAATATTAATTTATGTGCAAAATGCGCAAGTCTATATTAGTGCAACATTGCATTGTGCAAAATAGCCATTGAGTCCCTCGCATGGTGTTGTCAATACAGTAAACAATGTATAGAAAATGTAAAATATTATTGATAAAATCATTCATGAATAACTGCAACAATATATAAAATCATAGTAAAATACCAGATTCTAAAACATCACTGTATCATAATGAACCGTCCATAAAACACATGTATAAGGCCCAGGCTAAAACTTCGCATCCATATATATATAAATCAATTTACTTAAAATGCCCATACTCGGATACTCATTAAAAACCAGATCATAAACATGTATACAGATCCTCGGTTACGTTCAGCCCTGTCGGATGTTTCGAATTCAATTCTAAAATATATCTAGTTTCCAACTGGCGTAACCGTTGTTCCCTATTGCCCCCTCTCCTGCTTGGTGGTACCGCATCTATCACAAAGTATCTGAGCTCCTGGCTTTTGGAGTCATGTTTGCTTTTAAAATGGCGTGCCACTGGATAGGTATTGTCATGATTGTTAATCGCCCTGCGGGGTTGTAAAATTCTTTTGTGCACCTGCAATTTTGTGCTCCCTACGTATAGTAGGTTACAAGGGCAGATTAAAACATATACAGCATATTCAGTCTTACATGTCAGAAGTTTGGTTATTTTTATGCATCTGGTGCTGAACGGTGTCATGTATGTTGTCTGATTTTCACCTTGCTGGCATGCCTTGCAGGTTTTACACCTGAAGAAGCCCTTATGTGTCTGTAGCCAATTTGTATTCTCCATGATCTCTGGACTGGTTTTCACCAGTTCATCCCGCATTGATAGACCCCTACTATAAGTGATAGATGGTCGAGTCGGTAGGCTCTTCCCAATGATGGGGTCACTTAGTACCATGGGCCAGTTACGTGTTATGATCGATTGGAGTTCCTTATGTTGTTGGCTCTATTGTATGATGATTCTAAACTCTTTACTGATTTCGCTGTCACCATCTGGAGGTTGTATTGCTGAAATTACCTTACTAGGGTGCTTTGATGAAAGTAATTCAAACTTGTCCTTACGCATAGATTTAAGAATAGCGCTATCTATCACACTTCTAGAGTATCCTCTTTCAAGAAACCTCCCAGTGCTACTTGCATGCGCTTCCCTTAGATCTTTGTCATTGCTGTGGATCCTCCTCAACCGAAGCATCTCCCCGTAGGGGATACTATTTATCAAGTGGTTGGCATGGGAGCTGCTAGCATGTAGCGTGGAATTTCCCGCGGTCTCTTTGCGGTATAGTTTAGATTCAACCTTGTTATCGCACACATAGATCTTAGTATTTAAGAAACTCACCTCTGTGGCACTGATTGTAGGAGAGTAGGATCTGCTTCACATGGGTACCCCCACTTTTTGCTGATGCTTCACTGTTTTTCGACATTAGTCTGGCTGGGGCCCTGCTAATCAGAACCCCAGCCTAGCTGCTTCCTCTCTAAAATGGTTTCCATGTGCCTTAGCACATCACTGATTGGGATCTGGAGTGCCCTTATAAGTCCCTAGTATATGGTATACTATGTACCAAGGGCATAGGTACCTCAGAGGCCTGCCAGGGGCTGCAGCATGTATTATGCCACCCCTGGAAGGCCATCCAAACTGACACCACAGGTCTGCTACTGCAGCCTGGGTAAGGTGGTGCATGCACTCCTTACTGTGATATAGGTTACCTATATCACTAACTACATACACACATATAAACCTATAAGTCACTCCTAAGGCAGGCCTTATCAATCCTAAAGGCAGAGTGCATGGTTCCTATGTGAGAGGGTGCCCCTGCATGAGCAGGGCCCCTCTGCAGCGTTCGGAGACCATCTCTGATGCTGTTTGTAGTGCAGCCTGACCATATACTCTTAAGCGCATTATATCCTCGCGGTAAAATGCTAACTTTGGAATGGCTGCACCTAAACATGTCGTGTTTGGTGTCAAACATCTTGGAATACTACCCCCACCAATCCTGGTGGCGGGGGTAGCATTCCACCCTTCTAGAGGGAAAGACATGTTAACTCGGACTAGTCCGGTAACTTCTTTCCAGAGCCCTGGCATCACAAAATGGATGCTGCTGCCACAGACACGAGTCTGGCCTCCTGCTGCTGGACGAAACCCCGGCAGGGGAGGCCTGGACAATAGGTTTCCTGTCCCAGGGAGGTGTGACCACCTCCCCAGACAGGATAATGTGTATTGGGGCTGGGCGGGAGCACTTTCGGGTGCTTTGAAGTCCTGCACTGGGGGCACATTTGGTGTCCCTGTGCATACCCCAGTTCAAACCGGATCAGGGGCTTGCAGCCCCTGCTTTGGCGTGAACTGTACAAAGGGAAAGGGGTGTAGCCACCCCTCTGCCCTGACCCACCCATAGGTGGGGCCACAGAGTAGTCCAACCCCTATCTTTAGTATAAAGGTAGGAACCCAGTCCTTAGGACTTTAGATTATCCCTGGATGAAACTCTGAAACTGAATCCTGGACCTTCGACGCTCTACTCACGATTAGAGGACAGAAGAATCTCCCTTGGGGTCAAGGAGTGACTCCCCTGCTTGGCAGGCACCAAAGAAGCATCTGTCCGGTTCGCATTTCTGAAGCTCCCGTCGGACGCCGAAGTCATCGCATCACCAGAGGTGGATTCTCAGACTTCCCCGAGGCTACCTTGAGTCCCCAGCAAAGCTGAGGCCCGTGGCTATCGTGGGTGACTTGAGACCGTGACCCCTGGACACTGAGCACATTTGCAAGTGCATCCTCTTCTGGGTCTCCCAAGAAGTCGTGCTTTGGGTTTCGAGTAGCCCTAGCCTCCAGCACCACCTGCACCGAAGATCACTGGCCCCCACTCCACGAGTGTCCTGTAAGCCAGATCCACGTGCGGCGTCACAAGGCTCCTTCGCGGTCGCTAGCCTGTTGGCTAGTAGCCCTTAACGAAGGCCAATCCTTTTCTAACTTGGCATCCTGGTTGCTCCAGGCCTGTCCTCACTTACTCTTGCTGAGTGAGTTCCACAGACCTTGCTGGTCTGCACCATCGACGATCTACATCTTCACCAAGACTTGCCGTTGCCAAGGCTTGTTGGGTCCAATCCGGTCGCCGACACCTCAGCACTCGACAGACATTGTGTACCAGCCCGAATCCTGCTCCTGGTCACCAACAACGCCTCCTGGACCTCGTGGCTGAAGAGTCAAGACGACCGTCAACTCACCTGAAGCACTCGACATCGGTGGGCATCTGTCCATCGCCTTCCTGGTCACTGGCTAGTGACCCAGACTCTGTCCCCTCTGCTTTCAGGTTCTTCAGAACTCCGATCCACTCTTGGATCCACCCGGACACTTTTCTCTTGGTCGCCAGCAGCACTTTGCAGCAGATCGCCATCCGAATCAACGACGAAACCCGACCCCGAAAGGCACCTATGCACCCGGCTTCCCTGGGTGAGGTAACACGAGTACTCCGGTGCTCCCGTGGGTAGAGACTCTTCAAAGTCCTAGATCTCAAAGGGTTTTGTCCAAGTCCTCTTTTAAGTGTCCCTTTTCTCTATTTTCCCGATCCCGACTTTCTCCATAGAAGTCAACGGCGTATCGCGGTTGTGTATTTACACTGCACGCGTCTCCCGTAGGTCCCCTGTGTTACTACCTTGGGTGGTTCCTTGTGGTCCAAGCACTTCTAGAGGCTCTAGGCCTAGTGTCTAGTTCAGTCGTGGTTCGCATACCACTTTATTGGTATATGGTTTGGTACGCCCCTAGGGCCCAAACGTGTATTTGTGCTATTACTGTGATTTAATAACTTCTAACTTATGTACTTCGAACTCTAGCCTCATAAAGAGACTAGAGGGGTGTGTTTAGCAATAAATACATATATTTTGAATATATACCTGGTGTGGTGCTCTTTCATTTGATCACTCAAGAGATTATAGACTGGTAAAACAAGCTGCTTTACATTCCTTCAAGACTTAGCCTGAAGGCTGCTCTCCATAGCTACCACTAGGATAGCTTTCAATAAGGTTGTCTTTAACCTATCTCCAATAAGGGGTTGTTTGGACTGGTGCAAGGTGCCCACTATAATTAGTGGACAGCATATGCCAGGCCAACTTCTCACATTGGTGTGCAGCGTGTGGGATTCCAGCTTGCTATTGTTTTACCAGATAATCTCAATTGAATTGATCAACTGAAAACCACTAAAGGTACCTAAGGTACATATAATTTAAGCTTAGAATACAGTAAGTTCTACTGAACTTAGAGTTGTGTGTTAAGGGATAGCACAACCCTTTCTACAACTCAAGAGAGTTTAGTAGGCCACACTAGAGTAGGTAGTGCATACACCACACCACACTAGTAATGTCTTTAAGGACAGGATCCAAAGAATACTTGCAGGAAGCCATTGAGCTTCCACCCTCCAAGTATGATACACTCCCATTCTTGGAATTGAGAGCTTTATGTAACTTGAGAAAAATAAGGACAGGCCAAAGCCCCACCACCCAACACCTCAAGGAGTTGTTGGTGGCTTATGACCTTAGTAAGCCCGTGGGGACTGAAGGGGTAGGAGCTGAGGGTGGGGCAGGAGAAGAGGAGGAGGCCAGGGGTACCAATACCCCCAGCCCCCTCTGAAACTGGCCAGGAGGGTGACAATGACCCTGACCTGGATAACCCAATCCCTCCTGTGGACGATGATGAGGATGATCAGGATGACACCCTCTTTGTCCCCCCAGGAAGGATTACGAGTGTGCCCAGGAAGTCTAGATCTCCTTCTCAGGAGTCTAACCACTCTGGCACCTCTATAGGGAGCTCTGTCTCCTCTTCTCACAGGAGGGAATCCTCTCATGAGAGGAGAGCCAGACTGGTCCAGTATGAGGAAACTCAGCTGGAGATCAGAAAAAAGCAATTGGCTTTAGATAGGGAATCCCTAGATCTCCTTAGAGAGAGAAGAAAGTTGGGACTAGAGTCCCATGGTGGCAGCCATGTCCCTAGAGACAGGGAAAGGTCCTATGACCATAGGAACCTGAGCAAGATTGTCCCTCCCTACCAGAGTGGGGATGATATCCACAAATGGATAACTGCATTAGAAAGGGCCTGTAAGGTACAGAAGGTCCCTCAAGAGCAGTGGGCAGCAATCTTATGGCTCTCCTTTGCTGACAAAGGTAGAGATAAGCTCCTCACTGTTAGAGAGGAGGATGCTGATAATTACAAGGTCTTGAAGAGTGCTCTTATTGATGGGTTTGGCCTAACCACTGAACAGTACAGGTTGAAGTTCAGAGACACCCAAAAGCACAGACTCAAGACTGGGTAGACTATGTGGATTGTTCTGCCAAGGCTCTGGAAGGCTGGTTGATGGGCAGTAAGGTGTGTGACTTCTCAGGATTGTACAATCTGATAATGAGGGAGCAGATTCTTAATAACTGTCAAAATCAGCTGTTGCATCAATACCTGGTAGACTCTGATCTGACCTCTCCCCAAGAATTGGGAAAGAAGGCAGACAAATGGGTCAGGACCAGGGTGAAGCAGAAGGTACAGAACCAAGGTGGGGAAACCAAGAAGCAAGATGCTAAGAACTCTGACAAGGGTGGGGAGAAGGGTAAAGATCAAAAGTCTTCATCAGGCCCCCAAAATCTTCTTCTGGTGGGGATTCACAATCTACCAAAGGGAAAGGCCAAAGAAAACCATGGTGCAAGGTCTGTAAGCAAAAGACCCACTGGACCAGTGATTGCACCAAGTCCAAAGACTCCAGTCCAGCACCCACCAATGCCCCTAAGGCACCTGTTCCCCCTAGTACAGTTGGTGGAAGTGCTCCAGCAAAGGGTTTAGTAGGGTTCACCCTGGGAACTGAGTTGGGCTCTGACCTAGTCAGAGAACTGACTCAGGCTGTGTTAGTCTGTGATGGAGGCATGGATGTGACCTCCACTGTGAGTCCCAGTAATCTGGGCAAGTACAGACAACAGCCTTTAATTAATGGACGTGAGGCTTTGGCATTTAGGGACACAGGGGCAAGTGTCACAATGGTGACACAAGACCTTGTGCTTCCTGGGCAAGTTATGCTTGGTGAGATGTACCAAGTGACCAATGCTAGCAATGTCAGAACAGACCATACTCTGGCAGTTGTTAACTTCTCCTGGGGAGGGGTAACTGGCCTTAAGAAGGTTGTGGTAAGTGTAAACCTACCAGTCGAATGCTTGCTTGGCAATGACTTAGAGACTTCTGCTTGGGCAGAAGTGGAGCTCAGGACCCATGCAGAAATGTTGGGGATCCCTGCAGATGTGTTTGCTGTGACCAGGTCACAAGCCAAAATGTCTAGCACTGAACAGGCCTTGGATTCTGGAAGAATGGACCAAGTGCCTTCCAAGAGGAGGAGTAGTAGGGTTAAGGCAGTGCCTTCCCCTTGGCTCAGGAGGAAGATCAGTCCCTTGAGGGGGATGATCTCAGCCCTGAAGAAGGAACTGTCCCAGAGGAACTTGAACCTGACCAGGTTGAGTTCTTGGGGACAGGGGGACCTTCTAGGGCAGATCTTAGCCAGGAGCAGCAGAGCTGCCCCTCCCTTGAACCACTCAGACAGCAAGCTGCTGCTGAGGCTGCTGGGAAAGCTAGTGGTCCCCATACAGTGTATTGGGATGATGGACTCCTGTACTCAGAGAGTAGAGACCCCAAGCCTGGTGCTACCAGGAGGTTGGTAATACCTTTGAAGTTCAGGGGCTTCCTATTGACCCTAGCCCATGATATTCCCTTAGCAGGTCACCTGGGCCAGAACAAGACTTGGGACAGAATTGTCCCTCACTTTCACTGGCCCCACATGTCTGAAGACAGTAAGGAGTTTTGTCGCTCCTGTGTAACCTGCCAAGCCAGTGGCAAAGCAGGTGGCACTACAAAGGCCCCCTGATACCACTACCTGTGGTGGGGGTGCCCTTTGAAAGGGTAGGGATTGACATTGTTGGTCCCATGGATCCCCAAACAGCCTCTGGGCACAGGTTTATCCTGGTGGTAGTGGATCATGCCACCAGGTACCCAGAAGCTATTCCCCTCAGGACCACTACAGCACCTGTGGTGGCAAGGGCCCTCCTGGGAATCTTCTCAAGAGTGGGCTTTCCTAAGGAGGTAGTATCAGACAGGGGTGCTAACTTCATGTCTGGGTACTTAAAAGCAATGTGGAAGGAGTGTGGAGTGACTTATCAGTTCACCACACCCTATCACCCACAATGCAATGGTTTAGTTGAGAGATTCAACAAAACCTTGAAGGGCATGATTAAAGGGCTCCCAGAAAAGCTTAGGCGTAGATGGGACATACTCTTGCCCTGCCTTTTATTCGCATATAGGGAGGTGCCTCAGAAGGGGTTGGTTACAGCCCTTTTGAACTTCTGTTTGGCCACCCTGTGAGGGGTCCACTGTGCTTGGTGAAGGAAGGATGGGAGTTACCTCTCAAGCCCCCAAAGCAAGATATAGTGGACTATGTACTTGGTCTCCGCTCCAGGATGGCTGAGTACATGAAAAAGGCAACCAAAAACCTTGAGGCTAGCCAGGAACTTCAAAAGGCCTGGCATGACCAAAAGGCTGTTCTGACTGTTTACCAGCCAGGACAGAAGGTGTGGGTGTTGGAGCCAGTGGCCCCAGCAGCTCTCCAAGATAAATGGAGTGGACCCCACACTATTGTTGAGCAGAAGGGTGAGGTCACTTATTTAGTAGACCTAGGAACACCCAGGAGTCCACACAGGGTTCTCCATGTCAACAGGTTAAAACCATATGTGGACAGGGCAGACATGGGCTTGCTCATGGCTACTGATGAAGGGCAGGAGGAAGAGAGTGACCCACTCCCTGACCTGCTCTCTCAGAACCCTGACGATGGGTCAGTTGATGGTGTAGCCTTGGCAGGCAGCCTCACTACCCAGCAACAAACTGATTGCAGGCAAGTCCTCAATCAGTTTAGACATATGTTTTTACTGACACCCAGTCAGACCACCTGGTGCACTCATGAAGTGGACACTGGGGACAGTCTGCCTATTAAAAACAAGATTTATAGGCAACCTGACCATGTCAGGGACTGTATCAGGACTGAAGTCCAGAAAATGTTGGAATTGGGAGTTATTGAACCCTCAGATAGCCCTTGGGCTAGTCCAGTAGTCCTTGTACCGAAACCTCACACCAGTGGTGGAAAAAGAGAGATGAGGTTTTGTGTGGACTACAGGGGTCTCAATGCAGTCACTAGGACTGATGCCCATCCAATACCCAGGGCAGATGAGCTCATAGATACTTTGGCCTCTGCCAAATATCTCAGCACATTTGACCTAACAGCTGGCTACTGGCAGATCAGACTAGCTGATACTGCAAAGCCCAAAACAGCATTCTCAACCCCTAGTGGACATTATCAATTTGTGGTAATGCCCTTTGGTCTGAAGAATGCACCTGCCACTTTCCAGAGGTTGGTGAATACAGTTCTCACAGGACTGGAAGCCTATAGTGCAGCTTATCTAGATGATATTGCTGTCTTTAGCTCCACCTGGGAGGATCACCTGGTCCACCTCAGGAATGTTTTACAGGCCCTGCAAAGGCAGGCCTGACTATCAAGGCCACTAAGTGCCAGATAGGGCAGAGTCAGGTTGTGTACCTGGGCCACCTTGTGGGTGGAGGCCAGGTTCAACCTTTGCAGAGCAAGATCCAGACCATCATGGACTGGACTGCTCCCACTACCCAGACTCAGGTGAGAGCCTTCTTAGGCCTGACTGGGTACTATAGGAGATTTGTCAAGGGGTATGGATCAATAGTGACACCCCTGAATGACTTAACTTCTAAGAAAATGCCCAAAAGGTTCAGTGGACAGTTAGCTGTCAAAAGGCATTTGATGACCTCAAGCAGGCCATGTGCACTGCTCCAATTCTGCAGAGTCCTGATTACTCCAAGAAGTTCATTGTTCAAACTGATGCATCTGAATTGGGGGTAGGGGCTGTACTGTCACAATTGAATGAAGAAGGTCAGGATCAGCCAGTAGCTTTCATTAGCAGAAGGCTGACCCCTAGAGATAAACGTTGGTCAGCCATAGAGAGGGAGGCCTTTGCTGTGGTCTGGGCTCTGAAGAAGTTGAGGCCATACTTGTTTGGTACACACTTCCTGGTTCAGACAGACCATAAGCCCCTCTTATGGCTAAAACAAATGAAGGGCGAAAACCCCAAACTGCTTAGGTGGTCCATTTCCCTACAGGGGATGGACTTTACAGTGGAACATAGGCCTGGGAGTAACCATGCGAATGCAGATGGACTCTCTAGGTATTTCCACTTAGAACATGAAGACTTAACTGGGCAAGGTTAGTTTAATGTCCCTACGTTTGGGGGGGGTTGTGTAGGAGAGTAGGATCTGCTTCACATGGGTACCCCCACTTTTTGCTGATGCTTCACTGTTTTTCGACATTAGTCTGGCTGGGGCCCTGCTAATCAGAACCCCAGCCTAGCTGCTTCCTCTCTAAAATGGTTTCCATGTGCCTTAGGCACATCACTGATTGGGATCTGGAGTGCCCTTATAAGTCCCTAGTATATGGTATACTATGTACCAAGGGCATAGGTACCTCAGAGGCCTGCCAGGGGCTGCAGCATGTATTATGCCACCCCTGGAAGGCCATCCAAACTGACACCACAGGTCTGCTACTGCAGCCTGGGTAAGGGGTGCATGCACCCCTTACTGTGATATAGGTTACCTATATCACTAACTACATACACACATATAAACCTATAAGTCACTCCTAAGGCAGGCCTTATCAATCCTAAAGGCAGAGTGCATGGTTCCTATGTGAGAGGGTGCCCTGCATGAGCAGGGCCCCTCTGCAGCGTTCGGAGACCATCTCTGATGCTGTTTGTAGTGCAGCCTGACCATATACTCTTAAGCGCATTATATCCTCGCGGTAAAATGCTAACTTTGGAATGGCTGCACCTAAACATGTCGTGTTTGGTGTCAAACATCTTGGAATACTACCCACCCGCCAATCCTGGCGGCGGGGGTAGCATTCCACCCTTCTAGAGGGAAAGACATGTTAACTCTGACTAGTCCGGTAACTTCTTTCCAGAGCCCTGGCATCACAAAATGGATGCTGCTGCCACAGACACGAGTCTGGCCTCCTGCTGCTGGACGAAACTCCGGCAGGGGAGGCCTGGACAATAGGTTTCCTGTCCCAGGGAGGTGTGACCACCTCCCCAGACAGGATAATGTGTATTGGGGGTGGGCGGGAGCACTTTCGGGTGCTTTGAAGCCCCTGCTTTGGCGCGAACTGGACAAAGGGAAAGGGGTGTAGCCACCCCTCTGCCCTGACCCACCCATTAGTATAAAGGTAGGAACCCAGTCCTTAGGACTTTAGATTATCCCTGGACGAAACTCTGAAACTGAATCCTGGACCTTCGACGCTCTACTCACGATTAGAGGACAGAAGAATCTCCCTTGGGGTCAAGGAGTGACTCCCCTGCTTGGCAGGCACCAAAGAAGCATCTGTCTGGTTCGCATTTCTGAAGCTCCCGCCGGACGCTGAAGTCATCGCATCACCAGAGGTGGATTCTCAGACTTCCCCGAGGCTACCCTGAGTCCCCAGCAAAGCTGAGGCCCGTGGCTATCGTGGGTGACTTGAGACCGTGACCCCTGGACACCGAGCACATTTGCAAGTGCATCCTCTTCTGGGTCTCCCAAGAAGTCGTGCTTTGGGCTCCGAGTAGCCCTAGCCTCCAGCACCACCTGCACCGAAGATCACTGGCCCCCATTCCACGAGTGTCCTGTAAGCCAGATCCACGTGCGGCGTCACGAGGCTCCTTCGCGGTCGCTAGCCCGTTGGCTAGTAGCCCTTAACGAAGGCCAATCCTTTTCTAACTTGGCATCCTGGTTGCTCCAGGCCTGCCCTCACTTACCCTTGCTGGGTGAGTTCCACAGACCTTGCTGGTCTGCACCATCGACGATCTACATCTTCACTGAGACTTGCCGTTGCCAAGGCTTGTTGGGTCCAATCTGGTCGCCAACACCTCAACACTCGACAGACATCGTGTACCAGTCCGAATCCTGCTCCTGGTCACCGACAACGCCTCCTGGACCTCGTGGCTGAAGAGTCAAGACGACCATTAACGCACCTGAAGCACTCGACATCGGTGGGCATCTGTCCATCGCCTTCCTGGTCACTGGCTAGTGACCCAGACTCTGTCCCCTCTGCTTTCAGGTTCTTCAGAACTCCGATCCACTCTTGGATCCACCCGGACACTTTTCTCTTGGTCGCCAACAGCACTTTGCAGCAGATCGCCATCCGAATCAACGACGAAACCCGACCCCGAAAGGCACCTATGCACCCGGCTTCCCTGGGTGAGGTAACACGAGTACTCCGGTGCTCCCGTGGGTAGAGACTCTTCAAAGTCCTAGATCTCAAAGGGTTTTGTCCAAGTCCTCTTTTAAGTGTCCCTTTTCTCTATTTTCCCGATCCCGACTTTCTCCATAGAAGTCAACGGCGTATCGCGGTTGTGTATTTACACTGCACGCGTCTCCCGTAGGTCCCCTGTGTCACTACCTTGGGTAGTTCCTTGTGGTCCAAGCACTTCTAGAGGCTCTAGGCCTAGTGTCTAGTTCAGTCGTGGTTCGCATACCACTTTATTGGTATATGGTTTGGAACGCCCCTAGGGCCCAAACGTGTATTTGTGCTATTACTGTGATTTAATAACTTCTAACTTATGTACTTCGAACTCTAGCCTCATAAAGAGACTAGAGGGGTGTGTTTAGCAATAAATACATATATTTTGAATATATACCTGGTGTGGTGCTCTTTCATTTGATCACTCAAGAGATTATAGACTGGTAAAACAAGCTGCTTTACATTCCTTCAAGACTTAGCCTGAAGGCTGCTCTCCATAGCTACCACTAGGATAGCTTTCAATAAGGTTGTCTTTAACCTATCTCCAATAAGGGGTTGTTTGGACTGGTGCAAGGTGCCCACTATAATTAGTGGACAGCATATGCCAGGCCAACTTCTCACACTGATGGTTGCTGTGAATTGTAAATTCAGCTCGTTAATGCTCAGTGCTCTGACGTCACTGATTTCCCCACCGGAGCCGAGGACAGCCGCAGGTAAGGCCGCGCTCGACTCCGATGGGGAAATCAGGCCGAAAACGGTCTCCCCAGCTTTCAGGGAGAGTCTCCCCTTTCAAACAAGGCCTTCCTGAAAGGGTTTCCTGGCCGTGGATCACGGCAGCGCTGCAATCCACGGCCAGGAAAACCCACTAGACACCAGGGATGTCTTTGGGGGGGTCGGCCCTCGTGGTAATGGGTCGGCCCCCCCCCGGGGGCATATTTTGTTTTAAAAGAATGTTGGCTTTCCTTGGGGGACGCGATCGCCCCCCGAAAATGATAAAAACATTAAAAAAATTAAAATGGCGGCGATATTGGCAGGGGGTTGGTCCTCCTGCTCAGTGGCCGACCCCCTGTGGGGGCAATTATTTTTTTTATAGCCATGTGCTTTCCGTGGGGGCCACAATCGGCCCCCAGGGAAGCCATAGCTATAAAAAAAAATAGAGAATGAGAGATATCTCTTTCTTTATATATATATATATATATATATTATCTACTGGCGGTCGCCAGTAGATAGTTATAGTTAGGACCTATTATCCATAGGAAATCCGCGACATTCTATTTGCAATAACGTTGGCGCCGGTTGACGAATCTTCGCGAAAGCTTCCAACTTGTTGGGGCGCTCCGGTCCGCTCCTACCCTGAAAGTCTCGGGGTGATACGTCAAGCGGGGGCCGAGAAAAAGGGGGTCCCAAAACGCGTTTTCCCCATTCATTTTTCCATAGGAACCTTTAGTCGCAGCTATAGCCTCGAACTGCTGAACGGAATTACCCCAAATTTGGCAAAGAGGTAGCCCTTGGTTCAGACTGGTGCCTTTTGCTAAAATGCTGTAAATCCGTTCAGTAGTTCCTGAGAAATTCACAATTAAAATCACATATATATCTATGGGCGCATCGGATCCGCGTACCCTCCCGATCACGAGCTGCATGCTAATTGGCTGTCAACACTCCAAATCAAGAAGTGTTGGCAGCCATTTTGTCCCTCGGTAGAACCGAGGGACAGAAACAAGTGCGCAAAGCGCAAAAGGAGGCAGGGTAGAAACACCCTGACCCCTAGGTCTGGTCAGGGGTCCCACAAGGACCCCTGGGCAGAAAAAAGCATTTTTTTTTTTAAATCGGCGGGATGCGCTTAGGGTGCGCGGATCCCGCCGAGAAAAAAAGAAACAAGTGCGCAAGACGCACAAAGGGGCAGGGTAGAAACCCCTAACCCCCTAGGCCTGCTCAGGGGGTCCCACAAGGACCCGCTGGGCAAAAAAAGCATTTAAAAAAAAAAAAATCGGCAGGATGCGCTCAGGGTGCGCGCATCCTGCAAAAAAAAATCGGAGCGCGGTCTCCCGCGCTCGATAAATTTGCCCCCGGGTGGGCCAAGTCCCGGGGCATGCTGGGGGGTTTATTTTATGTATGGGGGGCCTCTAAGGGCCCCCAAGCCCCGGGGACCGCCACCCCCGGGCTTTATTTGAAAAGTAGCGGAGGGCTCTGAGCCCTCCGCAGCCCCGAGGACCACCACCTCCCGGGGCTTCTTTATTAAATTAACATGTGTGGGGGCTCCAGCCCCCACACGCCCCGGGACCACCACCTCCCCGGGGCACTAACAAAATTGAAAATGGGGGTCCGTTAAGGACCCCGAGCCCCGGGGACCACCACCTCCCCGGGGCTGTGCATTTGGATGGGAGGGGGCCGCGCGGCCCCCTCCTGGAGCCTGTGGTGGCCCTGGGGACCGCCACCCCCAGGGCCGGCTCCTGCAGTGTCCCGGGGTGCCTACCCCCGGGACACTGCTGTTTGCAATGACAGGACGGAGCCTCGCGGCTCCCGTCCTGTCATTGCAACTGCTTTGGATATTGGAAGAGAGAGCAGGGAAACCTGCTCTCGCTTCCAATATCCAAAGACAATTGCTTTCCACATGGGGAGCAGCATGTTAGCTGCTCCCCATGTGGAAAGCAATGCCGGCTCGCGCAGGAGGCGGGGAGCCGGCGGGACTGTGGGGGTTTGGGGACCCCCACAGTCCCCAACCAGAGGCCAGGCCCCGGGGGATGGGGTCCCCGGGGCAAGTAGTGGCTCGGGAGGGGGCCACGCGGCCCCCTCCCCAGAAATATATTTTTTTAAAATAAAAAAAATAAAAAAGGCCTGCCCCGGGGGATGGGGTCCCCGGGGCAAAAGGAGGCCTGAGGAGGGGGCCACGCAGCCCCCTCCTTAAAAATTAATGAAAAAGTGTGGCCATGCCCCGGGGGATGGGGTCCCCGGGGTAGGATTCGGCCAGGGGAGGGGGCCACGCGGCCCCCTTCCCGTATAATTTAAAAAAAAAAAAAAGGGGATAAGGCCCTGGGGGATGGGGTCCCCAGGGCCCAAAAATAGGAAAAAGGAAGGGGGGCCACACAGCCCCCCTTCAGGGAAAAAAAAACAACAAAAAAAAAAACGATCGGGCCGCAGGCCCCGCCCCTTCCTTCACCACTCTGCAAACGCGCCCCTGGCGCGTTTGCAGATGGGGAAGCAATTCCCCTTCAATACTGGGGTCCTGGGGCCAACTAGCCCACCAGGAACCTCCAGTATGTGCCAGGGGCTGCGTTGCAGAGAGGAGTAAAGAGGCCACGCCCCTTTTTACACCTCTCTGCAACGCAGCTCTGTGGCGCTTTTTGGATATACCTGTTGGGCTAGTTGGCCCCCAGGGACCCTCAGGATTCAAGGGGAGTTAATCCCCCGACTTAAAACGCGCAACGGGGCGCGTTTGCACAGTGGTGAAGGGAGGGGGCGGGGCTTCAGGTGACATGTGTGCAAACAGGCCCCGTGGTGTGTTTTAAGATCGGGGATTAAGTCCCCTTGAATCCTGAGGGTCCCTGGAGTCCAACTAGCCCACCATGTACTTCCACAAAGCGCCACAGAGCTGCCTTGCAGAGAGGTGTAAAAGGGGTGTGGCCTCTGTACACGTCTCTGCAACGCAGCCCCCTGGCGCATACTGGAGGTTCCTGGTGGGCTAGTTGGCCCCCAGGGACCCTCATGATTAAAGGGGACTTAATCCCCCAACTTAAAACACGCCACGGGGCGCGTTTGCACAGATGTCACCTCAGGCCCCGCCCCCTCCCTTCACCATTGTGCAAATATTCCGCTAAAATCAGCCGAAATACGAATTCCGATTTACTCACCTGTTATCAGGAGAGACCTCAGTGCTGCATCTTTCAGCCCAGTACTGATCCTGAAAAGTAATTTTTACCGTACTTACCAGTAACTTGAATTTCCTTCCATAGGATATCATTGCCTGCTTTTTGCTGAAAAAGTTTCTAAGTGTCGATTTTTGAAACATACAAATATTCCTCTAAAATCAGCCAAAATACGAATTCCGATTTACTCACCTGTTATCAGGAGAGACCTCAGTGCTGCATCTTTCAGTCCAGTACTGATCCTGAAAAGTAATTTTAACCGTACTTACCAGTAACTTGAATTTCCTTCCATAGGATATCATTGCCTGCTTTTTGCTGAAAAAGTTTCTAAGTGTCGATTTTTGAAACATACAAATATTCCTCTAAAATCAGCCGAAATACGAATTCCGATTTACTCACCTGTTATCAGGAGAGACCTCAGTGCTGCATCTTTCAGCCCAGTACTGATCCTGAAAAGTAATTTTAACCGTACTTACCAGTAACTTGAATTTCCTTCCATAGGATATCATTGCCTGCTTTTTGCTGAAAAAGTTTCTAAGTGTCGATTTTTGAAACATACAAATATTCCTCTAAAATCAGCCGAAATACGAATTCCGATTTACTCACCTGTTATCAGGAGAGAACCCAGTGCTGCATCTTTTAGCCCAGCACTGACCCTGAAAAGTAATTTTAACCGTACTTACCAGTAACTTGTATTTCCTTCCATAGGAATCCATTGTCTGGTTTTCAGCAGAAAAGTTTCAAAGTGTCAATTTTCACAAACTACAAATATTCCTTAAAAATCGCCTGTATGACTTAAACGCATTCTTTCAACTGTTTACAGGAGATGCACCAGTGCTGGATCCAGGATCCACCACTGAGTGAGAAAAAGTCACGATAACACTACTTACCTGCTAAGTGAATTTCCTCCCATAGGATAACATTGGTGATTCTATGTGAAAAAGTTTCTAAGTGTCAACTTTTAAAATACAATAATATTCCTTAAAAATCACTACTGTAACCAAAACGCTTTTACTCAACTGTTTACAGGAGATGTCCCAGGACTGAATCTAGGATCCAGTCCTGTGGTTAGAAAAGTAATCCATAAAGTAACTAATTGCATTTAGCTAGAAATTCACATTGAGCTCAATGTTGCATTGTGTTTGAAATTGTGTTGCCCATTGCAACAACTGTAACTACTGTACTTAAAAGTCTATTGCCTATTTGCAAAGTATTTAAAGTAAATTAATTCATTCTGAGAAAGTATATTTTGTAATGTAATGTATAATGTAATTACAATGTAATTTAAAAAATAAAATATCTAAAAATAAATAGTTTAAAAAAATGTAGTAAATCAGTATGAAAAAAATAAAAATAACAATTAATACATTTAAAAATTGGCATTTACAAAACCTTTGAAATTCACTGAAAAAAACCATAGGTTTCAGACATGTTATAGTTAGGAATTAGCATTTAAAAAACCTTTGAAATTCACTGAAAAAACCATAGGTTTCAGACATGTTATAGTTAGAAATTAGCATTTAAAAAACCTTTGAAATTCACTGAAAAAACCATAGGTTTCAGGCACGTTATAGTTAGAAATTAGCATTTAAAAAACCTTTGAAATTCACTGAAAAAACCATAGGTTTTAGGGACAGTTATAGTTACTTGGACATTGCACTCGTACAAAACCCGTGAAATTCCCCCGTTATAGTTAGTTCAGCTAACTATAACTCGCGCCCCGCAATGCACTGCTGATGATGTCACATATTACATCACTCATGACATGGTCAGTGACATCACTGATGACATCACTGATGACATCTCAAATGACATCACTGATGACATCAACCATGTGATAATTTCATGCATCTTCTCACACCCTAATATAACTTTTGATACACCCACTCTAAATTACAGACTGCCATTCTCAAAAACAAAGACACTCCAACACCAATAACTACATACCCACTCACTGATTCTTAGGTCTACACACACATCCACTCACTCACCCGTACAGTCACTCATACTTACGGTCACTCAGTACAGGACTATCATATGCACTCATACACCTATATAAACACTGACACACCGCCACTCATCCATAGAGGTACTCACACACCTAGTCAGTCATGCAAAAATTTAATCACACACCCATTTACTCACCTATACAGTTATACACACACCAGCTCACTTACTCATACAAATACTAGCACATTCTTACGCTCTTATACAATAACTGATACAAGCACACACGCATCCATACAGCCACTCTCACAATCACACACTCTCACGTATAGCCTTTTAAATACTCTAACACATATATATACTTCCTTTTACATATGTAGTTACTCGCACATGTACCACTGAGATATACATTCACTCACTAACACACCCATACACACACTGACCCACCCAAGCAGTCCATCACAGACGCACTCTTCAAATCATGCACCCAGTGAATCACCCACTCACACATCTATGTACAGAGTCGCACACACCCCACCCACACAAACACTCAGGCACCCATACAGATACTCAGACAACCAATCAATAACTCATATAGACACTCATGTAGCTATTCACAAACCCATGCAGCCACTTACACAGCAACAGACAGACGGATACAGACATTCACCCAGTTTAGTCACTAACCCATGCATTCAGTAAGATAAGTTTAATCACTCACTTATACAGTTAGTCACGCACCTACTAAATCATCCATTCAGACACTTATACACCCACTCACTCTTCAATACGCCTTTCCCTATATATATTAAACATATTTAAACTTTACAGAAACACACAGTCACTGGATGATGTCATCAGTGATGTCATTTGAGATGTCATCAGTGATGTCATCAGTGATGTCACTGACCATGTCATGAGTGATGTAATATGTGACGTCATCAGCAGTGCATTGCGGGGCGCGAGTTATAGTTAGCTGAACTAACTATAACGGGGGAATTTCACGGGTTTTGTACGAGTGCAATGTCCAAGTAACTATAACTGTCCCTAAAACCTATGGTTTTTTCAGTGAATATATATATATATATATATATATATATATGAGAGAGAGTCTCTTTCTCTCTGTAGATGATATATGTATATATATATGTATCTATATACATATGTATGTGAATATAGATACATATATATACATAAGTCTACAGAGTGAATGATATATATATGTATCTATATACATATATATGTATATATATATATATATGTATATATATAATTATATGTAGGGATAAAATCTTCTATGTATATGTATATATATATGTGTCTGTGTGTGTGTATATATATATATATTATCTACTGGTGGTCGCCAGTAGATAGTTATAGTTAGGACCTATTTTCCATAGGAAATCCGCAACATTCTATTTGAAATAACTCTTGCGTCGGTTGACGAATCTTTGCGAAATGTTCAAACTTTATGGCCCACTCCGGTCCGCTCCTACCCTGAAAGTTTCGGGGTGATTCGTCAAGCGGGGGCCGAGAAAAAAGGGGGTCCCAAAACGTGTTTTCCCCATTCATTTTCCCATAGGAAACTTTAGCCACGGCTACAGCCCGAACTGCTGAACGGAATTACACAAAATTTGGCAAAGAGGTAGTTCTTGGTTCAGAAAGAACCCTTTTTGTTAAATGGTGTAAATCCGTTCAGTAGTTGCGGAGAAATTAAAAAAATAAGAGTCAAAAAATCAATTTCACATAGGAAACTTTATGCAAGGCTACAGCCCGAACTGCTGAACGGAATTACACCAAATTTGGCAAAGAGGTAGTTCTTGGTTCAGAAAGAACCCTTTTTGTTAAATGGTGTAAATCCGTTCAGTAGTTGCTGAGAAAATCAAAAGTAAAAACACATATATATCTGGGCGGAGCCTAACCACACATGTCATCGTGAGATCTGATTGGCTGTCAGCACTTCATCCTGGAATTGCTGGCAGCCATCTTGGGACCAATATAAATGATAGTACCCCATTGAAATGCATTGTAGTGAATCGAAGATTTTGAGGGTTACCAAAAGGAGAACTATAAAGGGTGATAACAGACTTTAGTTACATTAGAATTCATTTGTTGATGGTACCATACTAATTTCAGGAATTGTGGTGTGTTCTAAGGTGATTTTACCCTGTGAAAAACCTTCTGCTGGGATATCATGAATCATGTTTGAGAGAAAACTATTTTCACATGCTTGTCCCATACAGTTTTGGAAGGTGCTCCAGAAGCTAAAATGAGAGCATATTTTCTGTAAATTCACATTATCTTTCTCAGTCATGTGAGAATGAAGTCTGACATTCTCAGTAAAACATGTACATCCAACAATGGCAGAGACTGTCAGTTGATTCCTTTGTGTTCTACTGCAGCTTCCCAGAGTGTTCTAAAGAACAACTAGAGTGCTAACAGCCTTACTTATGACAAAAGTATGGCACACCTGAAGCCATCTTGATTGGAATAAACTGGTAACACTTAAAACATTTAATTTAAAAAGGAACAAAATGATGGGGTTCATTTTGTCATAGAAATTATGGTTAGTGCTGTAGAAAGAAAAATTAGGACATGTTTCAAGTGTGATCTCAAATATCTTCCTGTTATATTTCAACAGGAGCAGCCTGTCAGTTGATGCCTTTGTGTTCTACCGCAGCTTCCCAGAGTGTTCTAAAGAACAACTAGAGTGCTAACAGCCTTACTTATGACAAAAGTATGGCACACCTGAAGCCATCTTGATTGGAATAAACTGGTAACACTTAAAACATTTAATTTAAAAAGGAACAAAATGAGGGGGTTCATTTTGCCATAGAAATTATGGTTAGTGCTGTAGAAAGAAAAATTAGGACATGTTTTAAGTGAGATCTCAAATATCTTCCTGTTATATTTCAACAGGAGCAGCCTGTCAGTTGATGCCTTTGTGTTCTACTGCAGCTTCCCAGAGTGTTCTAAAGAACAACTAGAGTGCTAACAGCCTTATTTATGACAAAAGTATGGCACACCTGAAGCCATCTTGATTGGAATAAACTGGTAACACTTAAAACATTTAATTTAAAAAGGAACAAAATGAGGGGTTCATTTTGCCATAGAAATTATGGTTAGTGCTGCAAAAAGAAAATTTAGGGCATGTTTTAAGTGAGATCTCAAATCCTCTTCTATTTCATTAGAAAATTCTGACATGCAGACTGAAACAATCACTTTCAATACCAGCAGTCGACTTCCAGTTAACTCCTTGGTGAGCAGTAGCTTTACTACAGTGATCTAATGAACAACTAGAGTGCTAACATTCTGAATTTATGGCAAATGTGTGACACATCTGAATGCCTTCTTGATGGAATCAAAGTAAAAAACTGAAAGCATTTCCTACTGAGGAGACTGTAGTAAATGAGGAAATTAGGAAACTTCATAACAAATAAGTCTCCCAAGATGGCCACCAGAGAAAAAAGAGCCCAAATGTAGCACAAATATCACCCAGAGGTAGCCCACATATAGCCCAATGACAGAAGTGTGCAAAACACTTTTTATTTTTTGTTTTTTTGCAGTTTTATATAGTGCAGACTGGTCAGGTATTGGAGTGCTTTACATGAGCATTGGTTACATCACACAAGGACAAATTCATGTTGGTTGACCCCTACACTACCCAAACACCACTGCACTACCCTAAACCCTAAAACACTACCCCCAGCACGACCCCCTTCACTACCCAAACACAACTGCACTACCCTAAACTCAAAAACACTACCCCCAGCACGATCCCCTACACTACCCAAACACCACTGCACTACCCTAAACCCTAAATCTACCCCCTACACTACACAAATACCACTGCACTACCCTAAACCCTAAAACACTAGAACCCAGCACGACTCCCTACAGTACACAAACACCACTGCACTACCCTAAACCCTAAAACACTACCCCCTACACTACACAAACACCATTGCACTACCCTAAACCCTAAAACACTACCCCCAGCATGACCCCACTACACTACACAAACACCACTGCACTACCCTAAACCCTAAAACACTACCCCAGCACGACCCCCTACACTACCCAAACACCACTGCACTACCCTAAACCCTAAAACACTACCCCCAGCACGACTCCCTACACTACACAAACACCACTGGACTACCCTAAACCCTAAAACACTACCCCCAGCACGACTCCCTACACTACCTAAACACCACTGCACTACACTAAACCCTAAATCTACCCCCAGCATGACCTCCCACACTACACAAACACCACTGCACTACCCTAAACCCTAAAACACTACCCCCAGCATGACCCCTACACTACCCAAACACCACTGCACTACCCTAATCCCTAAAACACTAACCCCAGGATGACCCCTACACTACCCAAACACCACTGCACTACCCTATACCCTAAAACACGACCCCGTACACTACACAAACACAACTGCACTACCCTAAACCCTAAAACACTACCCACAGCATGACCCCCTACACTACACAAACACCACTGCACTACCCTAAACCCTAAAACACTACCCCCTACACTACACAAACACCACTGCCCTACCCAAAACCCTAAAACACAACCCCCAGCATGACCCCCTACACTACACAAACACCACTGCACTACCCTAAACCCCCTACACTATACAAACACCACTGCATTACTCTAAACCCTAAAACACTACCCCCAGCATGACCCCCTCACAACACAAACACCACTGCACTACCCTAAACCCTAAATCGACCCCCAGCACGACCCCCTACACTACCCAAACACCACTGCCATACCCTAAACCCTAAAACACTACCCCCAGCATGAACCCCTACACTACCCAAACACCACTGCACTACCCTAAACCTTAAAACACTACCCCCAGCACTACCCCCTACACTACACAAACACCACTGCACTACCCTAAACCCTAAAACACTACCCCAGCACTACCCCCTACACTACCCAAACACCACTGCACTAACATAAACCCTAAAACACTACCCCCAGCACAACCCCCTACACTACACAAACACCACTGCACTACCCTAAACCCTAAAACACTACCCCCAGCATGATTCCCTACACTACCCAAACACCACTGCACTACCCTAAACCCTAAATCTACCCCCAGCATGACCCCCTACACTACACAAACACCACTGCACTACCCTAAACCCTAAAACACTACCCCCAGCATGACCCCCTACACTACACAAACACCACTGCACTACCCTAAACCCTAAAACACTACCACCAGCATGACCCCCTACACTACTCAAACACCACTGCACTACCCTAAACCCTAAAACACTAACCCAGCACGACCCCTACACTACCCATACACCACTGCACTACCCTAAAGCCTAAAACACTACCCACAGCACAACCCCCTACACTACTGCACTACCCTAAACCCTAAAACACTACCCCCAGCACGACCCCCTACACTACCCAAACACCACTGCACTACCCTAAAACACTACCCCCAGCACGACCCCCTACACCACCCAAACACCACTGCACTACCCTAAACCCTAGAAAAGAAACCCCCACCCCATGCCCAATCCCCTTACCTCTCACTCCTCGTGGTTCCTCTCTCCTCGTGGTTCCTGCTTCACGTCGTCTCTGAGGGCGGTGCACGTCGTTGTGAAGAAACGGAACAGCCTCTGTTTCCTTACAACGACATGGATCGTCTACATGTTTTTAGAACGCATGGTCATTTACCATACATACCTTTACAACAAAATTCGTTGTAAAGGCATGCGTGGTAAATGACCATGCATTCTAAAAAATGCGTAGTAATGACTTCGTGATGTACAACGCATGCGTGGTAATGCATGCGTTGTAATGGTATCGCAAAGTGAAAAAGTCGTTGTAACGTCTGTTTACTGATCGAAGCTGGCCCCTGTTCTTCAGTGAGACGTTTATTTGATTAATTAGGAGGAAGGAATGTGTTTTTTACCGAAAAGTGCATTCCCGGCTGTTGTATTGTGAAAGTGTCCGCGTGGCCTGGTTTCACTTCCGGTGAGAGAGTGGAAGAGTCTGTTTGGATCTAAAGGAGTTCTGTTGTTGGACGGGGCCGGCGCGACATGTCATCAGAAAACATAGCTAATGGAAAGCGTCCTCCCTGAAGTGTGGAGCAGTGCCATGAGAGGTCAACGAGTGTGCGTCCCACCGCAGTATGACCGTACCACGTGACCCATGTGCCACCTCCAGGGTACGGGAGGCAGAAGCGGCATCGCAGGTCCTCTTGAAGACCGTTGTAGCACTAATTCTACATTTTGGTACTAGGGCATTTTAACTTCGTTGTTCCTGCCAGATACAAAGAGAAGATCCTGTGTTATTCAGTGCCCTCGTTACCTTTTTTGTGGGTTGTGGTGCTTGTCACTTCGCTGCCCCGCCGGTGCACACGACTGGGCACCCCACCTCGTGTGCCATCTGCAGGGCCTCTGCCCTCGGATCACTGGTTTCGGTTTCTGGAGTGGCAACATAAACAGTTGCTCCCAAAGGACTAGCCTGAACACTTAGGTGAATATCCCCTGCACCAGCATTCCACGGAAATTCTTTCCTAGCTCTCCCACGTCAACGAGGACGTCATAATAGCACGGCTCCGCTCGCGACACCGTATGACGTCATCGGAGCCATAAGAGAACCTCGTCGGCGTGCTGACGTCAGTTCCACCCATTTTTTCCGTGCCACCGAGGCAAACAGGGGACCGAGACATTTTCACATGTATACATAGTATAATAAATATATATATATATCACTGAAAAAACCATAGGTTTCAGGCACGTTATAGTTAGAAATTAGCATTTAAAAAACCTTAGAAATTCACTGAAAAAACCATAGGTTTCAGGCACGTTATAGTTAGAAATTAGCATTTAAAAAACCTTAGAAATTCACTGAAAAAACCATAGGTTTCAGGGGCGTTATAGTTAGTTGGACATTTCACTCGTACAAAACCATAGAAATTCCCCGTTATAGTTAGTTCAGCTAACTATAACTCGCGCGCCCGCAATGCACTGCTGATGACGTCACATATTACATCACTCATGACATGGTCAGTGACATCACTCATGACATCACTGATGACATCTCAAATGACATCACTGATGACATCATCCAGTGAATGTGTGTTTTTCTGAAAATTAAATATGTTTTATATATGTATATCTCAAGGTCGATGGAAGAATAAATGGGTATATAAGTGTCTAAATGGATGATTTTGTTTTGTAAAATTGATTGTATAACTGACTAAGTGTATCTTAGTGAATACATGGGTTAGTGAGTAATGTTTAAATATGAAAATATCTGTATCAGTCTCTCACTTTGTGTATAAGTGGCTGCATGGGTTGGTGAGTAGCTACATGAGTGTCTATATGGGTTATTAGTTGGTTTTTGAGTATCAGTATGAGTGTCTGAGTGTCTGTATGGTTCGGTGGGGGGTATTACTTAGTGCATAGATGCATGAATGAGTGACTCACTGTTTGTATGTGTTGAAGACAGCATGTGTGCAGGACTGTATAGGTGGATGAGTATGTGTATGGGTGTGTTAGTGAGTGAATGACTGTCTCAATAGTGTCTTTATGAGTAACTAACTACATATGTTTTAAACTAGTATATGTGAGTATTGTTGTATATAAGTGAGTATATGTGAGAGTGAGAGATTGGAAGAGTTCCTGTACAAATAAGTAGGTGTTTCTATAAGTGATTGTTTAAGAGAGTAAGTATGTGTAAGTTTCTGTAGAAGTAAGTGTGGTAGTGTGTGTATAACTGTATATGCAAGTAAATGGATGTTTGATACTTTGTTTGCATGTGTGACTATGTGTGTGAGTAACTCTATGGATGAGTGGCGGTGTGTAACAGGATGTATAGGTGTATGAGTACATATGATGAGTGAGTACATGTATGAGTGACTGTATAGGGACTGTTGGTGAATGAGTGGATGTGTGTGTAGATCTTGGAATTACTGAATAGGTGTGTTGTAACTGGTATTGGTATGTCCATTGTTTTGAAAATGTTAGTTATGTATTTTTGAGTGTGTGTATCAAAGGTTATATTAGGGTGAGAGGAGGTCTGCCACTCTATCACAAGGATGATGTCATCAGTGATGTCATCAGTGATGTCATTGAGATGTCATCAGTGATGTCATGAGTGATGTCACTGACCATGTCATGAGTGATGTAATATGTGACGTCATCAGCAATGCATTGCGGGCGCGCGAGTTATAGTTAGCTGAACTAACTATAACGGGGGAATTTCTATGGTTTTGTACGAGTGAAATGTCCAAGTAACTATAACGCCCCTGAAACCTATGGTTTTTTCAGTGAATATATATATATATATTCACTGAAAAAACCATAGGTTTCAGATACGTTATAGTTAGAAATTAGCATTTAAAAAACCTTTGAAATTCACTGAAAAAAACCATAGGTTTTAGGGACAGTTATAGTTAGTTGGACATTTCACTCGTACAAAACCATAGAAATTCCCCCGTTATAGTTAGTTCAGCTAACTATAACTCGCGCCACGCAATGCACTGCTGATGACGTCACATATTACATCACTCATGACATGGTCAGTGACATCACTGATGACATCACTGATGACATCTCAAATGACATCACTGATGACATCACTGATGACATCATCCAGTGACTGTGTGTTTCTGTAAAGTTTAAATATGTTTAATATATATAGGGAAAGGCGTATTGAAGAATGAGTGGGTGTATAAGTGTCTGAATGGATGATTTAGTACGTGCGTAACTCTACAAGTGAGTGATTAAACGTATCTTACTGAATGCATGGGTTAGTGACTAAACTGTGTGAATGTCTGTATCCGTCTGTTTGTTGGTGTGTAAGTGGATGCATGGATTTGCGAATAGCTACATGAGTGTCTATATGGGTTATTGATTGGTTCTCTGAGTATCTGTATGGCTGCCTGAGTGTTTGTGTGGGTGGGGTGTGTGTGACTCTGTACATAGATGTGTGAGTGGGTGATTCACTGGGTGCATGATTTCAAGAGTGCATCTGTGATGGACTGCTTGGGTGGGTGAGTGTGTGTATGGGTGTGTTAGTGAGTGAATGTATATCTCAGTGGTACATGTGCGAGTAACTACATATGTAAAAGGCAGTATATATGTGTGTTAGAGTATTTAAATGGCTATAAGTGAGAGTGTGTGATCGTGAGAGTGGCTGTATGGATGCGTGTGTGCTTGTATCAGTTATTGTATAAGAGCGTAAGAATGTGCTAGTATTTGTATGAGTAAGTGAGCTGGTGTGTGTATAACTGTATAGGTGAGTAAATGGGTGTGTGATTAATTTTTTGCATGACTGACTAGGTGTGT